>JAHTLZ010000016.1:14668082-14729724 GCA_023846285.1 Phrynocephalus versicolor | reverse complement strand
TATCTATCTATCTATCTATCTATCTATCTATCTATCTATCTATCTATCTATCTATCTATCTATCTATCTATCTATCTATCTATCTATCTATCTATCTATCTATCTATCTATCTATTGATATAGATATCTATAGATATATAGATATAGATATAGATATGTGTAATTTTATATAACTATCACTTTCCTCCCCTATTCTCTTTTTGTGAGTTAAATTGGCCAACCGCCCCCCCCCCCAGGCTTTTACCATATGTGGTACCACTTGGTTACCCTATATCAGTGGTGGCGAACCTTTGGCACTCCAGGTGTTTTGGACCACAAGTCCCACAGTCCTTTGTCATTGGCAATCTAGGCTCGGAATTCTGGGAGTTGTGGTCCAAAACATCTGGAATGCTGAAGGTTCACCACCACTGCCTTATATTCTGATGGAATGGCCAGAAGTGCACTTCATATGTTTCCTATGTTCTTAGTAGAAACCCAAAGCTTTCAGGGACAGCAATGGATCAGTCTGAGACCCAAAGCCAATGGAAGAACCTGGTCATTCCTTACATGGCTAGTGTGTCTGAAAAGCACAAAAAGATTTTTAGCAAACACCACATACCCGATCACTTCAAAGTCAAAAGCACACTAAGCCAGAGATTTGTCTACCCAAAAGACCCAACACCAAAACATAAGAGGAGCAATATGGTATATGAAGTCCAGTACAGCAAGGAGTGTGCAGACCTCTACATTGGAGAAACTAAACGGCCATTAAAAAGCAGGATGGCCCAGCATAGGAGGGGCAACAGCTCAGGACCAGAATCAGCAGTACGCCTCCATTTGAAGGACAAAGGGCACTCATTTAAAGATGAATATGTACATATATTAGACAGAAGACAGGTGGGTTGAGAGAGGAGTCAGGGAAGCCATTCATGCGTATTTTGAAATTCCCTCTCTCAAGAGGGGTGTGGGACTTAAACACAATCTGTCTCCAACATACGCTGCCTTTTCATCAAACAAATCAGAGCCATTTCATGCCTCTACCAGGAAGGTCAATGCTATACCCATACTTAATGGGTGTTGGGGAAGGCTGCTAGGTGCTTAGGCCATTGTCCATTGATCGAGCCTATTCAGACCAGAGTGGGGTGAAACTAAGATGAACTATAAATTGGGACCCTTCTACCAACCTTCCTCAGACTGAAGAAACTATAAATTGGGACCCTTCTACCAAACTTCCTCAGACTGAAGAAGTCCAGTTGCTATGACTCAACTTCTGGACATCACTCTGGTTCAGTTACTCTTGCCTTGTTTCAGAAGACCAAGTCTAAACAAATAGATTAGGATAATTAATGACATTTATTCAGGAATGTTTCAAATGCTGTCACAAGCATCAGCATTTTACCAGAAATGTATGTGATATATGTTAAGAGTGTCTCATCCTCTTCTTGTACAGATTCAATCATTCTTGTAATGATTGCTTATCTTTTGCAAAAGGAGGGAATGAAGGGGATAGAATTGTAACCTTTATTTGAGCAAATGCCAGGAGGGAAAAACATACAAGTAAGGATCTAGTTAAGATTCCCTGACTTTCTTCTGAATAACTCACAAAGTCACAGATTTTTCTGTGTTTCAGGTATGGTCTTTTTGTGCTGTCCAAAATCTAATGATTTTTAAAAAGTTCTTCTCCAGCTCATCAGAGTATCACAGAGATGATGATGATGATGATGATGATGATGTTCAAGATAAACTTTGAATGTTATTTAGGGCACTTGGGAAGTTTCCAGAGGTGTGTGGGATCAGGTGGAGGGAGTTGCATTCAGTCCCTTTGTACTGACTTCCATAATTATTATGTTTTAGAGATCTCTGGGGGCAAAGTTAAAGTACTGCTGAGAGAAGATAATTTACAATGCTTTTGGAATTATTTTTCTTGTTTTTGCCATCTTGTTGTTTCTGACCCATGGTGACCCTATGAATTAGCAACCTGTAAAAAATCTTATTGTCAATGCCCGTCTCGGTTGCAAATGCAAGTATGTGATGTGCTTTACTGAATCAATTCATCTTTCTTTTGGTCTTCTTCTTTTTCCTGTTGCCTTCAATTTTCGCTGCATTATTGTCTCCTTCAATGTCTACATCTAATATATCTGAAGTATAATAGCTCCAGTTTAGTAATTTTCTTTGTGGTGGGGGTCTGTCTTGATTTGATATAGAACCCACTTATTTGTCTTTCTTGTGGTCCATGATATTTCCCAAACTCTCAACGAACACCACATTTCTAATGAATTAATTTTTCCCCCTGTCACCTTTCATAGAATCATAGAATCATGGCCTGATAGAATCATGAGATGGGAAGAGGTCTATAGGCCATCAAGTCCAATCCCTTGCTTAAGGCAGGAATACAAATCATAGGATATCTGGCAAGTGGTTGTCTAAACTTCTCTTGGATGCCTCCAGTGTTGGACCACTCACCCCCTTTCAAGGTAATTGATTCCATTTCCTTACTGCTCCAACCAAACATTTTTTCCTGATATTCAATCAAAACCTGGCTTCCTGTAAATGGAGCCCATTCTTGCATGTACTGCAGTCTGAGTTGATTGAGAACAGATCCTGCCCCTCCTCTATATGACAGCATTCCAAGTATGTGAAAAGTGCTGTCATCCCTTTCACAACTGTCCAGCTTTCACTTCCATTCTTAGTATGTGGGAATACCCTAGTGCAGTGATGGCGAATCTTTTAGAGACAAAGTGCCCAAACTGCGATTCAGAACCCACTTATTTTTTGCAAAGTGCCTATATGGCAATTAAACCTGAATACAGGTGGCTGTGAAGGGGCAATGTCGGGTGCCTACGGAAAGGGCTCCGAGTGCCAATTTTGGCACCCTGCCATAGGTTCACCAACACTGCCCTAGTGTATATTATCTTCACCTTCGTCCGCAGTGACACATCCTTGGACTTGAAGACGTTTTCAAATTACTTCACAACTGCCCTTCTGTGTTTCAGACTTCTTATGTATTATTGATTGCAATCTTTATTTCTTTTGATGATTGAACCAAGGTATAGGAAAGCAGTAATTAGATGGTCTACATGGGTGGTTTTTCAAAACCTGATTCTAATCCCAAACCAGTTTAGGGGGCACTACTAAAAAGTTGTGACTATAAAACTTTTATAGGGATTCATACCAAAGTGGATTTATCACATTTCTTTGAAGTAAATAAAAAGATTGGCTACTTACCTGTAACTCTAGTTCTTCAAGTGTGCATCTGTGAAGTCACACTTTGGGGTCTCTGTGCCTGCGCGAAGATCGCAGGGAATCCAAAGCTGTAGGTGAATAGGACCTCCTTCTCCTCCTACTGCACATGCTCCACCGTTCCCGCACTCAGACTCACAATTCCCAAATAATCCACCACTGTAGAAAAGAAAAAGAAACATATGTGATGGATAGAGGGGAAGTTTGGGTGGGTAGTGTGAATTCACAGATGCACACTCGAAGAACGAGAGCTACAGGTAAGTAACCAATCTTCTTTGTGGCATCTGTGAATACACACTTGGGGTGACTAGCGAGCTACATTACTGGAGGAGGGCTGTCATGGTAGTAATGAAACGAGCACTGCTCTGCTGAAGGCAGCCTCTGTCCTGGCCTGGGTGTCAAGCTTATAGTGGGTCACAAAAGTAGAGGAAGATGACCACGCAGCAGCTTTACAAACTTCAAGTAGTGGCATTCCTCGGAGGAAGGCAGTAGAAGCAGCGACAACTCAAGTGGAATGACCCCTTGGAGCAGCAGGGAGAGGGACTTGTGCTGATTGATATGTAGGTTTTATCGTATTGCAGATCCATTGAGATAAGGTTTGTGATGAAACAGGAGAGCCTTTATGTAGATCAACTGTTTGCATGAAAAGGTGCTTGGTTGCATGGATTGATGCCATTCTGCAAAGGTAGAAAAGGAGAGCCTAGCAAATGTCCAGAGTACGTTTGAGATCTGTGGTCATAGCTGGAAAGAAGGTAGGCAAAACTAAAGGTTGAGATAGATGGAAATTGGAAACAACTTTTGGCTAAAAAGAAATATCGGGAAACAGGGTGACCGTATTTGGATGAAACTGTAGGAATGGTGGGTCAATTCATAGCGCGGCAAGCTCGGAAGCTCTCCTTGCTGAAAGAAAGGCAGCCTTTAGAGATAGTATGTGCAGAGGAACGGAAGCAAGAGGTTCAAAGGGAGGTTTCCTTAGATGTTGGAGAACCAAGGTAAGTGACCATTGAGGAGGTAGAATTCGGTCAGTGGGGCAGATAGTTTTTAAGCCCTTGAAAAATTGTTTCAGTTTGGGAGGCCTGAAAAAGGTGGCAGAATCTGAATTAGGGGGTTGGAATGCCACAATTGCTGCCACATATACCTTGAGTTTGGAAAACGAGAGTCCTTTGTGGAATAGTAAAAGAAGGAAATTCAGAAGAACAGGTAAGGTACATGGAGACATAGGAAGGTCTTGCTGTGTTGTGAAAGAGATGAAGACATTCCACGTGTAAGAGTACAGGATTGATGTAGAAGGCTTTCTTGCACAGGCTAATACCTAGGAGACTAAGAGGGAATCCACCAGGGTGTTAGGTGGAGGGTCACGAGGTCTGGATGACAAAGATGGCCATTACTCTGAGAGAGAGGTGCAGTGGTGAGTGGGACAGATAGCAGGGTTCTGAACCATGGTTATTGAGGCCACCAGGGAGCTATAGGGATTGCAGATGCGGCCTCTTGCCAAAGTTTGACTATAATCCTCTGTATCATCGGAATTGGAGGGAAAGCATGAAGACTGGCAGCCCCATGAGAGAGAATGTGTCTGTGAGTCAGCAGGGACCTCATCCTGTCTGGGAACAGTAACAGTGGCACTTCGCATTGTTGTGAGTAGCGAAGAGGTGTAATTGTGGTGTCCCCCAATGTTTGCAAAGGTCCAGGAAGACCGAATGAAGAAGGGTCCATTCATGATTGTCATTGTGCAAGCAGCGATGATCCGCTGACGTTGTCCTCTGATGTTGTGGGAACTGCTATGGGGTATATGTCCCTCGCCTAGCACCACTCCCAGAGGCTGAGGGTCACATGAAGAAGCACTCAAGACCGTTTTCCGCCTTGCTTGTTGACGTAATAGAGCGCTGTGGTGTTGTCCATGATACCTTGAACCGTATGCCCGAGTAGCATGGACTCGAAGGTCTAGAAGGCCTTCAGAATTGCTAGTAGTTCCAGGTAATTGATATGATGGAGTCTCTCTGTTTGGGTCCACAGGCCATGATTGTGAAGATTGTCGTTGTGTGTGCCTCATCCTGAATCGCTGGCGTCGGAAGTCACCTGAATGGAGGGGACCTTTTCAAAATTGAGACACATTGTTGGCTCCAAAAACTGCTATCAAGACCAAAGCTCAGCAACTCAGAATAAAATTATCTGCTGGCAGGCAAACAGATAGATCCCTGAGCATTAGTGGCCTTAATGTAGCAGAATTCCTTCCTATGGAATTTTTTTAAAGGCCCTTTCAAGTAGAGTCCTTCTGATTTACCTTAAGCACTGTTTTACATGATGTGGGTGGTAGAGAATTGTAATACTGGATTCCTAGTTTTTTTAACAATTCAAAACAAGACTGGAGCACCTTTGATGATATACCCTAGTGACATCCCACCTAGACTACTGTAAGGCAGTCTATGTGGCGTTACCAGTTAAAAGTCTCTGGTAACTTCAACGGGTCCAAAATGCAGCAGCCAGATTGCTGACTGGGGCAGGGTACTGAGATCACATTACACCCCTATCGGGCACAATTCAAAGTGCTGACCTTAACCTACAAAGCACTGTATGACCTGGGTCCTAGCATGGGGAGGGGACTGCTTTTAAAGAGAACTGCTTCTTTTGGCAGCAAAAATCTTAGGTGTTCATTGATTTAATCGTTTGGGATGGAGGTTCCCTGTCTTGAAACAGGTAAATTGGACCACATGATTTCCAGGACAGCTTTGAACAATGGTTTTCCCAAGAAGCTCAGATGGAGGCATTTGCTAGGAATCCCTTTCATCAGCTTCGGTTGATTTGCCAATAAGAGACCTTTCCTGGAGAAATCAGATTTGGCTTTAGTCATGTATGGTCCAGTTATTATTATTATTTTGACACACTTGGACAAGGCTGCCTTTTTGATCCAAAAGTCTGAAACAGACCTTTGAAATATTTCTATTATTATTGTATATGATATGTTTAGTCCAGGTGTTCAAAGTATATATAAATATATTCATTGTAAAAAAAGAAGGGAACTTCACCACCACTGCACTATGATGATAAATGCAGGGACCAGGTAGATACACTGGCTGCTCTATGTAGGTCTCACTCGCAGAACAGGGATCAATAATGAAAGAAGCTCTTGATGATCCCAGGCAACCAGACAACTATCATTGGGGCTCTTCTCCCACAGGTAGAAAACAGTAGAAAGCATAGGTCAGGGATTGCAAACCTTTTAGAGACCGAGTGCCCAAACTGCGATTCAAAACCCACTAATTTTTCGGAAAGGGCCAATACAGCAATTTAACCTGAATACAGGTGGCTGTGAAGCAGCGATGCCGGATGCCCCCAGAAAGGGCTCCGAGTGCCACCTTTGGCACCCATGCCATAGGTTCGCCAACACTGGCATAGGTGATTTGTGTTTGGAGGACAGGAGAGTGCCTGAATTTTCAGGTGATGTGTGGCTCTACTTGGTCCATGGGCTCTCTTAGCTGATGTTACCCAAATCTGGCATGGCTACATATCCACTACAGCAGGGTTTCCCAACCTTGCCTATACCAAAATGTTCTTGGACTGCAACTCCCAGAAACCCTGGCCAGCACAGCTGGGAAGGAAGGATTCTGGGAGTTGCAGTCCTAGAACATCTGGATATACCCACATTATAGCTAATTTTTTTCCATCCTCAAAGGTAGACCTAATTTGAAGTCTTTAGATCGCCAAATTGCAGTTGTGTCTGGCTGAAAAGCAGTGTGAGGGGATCTAGTTCCCTGCTTTTTTATGGCCCAACTTTTCTTGGCACCTTAATAAAACTGAAACTTTATGCTCTGGTCTTAAGATATTTACATGCAGCCATTTGTAGTCTAGGTGACAACTTTACATACTGCAACCTGAAGACAGCGTAATAAAAGATAGATGTTAAATCTTAGTCACAAAAATAATTTTTATAGAAACTCTGTTTTGCAACAGTAAAGGTGTGTGTTGTACAGGGATTTTAAATAAACTGGGATTCAGGTACAAATGACAACATTTAAGCTGAAGAGGTGAATGTTGTGAAAAACAAGTCCATATTTTGACAAACCAGGCTTACATGAAATAGCTTGATACTGGAAATCACAGCCTTACCTGATATAGTACTGAAATTCTTGTTTCAAGTATTAGCACATCTACAATTTTTCTCTGGTTCCATTTCAAATGCATTTTTGTTGATGTGTCACACTGCAGAACACACTGTGCTTCTGTTTAACCATCTATTTATAGTCATAAGAAGCATAAACATAAAATAAATGTATCTTGATGCATAGCTGTGCAGGAGTACAGATGTTTTATTAATGAAAATGAATCCAGCTTTTTGTAAGTCATGGCAGTAATATAACATATCATTGCTTAGTTCTTTGCTAGACAGTCCCTGCTGTTTTTACATAGAAATTCCTGTAATACTTAATGGACATCTGGAAGAATTCAGCCAATTAATCGAATTCACACAGGAGCTAAGCTAATGGCTGTCTGAAAGGCAGTTTACATTAAATCAAACTTGCAATATGAATGAAAGTACTTAATCATACATGCAACATTCATTAGATGCAGCACAGCAAGTGTTTTGATTACTTTAATGAAAGATCAGGTAAAGTGCATCAACTGAACAGACTGAAGAGACAGCCTGCTTACAAATGTTTGATTACAGCTAGCTATCAACAGAACCAGTGCCAGTAATTTACAGCAAAACATGTTTGTAGGTACGATGGAGTAGGAAGTTGGATGAAATGAGTAGAAATGTGGGCTTTTTCTCTGAATATCTACAATGCATAAAATACAACATCAATAGAAAAGCAAACTTATTTTATAAGATCTGTAATAACTTGTTATTTGTAGGATATTAATACCTAAAATGGTATTTTATCTGAAATGAACTAGAATAGTAAAGGTAACAATATTTTATCTGTAATTCAGTTTCCCTCGTAGGTGGTAGAGAATGTATGATTCTCCCCCCCCCCTCCTTCCGTGCCAGGGAATACATCTTGTAATGAATATAGTTCTCAGTCTGTCCCCCCCTCACTGTTCCAAATGGTTGACTGGAATTAATGTTTTTCAAAGAAGCAGTTTTATTTTTATACAGCTTTTTATGTTGAAAAATTGCAATGTAACTTGAAATAAAAGCAAGATTCAGGGAAATCATTGGATTTTTTTTTTAAAGGAGCTATGATAAAACAGAAAATCAATAAAATTATTCATTTAAAAACATGGGAAATTTTCAGTGATGACAGTCATAGATGTCTGGAAAATGGCTGGGGAAACCAGTGGTTAGTTGACTGTTGAAACTCCTCCTACTGGGACCCCATATGGTCTCTTGGGAAGTCAGTGCACATGGTGTGCAGTGCAACAAAACAGGCCCTCTCTTCCACACCATGGCCAAGTGGGTCTCAGGAAACACAGTGAGTTCACTGAGATCTGGAGATTGATTTCCCACTGTGCCTCTTGTGATAAGTTGTAAAAGTTCACACAAAGTAGAAACCGACCATCAACAGCATCTAATTTTCCCTGTAATTTTCAGCTCTGCAGGGCAGGGCTCTTTTTCACTTGTACACCTTTACCTGTGTGTACATGAGAGGGAGAACACACACACACACTGCCATGTGGGTTATTTTGCAATGGATGCAAAATGATCACTCTGTGTGTTGGGGGTGGGGGGAGGAGCCCTGCATGGAGAGGGGCCAGCTACCCAAACGTGGCTGAAGGGCACTGAGAGGGTGGAGATTGTGTGCACCGATACATGCACAGTAGGGGGCGGAGCTAAGAGTAATAAATTGAAAAAAAAAATGCTATCGAAGGTTCCGGAGATCCTCACGCATGTGTGCTAAACATCCATATGTGTGGTTTCACAGAGGCCACAACGAAGAAGCATACACAAGTGTGCATGGCTTACAGAGAACCTTGACTGCATTAAAAATCGTAATAAAATCTTTAAAGTATAGCTAATAAAGCAGGTGTGCTATGTTTATTAGGAAAGTAATGCTATTTAAAGTTTAATAAACAAAGCTTTTATATTTTTACTTATAAGAAGCAAATGGCATAATGATGTAGGAAAGAATGGAAAACCTGTCACGGCCATTAAGTTATTCTGTAAAAATAAGTTCTAATACTAAATACATGCAAATTAACCACAGAATCGCCTGACATCCTCCAGTTCTAGCATTCTTGAAAACAAAACTAGATTACTGAAGTACTTAAAATTAAGTGAGTGTTAAGAAATGCATTTCAGGTAGTTTTCTGCGATAAATCAAAGCTATAGGCAATAGGACAGTCTACAAATGTGACAGATAACAATGTAACCTGTCTATAAATTACTCCCACTGACCACTACACTTGTGTAGTACAATTACACTAGAATAGAGCCATTGACTGAAAGGAGATTTTAAGAGTCAGATTATTTTAGCAATCATAGAATCCTAGAGTTGGAAGAGACCTCGAGGGCCATCCAGATCAAACCCCTGCCATGCAGGAAACCCCATCAAAGTACTCCTGACAGATGGACATCCAGCCTCTGCTTAAAAACCTCCAAAGAAGGAGAATCCACCACCCTCTGTAGCAGCATAGTCTACTGCCGAACAGTTGCTGTTAGAGTAGGGCCATTTGAATCAATGGAATTTACAGAGGACTTAATGTACTAAATCCTCATTGATTCAATGGGTCTACTGGAATGCAATTTACTATACCAAGGAAATGGATTTGGATTGTTATTTAATTCTGATATCTTAATTGTCTTGAGGTCAATTGGATGCAGGCTTACTACAGAACAAGCATATACAGGATTGCAACCCAAACTTAATAAATGTTACATATACAAAGATCTGTATCTACCAGCCTTGAGATTCAAAAACTCCTCAGTCAATTAGTGAATGCAGGATTCCATCAAGTCAAGCAAACAACTAACTAACTAACTAACTAACTAACTGACTGACTGACTAACTAACTAACTAACTAACTAACTAACTAGAATTCTCCAGAAATTTTAAGCGTTTTTATTTATTATGTATCTATTCATTAGATTTACAGTATATACCGCCCATCTGGCATGAATACCACTCTAGACAGTTTACGGTGATTTCAACATAGCAAAAAAATTATTTTATTTATTCATTATGGCACTTCTATACCGCCCATCTTCCCAAGGGAACTCTGGGCGTTTTACAAAGGGCTGAAGAAAGTCAGCCAGAATACAAGTAATAGTCAACACAAAAAAACGCAACAAATTAAAAACAAGTAGCACCCCTAACAATAAGCTTCAATGCCAAACAAAGCTAAAACAATGCTAAAACAGATGGCGGTGGGTGGGGGGACCTAATCTAAATCACTAAAGGCCTCGCGGAACAACGTCTTTAATGCTCTGCAAAAGGCTGGCAGGGACTCTGCAAGGCACACTTCGCTAGGAAGGTGGTTCCACAGAGTCGGGGCAGCCACCGAGAAGGCCCAGTTACGGGTGGAAGTTTTGCGTGTTTCTCTAGGGGTGGCCACAATATATAATATACAATATATAATAAGATAAACATAATAACAAACATAATAATAAAAAACAATTTGTTTTTAAAAATCACAAATTTGGGGTGGGTGGGTGGAATAGTAACAGTCTGTCAGAACCTTTCCCATTCTCTGATGCACACCTTAACACAGTAAAGGACTGCTTGAAGACAAAGGTCTGAGAGAAATGCCACCAAGAAGCTAGATTCCATTATGAGATTCTAGTAAGTTTTACTCCTAGAAAGGTAACCCAAGGCAGAATAATTACACTAGACTAGCAAAGCACCCACGAAAGGAAACTGCTGCACCCGCAGAAGAGAATGGATATTTTAAGAGGTGATGATATTTGCAGCTACAGTACTTGACATCAGCAATAGCTGAAGGTGACACTGGTAGAGGAGTTAACAATAGTGAAGCTCAACATTTTTGTTAGTACAACACAGAAGATGGCAATGTTAACCCATTGTTGAACTTCTCTGACATGAACACCCTATGATAAGACAGTTCAAAATGAAACAAGTGATCGTGTTGGTATGTGAAACTGACAGGTCAGAAAGGCCTTAATCAGCTACTGGGGGAGAGCAAAGAAAAGATATAAATAAGTTGGCATTAATAACACAACTAGAATAAAGCAAAAAGAATATCTAGTGGCCGATGTGCACAAAGTTAAAAAGAAAGTCTGATGCTGTATACGATGTATAATTGGAACATGGAATGTGAGAAATATGAATCAAGTTAAACTTAAAAACATAAAGCAACAAATGGAACTTTTAAACTTTGCAGTGTGTCAGTGAATCAAAGTGGATTAGAATATTTTCAGTCAGATGACTACAAAACTCAGAAGAATGGAGTGGTGTCAATACAGAGGCAAGATGTAGCACAGACAGATAGGGATTATAAGGTGAGGTATGACTGATTAACATCCATCAGACTCCAAGGAAAACCATCATTTAGTCCTATCCTCCAACTACCAATGAAGAAGGATATGAAATTGAATAATTTTATGCAGGCATCCAGGAGGAAATTGATCCCACACCAAAATAAGATATGCTTCTAATCATTGGTGACTGGAACATAAAAGTAGGAAACAAAGCAAATATTTGTTGAAAAATATGGTCTCTAGGGGATAGAAATGAAGCAGGATAATAACTCCTGTTGCATTTATAGAGAACAAATTTACAGAACTCTATTTCTGCAAAGTCAGATGTCAGTCGATGGTCAATGTAGAAATCCCAAACACTATGTAATCAGAAGCAGAAGATGGAGATGTTGTATTATTGGTTTCACCTGAGGATCTCTCCCTTATCACACTTGATGAGGTACAGGAAGATAAACAACAGGAACAAACTGAAGACATCTCCAGATTCCTGGAGGAAAAGTCCATCACAACTTACAAAGCATGATGGAGATGTGTAATCTCCAGGCTTAAAACCAGGGTACTTCAAGGGCCAGATGCAGGGGAGGGGTATCAGGAGACAGATATCTAGTCTCATGTGCTCCCAGACTCTGTTTCTTAGCCTGTGGGGTCCCTCAGGGTTTTGACATCTACATAAAACTACTGTGAGAAGCTCCCTGGAGTGCTGAGGTTCAATGTCACCAGTATATGGGCGATACTCAGCTCTATCTCTATGTTCTTCCTCAATTGAGGAAGCTGCTTTGGTTCCAGATCAGTGTCTCTTGACAGTGATGGATTAGATGAGGTTGAATAAGCTGAAATGGAATCCAGACAGTACAAAGGTACTGGTTAGTCAAAAACTAAATCAAGGAAGAGGCTTGCAGCCTATGATGGATGGGGTGACACTCCCCCTGAAAACACAAGTGTGCAGCTTAGGGGTGCTCCCAGATTCATCCGTGAGCCTGGATGCTCAGGTTTCTTTCAGCAGTAGGTAGAAGTGCCCTTGCACAGTTAAAATTGTGAGCCATCTAGGCCCATTTCAAGAGGTCTGATCTGGCCACAGTGACATCTGTTTATTTATATCTCAGCTGGATTACTGTAACATGCTGTACATGGGGTTACCTTTTGAAAATGTTTGGAAACTTAAGTGGGTCCAAAGCGCCACAGCCAGATTGCTCGCTGGGGCAGCTTACAGGGAACAGCAGCTCCACTGGGTGCCAGTCCGTTTCTGGGCATGATTCAAAGTGTTGGCTTTTTATTATCAAACCCCAAATTATCTAAAAGGCTGTTATCTCCTCTTATGAGCTGGAGAGGTCCTTCTCTGTTGCTGCTCCCAGACTCTGGAATTCCCTCCCACTGGAAGCTGGCCTGGCCCCATCTTTGCTATCCTTCCACAAGCAGGGAAAGACCTTTGTCTTCAAGCAGGCTTTTATTTGGTGAATGGTGGCCTGAGAGGGTTTTTAAAGATAGATTGTAGTGCTCTGTTGGTTTTTATTTATTTTTTATTTATTTATTTATATAGCTTGTGTGCTGCCCACTACCCAAAGGTCTCTGGGCGGCTCACAATCAAAACAATTAAAACATCAAAATACAATAAAATTAGAACAATAAAACCTGTAAATGCAATAAATACAGTACATTAAAAGCACAAGTTGCCATCAGGACCCACAATCATTAGTTAAAAAACTTTTGGAACAGGAAGGTTTTTACCTGGCGCCGAAATGTTAGCAACGTCGGCGCCAGGCGAGTCTCATTTGGGAGGGCATTCCAAAGTCTGGGGGCAGTTGCTGAAAAAGCCCTGTTCCTGCAAGCCATCCCCTTCACCTCCTTAAGGGATGGCTCTTTCAGGAGGGCTTTCTGACTAGATCTTAGTTGCCGGGTAGGTTCATATGGAAGGAGGCGGTCCTTCAGGTATCTAGGTCCTAAGCCGTTTAGGGCTTTATATGTCAAAACAAGCACTTTGAATTGGGCTCGGGCAGCAACTGGTAACCAGTGAAGGTTATACAGAATTTAATTTACAATTTTAAATATAATACTTGTTAAATTCCCTTTTAAATATTTGCATACTTGCTGTTTTTCAATTTTAAATGTTATATATTTATTGCCATAAGCCACCTTGGGTCTTATTAAAAAGAAAGGCAGGATAAAAATATTTTCAATAAATAATAAATAAATATATGCATGGGCTCTATATACATATATTTATTTATTATGGCCCTCAGTTTTGAAATATTGGTGAAGCAGGGAGAAAGGATTATACAGTGCTACCTCAGATAACAACAGTAATTCGTTCTCCGAGGTTAGTTGTTATCCAAAACATGTTGTTATCCGAAACGCGGTTTCCCATAGGAATGAATGGGAAACCGTTTAATCCGTTCCGGAGCCTAGGAAAAAGGCACAGACACCTGGTTGTTTGCTCAAAACTCTTTATAAAGTGCACTTTAAAGGTACAGATGCAATGCCACCCGGGATAACTCTTTTTTACTGATGCATGCTGGAAATTCGTTATCCGAGGCAGTCCATAGGGAAAATTCGTTATCTGAGGCAGACCTATATCTAGAAATTGTGATTCATTATCCGAGGCAGCCCATAGGGAAAATTCATTATCAGAGGCAGTCCTATACCCGAAAATTTGCAGTTGTTATCCAAATTATTCATTATCCGGGGCAGTAGTTATCCGAGTTACCACTGTACTTGATTAGGATCTGGGCTTGTAGGGAAGTCAGGATCGTACCTTCCATTGTATTGGCTACTTTTAAAGTAATTGAATGCAATATCTGTTTTGTAAGACTTGCAGTTTTCATGCCAAATTGTGTGTTCTTTGTAGCTTTAATGTTACATTTTAATGTTCTAAATCTAAGATGCCTCTCCTAATTCTCTGTTCTTAATCTGAATGTGTCTTAAATATTCTGGGCTGTATATTGTCCCTCTTTATTGTAAGCCACCTTGGGTCCTTTTCCAAGGAGAAAGGTGGGGTAAAAATGTTATAAACAAACAAACAAACAAATAAATAAATAAATAAATAAATAAATAAATAAATAAATAAATAAATAAATAAATAAATAAATAAATAAGGAAAGGTGTAAATGATTATATCTCGGGCTATATATTAGGGTCATGTTAGGTAAGATATTTACATGCTTTCAAAACTATTTTAGCCAAAGAAGAATATCTTGCATTTTTAAACTGCACAAATATTTTAGAATTACACATTCTTTTCTGGAATTATACATTTATCTTGTTGTAGATTACAAAAAGATTCTCCACATTGTAATGGAGTTAATGGAGAAGGTTCCATGTGATGAAAATGTTCTGTACAGCACTAAACTACAGTCTCTCAGCTAAAACTACAGTAAGAAGGAAAGAAGGAAGGAAGCAAGGAAGGAAGGAATTTTATATTTTTAGAATTCCCCACCAATGTAAAGTAGGTTCTTTGAACCTGATGTAGTTCTTTGAACTACTCTACAGTGTATTGGCTAACTGCAAATCAGAAAGTCATATTTCAGGTTGTGGATGCACCATGATCATTCTCCCTTACACTCAGCTCCCACCTGTAAGGGAGAGGAGGGTCATAATACAGATTTACCTAAAAGAATTGTTCTAAGACAAAAGTTAGCAACTCAGAATCCAAGAATTGCAAGTAGAATTGCACGCAGGGCGTTGGAAAGATGCTGCTCAGAACCTTTTCATGCAAATATTACTTGCCAGACTGGCTGGATTATTCTGTCATTAACCAGCTAAAACGTGCTGTTCCTAGAGTTTGAATGACCTTCAAAGGTAAGGTAAAAATTGGAGCAGTTTCTAAGAATCTGACCAATGAGAGAAAGTGTGTGTGTGTGTGTGAATGAGATAGGCAAGTGTGCTTTTGGGGAAAAGGTTGATGTGGTCTCAGGAGGTCTAGGCTGAAATCCCTGTTTTGCCACAGAATCTCACTGGGGCAAGGATGGCAATGATAAACCAGTTCTTGAGGGTCTGACATACCTTGAAACCTCTGTCAGGGTTGCTACAAGTTAGAAGTGACTTGAGGGCAGGTTAAAAACAAGAATGAGAGCAAATGATTTTCTCAGCAGATGTCCGGAGAGAGTGAAGTCTCCACCACAGAGACTGTCTGAAGGTGGAAGAAGAATGAAGCAAGGAAGGTTGTGTAAGCATGCCATTTTTTTTCATAGTGAAAGTCTGGGGTTGAATGTTGCCTGGAAAGCTGCCCTATTACAGTAAAAGGGATCATGTTGAAAGGTAAGTCGTGGCAGAGACCTTTGGCAGTAAATCCAGCCCTGGTAACTTAGGGAAGTGCTGGACATACCCGCTTCCTCCCAAGTTTGCCCGGGTCTTTCTCGCCCGGGTGGGAAGCGCCATCGTGGGCAGGCCTTGAGCCCTGTTTGAGGAGGGCAACTGGGCCCACCCGTCGACGACCTCGAGGGGGGAATCGGCGCCAGAGCCGGGAGAGAAGCGGCCGCCTTGGAGTAAGCTCGTCCCGACTCGCCGCCTGCGCCGGGATTCCCGGAGCCCTGCCGAGAAACGGGGCTGGACAGCGCCTCGGCGAGCGGCGGTCTCCGGAAACCGCGCGCCCCGACCGTTTCCTCCGCGAAGTTGTGAGGGACGAGCCCGGGCAGCACAAGGGCTACCATTGCGCTGCTGAAGATGATTCTCTTCATGAGGGTGTGTGTGTGCAGTGGAGAGGCATGGCGAGGCACTCTCAAGTACGCTTCAGTTTAGGAGTATTCTGGGCTTGGGGGAAGGGTCTCCAGAGACCCTCCGGCTCTTCTTCGACAGAAGGTCGTCCTCACAGGAATTCACTCGCCAGGAGAGATCCAGCTTTGCCTTAAGCGCCGCTCTCGGAGACAGGGACCCCCCCCCACTTGCCTAGCCTTCTCCCGCGGTGCCACCTCAGAGCCTCCGAGGCCCGCTTGGCTGCCTCGAAGAACTTCCCCGGTGGTCTCGGGCCAGCGGCTCTTGAGCGAGAAGCCAGTGTGCCCGGCAAAGCCGAAGCTCGCCACCGGGTCGGGAAGGGTGACCGTGGGCAACGGGGCGGGGACCGCCTGAGAGGCGCGCCCAGCGTAACCCAGGACTCAGGGAGGGAACCTTGCCTGAAGAGAAGGACTGGCGGGCGGGCGGGCGGGTGGGGGCTTCCGAGGCCCTCGCTTGCCCCCCACCCTTCGGCGAGCCCCGCTGGGGAAAGTGTCCGTCCGCCTCCGCCAAGTCGGATTCTCCCGCCTTTTCCAGCCCGCTCCCCGCCTCCCCCTCCAGTCGCGCTTCCGCAACTCCTCATTGGTAGCTCTGGGTCGAAGGCAGGATGACGCGAGGGCGCTCCGGAGCTTCCTGAGGTATAAACGCCCGTCGGGCGCGCGGAGCCGCCGGTGCCAGTGGAGCGCTGTCGCCTGGCGGGCCGGAGAAGATGCCGCGGGGCTTCCTCGTCAAGCGGAGCCGGAGACCGGGGGGTTGCTATCGGGTGCGCCCCACCACCGGCGGGTTGCCCGCGCCCCGCCTGCAGGAAGCGCCCCGCGCTCCCGCGCCTGTGCCCGAGGTGACGCGCCCGCCTCCTCCTCTGGACGAGCAGCAGCAGCAGCAGCAGCAGCAGCAGCAGCAGCAGCAGCAGCGGGAACGGGAGCGGGAGCGGGAGCGGCGGCTGCCGCTGCCTCAGCCCGAGTCTCCGCTGGCGGCCGTCTGGAGCGCCGGCAGCTCCGGCAGCGCCGCCTGGGCGGAAGGCGAGCCCAAGCGCTGCCCCCGATCGCCCGCCTCGGCCGAGTCCTTCCCTCTGGGGCCCGCCTCGGCCGTGGCGGAGAATCTGCCCCTGCTTCCGCGCACGCCCCTGCCGTTGCCCCTGCCGGGGCCACCGCTCGCCCTGCCCGCCGCCTCCCTTTGCCCCTCCGCCGCCGGCGGCGGGCTCAAGCGGGCAGCCCGGGCCAAAGCGGCGGCTCCTGCGAAGAAAGCCAAGGCCGTGCGCAAGCTGAGCTTCGCTGACGAGGTGACCACGTCGCCCGTGTTGGGCTTGCGGATCAAGGAGGCGCCCGAAGGGGGCTCCGAGGGGCCCCGCGGCTCCCGCCCGACGACGCTGCTCGGCGAGTTCGTCTGCCAGCTGTGCAAGGAGCCCTACGCCGACCCGCTGGCCCTGGCCCAGCACCGGTGCTCCCGGATCGTGCGCGTCGAGTACCGCTGCCCGGAGTGCCACAAGATCTTCAGCTGCCCGGCCAACCTGGCCTCCCACCGCCGCTGGCACAAGCCGCGCCCGCCCGCCTCGGCCGGCCCTGCCCAGGACAAAGAGAACAGCCGCGGCGGCGAGGGCGGCCCAGATCAGCACCACGGCGTGGCGGACAGCTCCTGCTGCCGGGACCCGCCGCCGCCGCCGCCCGCCCGCGCCGCCCAGCTCCGCACGACGGAGGGCTCGGGCCTGGGAGCCCCTCCCCCGGGCGAGCTCTTCCTCTGCCCCTATTGCCACAAGACCTTCCGGCGCCAGGCGTACCTGCGCAAGCACCTGGGCACCCACCAGGCACCCGGCGGCGTCGGCGGCCACCCCAGCACCATTTACGGCGGCAGCCCCTCGCCGCCGCCTCACGTCCCTTCGCAGCAGCAGATCACTTTCCCCTGCCACTTGTGCGGGGCGCATTTCCCCTCGGCGGACCTCAGGGACAAGCACCGGCTGTGGCACGCCGTGCGCGAAGAGCTGCTCCTGCCCCTGGGGCCGCCCGAGGGCAGCGCGGCGCACGGGGAGCAGCAGATCTTTTCCTGCAAGCATTGCCCCTCGACCTTCTTCAGTTCGCCTGGCCTCACTCGGCACATCAACAAGTGCCACCCCTCGGAGAGCAGGCAGATCCTTCTGTTGCAGATGCCCGTCCGGCCAGGCTGCTAAGGTCCGTTGGCCAGGGCTCCCAGCCCCATCCCGCCCCCAGGGTAGGACTGAACAAGGAACAGGACTCCAAAGATTGTCTCCGCCGTTCCTCACACCTTCCCCGGGACTACTCAATGCTCCCCCCCCCTCCGTACGTCAGAGTTGCTTTGTGCCATAGCATTCCTGACTCCTTCGCTTGGCCCTCCGTATCCCGTGACCCGTCCGAAACAGTACCTTTCATGGGAAGTCGCAGTGCTTAGCCAAAGGGAAACACGTTCACCACTTTCGAAACGCGTCGTGCCAAACGCTTTTAAACTTTCCAGAACGAATTATGCTCGCTGCCTTATCAAGGGGTTAGAATGCATTGCATATTTCGGGAAAGTTTTCACACTACTGTAAATCTTGTCCTTTTAGAAAAGCAAAGGGAAACCAAGCTACCCTGGAGGCAAAGCACACCCTTGCCATCTCAGACTAAAAAAAATAGCCCGTTTTGAGAAAGGGAACTACTTTTCTATCCCTGTCCAAATATCTGGCTGGCTGCTTGTGAATAGGCTTTCTGGGATGACTCGGGAACGCCTCTTCTTTCCTTCCAGTTGTTGCTATCCCCAAGATGGAAATCCATTCTGACCCTTCTCGGGGAAGGAGTGCTAGCTAGGCTTATATGTAAAATTAGTGGCATGTGCCTCCCTTGCCTCTGAGGTTTCTAAAATATTTCTTTTGCTGTAAAGTGTGTTGTTCATTGTACCTTGTATTGTAATCGAGTTGGATATTAGTAGCAAGTCAGTGTCCTGTTCTACACAACCCCCTGCAATGGCTCCTTCCATTTGCTCTTGTTCATTACTCCCTATTAAAATCCAAATTGGTTATTTACTTTTTTTCCTGTAGTTATTGTGCCTATGTGACTAGTATGTAATGGAAGACTTAAGCTTACACAAACGCAAAGAGTGAAAGGAAGCAAAGGTACATGAGAGAGGTAGGAAGGCTACCTTCAAATTCTGCGTTCACGCCACAACCCACAAAATGAGACCAGCAAGCCCAAGAGGATTTCGGCCATGTCCTTGTCCAGCAATCCTCCCCACTCACAGTAGCCAAATACTTTTGAAGCCAGAGATAATTTCAGAAATAGTTTGCTAAAAGGCACAGAGATCAGTTATGCCTGTGGAGGGTCTCATTCGTATCTTCACTCCAGGTTATCTTAAAAAATGGTCATTTCTAGAAAGTCTGGCAGCCGCGAGTTCACTCCCTCTCCAAAATCTTCACTAAATGCCCTTTATAAAAGCCTTTGTTTGCAGCAATGCCTCCAGATTTGGCATGGTTTTTTAAAATACTGTAATTACTTTAGCATACCGTTTGTACATTTTTGTAGGTTTCCATTAGGTGAGCTAAGAATTGTTTGCAGCTGCTGTTGAAGGGGTATAACAGCAACTTCTTTTTCACCCTTGATATTTATTTATCAAGGTGATTTCCTTTATCTTTTTATCTTGCCATGGGATGGGGGGGAGGGCAGCACATCACCTCAAGCAGTGACTTCTACAAATAATCTGAATGAACAAAGATGTTTTAAAGCTTAATTTAAGAATCAAAATAAAAACTCTTAAGCATGAGTTAAGGGTCTTTTTATATTAAAACCACTATCAATTTCTTCCATAGCAGATCACTGTTTTAAATACAGTATAGGCATTTGTACTTAAGGAAAAAGACCAAGTTTCATCAAATATCTGTTGAAGATGCTAAGAATGTTTTCGGTAAACTTGTATCACATTAAAAGCTTTATGTTCTACAGTTTTACTAACTGGCTTAATCTAACTCATTAAAATAGGTTTTAGAAAAGCTACTTTTGAAATGACTAAGCGGAAATCAAGGTGGTAAACCAAGTACTGTACAATGAACTGTACATACCACACACTTGCCATCTAAGAAGCTGTAAGCTTAGCAATCTCACAACCAGAGGATCAGTTCATTCCATGGCTGCTTTTCACTCTCCTCCTCACACTAGCAACACTGAGCAGTTTTGCGTAAGTCAAACAATCTTTGTACAGGGACACTGAGCACACAGAAGGTGGTAAGAATAATTTTATTCTATTATTAAATAGCATGTTTTTTTTTCAACCATTACAAATCTGTATATACTACACGGCGAACAAATACATTGATATATTTCTATAGTTGCCCCGTGGAGGGACAGTTATTTACACATGCAGTTAGTACCGGTGCCATGCTACATTTTGTTAGAGCAGAATATGGCAAACAGTTGCATTTCTTCTTCTGTATGAAAATACCTCTGGGGACATAAGTAGGGATCTGGAGTGGAATGTGTTTGTGTATACATTTGCCTATACAGGAGTAAAGTCCCTTCCCACCCAGTAATGGATATTGCTCAGAGCAAATGATTAAACATGACAAAGTGCACAAAAATTGTGTGTGTGTGTGTGTGTGTGTGTGTAGTAACATATAGTTGTATAAGATATATATATACATACACATCTTACACAGCTAGATCAAAGACTATGATGCTTTAGAAAAAGGAAGTTTGCAGTGGGCATATGTTCCCAGGTGGAAACAAAATACCAGTAGGAAGATGTTATTAGTATTTCACTTGCATCTGTCCAGCTATGAATGACAGTAACAGGTGATGGGCCTCTTTATTTGAATATTATTTGATTATTATTCTTATCACATACATTCTGTATGTCAGTCTGTGAGTTCTAGTGCACTTTGCAGAGGACTTCAGAAATGCAAGTGTTATATTCATAATCAAATCTTTTCTTACAGATAGGGCTGCACAATAAATAAAGTGGGACATGCCTGTAGTCTCCAGCCCCAAGGCTGCAAATCGGCCATAGAGATTAAAACAGAGTGGTTATTTGATTGCTGGACACCTTACACAGTTAATGGTAAAAAAAAAAAAGGCAACATGGGTAAAAATATTCTAACAAAATCTAAAATATTTTTGATTTGAAATAAAAGTCCAATATACTTCTCTAAAATTAACACAGGAGTGGAAGAATGCAGGCCCAATATGCAGCACAGAAAAGCTGAGTTCTGGGTGGAAAGGGACTTTGCCCCTTCTTAGGTCTTGTTGGCTGAGCCAGAGGACCGACGCAATTTCATAGACATGCGGCTCTTGCTAGTCCGGGGAGAAATGGGGAAGGCTAGATCGGGCCCGTCCATCTGCGCTGTTGTTGGGATTTCGGACGCCTGAGTCTCTGGGTAGGAGCCTGTACAAAAAAAGGACCAAACATAAGAATCATCAGCTTCTTGTCTGATATACTGGAAAGAATACTAGCTCACCTGCCAGAATCATCAACCCCTTCCATCCTATGTGGACAAACAAAGAGGATGCGTGTCTGAGGGACAGTCTAATTCTAATCTCCACAGGATCTACTTCAAAACAGCAAAGCAAAATACTAAGAGGGATCCATGTGGACACTATGTTTTGCTCTCTACTCTCAAACACAGAGATTCCTATAGGATTCAACAGGGCAGAAGCATGAACAGATTGTGCTAGTTTGGATTCTTTATCTTTGTAAAAAGGAACAAGATGAAATTTTTAGGAGTTCTGGTTATTATAGAAAATAAACTCATTTCCGTGTACATGGCAAAAAGGGGAGCAGCAGCACAGGAATTAAGTTACTAAAGTAATTGAAGTGACACTTAAATAAGAGAGGCAGAACATGTCAGCTTTTATTTCTAAGTTTGAGTTGGTTGTTGGCTGCCAGAAATAAAAGGCAGCTCTTTTATCATTCTGCCCGCTCAAACAGGCTGTACATCAGAACACAAACAGGCTGTAGATCCGCTCCCTTTGTTTTAATCTAAAATTACATGGCACTAACTGATTGTTGTAGATTTATAATAGTTACTCCTCATATATACATGGCCAGTTCTGACTCTAAATTTAAACCAACCGAGGTACACTTTGGGAAATAGAGATATTCTATTTCCCTACAGTGACTGCAAAAACTGGTGTTCCATGGTAGGACTAACTGAATCTTACTATAGAAAAAAAGTAATTGCAGGCATATATTTTCCTGATATTTGCAATTTCAATACTTGTGGTATAGCTCTCAGGTGAATGTTTAGTCTTGAGAAGTGAAGAAAATGACGCTAACAATTAGACATGGTGTAGCTTTCCTTTTTCAGTTCAGTGATGTTTTTCTTTCTTTTTTTCCTTCACTTTTAGATTTGAAGTTGAGGCAGCAAAGAAATAGTACTGAAATCAATATTTTCCCAAGGAAATGGTGATAGGACCATATAGTTCAAAATAGTCTTTAAAATTTCAGGAGTCAAATTCAAAGACACACATGTATAGCAGACATTTAAGTGCCGAGAAAGAGGTAAAGTCTCAGAGCTTGAAGTGACACTTCCATTCATACAGAAGTTACTATGTTCCATTTCTAGCTAATAATCCTAGCACTGCATCAACTCCAAATTCTTCCCTTAATCTTTATGAGCCAGCACCAGCAGCAGTAGCACAAAGGGTTGAAGCAGCAATGCTCCCTTCTGAAAAAAATGCTGGTGCATTTCTAGTTTTCTATATATGCTTCCTTTGGGTTACCCACAAGCTTTTAAAAATTATTCTGCAAAAATTTTTTATTTTAGGAGACAAAATCCATTTTAAATTGATCTGCATATTTTGTATTATTATAACATTATAGAAAGAAACCCTGCAATACGCTGATACAGAGAACCACACTAAGACAACATTTGCACCAATCTCCTAGTTATTCTTTCACCTGCCCTGTCATGTCTGGGTTCTTCCTGAAGGCAGATAAATCTCAGGGCACATTTCTTGCTTTCATTTCGCTAGATTTCCTAAAGAGGTTACTGCAAACTATGATGGCTGGGTCAGAAGTCTAACACTGCTTTAAATGAACACTGCCATAAACCTGATCTAATAACTCAAACACTATTGTGTCTGCTGGGCCAAACACTTGCAGAAACTGGCACAATCCTCACTCGGCTTTCCAAATAGGAATGTTTTTCTCTTTATGATCCAGCCCCAGTATCTCTACACAATATACAAAGGCATGATAGTGACAGCAGGAAATTTATTGTGGCTTTTGAAAGTGGGGTGGCGAGGGGTGGGGAGAGATGGAAACCAGCTCTGTGGCACAGAAGGCAAATTATTTTTCCCCCTTTAAAAAAAAATTCCTACTTTCTCCCTATATAAACCAATACCCAGAAATTCTATCTTGTTCTAGTTTTACAAGGAATCAAAGCATTCCAAATGGTGGGGTAGAGCATTAAAAAAAAATCACCGTTGGTGCTCTGCACAGCATACCATTCACAGCTAGCGTGAAAGACCTTCCGTTTCAAGCTTTTGCCCTTTACCTTGAAGTGGCCAATGCTTTCTAGTGGTGGCTTGGGAAGGAGAAGAAATATCACACCATTTCTTTCTTTGTAGAGAATGAAGAAGTGATGAAGGAGAGGTGGACAGAAGTGAGGAAAAGGGGAGAAAGATAAAAAAAGATAACAGGTGTGAGCCATGAGACACGAACAGCAGAGGTTGGTGGGCATTTACAGATGAGTTCAGAAAAGAGAAAGTTAGAATTTGTTATGCTGCTAAAGGTGCATGCTAGAGGTTAAAGAGAGATGCATTAGTATGCAAAAATGGACCAAGAGAGCTACAGTCAGGAAGAGTACTCACCGACTACAGGTTAACCCCAAAACCAAAACCAAAATAAACCAAAGAAGAGAAAAGGGGGGGGGGAAGAAAAGAAGACTTCTATAAAAAATTAGTTCTGATCCAGCGAGTCCATTGCTAGAAATATGATAAAACTGTTGTTACATCAACATGCCTGAATATTTCTGAAATAATTTACCGTACTGATTTCTACCAAAGGAGAGCTAGGATTAACATTTGCATGACAATAGTTGGCTCTAGTAGTCAGCTAATTTTCCCAAATCACACAAAAATGTTCTATTTAAGATTCTGCCTAGTCTATACAGTTCTGAAGCATATTCCACTGAGAATACTCAACAGTAAAATTCACCAACTTGCAGGGGGGAAAGATATACAAGTGTTAAATCAAGTCCAGTTATTTCACATATTTTCCATATAAATAATTATTTTGTTTGTATAGGGAATAGAATGAATATTTATTTAATTTTATTTATTCATTTAAAATATTTTCCCCACCTTTCTCCTTTAAAAATTAAAGAGAGGATAATATAATTAGTCCTAGTGAAGCCAGCACTGCAGGTGCAGATGATACTATGAAGGCTTTCTCATAAAGAACTCAGATTGGTATTCAACAAAATTTATTCCTTTATAAGTATGTATAGCACTATATAGCATTATTGTTACAATTCTTTTTCTTACAACAATAGAAAGATTTATTTACATTTTACAGCTTTTTCTTCTTTATTAGATATTTCTGTATAATTCATGTTTACTGTTAACTGAATACATAACACAACTAAGTATAAACAAAAATCGTATATATGCATTGAAGTCTCCACTGATAAATATGCAGAACCAGACTCTAAACTGCCTTCCATAAATGGAAGAGGGAGAGGCAGTTTTGACTTATTTCACTTGATACTCCAAAGTATTTCTCTCTCTCTCTCTCTCTGCCACTTGGTAGACAATCTGGATCCACTTTGCCAGGCGTTAAGAGGAAACGTGGAGCCCTTTATTAGGGGTAGCTGACGAAAAGATGTGAAGACCTCTGGAAATGACAGAGCGTGTCTGACAGTGAGGGTATGTACCATATTTTTCAGTCTGTAAGATGCTGCTGTATATTAGACACCCCCACTTTTAAGACCCCCCAAATAAAGAACATTAATAAATCCTCTTTGAGCCCTCCTCCACCCCACCCCATGGTGTTGCCTTTACTTTCTGTGTTCTGAAGACTCCTGTCTGCTTTGATTTTGCAAGATCCGGAGCTTTTGTTTTTGCAGGCAAATGCTTGGGGGGGGGGCAACCCATTAAGAAGTTCATTTTCAGGGGAATCCAAATGTACCCGGCTGTTTCATTTCTTCTCCATCCCACCCCCTGCTATTTCCCACCCTGGTGCTGTTTTATTTTCTTTCCAGGAGCGCTTGATTGCTCTCCTCTCTGTTTTGTTCTTGGAGGATCGGACCCTTCTTTTTCTGTGAAAAAGAACTTAATGGATTGCTACACCCCCAAGTGTTTCCCTGCAGAAACAGAAGGTACGGTCCTTGGAAAAATAAAGCAGAAAGGAGTGTTCAAAACACAGCACCAAGGTCAGCTTGGCTTCCCCCCTACCCCACCCCAGCCCCCAGAAAGGCTTACTTCTTTGTATATAACGCCCTTTAAGTTTTCATGCCATGATTTTAGAAAAATACAGTGTCGTATACATGGAAAAATACGGCAACAGCCCATCCTGTTCTGTAGAGGGTAAGGGGAAGAAGGAAGGCAGGACCATGGGTTTTGGCATGTAGTAACTGGACACTACTTTTGGAAGAAATTAGATACCCATAAAACGGTCAAATGTTGCCAGGAAAAAAACTGAAGGTAAAGGTAATTATGATGGAGTGGAGTAACTTCACTAGTGGGTTTGGCTGAAGTGATAGCTACTAAAAAAGGTGGTTTTAAGAGTCAAAAGGTGTCGGTGTGTCATGGCTAGAGGTTCAAATGATGGTTTCATGAGTTATTGGAAGAGAAGAGATACAGGTAATGACCCCTGAGGAGGAGGGTGGCAGACATTTTGGTATTTGCGCACTAAGGCCTTTAAAAAAGTTTAAGTGTGGGATAATGAAAATAAGCAGCAGCTGGATAATTGGAGGATTGGTGGGCTACAATAGCTGATAAGCAGAGTCAAGGAGAGGGAAGAGAAAGGGCACCTTGCTTGATGTGGTGTAGGAAGTGCAGGACTGTACAAAGAGATGGATTTACGTGAGGCTGGTTTAGAGGGACTACAAATGATCTGAATGTGTTCCACCTTATCACGTAGGCTACATAGGCTTTTCTAGAAAATGGTTTGCTGGTTTGAAGGAGAACATTTAGAAGGGATGGTAAATCCTCCATGCTACCAGATGGAGCGATGGGTGTTTGGTATGGAGGGTGTTCGGTATGGAAAACCTGGTTCTGTCTCTGGTTAAGAGGTGAGGTAGGTGAACAAGTGACAGAGTTCATCTGACATCTGTCATAGAGCTGTGAGCCATGGCTGTTGTGGTCAACAAGTTGCAATAAGAACTGCATTTGGTCAGTCCTGTTAAAGTTCTAGTTCATTTATCTGGAGTCCTACTAGCTCTGAGCAGAACCACATACTGTGGATCTTTAATTATCTGTATTGTACTCCCACCCAAAGCTGCTGAGACCTGGATGGACGGAAGAGCCTTTCCTGAAAAGGTTGGAAGTTGTCTTCCATCATGTGGGTTGGTCAGCCAGCTCAGGGGTGACTGTGAGGGCAGCAGAAGGTGGCTCGTGAAGAAGGCTGAATGATGCCAGGAACCAAGCCTGATGAAACATCATCTTGAATTGTGAATGAGGGACAACTTGCAGTCATTGAGCTTATAGAAAGAGAGTAGTGAAAGATGCACAGTGAACCTATTTTGAAGTAAGTAGGCTTGTGGAGTAGCGAAACCAAGGTCCCGCTTGGTATCTGCTGATATGAGGGATAGATTTTCCATCATCTGGTTGCAGTGTGCTTTTATGCACAGTTTCCAGGAGGTCATCTATCTCTGCATTGAATAGACCTTGATCATCAAAGGGGAGTTCTTCAATGTAAGACTGTGCATTGTTAGTTAGCTCTGCTGTGCGTATCCAGGAGAAACAGCATAAAGCAACAGCTGTGGACACTGAGGATGCCGCTGAGTCAACTGCATGATAGTCTGAAAACATTTGTTGCTTTGCCACTGACATGCCCTCATGTTGAAAAGTGGTGGCAAGGAAAAGCTTGTCTCTGGAAGAGATGACAAAAGGGAGGATACGTTATCCCAAAGAAGATGCTAGTATGCTCCCATGGCACGCTGATAGTTGGCAATATGCATGGTTAGAGGGGCTGCAGAATAAAGCTAGCGGCCTATATTGTTAATTGGTTGACTGTCGCTATCTGGTGGAGTTGGGGTTTGGTGTTGTCATCGACACAATTGGGAGGCATTGTCAAAGACAGCTGCTGGCTGTTTTATGAGGAAATTGGCATCAGGATCATGGACCGTATAAAACTTGTGAACCCGGCTGGTTATCATATGGGAGGATGCTGGCTTGCAATAAGTTGTCTCTAACACAGAAGGGACCATGGAAAGATGTACAAGTCTAGTAGTCTCCTTTGTAATTGGTTCATACAGGCAGTCCAATGGTACTGCTGTCAGAAAGTGAACCTTAAGGTTGAGGGCCTTAGCCATTATATCATCAGCTGAGAATATGTAAGAAAATCCTCTGCTGAAGATGGAGGATTAGGGTTGTCAAGATCTGACTCAGGAGATGTAAACAATACTGAGGGAGTCTTGACCTAAGAGGTGAATGTCCTGAGAGGAAGCAATGGATCCTTGTTCAGGATTGTAATCACAGACCCTGTGACAATTGAGCCAGAATGTTGTCGAGACTGAGGCTTTGATGTTGAGAAAGCCATGGGTGCCAAAATATGGTGTGGAGGTGAAAGATGGAAAGGAACTGCAGGTGACACTGGCAAGTGTACTTTCAATATTGAATGTCCATGGACGTCTGGTGGTGGAAATGAAGTGCTCAGTGTGAAAGAACTGGAGTAGGTTCGCATTTCACGGTGGTAGAATGAATCGATACTGGGAAGGCTGATTGAGAAGAGCCAAGGCAGGCATAGAAGAAAACCCCCTAAACATCAAGGGCAGTGGTGGAGCTGACGTTGGACTCTTGGCTTCGATGTTGAGAGAGGGCATAGGTTTAGGATATTGCCGATGGGCATATCTCAGTATCAATAGGTAATTCCCTGGTGCCTGTTGTTCGGAGGCTACTGAAGGCAGTAGTATGCCAGAGATTGGTATTAGCTGATGGTGTTGGTAGCACAGCATGACCCTGTGCAGTAGTAGAGAGTTCTATGCTGGTAACAGTCATGCCCAGGGCGCTCTAAATGAGGAACAGGCTGAGACACAGTGATTGAGGTGGAATGGATACAAGCTTGAGGAGTAGGGTTGGCACCAAGAGTAAGTGGCCAATGCATCCCTATGGAGACCTCCAAATAAAATGACTCAATGCTGAATGAATATTATGGAGTGTTGTGAAATCAGTAGATGCAGAGAGGGTGATATAGAGATGGCCCTCTGATTCCAATCTGGCAAAGTGGGATGTGCTGGTGAGGGCTGATGCGGAAGGATCATTTGGATCAGCAGATGGTTTCATGGCTGGTGGTAGAGGCAGAGTCAAGCAAGTTTTCCAAGTTTATGCTTAGCCGTCTTATGTTTATGCTTGGGTGAGGATGATTTGTGGACAGGTCTGCAGAAGATTTTCTCTTCAAAGCTGAGGGCTTCAAAGTTGAAATAGGCTTAGATTTCAAAGCAGCTACCAGAGCTGACAGAGAGGTTGGTTGAGGGCTTTTGGAACAGAGACTATAGCATCGGTTTTAGGAGATTCCAAAATAGCATTTTCTACAGCTGCTAGTTTAGTTGTGGATTTACAGACCGGTTTGAGCCATGACTGGTTGTAGAGACTGCTCCCAAAGATGAAATCTTAATAGGGACATTATTACAGGGAGAGCAGGAAGATGTCTGATGGGCTTTTTCTAAGCAAAATAAGCACTTGGAGTGTCCTTCTGATAGCAGGATCATGTTGGATCAAGAAATACAACATTTGAACTAGCTGCCTTGAACAATATTTGTAATGAGGAATATTTTTTTGTTGGGGAGGGTTGGTTGTAGCTGAGGAATACTAGAATCTAAAGTCTCTGCTTCTTTTTATTTTACCCATATTTTTCCTTCAATAAGACACCCCTATCTATAAGACAACCCCCACTTTTCCACCCCAAATTTAGTTTCGCAACAGTCTCCCCTTGTCTTTCTTCAGTGTATAAGACTACCCTCCATTTTTATTCTATCAATTTTAGACAAAACTACAGTCTTATACATGGGAAAGTACTGTATTTTATTTTATTTTATTTTAAAATAGAAACTGGTAAGAACTCACAGAAGGCTGGAGAAGTTAGCAAACATGGCTCTCAAAGAGTGAGTTAAAAGAACTGGCGAGAGACGGATGGCATGAAGGTATATATAGTGGGGTGGGTGTGACCTATGCTAATGTCTCAATTTATCAATGCAGAAGCTTTGGAAAGTCTTGAAGAGACTCTGTGTAGGTGTTGAACACCCATTAACAGAGGCCACGACAAAGGAGTCTATTTGCTTTATGTAATCTGCTTAAATAGTACAGTACTGATGCCATAACATTTCTTTTTCAACTCTCATTTTGCCTTACTATTCCTTGGAGATTCTTGGGAAATCTAAGAACCAACCCTGAAAACAGAGGTTGACAGCCGGGGGAGGGGGTTACTCCTGGATTCATCTCTGAGTCTGGATGCCCCTGTTTTGGCTGTAGCCAAGTGGGCATATGCACAGTTAAATGTAGTGCAACAGCTGCACCCATTCCTGGAGGGGTCTAATCTGATCACAGTGACACATGCCTTAGTTATATCCTGGCTGGATTACTGTAAAACATTTTATGTTGGACAGCCTATGGCAAATGTCAAGAAACTTCAGTGGGTCCAAAACGTAGCTGACAAACCCAGGGCTGGACAGAGGGATCACATAATCTGCCTGTTACAGCAGCTCCACTGGCTGCCAATCCGTTTCTGGTTAGGATTCAAAGTGATGGTTCTAACATCTAAACCTCAAAACAACTTGGGCCAAAGCTATCTCAAGGATCACATCTCCTTTTATGAGCCTGCTCGAGTATTAAGATAATGAGGAGAGACCTTCCTCTTGGTCCCACCACTTTCACAGGTGCATTGGGAGGGCACTTCTCTTTTGCTGCTCCCAGTCTGCAACATCTCCAACAGGAGGCTAGGCTGGCCCCATCTTTACTGTCTTTCCACAAGCAGACAAAGACCTTTCTTTTCAGGCCAGCTTTTCCTTAGGGATGGCTGCCTGAATGGGGTTCTAAATGAAGGGTTGTACCTTGCTGCACTGGATGCTATTTTGGTGTTCCTTGTAGTTTTTTGGTATTGTATTCTTTGCTTCTTTTAGTACTGTATGCTCAATAACTTTAATACTGTCCTTTAATGTAAGTTGACTGTTTTCAAGGAGATACAGAAGCTGGGAAATACAGTGGTGATTGGAGTGGAGAATCTAGATGTTAACAAAAAAATTGAACCAAATCAAGGGAGAGCAATTTTCTTGGCTCGTCATGATGAATCCCACCCACCCACCCACCCATAGTTCCAGTTCCAATCTTCATAAATAATGTATGTAATTTAAGAAGAATGGTTTATTAGACTACTTTGGTATTCTAGCAGTTTATACCACTCTCAGTCACAATTAACTGAACCTAAAGGCAGCAGTTATATCTTCAAAAGCAGTATCCAAATGTCTATTAGGACCTACACCTTTGGATATATTGGCTAATAAAGACAAAGACATGCTGTATTTGATCACATGTTATTCCTCTGCTAAAACTAAGCTGCCCTCTTGCTATAATGTCATTAGTCGCAGCTCAATTTTCCAATTAGTTCAACAGCTATCTAGCATACAATTATAAGAAATATTTTGAAATATCATGGCACAATAATTCCTGAGGTCAATTTGCTTCCCCTTTCTAAAGACAGTTACAATTATATTCACCTATCACACTCCTGAGAATGTTACCAATATTATTTCTGCATGTAAATAATTTTGACAGAATGGGAAGCCACTACTATGTGCAAACCAGATATACGTTAGGAGTTATTGTGGCTTCCTTCTCTAAGTGTCAATAAAATAGATGCTTTTCAATTATGCTGAAATGCTATACATACTTTCTTTGGAATCCGCCCCACTGAACACATAAGATTTACATCAGACTAAACAACCATATGTCTACATACTTTGTGTTTCAGCTTCTGAAAAGTATAGTGCTAGCCATAAATCTGTTTCTGACAAATGTGGGATTTTATATTCTCAAATCTGTCCAGGTGATTTATTAAAAACTTGCTCAAAATATTTAACAGAATATTATGTATTCTAGAGAGCTCAGTGATTTAGGTATCTGGCTGTGGAGCCAGAGGTTGGGAGCTGAATCCTCTATTGTGCCTCGTGAGAGAAGAGCCTGTCTGTGTTGCCTTACAGGGTGTGCCCCCCCCCCAAAAAAAGAGGAAAGGACTGCTAAACCACTTTTGGGAATTCTGTACCAGTCTACTATATCTAGATAACCGTGGAAAGGGTCACCATGTCAGGACTGATTTGATGGTACACTTCATCATTATTCTGCTACCTACACTTTTAACCCCCTTGTAGATTTCTGAATGAACAATTGTAACAACCTTAGCGTCTTTCCCTACTATTGCTGATTGTCTATCAGGACTGTTCTTTAATATTTACTTTCCCTTTGCTTTAATAATTTCATGTTATCCCTCTCTGTCTTTATCATTAATTCACTCTGAATGGGCATTTTTAACCATTTCTAAAGCTGGGGCTTCATTCCAGCAGGCAGAAAGCTATGTGTGCTGCCTTGGAATAGCTGGGCTTGATGAAACTCCCTGCCAGAAGAAGTAGTGACAGCTTTAAGAACGAATTATCCAAGTTCATGGAGAACAACGGTATCAATGGCTATTATTATGGATGCCTAAGGACAACCTCCAGGTTAGAGAGATAGGCAGGATATCTCTCAATGCCATTTGCAGGGAATTGTAAGCAGGTGAAGACATCTGCTTGGGAATACCCTGAAGCAAATGGTGAGCGCTGTGTGAGACAGAATGCTGGACTGGATGGGCTGTGGCCTGTTCCAGCAAGGCATGTTCTTATGAGACCTATCTTACACCGACCCTATCATTAAGAGGGTCCATATACATTGGAGGCCACTTGACAGAACATAATAACAATAAAGCTCAACAGTGCACACAGAAAATGACCTACCAATACTGCAATGTGGTTTAATAAGCAAGCAACTTCAGGATACTTGAAAATTAATCACTACTTTTGGTATATACGCAGCACAATTTAGGAGCCTCATGGCACAGCAGTCAAAACTGCAGTACTGCAGTTTAGAGTCTGATCACAACTGATTAAATCCTGATGGGCTCACTAGCTAGCTCAAGGTTGCACTCAGCCCTCCAAGGTTGGTAAATTAAGTACCCAGCTTGCTGGGGGAGGAGCACTGTGTGGCTTGCAAAATTAAACTCAAAACCATCCAGAGAGTGCTTGAAGTGCTCTGGAGTAGCACACATTGTTTTGCATTTGCTTTTCAAAGTAAGCTACTTCACAATATTAACAAACTCAGACCAGAAGTTCCAGCAATCACATGCACTGGAATCAATCCAATATGGAGTGATTCGACCTGCATCAAAAAAGAAGTCTCTGACAGAGGCTCAGGAAACTTTGGATAGGATTGCTATGGGTGCAGGATGGGTTTGCTCCCACAAAGATGTCTTCTGATCCTTGTCTTTAAGAGTTAACAAGTGCATTCTGGTAGAGGGGTAAAAACTCATGTACAGTGCCTAGATGCCCTAAGCGCATCCGATCTCGCCTGATTTCAGAAGCTAAGCAGGGTCGGCCCTGGTTAGTACTTGGATGGGAGACCACCAGGGAATACCAGGTGCTGTAGGTGCCTGGAGTAGGAACTGGCAAACCACTCCAGTATTCCTGCCAAGAAAACTCCATGGACATGGGGTCACGGAGAGTCGGACTCACGACTGTAATGACACAACACACACAGAGTAAGTTAGCCTTAAGATTAGTGGTTCCTAACCTTGGGCCCTTAAATGTTCTTTATCTAAAAGTCCCAGAAGCCTTTACCACCAGCTATGCTGACAAGGATTTCTGGTAGTTGGAGTCCAAGAGTACTTGGGGACCAAGAGTTTGGAACCATTGCTCTAAAGTAATAAGCATACTTTTGGGGCCCTGTACTTCTCTTTTCGGGAGAAAAGCCCGTGTTTGCCTTCTCTGAGAGGCTGCCATAGCTACTATTTGTATTTACCTATGCAAACAACAAGAGATCAGGAACAATAGACATAATCAAAGGCAGAAATGGCAATTGATCAGGCTCCGGTAGAGTCCCCAGGACCTTTTCAGAATCTCTTGACCTGAACTGCAGATTTTTTTCAGCCCCCAAATTAACAACTGCATAGAAGTGTGTTGCTGGTTTGGAAAATATGAGCAGATGCAGCCCATGGACCCTCTGCAGACAGCTCACCAATCTAGAGTCAGGGAGACATAAAAGTGCTCAGAACACTATTTATAAAATTAAAGGGGGATAAAATTAGCTAGGGTCCAAAAGGGGATCCTTCCCCACTGCCCCATTTCTCAATCTATAGCTGATCTATGTGATCAGCTTATTGACTGCATAGATAGTGCCTTGGCTGGGCAATGGGAAGGGATGTCCCCACAACCACCAATGTGGTGCATGGGCAGGCAAAGGGGAATCCCTTTCTAAGGAAATTCTCCATCACCACTAATGCATGCATGGGAAGAATCCCTTCCTGGTCCCAAACCTGGGATTTCTTTACCACCTCAATGCAGTGTGTTGGGGGGGTGTCCTTTCCTAAAGCTCAGTGAGCCGGGCTTGTTTGGGCTCTAGGGATTCCCCATTCCAGGATGTGTGTGGGTAGAATCTCTTCCCAGAGTACAGCCAAGGATAAGTATGCTGATTCCCCCCATCCCCGCCTATATGCCCAAGAAACAGCTGTTCATTGGGGGCATAACCAGAGAGGGAAGCCCTAAGAAGGAACAAATTAAACGGGGTGATAACCCATCCTTTCATATTTGTTGGGTTCTCCAGAACTGACCAATAGAAAGGGGTGAATATCTTACAAATCAGCAATATTCGTGGATATTCTTGATTCGTCTTTAATTTGTCCCCATCTCTGCCCAATGGCATCATAGCCTTCATCAAAGCCACTTTTCACAGCTGTAAAGTTCAGAAAGCTGAATATTTCCAGTGAAGGTAGTTTAGTTAGTCTGCTGTGAACTTCCACTCCCCTCAAGATCTTTTAGTACCTTAAGACTAATATTTGGTATAACCTTTTGTAGATTATTTCTTCAGAAGAAAGAAATATTATACTGTATATTATAACAAAGATTTGGGAGAGTTTCAACTTCATCATGCTGACATGTCAGTGGAAGCAAATATATTTTGGGTTAAAAACTATTTAGATACATGGAGTCCCATGTTGAATAGTTACTAGACACTAGGTAGCAAGGATGAGACCTTGAGCTATTATGACGAAGTAATAACAGGCATGGTAGCCTCTGATCCAACTTAATATAAGGCAGCATTCACTAAATAACAGTATTTAGCTATTGATCTCAGCTATTCCATTTACAGAAACACTGAAATAAGTGACATCCTCAAGATTATAATGTTAGATTTTAAAATCTGTTTTCTAGATGAGGATATCAATTATGTTTTAATATGCAAAAGCCTCCAGCAATGTACAAAGGTAGCATGGCTTATCGGCTTGCTACTAAATAGTTTTTTAAATTGACCTTTTCCAAAGACTTTAAAAAGACTTCTCAAATAGAGGGAAGCAAAAGGAGTAAGAGAACATGTCCCAGTCATCTGTGTAACTTAGCACTTCATAACCAAATTTATTGAAAAGTAATTTCAGTCTATCTCAGAAAACATGCACCAGGGCTAATTGTGCAGTACTGTATTCACTAATGGAAGAAACCAAATACAATGAAAATATTGTAAATCCAGCTGTGGAATATGAAGTGAGGCACAAGCAAAGAAAAGCTGTAGAATTGCTGAGCATTATTATATGATTTTAACCATATAAAACCATATACAACCGGGCAGTATTAATACAATAGGAAGTAGAGTTAATTAATTAACTCTACAATAGGATCCCAAACAATAGCTTAAATGCCAACAGTGACAACCTATTTATATCATTTATATGTAGTGATTTAAATGTTGTATCAATATGATATTTACTTTTGAAAATATTTAGTATTTAGTAAAATACTTTAGTACTTTATTTACTCTTCACTTTTGAAATAAAAATTATCAGCAGTGGAAAAGAGTAAAATACATGGCTTTTGCTAGTCACCTCTGTACTATACATATACTAAATTTAATTTCTTTAAATCCTAGATGCAATTTGCAACAGGAGTTTCATAAATTCCTTTCCTTTGAAAACAATGAATGTTCATGTATTATAAACAGGGAATAAGAAATCATCTGAGATTTTTCTCTGTTGCAAGTAGGTGAGTAGAATCAATGTAATATTTTAATTTATTTTATATAAAATAGATTCTATATGTTTATCAGTAACGAACAAGTTATTTTTCTCTTTTATTCTTTGTTATATTGGATTTATAAAGTTATCTGCTAACGTCAAAGAAAGACAGTACAGAGTACAGAGCACACCGCTGCCATCCAGTACTATTTGTTCATGCTGAGAAACAAAAGGTCAGTCACAATCAACTGCTACTAGCTCAACAGATGTCTCTCCCATTAGTTACCTTAATCCCAGAACTACAGTGTTAATGTTTCATGCAGACCTGGGGTTAGTAAAGATTAAAGATGAAGAAAACATAGTGAAAAATTCTCAATCAGTGTAAATTTCTCTCCCTTTTAATAGTAAAAAGTAAGGGCAATCAGGAAAGTTTGCATACAATGGTTACAAACTTAGTGCTTTAGTAATAATTAATAAGAACAGAGGGGTTTTTTGGACACTTTGTCTTACCTTCTGATAAACAGAACTGATATTTAATGATCTAAAGAGGGGAAATAAATGAGATAATCATCAGGAGTTCAAGTAATTATTTGTACAGGTAGGCCTTGAGAGTTTTCATATTCTTAGTGATTATTGTTTTATTAGTAACTGAAAATGCAGTATGTTATATAATGACCATGTAATCATTTATATTTCAACATAATAGATTTTGTGGCAGCAGCAAAACTTTTGTGGTTCCAAAACCAAGGCTTAAGTGGTTCTTCCTTTAAGATATGGGACATGAAGTAAGTTTAAAAATCAGCCTTTAGATTTCAGAATCTTGTGTCATTAGAAATGTTAATGGATAACATGAACATGATGTTTTATTATAAATCAATGATCAGCTGTATTTGATGGCTTTAATATGGTAAACAAAGGAATGTAAGGGACTGCCCAAAATACAGCTTCCTTAATATGGAAAGGTGGATAGAAAATATTTTTAAAACCTGTCGCTGTATTGAAATACTGCATTTTAAGTCTTCTTAAACAGAAATGTTACTATTTTATTGTATTCTTACCAGTTTCACATGGCAAATGATGACAGGGTGCTGGGCAGAAAACCTGAGCAGCATAATCCTCAAACGTTGAAGGATCTAGGTGGTGCTGAACAATTGTTTGCAGATACCGAGCTCGTTCTTCGTAGCTAGTTTTACTCAAAAGTTAAGGATCAGTATCAAGTCAAGAATAAAGCAAGTAAGCAAAAAACTCTGATTAATAATAAAGCTAAGTCACTTTATTTTAATATATCTATTCATGTACAAAATATTTAAATTATAACTTAAATATTTATTGCTTTTTCTGAAGGGCAAATTATAATACACATACTGTACACATAACTGTTATCTTTGAAAAGTCATATTAAAAGCACCTTGCCAATATCCTAGCTTTAGACTGCATTTCTATAGCTGAAAGGGACAATTCCTAACATTCTGTATTGATTCTCATATTCTTGAAACTAGATTTAATTACTTAAAATTGTTTTGCTCTTGTGGCTCACCAAAACCTATAGTAAAAAAGGTAACCCCCCCCCATTTCCCAGGAATTCTTTTAAAACTTTGTAAGTCAAGTCATTCTTCTGAAGCTACTCAGAAAGTAGGACTGCTTATATACTGTAGTTTCTGGAAGGACTAACTTATACCCCTTCCCAGAGGAAATGAGAGCCAAAGTATGGAATAAGAACAGCATCATCAGGGTCTAGTAGCAGTGGCTGGTATTTTGTTGATAATATTTACATCTCACATTTTCTACACTAACTTCAAGATAGTGTACATGGAACTGATCTTGAATTCCGGTAGTTTGACCTATGGGAAAAGAAACTGACTAGAACAATGATAAGCTCTTATAATTTTATTATTATTATTAAAGTCAATATACTGTAATACCTTGGTTTAAGACTAATTTGGTTTAAGAGCATTTTGCAAGACAAGCAAACATTTCTTCTAAATTTTGCCTTGATCAACAAGCAATGTCTTGATATAGAAGCACTGGGGCAGGTCACATGATCACAAGTGAACCTATGGTGGCCCTCTCCCCTGCTGGATTGTGGGTGACTGTCTGGAATGTTCCGACTCAGGCAGTCTCCAAAGCAGAGGGAGGACAGAGGAACAGAGGTCTCCCTTGCACCTGCCAGGAACGTGCAGATTAGAGTTTTATTTTTATTTAATTTGTTTTAAACATTATTTTTTCAAACTATTTCTAGTCATGGGGTAAGTAATCAAGTGTGTATAGGGCTACAAATTGCACTTTATCATTGTCATATTAAAAAAAACAGTAAAATCCAGTTGTTTGTGTCCCAAGCAGAGCAGATTCCATAGCCAGTTACTTAAACCATGGTGTGGACGTGGACTTCTAGCCAACTTCTTTTTTTGAGTTTTGGCATTTTGTGTGTACAATATGTGGTCAATGGGATCCCAGAATGAATAATGAGATTCCATTATTTCTTATGGGGAAATTTGCTTTGATATAAGAGCGTTACAAGCATGTTTCTGGAATGAATTATGCTCGTAAACCAAGGTATTACTGTATTAGGCTCCCCCACACCCACAGTAATCAATTTTGTAGTGGTCATAACAGGATCCATGCATGCATGGATGAAGGAGAGCCCTGCCCAGTGGGGCTGAAAATTAGAGGAAACATTGATTGAGAAGTAAGCTCAACTGAATTTAGTAGAGATGCGCATGAATAAAAAAATGGCGGTTCATTTGTCGTTTAGGTGGCCTGTTTCGGTTCGTTTCCGTTTTTCGTGAATTTTTGCAAAAAAAATCATTTTCGTTCGTTTGTTACCATTTTGTTACCATTTATTTCAATTTTTTGTGATTTTTTTAGCATTTAAAGCAGTTCACTGCATTGCCGTAACAAAAACGAAACGCACGACAAAATTTCCGGTGTTTCTGTTGTTTCGTTTTATTTTAGAGACAAAATTTGTTTGTCGTTTCATTGCGTAACGAAACAAAAAACAAAAACAAAAAATTGTTGATTTTGTGCCCATCTCTAGAATTTAGTAAAGGTTAATTCTAAAGGACACTAGCAATGCAGGTTCTAGATTTTAAAATGTCTAGATTCTAAAATATAAAAAACAGAAACTTAGAATTAAAATTATATTGACTTAGAAATGGCTGGTCCCACAATAAAAGAAAAAGCCCAAAATATTTTGTGTACAAATAAAAATGAATTGTGTCAATGAAACAAATTTTAAAAAACACACAGCATGCCTTTGCACCACAGAAGACAGTATCTCGAAGACCTCAATGGCAAAGCACTGCACTTATTTCTAATTCTTATATCCTCTCTTCCTGCGATTGACAAGAGACTGGCATCTTTAAGTGTTGTTGCTTTTGAAGAACCCTCTCTGGGCTTCTTGTTCCAGCAGGTCTGATTTTACCATTAGCACAAAGAGAGTGAGAAAGGGAGAGAATACTTCTGCTGTTTATGAAAGCAACTATGGAAATGGCTGTCAAAATGTAGAACAGCAGGCAGCGACATACAATTATCAAGGAAAAATATCATGCTGACTTAGTGTCACAGGCTGATTTAGAGGGCTTAGAAATCACCTTTCTCGTACAACTTGCAAAAGTTGTCTTCCTGTACTCATAGATGGAAAAGATTTACTTAACATTAATTAGATATACAAAGAAATGCTTTTCAATGACAATTATAGATAGCATCATAGAATAACTGAGTTGGAAGGGACCTATAAAGCTATTGAGTCCAACCCCCGTGCTCAATGAAGGAATCCAAATCAAAGCAGATCTGACAGATGCTTGCCCATTCTTCTCTTAAAGGCCTCCAGCACTGGAGCACTCACCACCTCCCAATGTAATTGTTTCCACTCTCATACCGCTCTAACAGTTAAGCATTTTTTCTGGTCTATATCTGGCTTCCTGTAGCTTGAGCCCATTATTCCTGCACTCGTGAGTTGATTAAGAACAGATCCTGCCCCACCTATGCATGATGGCCTTTCAAGCTAGGAATCAATTTAGAAAGACTACACTGCAGGCTTTTCAAAACTATCAGTGAGAACCTGTTGAGACTCACAATATCCTTCTCATTGTATTTTCTTAGTAGGGGTAAACCTTCCTTTCCTTTCGTTTCCTTATGGGTACCTGTCCCAAAAATACTGGCATACCACTGCCTTCAATTTCACTTCTCCCCAAAAAGGGTGTTTGACAACAGTGGCAGAAAGAAGGGGAGCTAGGTTTTTTAAGATACACAGTTAAATCAGGGGAGGCAAAATAGTAGTGTTATTTTGTTCGTGGCTGAACAATATACTTCAGCAGCTTCCTGCTGCCTTGTTGGAACAAGGGAGAGAAAACTGGATGGCAAGGGCTCATTTCCTGTTATTCTCAGGTAATAACAGGTAATGTTATTCCCTCCCCCCTAGCAAAACACTCCTGCAGGATAACATCTTAATTCTATCCTTTTAATAGATGGTATGATGGAACTATGTATGCATGGTATTTACCCATGTTTATACAAGCACTGTTTTGATCAGCTATTTTTAAGTCATCACATATTAAGTCATTATCCATATATCCCTGGACCAAGCAGAGCCACAGTACCTAATGGAATCGCAACACAATTTTTCAAAAAACATGTGTGTGTTTTCCCCTTAAAAGCCTTTGCACCTTCTACTAGCCATATAGATAAAATTAGTGGGGAGGAAGCTCGAAACATGTCAAATACCCAACAACATGCCATCAAAGTGATACAGGACTATGTGGCTCCAAAGTGATTTTTAACCAGATTGTGAGGGGAAGACTGCAGGAGGGGTACATTTGAACCCCAGGGGGCCACATGCAGTCTAAGGACCATAAGTAGTCCAACTCACTTTTACCATTTCAGCCCTGGATGCTACAGGACACACACTTCCTTCATCCTAGTTCCTTCATATATGTTAAATGCTCTATAAATTCTCAACTGAATATCCATTTTACTCACTATCTGCAGCCAAATTAACATTTCTCAAATTACTTACTGCAGCCAAATTAACATTTCTCAAATTCCCTCCATGCCAAACAATATTCTTTTACTCTTTGATCACCACCTTAATTTCATTTTCTATTGCTTATAGTTTAAATATCTTGAACTAACTTCACTTTTCTTCACTTCATTTTAGCAATTAAATGGTTTGTCCAGTGAAGCTTATTTATCATACAGGATGAAAGTGTACAGAATTATTTTTTGATCATAACAGGTAGCTGAATCAAGACTACTGTACTTATGTTATCCATTTTCATTATATTCATTGGCTGTGCTGAACTGTTCCCTTCAGACAGGGTTGTGGTCCAAAAATTGTTCTTCAAAACATTATAAATAGCAGCATTAGGACAAGAAGGAATATAAAACCTCTTTGTTGTGGAGGTTCTTAGGTTGTGGGACATACACAAGATTGAGCCTTAACACAGGAGAGTAATATAACAGAGTTTTTAAGAGGCTGTATATAAGTGGTAGAGGATGAAACTGATGGTTGAAGTCTAAATAATACTACATATCTCACAACTTGTTGAAAAGCACTTTTTCCATTGGGGGAGATTCACAGCTGCTGAATTTTCTGCAGTTAATAGAGTCCTTTGATTCACAGCAGTGCCCCTTGCACAAAAAATACTGGCCTTTGTGTATTACCAGAAACTAATTTTCTATTTGGCTGAAAAGGGAAAAATTGGGTTATTGCTTCTCCCTCCTACAGAGCTTTTCATTATGCCTGATGCACTCAACTTCTAAGCTCTTCTGAGAAAAAAAAATAACTGAAGAGGCAAGAGGTAGAAAAATGAGCTTGTTAGCACATTAGAAGTGAAGTATCTTGGTGGGCCCCAGAAATTCCCAGTGGTGTGTTAACTTATCACTCTATGCATGCTGGCACTGATAGTCTCCCAATTGAGCACTCTCTTTTCTCACCAAAGGTGCTGCCAGGAAGCAAAGGCTGAAGGCCCACTGGAGAACAGCCTGCTATCAAAACAAGCTGCTTTTAAAAGTGTGTTTGAATGGGTAAAATGCTTTATGAAAAGCAGGGTGGAGACACCTACCTGCTTTAAAAATGCTCCTGTTTCAGAGGTCTCTAAATGAAACCTTTTAGGTTTATTTTATTATATATCTTGCGTATACACAAATAGGAGAGAAGTGAAGCAAAGTTAATTGTTTTCATGTTTGCAGTTTGAATGGGTAAGTTCCAAAGAAAGGAAATACAGCACACGACATCTTAACAGCTGTTAACTTTTCTTATAAAGGCAGAATGCACAAGAAGGTAGAATGTCTAAAGTGAGACAAAATGCAGGTCTTTATTCCACACATCACACTACAACGGGCAAGAAATCTGAAAATTCTACATTGGAACATAACAGCAAGGGTATTTCATGCTGATCCAATGAAACCCGTGCTACTCTTTTTGAGAAAACTCAATTCAGGCATCGTAAGAACACTATATTTAAACACCCTTTAGCAAGGGTCATGCAATCCTTATTTGAGATTTATCTCACATGAAAACTGGAAGAACAAAGATTATAGCAATGTTGATCAAAATAAAAATCATATCTCATGAGGCCTTGAATTCAATGCCTGACTACTGACTTACATGACCTCTGGGTCTGTTCTTATAGGATGTAGCTGATAATAACAGGGCCTGTTTGTTTGCTGATGAGGTGAGCCAATTAGAAACAGACACCACTACACCATTGCCTGCACTGGCTTCCTCAATTTCCTAGCTATAAAGCATAATCTAATGTAGACTCTTTTACTTCTGAGATTGTTTTTTTGTCCTTCACGGCAAGCACAAGATTAGCTGAGAACACCCTGTTAACGATACTGTACAGCTTAAAAGATTGAAAGGCACTAGCAGGCATATTAAAATTCCCAGGAGAAAAGCATTGATGACCCCCCCCCCCCCAAAGAAATATGCTAGTTCCTTACCATATTCAGGAAGTGTCATAATTATTTTTGGATGGACTGGAAGTTAAAAGTGAGCTAAAATAGCTTGCTGTGGAATTTTTTTCAAATACAGTTTTTTATAAGGCAAGTTTCTGTGGGCATGAAACCCCCCTTTCCCAGATGCTGAGTAGGTAGTCGCTGCACCTACAAAGCTTGTACAGTAGTTGTATTTTAATTATAAAGAGGCCAGAGGACACTTTGTTGCTTGCAATACCAGACCAACATGGATAGACTTGGGTGTATGTCACTAATCCCTATTGGCCTATGTTTCATGTAAGTGACTTCTTTCATATATAGATACAACTATTGTTTATTTACTCAGTGAAAATATATATATAACTATAATGTTTAGCCCAGAATGATTTACAATGCAATCAAAGACAAACATATTTAAAACAAAACTACTGATATACCACTAAACAAGAATAAAATTCAAGTAATCAGCTAATTCAAAAAGTTAAAAGGAGCAAACTGGAAATTATGTTTATATAAAATTTTATTATATCAGTTTCAAACAAACACCTATTTGATGGAGAAAAAAGAAAAGCATTTGGAGTCAAGTAAAGGATGTTAATTTGGTATTGCTAAAAAAATAAAAATAAAAGCTGTGCATTACTTACAATTAATAATTGCACTGGCAATCATTTTATGATACATTTTACATCCCCTGCCCTCCAGCTTCAGGAACCTACTTATTTCTTATACGGAGTAGAGCAATTTGATGGTTTTAGACAAGAATACACTACTAAACATACTAGTTTGGAAAGAAGGCCCACACAATTTATTTCTGATAAGTTTTTTTTGAATGACTCATTTATAATACTTAATCTATTTCATTTCCCCCTCCAAAACAGATAAATCTGTCAGCAGAATAGTCCTCTACTGGGCTTTGAAGTTCCAAAGTGAATTTGAAGGATATACTGATGTCACGAAGCAACCATAAAAATGTGATTTTTTAAAAAAATAATAATGGAAGTCTAAGTCCCTGAATTCTTCAGCACGGTTTATTATTGTCCACAAAGCAACAAGCAATGTCCTGTGATTCATAAGAACAGCCAATACTGGGCTTTAATCGGTTTCTACAATCATATTGCCAGGTTTATGTTGTTTACACTCAGCTTCAAATAAGAAACAGGCCTAACACCTGGTACTTTGTTGTTTTTCTCCCATGGGCTGCCAGGTGATTCAAACTATTACAAAAAGCTGATGATAAAATATTGACCATACTGTGGACTTGGCAACAATACCCAATTGCTGGGTAAAAAGAAGGCAGAGAAATACTTGCTTTTCTATCAGATGTCATTCATTAAAACAAAATACTACCATAGTAGTTAGAATCACAAACAACACGTCTCCACTGAGGATGGGCATACGTGAGCTTTACAAAATAGATGCATTTCTAGGTATCAGTCTTTATGGGAAAGGGAAATATCATTTTCTTTCCCCCAGGTGATCCTGACTGAGCCCAGTAAACTTCATGAAAGGCTGAAGGTTGTTCTCAGTGGAAGATAACTGGGCACCCTCTCATTATTGGCCCAAAGAAGATACTGTTATCTGTTAGAGGCAGAAGAAGGAGTAGAATATGGAGTACAACATGACTTGATAGGCTGAAGTCTAAACTTTGGAGCTGAAACATGAGATGCTTAGAAGAGAAGAAACAGAGTTTGTACCCCAATTAACCAAAGGCAACGAAGTATTCTGTTTTCACTAAATATACATACTAGGAATCCTCATGTGATGGGAGAAAAAAATCTGGGCAATTACTTAGAAGCTATCTGTATCTAAATGTGCAGCAACTTGATTATATTTCTATTTAATATTGTAATGATCAAGAATACATAATAGTGATTTTATTATCAGAGAAACCAGTAATCATGGACTGCAAACCATCATTTAAAACTGTGTCATAGTATCTATGATAAGCTGCATATTGGTTTAAACTAATGCACTAAATGCCTCTAGGGAATGGCAGGTTCAGAGACTGGATTTTAACATCAAAATCTGTCCATTAATCTTGACTTAAATATAATCTGTCCTGCTGTAAAAGGAAGAATGGGCATCAATGAATTACCATTATGAAATATGGCATTAATGTGTTTTCACAATAACTTAAGCAAAGACTACTTTGTCCATTGCTTGTTCTTTTTAATTCTCTAAACCAAACATGTAAGTGGCTTGTCAGATCATGTCAGAACACTAAAAGTGCTAACTGCAGAGAATACTGTCTGCTTGTACAGGACCACAGCATTTTTCATGAAGAATAATATGTCTACTCCATCAGTTACAGCCCATCTCCATAAGTTCTCACATGCTAACCTGGGCTCCAGCCATTCAGTGTAAAGGGAACTGGAAGAATCACTTTTCAAAATTTCCTAATTACTTAACCACAGGCTCATGGGGATAAAAATAACTTTTCAATAAATGTGCAGGCTTCATCATATAATTATTTGCATATCAGCTTCCTGTACACATTTACATATAGGACCTTATGCCAATCAACCACAGTAGATCACCTTAACATTAAATCAATTACTCTATGACATCCCCTTGCTAAAGAGCAGCACATTTATAACAAATAAAATATTTAGTCAATGAATGAAATAAACCATATGTTGTAGTGTAATACACATTCACTTGTACTATGGTTTAGAAACTGCTGTGTTCTGCTCTAATATTCTATATGCTGCAGCCCACTTGTTAACTGAGGCTGCTAACAGGGAACATAGATGGTAACTCCCCTGGTAGAGCAGCTCCACTGAGTGCTGAAAGCTGATCCATTTCCATTCAAAATGCTAGTTTTAATCTACAAAGCCCTAAATAGCCTGGGTCCAACCTATCTCAGACTGTTACAATATCTCATGTTATGAATCTACCCACGTACAGTATTAGGATCACCAGGAGAGGCCTTTCTCTTGGCCCTACCACACTGATAGGCAAGTCTGGTGAGGACATGGGAGAGGGCCTTCTTTATTGCTTCTCTCAGACTCTGAAATTCCCTCCCATGAAGGCCCAGTTTGCTCCCTCTCTGCTGTCCTTCCGTAAGCAGATGAAGGCCTTTCTATTCAGGCAGGCTTTCCTTGAAATGACTGTCTGACTAGGGAATTTTAAAAAGGGATTATTTTATTCTGTTAACTTGAGCTTTTGCTATTGCTCTTATTTATGAGTTTTGATATACAGTATCTGTCTAATGCTTTTTAATATTAAAAATAAATAATCTCATAATATTATAATTTATAATTTAGCTTTTAACATTGTTTCTTTTAATCCTGTGAGCCATCTTGAATCCTTTAGGAGAAAGGTGGCATATAAATAAATAAATAAACATTAGCGTATATAGCCCAATAGGACTGCTTTTTAGTTGAACAAAAATACAGTTTTATGAAGCTTGCCAAGCAGTAATTTCAACAGTGATCGAGCATTTCCCCACCTATCAGGGGCAGAAATATAATGGGCAAACTCTTGTTGGTGTAATTTTGTGTAGCATAACCCAGGCTGGATGAGTAGTCAAAAGCTTCCAATCCTTCCTGAGGCTTCCCAGGGTTACCTTTTACCCCGGGGAAGCCTCTGGAAGCAATAGGACAGCATGTCTATGTGTATTTAATAATAATAATAAAATAATAATAAATGGTTTCCAAGGTCCTGATCCCAATGGTGATCTAAGATTGACTTTTTACTATCAAACCCCCTCCCAACATCCTGAGACTTGGCTCCAAAAGCCAAGCAGAAAAGGGTGTGTCTAGAAAAACTGTGAGTTTTCTTAAGTTGTGATAGCCAAAAATTAATTTCTTTCCTTTCCTTTCCTTTTTTGTTTTGTTTTCCTTTGTTTTATTTTAACTGTAAACCGCCCAGAGTTCCGTCCAGAACTTGGGCGGTATATAGATATAACAAATAAATAATAATAATAAATAATAAATTTGTGCCAAGCTTTGTTTGATGGATCTTAGAGCTATAGTACAATATAAACCAGATCTTGTAAGCCTAAATTTTAGCACTGTTTCCAACATAGATGCTGTCCTTCCTGCTGCCATTGTCAATATGGATTATAATGTATAACAGTGCATCTCCTACATTAATTAATATCAAAATGACATCCAATATTGCAGAATGTTCCATTTTTCCTGATTTACAGTTTTATGCCATGAACTTCTATATACTTTCTCCCTATGCTTAGGATGCCACTGATTCAAACACTGCCTCAGCAATGGTTAACAACATGGCACCTAGAAAACTATTACTAAACACCTCCCCCCTATTAATTTATTTAAAATATTTTTCTCCTGCTTTTTTCCTTACAAAGGACCAAATATTACATGCACCTTGGAAAAGAAGCATTGCTTAATGTGTCCCAACCATCACACATACACATAATATTCTTGTCCTCAGAAAACATACTGTGTGAAAATGAGATTTCTGAATCCTATAAAAACTGACAGTGAATTTAAAACATTAGAGGAGGCAAGGCTCACTTAAGCCCAACTCAGTAACAACAGCTTCAGAAACAAAGGCTTCATGTTTCATTTTAAGCTAAACTTAATGGAGCCTTCTTTATCATGTAAGAAGTCCAAAAGGAGATTAGAAATATTCACAGGTTAATCTAAATTAACCTGTGAATATTTTTATCAAATTGTCCCACTCAATTGTGTATTTTTAGATATATTTTATCATTATTTCAGAACAGCCTCAATAAATAACTGTTCAATAATTTCCTTATTGGTTGTTTAAAGCTGCTAGCTAATATGGGAAAAATGGTGCAAACACACCAACACTGAAGTATTCTCTCCCCCTCCCCATATTTCTCTTCAATGCCAATTAGCCAAACAACCCCCTTTCTTTCCCCCTCTTCTTCCCAAAGCTGTCAAGCTGTTCAGTGTAGTTTGTAACATGACAATAGTGCTATTGTGAACAGTGTCTGGGCTTCCTTCCCACAGAGAGTTAAAATGGGCTGTTCCTCTTGTTCATGAGTGGTGTCCAGCGAAACAATATGCAGGCAGGTTTTATCAGTTCCACGCCAAAAAAGTAAAGCCAAGGAACCCAAGCCTTCCTATCATGCTGAACCATATGCCAACCCTGCTGGCCCCCAAGGTTTATCACTGAGAATCAGGATCCATTATGTCCCCTGTGAAATTTCACCTCACATACCTTCTGTGAAATGCATGGCGTTGCTGAAAATGGAACCTTTTCACAACTGGCAAGAACAGATGGAAGGAAACTGTGGCTTGGCAATAGGAATTAAAAGATTTGAAAAGCCCATAGTGGTAGTAGATTGAAGTGCTCTAAATAAAACAGATCAGTGTGTGACACACACACACATTAATATTATATTAACATTTGCCCCATATGTATTTTAGATTGTTCAACTGTGTTAGAAATTATGTACTTAAATATAGAATGCATAGGATATATATTCTTAATAAAAGCTTATGGGTTTACTTTTGCTTTGCTTTTTAGTTTGCTTTAATACTAAGGGGAGAGAAACTAACAATTTATTAGGCAACCATTATTTTGTAAATATTGGGCAAATTTCCTTCAAATAAAGATATAAATTAATCTCACCACACCTTAACCCTTGTATTTGCTTTCAGGAAAGCTCTTGGTAATTGCAGCAATATTTGTGTGAAGTGCTAAAAACATTACAAACTATGTTTAATCATGTGTTATGAAAGAAAAAAAAAACAGCAATGCAAAAAAAACTGCAGACCACCTAGAGCTTGTGAATAGCAAATCAGAATAGCAAAACCAATCAATTTAACTTCATTTATTTTTTACTCTCAAATGAATCTGGCTTTTTCATATACAACCCTCCTTCCAAATGTCTCCTTATACAGTAGGAGCAGTCTGTGATCACTCTGTTTATTTCTAACCTAAAATATTTCATTCTTAGTGTAACCCATGGGAAATTGGGCATTAAGGCAAAGAGAAGTCCAGACATATTTCTGTAACCCTTATGTAACTATGCAGGAAGTACATATGCATATACAAAAGGCACAAAATGCTAAATAACTACAATAAGGGGTAGGTGAACTATCTGTAAGAAAAACATTAAGAAAAGCATTTAAAACCAATCACAAATGTCACAATCACATTATAGAGCACTCAGTCACTGCTCTATAATGCCTAAAATCAAAAGCATTTAAAGTGATGCCTTGGAATTAGTCATTATTCCCATTCTTACCCCATTCTTACTCTTTTGACGGTTAACTAATAAATGACTGAGAACAAGCCTAGGCTACACCTAAGGTTCAATTGTTAAGCAGAATACTGACTACCCATGCTTCTCATTGCTGCATTTTACCTCTAATTGCATGATCAAGCCAATAAATTGGTCTACATAGGCCCCTCCCTCAAAAAACAAAAACAAAACCCAAGCTATCAAGTACCTACCATCACAAAACTGGTGGTTGCAAGAAAATGCACTTCAGAAACAAGCAAGGAAAGACAAGACAAATGAAGGAGAGGTATGAAAGCCTGAAAAACAGTCATCAATACTGACAGATTACTGTAATTCTGGCTGTCAGGACAATCGATTTAGGCAGCATATGCCAATCAATATCCTTGTAATTTACTGAACAGCATTAGATACATTGTTAGCCAAGATGTGGCCAAGTCCAAGAGTACTTTTAATGAATATAAATCACACAATTTATGCTTTGGAATTTCATGGCAGTTTAGTGAGCATTAAATAATTACCACAGCTATACAATTATTGACATAACATGATTTAAATCCTTTCAGTATTTTCCTTATTATGAAGCTTATTTTATCATTTGTAATCTATTTTAAAAATATTTCTCTTTCTATAGTCTAAATAGATATCTCAGATATGCTTAAAACATGTATTCACAAGTCCTTTGCCATCTTCAAGATTTCAAAACTACACAGTTTCAGCATTTATTTGTAACTAAACCCACATGAAGAGAACCCTCTAAACAAGAGAAAAAGAAGAGCCATAAATAAAGCCCCTTAGAAAATCTGAATTGCATGAACAGATATTTGCTCACACAGTAAGACTTTGACTTCCTCTTGTCTCCCTCAACAACCCCTCACATCTGCTTCTGGGCTAGGTTGTGTCTGTTTGTTTTGTTTTTGAGAGGTAGGAATTTGCTCCATTGGTAGACATACAGCATTCAGTTTTATTCTTACCTATGAAAAAATTTTGCTTCCACATTATTAGCAGAATGATCAAATCTATGCCAGATGGAAACAACATGAATTTTAATAAATTGAAATCAAGTTATCCAGAAGTTTCTTCAGAGGTACTTCACAAACGTCTTAATATCAGTGGAAATACTGGACCTGCATTTCTCATTACTTCTGTTCCAAGTTTCATGTAGAGGCTTCTGATGCCATTGCTACAGAAATTTTAGCTGTGAAATGAAGATCAAAAGAAGCAGCTGGAAAAGGAAGAGCCACACAGAGTTACAAAGGTGTTGGGAGACCGAATCATCTCTTTCCTTGGATATGTCATTTCCTGGCTCAGACTGAGAAACTAGTTCAAAAATTTAAAATTTCAAAAATGTATTACATAAATGCAGAGTAGAAGAAAATAACATTTAAAATTATTCAAAGTTAAATGCAGCAAGAATATGTTTTTATGAGCCACCTAAATTTGAATAAAGATGGAGTAAATCTTTTTGTCACATTATTTGGATTTTGCATTGAATACTTCCTCATTTGAGGCATTTTCATGCTATTTTGGATTATGTTTTTTAAAAACAGAACTCATAAAAACTGTCAGGCTCAGTTGCAAAGTGCAGTCAATTTGATACACATTTATTTGTAAGAAAGTCTTATATATTGTTTGGTTACAATTAAGTCTACAGTGGAATACCACATTTTTGAGTTTAAAGGATACAAGTTTTGATATAACGGAATGAGGGACTTCAATGCTCTGCTTGCATTTATAGCTGTTGCACGGACCATAATAGGAAGAATTTTTCCATTCACAATAGCACCATCAAACAATGGACCAAAGAATGGGACCTGAATTCAGAAAATTGAAAAATTTAGCTGTTAAAGTAGTCTCTTAGGCAACAATAACTAATGAACATTAACAATAGATTGTTCAGCCAAATTATTCTTCTCACCTCCACTTAGCCAATCATAACAACTATTCAAAATACTCTTAAGAAATGGTATACCTTCTGAAACAATGAGTATATGATTACTTTGTATTTTTTCATTAAAGATAATAATTCTGCTCATTTTAGTTTAAGAACTGTTTGAACAATTACTCATCCTCTGCTCATTTTAAGGCTGTAATGTAATAATGAATGTCAGATTCCTGAGGTAAAAGTCAGAGGGAGACTATGGATGGAAAGGTTGCTTATCTGTAACTGTAGTTCTTTGGTCATCTGTAAATTCACACATGTGGGTTCTTTCTGCACCTGCGCAAAACCCTCTCTGAAGTGTTTTTCTCTCCATCAAAATAAATGAATAAAAGGTGAAGGAGGGGAGCCATCTTTCCTTCTTTGTCTTATCTTCCTGTGCTTTATTGTATCAAGAATTTTACCTCCCCTGCCACCACCCTCCCCAGTTTTTGTCTGGCGCTGGAACTGAGCTATAAGACAAGTACTTCAAGCAATGGATCATAGTAAAAAGAATTGAGGGACAGCAGAGGTATATTCTCTTTTACATTTTCTCCTACCTATTCCACATGTGAACAAACAGCCACATCAGAAAATATATATGGCCATCCTGTTATAGCTACCTTGATTTGCAGAACTTAGAGGATTTCAGTCCCCAAAAAACTACTTGTGTCAATGTTGAATGCATTGATAGAACAAACTTGCTATTGTAAAAATAAGAATGAAGCATGCTTTACTTAACTGATTTGCCTACTAAAGCAGTTCTTAAGACATCCCGGAACTTGGCCATGAAGGAAAAATGATAAAATATTACCTCAGGCTTTTTCATTATCTGGATACTGAACATGAAATTCTTCATTGGATATATAACAATAAGGACATCTCCAAATTCCGTAGGAATGATTCCTCTCCTATAGTCTCGAGTATGCTCTGACCAGACAATGTGAACTTCATCATTTCCCAAGTGCCTTAGCTGAAACCAGAGAAGTAACATATTTATATTGAGCAGGAACTGCAAACCACTCCAGTATTCCTGCTAAGAAAACTCCATGGACATGGGGTCACGAAGAGTCGGTCACGACTGTAACAATGCAACACAACACACATGAAATGAAACGTCCTGCAAATAATTTCTCTGGTGATGGTGGAAAGAGATTTTCCTCCATCACTTTTGGAACACCACTGGTGGAATATTTGCATGCAGTGAACTTTCTGTAGGTACAGTAGGGAGATTCCAATGGCCTATACATCATATTGTTAACAAGCTCCCCTCTCTGCTGCTATGCAACCAGTTATGCAAAATCCAACTGCTTACCCCATTCCAATTTTGGCTAATTTTAAGACGATAACCCACGTTTTTAAGTGATACTCTTGAGTTGCACTACCCATGGTAAGAGCTGTAGAGGGAACATGCAAATAGCCAAATTCAAGTACAGTGGTACCTTGTATAAAGGAATTAATTCAATCCAAATGAAATTATGTTAAGCAAATTTTCCTTTATACAAATTTCCCATAGGAATGCATTGAAAACAGAGTAATCCCTAATCACGACCATTTTATGTTGTACGGATTCGCCCCATAGGTGATTCTGTTAGGCAAATTTCCCCTATCTCCGGAATTTTTTATGTTGTACAGATTTTATGTTGTACAAACCGTTTGTTATACGGGGTTCCGCTGTACTCTATTCTAGATTTACATGGCTCTTTTATACAACAGAATATTTTAAGATCAGCTTCTTCCACAAATAACACTTGTGCTGCACTAAACAGAGAGCAACCCCACAAATTCTCCTGCACAGTGGGAAGTGGAGGAGACTAAAGAGCTTTCCTTTTTAGCTAGGAAAGTCCCAGAGCCTCGTGCGTATGCACTGTGTGACTTCATGAAGGCCACAATGATGAAGAGCATGCTTCTGAAATATTAGCTGTCTTATATATACTGTATTTGTATAGTGGAAACAAGTCTACTATATAAGGAAATATGATATGCATTTTAATGTATTTTTAAAAAAATCTTTCAGTATAATAACAAAATATTCTGTGAAATATATGTATGCATCTGTAAAAACTAAAATGTCTTTTTGGAGAGATGTGTTCCCATTCTTTATTTAAAAGACACTTAAACACTCCTATCTATTATATTTGCATTTTACTATCACCATAATCTTGAAACATTCACATTTACCCTGCCTTCTCCCACTGATTGCTAGACCTAGACTTAACATTGCTTGCACCTTTTTCCTGGTGGTACTATTCTTGTAACTATCTCTGGATACTTACGAGATTCCCAAAATTTTCTAGTCAGAGAATAGTGTAAATAGGAAAAAAGAAACTGATGAATAAGAAGTAATGTACTATGTCTAAAATTACTACCCATTTCAAACTTTGTGTTGCATTAATGTAATTTCAAGACCAGCAACAAAAACAAAACACCAAGAACATACAATCCTTACAAGACACTCAGATGCTGAAGTATTTCATGTATAAGGGAAGATAGTTACTAGGGTACTGAGCTAATAATCAACATAAACCAGCACCAAACATACACTGCTAAAATTCAGCAGAATATAGCTAATATCCTTGACCAAGCAGACTCTGGCAACCAAACTCCCCAGAACGAAATAGGATCAGTACCACTTATCCTTTATTATTTATCTTTTCTGTAGTATCCCTGCAGGAAGACTTTCTAATATTATAAAGGCCTGGTCTGTGGTTATTGACAGGTAGAACCATTATATAACAACAAAAAGATTATTTGAACATTTTCTTCAGGTATAGAACGGGACTACAATTTCTAGCAGAACACTGAGCAAACCACCAAACTGGAAAAGCAGAGATATCTGAAATTTCATTTTAAAAAATGGAATACTTTTGAAACATTCTTACTGTTATATCCGTCACCATGTGTCAGCTTTCATAATAAGTTTATGTTAACTGAATACAAAAGAAATGTGAAGTAAATATAACCAGAAGGGACGATCAAATCTAATTTTGATACATTAATGTCATATGTTGTACATGTTACAATACCAGTCAGAGCTAATACTCAGCTGCAGGCTACACTGAGACTTCCAAATGGCCGATTGTTCTAAGTGATACCAAGTGTAATTGAAATAATAAACGATAGTAAAAGCAAAGCATGCTGGCAGGAAGAATTCAAGTATTTACTTTAAAAAAATTAAATAAGTTAGTTTCAGAAAAAGAAGACAACTGAAATAACGCAGGGCTCATTTTACAGAAAGTTCCTTTTATTTATCCATTGCATTAACCCTTGAACTCTTGCCAGAAGTATCAGTAATGTGACTACTGATGTAAAGGATGAGGAAAGGCATTAAAACTTCCGGAAGGCCATGATCCCGAAGCGTGCGTATGATCTGCTGCACACTTTATTTTGTCACTCGGTTCCCTTTAGCAACGCTATCCTTTATGAAACTACAAAATTGTTTTGGTTTTGCTTTTTAAATTGGGAACTGACTAAAGTAAAGGGTGGTAGCGATTTGGCTGTGTTGTAATGTGCTATCAAGTTGGAACTGACCTAGAAAAACCTTCTAAGAGGGCTTTCAGGGTGAGATATTTGAGGAGTGGTTTTACCACTTCCACACCACCAGTGAGTTTTCATTGTCAAGTGTGGATTCAAACCCAGACTTCTTGCATTTGTCATTCTACCCAGAAAACACACTGGGGATATGACTTGGCAGTGGGAGAAAAGGAGTCTAGCTGTTGTCACCATGACTAGAAAATCAAAATGACAAATCCAAATTGATTAAATAATGTATGTTCCTGAGAACTGGAATTGCATTGAGAAGAACTCTTCAGAAGATAAACTATGAGAATACCGTTGACAAGAATCCAAAGAATCGACACCTCTGCAAAGCAAAGCACAAGCTGTACATGTGCAAGAACGGTCAAATGGTCACGTGGCATAAAAAAGAAAAGTCCATGCCTTTTTGAAATTGTTTTCCATACACAAGATAACCTCAAAATATTTCTAATATAAAATAGGAGTCTTTTATTCAAAGGAAACAGAAAAGGAATACTTTTTAACACACACAGAATGATATCTGAGACCAGAGACGGTATTTGCGAAGAAATTCATGGTTGTCACATTAGTGAATTGACGTACACTAATGTGATATTGTATTTTTTTGCAATTAAGCTGTAGAGTTACTGATGAATTATAGGATGTAAACTCAATTTTAAAGATTAAATTAAATTTTTAATTTTAATATTGACCAAACTAACAAATATAGCCACAAAACCTTTTAAAATATTTTAAATTTCTTATTAAGTGTTACATAATCAATACATTATGGTAGCTTGAAATGATACTTTTCTTTTGTTCTGTTTCAAGATTTAATAAAAGAGGAGAGGAATGTAGCAAAACTCTGACTCATAATTTCCATTAAAAGTTGTGATATTTTTATTAGTTGACATAATCATACCCTTACAACACTGCTGTTTCTTATAGTATTAAAGACTAAAAATGGCAAACTTTTTTCCAATTGGGAAAGTAAAAGTAATAATTATTTATTTCTCCACTTCATATAAAATAGGTGACATTCATTTGGTTATTAAATTTTTTTTTGATTTTTTTCCCATCCAGACTTTATTAAATTATTTGGATTTTAACTGCTGTGTTAAAACTCCATTCTGTGCAGTGAAGAAATAAACAGGGAGAAATTTTATTTAATTATATATCTAAGAAATTCTCATTTACCTTTGGGCACAATTGTACTAAAAATTCATGATCAACATGTTCAGCTTTCCACTGGACACAGACAACTCCTTATACTAAAACTGGCTGCCAATTACTATTGAGCCGATTTCAGGTTATTGTTGATCTATACAGTCGGATGTACTGAGAACCAATGTAGCGTAGTGGTCAGAGTGTCAGACTATTTGGGAGATCTAGGTTCAAATCCTTGTTCACCCACAGAAACAGTGTGGGGTGGCAATGGTATTCCACTCCTCAGAACTCTTAACATATGCCAGGAACCCAATTACGGTTGCCTATATATTGGTAACCTGACAAACAGCACTGAACTCTCCTGTATAGGCTGCCCTAGGATTTCTTATTTATGTGAGAGTCCCTGCTTGAGTCATGCCCTGCTGATAAACAACTTATCATGCTGTGAAGGAAGATTTTCCTCACTGGAGCACTTGGCATGTGGAACCAGCCCCTCTAATGAGATCAAGGGCACCTATGTAGAATGAATGGTTGTGCAGAAAACACAAACACCACATGACACCACACCTGAATTAAGGCAGCACCACATATTCACATAGATCATTTTGTGTTCAACTGCAGCTAACTGTTAGTATGTTAAGACCAGATGTGACTCAACAACTTTTGGATATGTGTCCAGCTGCTTTGTCTGGTGAACTAGTGAATGGCACACTGTATTGGCCATCTGGAAGATAAAATAATCTTCAGGTTTTGGAAAAGAACCCTAAGAGGATTCCTGTCCTAGTCACAATGTGCCTGACTAATATTATTTTGTCACACTTTATATTTTCTGTATCCTTTGATAGTCGTGTCACCTGTTTGATTTTTTTTTTACCCAATGCAATTCTTGACTCAGTGTTCACAATTCATCTCATACCTCTATCTCAGTCTTAACAGAATCATTTAAATAGCATTATATCTAAGCTAAAAATACGTGGCTGTAATGTCAGATCTGTGATATGTAATTCACTACTTCTGATTAAGAATAGAAGACCTTATTGCTTGATAGCAATAAAGCTGAAATAATCTAGGTTCTCTTCAGATCATCTACTTGTATACAGTCATACCTCGTACAACGTAATACCTGTACAACGAAAAATCCGTACAACGAAAACAATTTTTGGCCCCCCCTCCTTCCCCCTTCCGTTTTCTTTGCCTCTTCCTCCGCTCCCAACGGGGCTGAGTGGGCATGTGTGTGGTGGGGGAAGGGGCAGCCCGTGTTCTCCCTCCCCCTCCCCTCCCCCCTCCCCAGGCATGGTTGGCCTGAACTGGCTTTCTCCCCCCACCCCCACCTTCGCTTCCCTCCACCACCCCCACCCGCCGCCGGGCTGCAGGAGGAGGAGGCGGCTGCAGCAGCCCCGGGCCGGGAGGCACATGGGGTTCCCTCTCGGCGTGGCCGGTGCCCGGCAGCCCCCCATCGGAGCCGCCCCACCGAGGAGGAGGAGGAGGAGGGCGCCCCTTCTAGCTGCCGGGCTCCCCTGGCCCCCGCTCGGCCCCCGCGTCTCCTCCTCCTCCCGGGGCCGTGTGTGTGTGTGTGTGTGTGTGTGTGTGTGTGTGTGTGTGTGTGAGAGAGAGAGAGAGAGAGAGAGAGGCGGGAACGGGGCCGGTGGCCGGCAGCCCCCCAACGGAGCCGCTCACGGTGCCGCCCGCCCCGCCAGGGCTTCCCAGCCCCGGATCGCCCGGCTGCTCGCTCTCCAGCGGGGCCCAGGGCGCGCGCCAAGCTCTCTTTCTCTCTCTCCTTCCGCCGCTCTGCCCTGCCATGGGAAGCCCTTTCTTCCGCGAAAGGGCAGCGGCGGAAGAAGAGAGAGAAAGAGAGCTTGGCGCGCGCCGCTGGAGAGCGAGCAGACGGGCGATCCGGGGCTGGTGTGCGCCCTCCTGCCCTGCCATGGGGAGCCCTGGCGGGGCGGGCGGCACCGTGAGCCGGCCGCCTTCGAGCTCTTCTTCCGCGACAGCTCCGCCGCCGACGCCGAAGCCGAAGCTCTTTCTCTCTCTCTCTCTCTCTCTCTCACACACCTCTCCCAAAAAGCATGCGCGCACACACACACACAAGCACATGCACACACACACACACACACCGAACTCAGGAGCAACCCTCGAGGCAACGGCTCCCGCTTCCCTGCCGACCTCAGGCTCCGTCGGAGGGAAAGGGAGGTGGGGAAAACAGAGACCTTGCGCCTCAGCCCGCCGCCGCCGCCGCCGCTCCTCCTGCAGCGACGAAGCCCGGCCAAAAAAAACGCAGCCGCCTCGCTTTGCCCCGGCTGGAAAGTCCCTGGTGCGCTGCCCCGGCGCTTGCTCGCTCTCTCCCGCTGGCTTGCTGGCTGGCTTGCTTGCTCTCTCTCTCTCTCTCTTTCTTTCTTCCCCCTCCCGCCCCGCACTTCCTCTCCCGCCCTCCTAGCCCAGGCTGGAAATCCCCGGCGCGCCGCGTTGCCTTCTCTCTCTCTCTCTCTCCCTCCCTCCCTCCCTCCCTCCCTCCCTGCCGGCTCGTTCTACCCACCGCGCAACAGCCAGGCGCGGCTCTAGACTGGGGCTCGTCGTCGCAGGCGAGGCGGGACAAAAGGGGACGGGCCTCGGCCCAGCTTCGGCCCGCCCACCCCTTTCGCCCTCCTTCTCCCCCACCGGCGGGGCTGCTCCGTACTCCTGCCCAGGCCAACTGAGAAGGGGTGGGTGGTTTTTTTTTGGGGGGGGGAGACACACACATACGCACTCACGCGCGCATTCCGTCTTCTCCACCGAGAGCTTTCCATTTCATCCACTTTGCAAAGCCCGGCCTCCTCCTCATTTTGGGGGGGGGAGGGGGGAGGGGCAACCCGAGGAAAGATCGGATGAGTCGGATCAATTAAGCCCAGCTTGCCATCCCCGCCGTTGTTGGCCACCACCCCCCTTTTCGGACTCTCATTGAAAAACCCAAATGCGGAGTTTCGTTTGGAAAGCCACAAGCGCGGCAGGTGGGGGGGCAGTGTGCGTCTGACCACGTGCAGAGTGCGGCTGCTACCCCATTTGCCCCATTGCCATAGCTTCACCAAGATTCTCATAAGAGTGATGGAGTTGAGAGGAGCCTCCAAGCCCATCGAGTTCAACACCTTGCTCAAGGGCCGGGACGGGACGGGACTGAGCCGCGGCAGCGCGGCCAGGCTCCCCCGACCATCAGCTGCTCTGCGCGGTAGCGCAGCAGCAGAGGCCGGGAGCCTGGTGGAACAGAGCCGCGGCAGCGCGGCCAGGGGAGGGAGGCCGGTGGGGGTGGCGTCTCCGGCCCGAGGGCGCCACCGGGACCGCCAAGCCGCTGCTGCCGCCGCCGCAGAGGTGCCCCACCAAGGCGGGCGGCGGCGGCGGCTCAACGAGCAGCTGGAGCTGGGCCATCAGCGTGGCCTTGCCGGGCCTCATGCTGCGGCGCTTCCAGAAGGGCAACCTGCCGCTGCGCGCCCTCTTCGCCCGCGGCGAGGAGGAGCGCGAGAAGTTCGCGCCCTGCCGGCTCCCGGAAAAGGTGAGCCGATGGGGGGAAGAGAACGCGGGAGCGGGAGGGTAAGGGAGGGGAGGCCGCCGCCGCCGCCACCCCCGGTGCGCCCTGCCGGCTCCCGGTGGAGCTGGGCAACGAGCAACCAGCGGCGGCTCAGCGGTCCCGGTAGCGCCCTCGGGCCGGAGCCGCCGCCGCGTCGCCTTGCCTCCGGCTGCGGCCTTCGGGCCGGCGAGCGGGAGGGGGAAGGGGAAGGGGAGGGAGGCCGGTGGGGGTGGCGTGAGAGAGAGAGAGAGAGAGAGAGGCGGGAACGGGCCGGCGGGGCCTTTGGGAGCGCCGCCACCGCCCGTGTGTGTGTGTGTGTGTGTGTGTGTGTGTGTGTGTGTGTGTGTGTGAGAGAGAGAGAGAGAGAGAGAGAGGCGGGAACGGGCCGGTGGGGCCTTTGAGAGCGCCGCCGCCGCCCGTGTGTGTGTGTGTGTGTGTGTGTGTGTCTGTGTGAGTGAGAGAGGGAGAGAGAGAGGCTGGAACGGGAGGTAGCTGGTGGGGCCTTTAGGAATGCATTGGAACGGATTAAATCCACTTCCAATGCATTCCTATGGGAAATGCTAATTTGCATAACGAAAAAATTGTATAACGTAATTTAATTGGGAACCAATTAATTACGTTATACAAGGTACCACTGTATACTCAAATATAAGCTCAGTTTTTCAGCCCTTATTTCTTGGCTGAAAAAAACACCCTCGGCTTATATTCAAGTGAATATAGTTACTGCACTTCCGCCACCTCCTGAGTGCTCATCCGGCTTGGGGAAGGTGGAGGAGGGCAAGTCCTGCGCATTGGAGAAGGCACCCTAGGCTTATACTCAAGTTTTTCCACTTTTTTGTTCCTCAGCTTATATTTGGGTTGGCTTATACTCAAGTATATATGGTAAGTTTTTTGCATTTTACATATGATGAATGAAAAGGACAAAGAAAATGTAAAGAATGAAAGAAATAAAGCCAAAATTTGTATCGCAAGACTCAACTTTACAACATCCAACATCCAAAATAGCATATCAGAACATTCAAAAGCTAAGATGAATCTTCTCTTGTTTATATGTGTGATTTTGCTGGCAAGGCATCAAGCAGCATAATCGAGAGTGTAGTATGATCAACATTCCACTGAAATCAATGGAATTTAACATCCTAAGTATTTTAGTTCCCTTTATTTCAATGAGTATCAAGCACACCAAACTGTTAGCTGCACTTTAGCTGTTTGTGTTCCAGCTAAAAATACAGGCAAACATAGGTTACTAAAAATTAGATGAAATATGTGCAAAGTCACCACAGTTTGGAAACAACCTTTCATAAGCAATAATGTTCCCTGAGCTCCTTGCCCTCTGAGGATGCTGGCCACAGAGTCTGGTGAAATGTTAGGAAGAAAAACTTCCAGAACATGGCCAAAGAGCCTGAAAAACTCGCAGCAGCTATCAGATCTGGGCTGTGAAAGCCTTCGAGAATACATTAATTTAAAAGCAACAAATTGGTAACAGAGCACTTTTTAAATAATTGACAGTACTGAGTAGAGATGGGCACGACCAGGGAAAATGACGTTTTCAAGTTGTTGTGTGTCGGAGCCGGCCCGTTTCGGCTCGTTTCCGTTTTCCGCGAAATTTTTCAAAAATTTGTCATTTCGTGTGTCGTTTTTTTGTCTGTCGTTAGTACTGGTTTAGGGGGAGTAGCGGGCTCCTGGAGGCACCTCTGTGGGGTGGGTGCCTCCTCTGGCCCGCTATGAAGGGAAAGCAGGCTCCTGGAGGCACCTCGTGGGTGCCTCCTCTCCTCACCCGCTACAAAATGGCATGCATAGCCAATTGGATATGCATACCAAGTTGAGTGGCAGATATTGCATCTGGGCGCACTGTGGTCCACCAAGAAGGGAAGTGTACTTGCGTGTGTAGTGCAATGCGAGTACACAGGTTTGGCTTAGGGTTAGGGTTAGGGTTAGCGCAGGGGCTAGGCTTAGGGTTACTACGGGTAAGGTTGGGGTGAGTTAGTGGGGTGCACCTCTGGGTGCCTCTCTGACCCACTAAGAAGGACAGTGTACTGGCGTATGGGTTAGGGTTAGGGTTAGGGTTCGGGCTACGGTTAGTGGTTTTTTTATGCCCGACAGGCACATCCCAGAAGTCTCGGTCAAGACCTGGTCAAGTGGCCATGCGATTGGTGGAATGGTTCCAAAAATCTGCATGGTCCACTCCCATGGCCAGCCCATCATTGCGCACTGCGCAGGTGTAAAAAAATAAAAATAAAAATAAAATAAAATAAAATCAATGGAGACGTTTTGTTGCAAGACAAACCCACTGCTGCTACTGTAAAAAAAATCAGGCAGTTTTAAAATAGCTATTTTCGCATGTTTCTGTGGTGCTTTGGTGTGTTTTTGGACCACCCACGATTTCAAAATAATTTGATTGCGGTCGCTGCATTTTGGATCCCCCGCCCGCACCGCGCGCATGGCATGGCAAGTTGGCGAGACGACGAGGACGCACAGCCCAGGACAGGAGGGGGGGGAGGCCGGGGACCCCCCCCCCGAAACCACCCCTCTGGTAAGTGCCCTCAGGCAGGCAGGCATATTTTCGCCTGCTTTTTTGCCCGGGAATCGTTTTTATTTTTACTTTTAAAAACTTTTTTTCTGTGCCGCGCCGCTTGGCAAGTTGGCGAGACGACAAGGATGCGCAGCCCAGGAGAGGAGAGGGGGGGAGGCCGGGGACCCCCCCCC
>JAHTLZ010000016.1:14631917-14668072 GCA_023846285.1 Phrynocephalus versicolor | reverse complement strand
CCCCCCCCCCCAGAAACCACCCCTCTGGTAAGTGCACTCAGGCAGGCAGGCATATTTTCGCCTGCTTTTTTGCCCGGGAATCGTTTTTTTTTATTTTTTAAAACTTTTTTTCTGTGCCGCGCCGCTTGGCGAGACGACGAGGATGTGCAGCCCAGGAGAGGAGAGGGGGGGAGGCCAGGGACCCCCCCCAGAAACCACCCCTCTGGTAGGTGCACTCTCAGAGGCAGGCATATTTTCGCCTGCTTTTTTGGCCGGGAATCGGGTTATTTTTTAACTTTTTAAAACTTTTTTTCTGTGCCGCTTGGCATCGCACGATCGCTGCGATGCCAGGAACGACAACACGACAAATCAGACCCAATTTTTCTTTAGTCAGTTCGAGTTCGAGTTCTGGCGGAGTAATTGTCGTTACCGTTTCCGTTGCGTAACGGAAACGAGGAACGGAAACGGAAACGAGGATTTCGTCGAGTTGTGCCCATGTCTAGTACTGAGTTGTTGTTTTATCAAAACAGGAGAAAGAGAAAAAAGAAAGATTTTTGTGTGTGTAAAATAATCATAGACTCACAGAGTTGGAAGAGACCTCAAGGACCATCCAGTCCAACCCCTTGCCATGCAGGAAGCCCCCTCAAAGTAACCCTGACAGATGGCCATCCAGCCTATGCTTAAAAACCTCTAAAGAAGGAGACTCCACCACCTTCCATGGTAGCATATTCCACTGCTGAACAGCTCTAACCATCAAGAAGTTCTTACGAATGTTCAAATGGAATCTCTTTTCCTGTAGTTTGTGAAACCATTGCTCCGAGTCCTAGTCTCTGAAGCCATAGAAAATCCAGCCCCCTCTTCGATATGACATCCTTTCAAATATTTAAACAAGGCTATCATATCCCCTCTCAGCCTTCTCTTTGTAAGACTAAACATTCCCAGATCCCTAAGCTGCTCCTCGTAAGAATATGTTCCAGACCTTTAACGATCCTGGTCATCCTCCTCTAGACCTGCTTGAGGTTGTCAACATCCATTTTAAATTGAGGGGCACAGAACTGTACACAGTACTCCAGGCAGGGTCTGACCAGAGCAGAATAGAGTGGTACTATCACTTCCCTTGATCTAGACACTCACATTGGCTTTCACTGCTTCAGACACACATACATATTAGTTCAAAATAATGTTAAAACCCAGTTCAACATTATGAGAACAAGTTGTACAGAACCTTACCCGCTCTTTTGTTTGATCAAAGCTCCAAAGACAATGTGCAAACTTTTCTTCTATTTTGGATTAACAGCAGTTTGCTGAGTCTTCTGAACCTGAACAAACTCTGGCTCATTTTAACTACTGTATTTTTCTCACCATAAGACACCCCCACAGAGTAAGGAGAAATGTCTGTTCATCTTATGGGGTGAATGCACCCCTCCGGGAACCTCCAGAGCAGCTGCAGGTCCTAGCGTCAGCTGCAGTCACAGTAGAGACTTTGTGACCCAGCTGTTTGTTTTTAAAAAATTACCTTGCATGATTGATTTGTTCCATAGAATAGAAGCCGGAGAGTAATCAGCCTGATTGGAGGCCATAGAGATAAGAAACGGGCTAGAGAGTAACCACCCACCATGATGACCATAGAGCTGCATCTCTGGTCATCATGATAGATGGTTACTCTCTAGCTGCAGTTCTATGGTCATCATGGTGGGTGGTTACTCTCTAGCCCGTTTCTTATCTCTATGGTCTCCAACTGGGCTGATTACTCTCTGATTTCTATTCTATGGAACAAATCAACCATGCAAGGGAATTTTTTTAAAACAGCTAGGACGAGAATCATAGAATCATAGAGTTGGAAGAGACCTCAAGGGCCATCTAGTCCAACCCCCTGCCATGCAGGAACCCCATCACAATATGTCTGACAGATGGCCATCCAGCCTCTGCTTAAAAACCTCCAAAGAAGGAGACTCCACCACCCTCCGTGGCAGCATATTCTACTGCTGAACAGCTCTAACTTTCATAAAGTTCTTCCTAATGTTCAAATGGAATCTCTTTTCCTGTAGTTTGAAACCATTGCCCCGAAGCTTCTGCTGTGGCTGCATCTAGGGCTGGGACGTGTACTGCAAGGTCTGGAGGCTTCCCAGCATGGAGACCCAGGCGGCGGTGGCGGGTTGTCTTTGCATTTTACTGTCCAGCGATACCGCTCCAGGCCTCCCAAGAGCAGCATGGCTGGAAAGTAAACTGTGGCTGGAGATGTACCAAGACCACAATATGTATGTGTGACTATTTTTTGCACACATACATATCTCTGAAATCTAGGTGTGTCCTATGGTCTAGTGCGTCTTATGCTGCAAAAAATACGGTATGTTTTGCTGAAAGAAGACAACTCCAGCCTGTGCTGTAAAAGCTGTATTTCAAATAATACAATTGAGCCACCTAGGTTAGAGAAAGTGATCTTGAATTAACTAAAAATATTTAGCAGTTTGATAGATGTTTTTGAGATATGACTGAAAAACTTTACAGTACTATGTCTGCTGAACAATAATGCACAATTTGAACATAGAACAAAAGTAATCAATAACAAAAGCTTGCCAGAGGCACAGCTATTTCTCTGCACTAACTGTCGGCAATCTAATTCAATTACAAGTATTAAACGCCACATTGAGGTCAACTGGCCTCACTTCTTCCAATATTACACTTCAGCCAGTACTCATTAATGTGTCTGTTGAATGGATTAGCACATTCAAAGATACAGAAGGGGGGCACATTCCAATGACAACCAATTGTTCATTTTTAATAGGACAATGTCCCAGGTCTCAATTTATTATCATTAATGTGGAATTTATTAAACTTGAAAAAAATGCCATCAGTGTGAAATATTTTATTTTTAAGGAACTGTATCTATTGATCATATATGCGTAAACTGCAAGCAGAGTCATATATTTTACATATTATTAAGAAGAATGTATCCTTTTGTTACTAAGAGAAATCATCTCTAACATCCTGAATTTTTCAGTTGTAAGAATTCTTCAAGATGTGGAGAAACAAGAGAATACAGTGCACCCTCGTATAACAAACGGTTTGTATAACATAAAATCTGTACAACATAAAAAATTCCGGAGATAGGGGAAATAATAGTCTATGGGGTGAATCCGTACAACATAAAAATGGTTGCGATTAGGGATTACTCTGTTCTCAATGCATTCCTATGGGAAATTTGTATAAAGGAAAATTTGCTTAACATAATTTCATTTGGAATGAATTAATTCCTTTATACAAGGTACCAATGTAGTTTGGGAAAAGTTTGGTGATACTTTTAGAAGTCTACAATGTTACCAGTAGCTGACCCTATGCTGGCAAGAGTTCTGGAATGGGGTTTTAAAATGATATTTGTTCTCTGTATACATTACTTGCCATCATTACAGACTGAATGGTTTATCAATGGTTTAGTGCTCAGAACAGTACTGAGAAGATGGTCAATGTGGTTATTTGCAAGAGGTACTGTAGTGCCAAACAGGTGTTTTCAGCAAGGGTACCCTCTATTATATTTATAGGAAGAAAGAAAATATATTTACATTAAGAATTCTTGTGTAAAGGAACGGAAATATGTATGTGTATGCAAGGATGAACGTAGAAAGCAGAGACAAAAGATTCATTCAGTATGACCACAATACATTAGAAGACTGTATGTGATTAAAATAAAGCTCAGCAAAATCATGCTGAACCTTCATGATAGAGCTGGTTTCTAATTAATAGCCAAAGAACCAAAACACATATTTTACCACTAGTGTGGTGAAACAGTTAAGTTGTTTTACCAAAGGTACAAACAGAACAAATAATTAATAATCATTGAAGATATTATTTATCCTCCACTCCTTGGACTTACAGCCACCTAAGGGTTATGTCATATCAGAACACCTACCTTCTTTGTTAAGGAGTCATCTGATTCAGAAGGCATTCTGGTTGATACATGAAACATTACTTCCACAGTAGAGGTAGCAAAATATGGAGTGGTTAATCCAGTGCTCTTGTTTTTTTGCAGCCCTCCCAGAAAGCCACAATGGTTTGTGAGATCCACCTAATATTAGAAAAAGTGCAGATTTAACTAATCTAAGAAAATTATCATGAAATAGCAACATGATATGAAGCACTCAGATCTGAATGGGAACTTTGTTAATACTGTGCAGTACTTAGATGAACTGTAATACCTAAGAATCCTAATTAACCAGAATAAAAAAGCCAGCCACACCTAGAAAGCATAGGCGTATTCCAAAAATCAGCACAACAGTATTTTATATGATAATCATGAACTGGAAGAATGAAAGACTCCATGGGAGAGAAAACTAAGTACAGTTTAGTGGTAGTTTTTAGGGACTACTGGTCACAATGTCATGTTCAAGATATTTTATATATTACTCTCTTGATGCTTAATAGTTTCTTACTCAAACTACTGAACAATATATATAGTATGTGCATCTGTAGGGTTCCAGATTAGGATAGCTAATATATAGAAAAGAGAGAACATTGGATTTGAAAAAGCTGGTCCCGATTAATTCTGGATTTATTAAGGGAAAGTAACCAGAAGTTATAAACAAAATCTGGATATTTTAGAGAAAAGTCAAGGAATGCTCATGTATTTTCCTTGTACATCAATTAGTAAGCTGATATGGAATAAGCCTATCACAGGCCAGTGATGGAACATCCAAGTCTCTCTGTTGTCCAACAACAAGTTCTATAGCTAAACTGTGAAACAGGCATAATGCAACTCCCAGACAGAGAACTCTCAAAAGGTTTGGCTTGAGGGATACAAGGTTCCTTTTTACCAGTTTCCAGTATGAATTTTTCAGCAATTGTTATTATGGCAAAAATTCCTTATAAAGGTACAGTGCAATGCTAAAGAGATATATGAATAATAATCTAAAAATATACCTCCCAACCAAGGCCTGCTACAAAATCCTCGTAGGCTTGGCTTCCTCCAGTGTTAGTAAGAATGGAGTGCTTATCCTCTTGTCCCTCAGCAACGTAAAATACTGCAATTTTGTGCGTCTCTCGGCTGTAAGATACAGGACTGCAATTACACAAGAATGTACTCTGAAATCACTAAGAGATTAGATGTATTTTCACTGGCAAAGTGCCTGCCAAAATGACTTCCATAATTTTTTATGGATTTGTAACAAATACTCATGGTTCAACTTTATTGTACTGTACAAAACAAACTGTAAATATCAAAGTAGATTTCTCAATTTTAAGGCTTTTTTCAAGAGACATGTGCCTGATCATTTTTTAAACTTTGATTTGTGACAACCAAATCTTTCTGTATTTTGATTTGCAACATCCAATTATTTCTGACTTGGCTGTAGAGCCAAGATCAGAATCTAAGAAGATGTTTCACCCTGTATATGCTTTGATTTTTTTCCCCACCCATGGATATGTGAGAGATCCAGGGAAACTGGGTGGGTCTTGGTATGCCTCATGGCTACAGTATTCCATGTGTTTCCTTGTGTCCACAAAACCTGCTCTGGATCAACTTCAAAACCTGATACAGCTAGTTGTTTAAATTGCACAGAGGACTGCAGGAGGAAGGGATGTAATTTTCCTCATGCTAATTGTCGTCCACCAGCATGAATAACGCTGCTTTTAGTGATTTGGGCAGCCATTTAATTTTTTTAAAATCCCATTTTTATAAAAGCCAGTTCCATGGAAGATTGCTTATATTCCAAACCATGTCATTTAATAACTGATAAATAGATTTAGTTTCATAACATATCTGTATAGATTTTGAATTGATGTTCAGTATAAATTTCAATATGATGCAAGTTTGTATTTTTTATCAGTTTGGCTTTCTAAATCCTTTGAGATAAATCTTAAGTCTTATATTAGCTAACATTCAAACCATTATGTTAAACAGTATGGTTGTGTGATACATGTATGCTGATGAAGACGAGATACAGTAACCCCCCCCCCGCCCTTTTGCGGTTCATATACGGTGGATTGGTATGTTGTGGGACTGCAGTACATGAAAAAAGCCTCCCTGTGGTAAGCTGGAAAGGCCTGTTTCAGGCCTCCTGTACTTACCCCAGGCCTGGCACTGCCCTGAATGGGCCTCCGCCGGCCTTCACGGGCCCTTTGTGAGGCCCCAAAAGTGCCTCCTGGCAAACTGGAAGTGACTTCTGGCAAACTGGAAGTGACCTCTGGCACACTGGAAGTGACCTCTGGATTGCTGGAAAGCACTTTTGGGGCATCTGAGAGCCTTCCTGGACCTGTCAGAGGCCTTAAAAATGCTGTTCAGTGAAGCGTTCGCCGAAAAGCATTTCTGGGGCCTCCAACAGGCTGGGAAATGCTTTTGGGGCCTCTGATGGGCTCAGGAAGGCCGTTGGAGGCCTGTTTGGGGCAGCACCAGGCTTGAGGTAAGTACAAGAGGCCCTACATAGGCCCCCGGTCTCGACCCGACCCTGCATCTGCATATCATGGATTTTCAATTATCGTGGGTCAGATTGGGTCCCTAACACCTGCAATATGTGGAGGGTTACTGCATCAACCATCTTGGCTCTCATAATCTATTTTAGAATCAAAGCAGAAGTGGATTTCTTGAGTGCATTTGGCTCAGGTGAAAAACAAAAAGATCTTCAAATAAATTCTTCTTAAGTAGGAAATCATCACTGATCATAACATATTTCTTAAAACAAAAGTTAAGAATGCCTCAGTTAAAGAAAAACTTAGTTTAAGAAAAGAAATTATTGGAAGTAGGGATGCCTCAGTTTATTGCCCCCCCCCATGGAATGCCTCAGTTTATTCCCTCCCCCGTAAGGCATTAAAAGTTGATGTGTGGTGTTTGCATGCCAAAAGAATGGGGATGCCCTGGTTTAAGATAATTTTAAATGCAATGCTCCGGTTTGCCTTTTTTCTAACCTCTGGAACAGATTAATTGGTTTTCAATGCATTCCTATGGGAAACTGTGTTTCTGTTTAAGAATTTTTCACAATACAAAATGGCCTGGAGAACAAATTAATTACTTAAACTGAGGTACCACTGTATCCAGTTGTAAAATATGAGGGATATATTTCAGGAATGATTCCCACAAGTAATAAATGCCTATTTTTTCTTTGATTATTATTGATCTATATTGAAAAGAAAAAAAGGACTCTTGGCTAGTAAAGAAATAAAGCGTCCATTGATATGAATAAATGCCTTCTTAAGGGAGTGTATTTTGTTATATTTTTCAGCCTTGAGAGACATGATGCACTCTCCCTGTCCCACTTCTGATAAAACTCCAATGCGGTTACCTCAATTGTTTAAGGAATGACTATAACACAGCTAAGAAACCAACCATTGTTAACTATTTTTAACAGATGTATGGCTTGAGACACTGAATTGAATTAAAATTAACTATAGAATTATAAAAACTGGCTTCTCAGTCATAAGACAGCGGCTGGATTTGGATACAATGGTATGGCTTAACTCAACTGCCATTCTTCCAAGCAGAAAGTGATAAATACATATTCCATCCACTGTTTATCTTAATGTGCAAACTGGGGATAATGAGTGGTCTTTCCCATGAAACCCAGTTCTCAATTCATGTATAATGGTAAGTATATGGTGGGCGGAAGGTTCAGTTTGTTTAGCTGCTCCATCTTATAGGGGGAGCTAATGGGGTGCAAATGAAGGGGCAGTACATGAGCAATATTACCAGAATGCTGGCTCATTCACAATATATCAGAATTCCTTTGAGTTATGATTTGCTATGATATGAATGTCACCTAAACTCAGTGATTTCAAAATAACTCGACCAGATTGAAACACATGATGGAAACATCTTTACTTTTAGTAAGGGATTACTTACAAAAGCATTTTCAAACGAAAAAACTCATTAAGAGATAACTTGCCATTGTCTCGAGTCCAAATTTTTAAGTTCTCGAAGTAGCTTCTCATTTTTTTTCAGGAGATGAAAGCTTCTCCTAAATAAGGAAATTCAAAAAATGTTTTCATCACTTTGCCATGACAGATGTAGGACAGCACAGCAACACATTTTCATTTCCATTCATGCAATCTCCTACAGTTTTCTTGCCTTTTGTAAGACCTTTCTGTATCAAAGATGAATAGATCTTTTAAAAATAATATATACATATAGTTATTTTTTTTATCCCAGGTGGTCTTCTGCATCCTTGTTAGCACCTGGAACATAATCCCCACTTCATTCCACTTCTTCCTATTTAATCTAGTGGGCTGAACAGGACTCCCTTTGGAGCAGATAAAACCTGCTCTTTAGTAGGCCAGGCAATAACTGCTTTAGTGATAAAAAGGTACTTCCATGCCTGCCAAAGGAGCAATGTAAAAACGAACAAAAACACACACAAAACACTTTGAATTGTTGGCTTCAATATAAGAGGGCAAAGGAAAAGCTAAACATTTCCTCAGATTAGCCTTAGAATTTTTAAAGCCTGATGATGTTACTACAAAATATAAAAATAGATATTTTAGTATTTTGAAGTAGAAAAGCAGAAAAATGGATGTACTGCAACAGGTGACTCTCATGCAATCAGTAACATATTTTGCATGAAGAATCTAATCTTGGTTTGTGAAAGATTATTTATGCATGTATGAATGCTAGCATGTGTGGGCACCCACATATACACAATCTCTTACAGGGGAGAGGTTGATGCTTATAACAGACTGACTGATTATATATCTGGTAAACACATTTTAAAAAACACATTTTCACTGGAATCTGTACTAAAGTGTTCTGCTTATATACCGCCCCATACCACTTCAAGTAGCCTCTGGGCGGTTTACAGTTCTTAATTACAGTATGCAGGCTATACATTGCCCCCTCCCCAGCAAGCTGGGTACTCATTTTACCAACCTCAGAAGGATGGAAGGTTGAGTCAACCATGAGCCTGCTATCTGGGATTGAACCCCAGGCCGTGAGCACAGTTCTACCTACAGTACAGGCATTTAACGTCTGCGCCACAGGGCTCTATAGCTCTAAATCAGAATTTTCCCTGGAAACCAGCTTTTTCTACTCTTGCTTCACAATTCGGACTACTACAAATTCAACAGGTCTGTCATTGGTTATTTTAAGAGGTAGTATTAGTTAGAAAATCTATATAATTTTAAAGTCCCATGATTGTGAACATTGTTCGAAAAGAAGTAAACATGTAGCAGAAATTCCTTGACAATAGTATATCTACTGAAAATAATATGTAACAAGCAATGGTATTTCAGAATTCGGATTACTTAAAAAAAAAAAAGAAAGGAAGGAAGACTTTTTACCCAGTTCAGGGCAAGAAAGAAGGCCTGGCAGACAGAATTCTATTTAAATCCTAATAAATATTTGATCAAGTCAAGGAAATTGGGGTTCCTTTGGACTAGAACCCCAGGCAGCACAGCTGTATTTGGATCTGAGAGGAGGGTATGTATACTATATGAAGCAACAAGACCCCTCTCTTCCTGCCATTTATACAGAAGGATGAAAATGTGGCACTTAAACTCAGAATAATCAAGTTGCAAGGGGCCTGCAAGGGCATAAACTCCAACTCCCTGCTCAATGTGAGAATACAAATCAAATGATATCTGCCAGGTGCTTTGTCTAAATTTATCTTGAATGCCTCCAGTGTTGGAACACTCACCACCTCTCAAGGTAACTAGTTCCATTGTTATACTGCTCTAACAGTTAGGAAGTTTTTCCTAATATTCAATTGAAATTTGGCTTCCTGTACCTTGAGCCCACTGTTGCATGTCCTGCATTCGGGGGCTATCAAGAAGAGATCCTGCCCCTCCCTTCCAAGTATCTGATAAGTGCTGACAAATCTTCGCTTGGATTTTGTTTCTCAAGACTATATGGTATAAGCCTAATTCTTTCCCAGGGGATTAGGCAAATTCACTGAGGATAAGGTTATCTGTGCTTAGTAGTCACCCTGTCAATATGCTGCTTCCAGGATCACAGGCAAAGAGCTGCTGACAACAGCAGAAGGCTGTAGCCTTTATGCTGGTGGTGTACAACACGAGGCTTCCATGACCAATGATTCTGTTTTATAGTGGGTTTTTTTTAAGAGTAAGAGACCCAGAAATTTTTGGGCAGAGGTGTGGTTTGCTTGTGGAGAGAATTCACTGTGGGCTTCTCAGATGGACCTAGAAAAAAACAGCACTATGATTCACAGCACTTTAATTTAAGGGTGTGGTGTAACGTAATATAATTTTTAAATTGTCATCACAAGAGTGGAGGCAGAGTTGATGTGCTGCAGAGTCTTTCTGCAGCAACCACTTTTGTCTTGTGATGTTTAATTCCATTCTAAACAACAAAGATAAAACAACAAATAAAACAGACCTTTTTACCTTTTATCCCAAGAATTCATTCCCAGAATACTGAGAAGCAATCTGCAATAATAAAATGCTGAATAGGGCTTTTGTGGGGTTGGCTCATCCTGCTCCATAGCCTTCATATTTAAGTCACTGAAGTGCTTCTCAACAAAGTCTCGCTCTTCTGTGTGTTGTTTAAGGATTGCATTGATGACATCATTCTCCTGCTTCTCTGAGACACAAACAGGTTGTGGAGCGGGAATATTGAGTGACACCCCTGTTCTCTGCAAGCACTCAGGACTAGTAATTCCTATGTACTGCAACAGCTCATCAAGGGCATCTTCATCGTCTCTAATTGTATCCCATGTTGGCACAGTCTCTCTCAATCTTCTTTTTATTGGAAGGGCAATTCCATCTTTTGTGCATACATCATCTGTATAAGGAGTCATTTCTGAGACATCTTCTGGTTTCTCTTGGTGTGGCAATGGCAGCACATGAGAAGTTGGCTCAGTTAACCCACAGAGAGGCGGTGGGCCATACAGAATAGCAGAATCCCACGAATATTTGCCAGATAGATCTCGCACGATAATCCTGACGTTTGCATTCGCTGATGCGAGTCCAGCAGAGAGCCCCCCTCCTGGCATGTTTTCTTCAGCTCGAATTTGTATACATGAAACTAAAGTTGTATTGTTTAATACAAAGAACTGGAGGTTGGGATTTTCGAAAAGATCAGGAGAAAGCTCGGGGCTTTCACTGTGAGGATTGTCATTATTTTCACATACTTGACTTGTTAGCATAGCAGGTCCCCCACTCATTGGATAATGGCCTAAATGGTTTACCAGATGAGTTATCACAATGCGAGCTGCCACAGAGATCAGTCCTTGTTGCATATGAGATTTTACTGAAAAGCAAAGAACAAGAACTTACGTTATGCATAAACAATTAAAAACTGCAACAGCGACACACAAAAGTAAACATTTAAACCTGAGATCTGAAATGATACAGATAGTATATTTTTAATAAAACTACGGTATATTTCAGAGCTATAATTCAAAAGCCTGTTTAAGCATGAACAAGCATGAAATTGAGGTTCTCATACTTGGGGAACATCATGAGAAGGAAAGATTCACCAGAAAAAAAAATTGAGCTGAAAAAAAGTTGAGGCCAGCAAGAAAAGAGGAAGACCAAATATGAAATTGGACTGAGTCCATCAAAGAAGCCACAGTCTACAAGAGCTGAGTTAAGAAGAGCTGTTGAGGACAGGACATTTTGGAGATAACTCACTCACAGGATCGGCATACATCAGATGGGACTTGATGGCACATAACAACATAATGCAAAACTTTTTCCTCGAGTGAACAAAGATTCTCAGAAGCAGCGACCTAAAAAATGATAGTTCTTTCGGTGGTCATCTGTGAATATATAAAGAGGATGATTCTGCGCCTGCACGGGATCGCTGGTCTTTCCCAATCTGATTTCAAAGTGTAGAACTTCCTTCTCTCCACTGCGCATGCTCCTCCTTTCCTGCACTTGCAGCATCCATTGCTGGAATAGAAGCAGAGAGAGAGATGTGATGGATAGAGGGGAAGGTAGGGTGGGAAGTATGAATTCACAGATGGCCACTCGAAGAACTATCATTACACCTAAGTAGCTTCCTGTTTCTTCTTCGTGGCCTCTGTGAATACATACAAAGGGTGATTAGCAAGCTGACTTACCAGTGGTGGGCCATCACGGTAGAGAAGATGATAACACAGCCCTGCCGAAGACAGAGTCAGCTCTGGCTCTCACATCCAACCTGTAATGACTTGCAAAGGTGGGTGGGGTGGACCAAGTTGCTGCTTTGCAGATGTCCATGATATCTATTCCTTTCAGGAAGGCCATGGAGGATGCCATAACGCTAGTGGAATGACCCTTGGGTATAGCCGGCAAAGGAATTTTGGGTACTTCATAAGCCAGTCTGATAGTGGCCAAGATCCACTTAGAAATGGTCTGAGATGAGACAGGAAGGCCTGCGGATGGGCCTGTGGTCCCTACAAAAAGCCCTGCTGACTTCCTGGTAGCAGCAGTGAATGAGAGGTAGAATAGTAGAGCACGGTGAACATCCAAAGTATGAAGTGACCGCTCCAAGTCATTCGATAGATTGGGGAAGAAGGTAGAAAGAACAATAGGTTGTTTTAGATGGAAATCAGAGACAACCTTGGGAAGGAACGATATATCAAGATGGAGAGCCACCTTATTGGGGTGGAACTGTAGGAAGGTTGGGTCCACGCGGAATGGTGATAGCTCCAATGCTCTTCTGGCTAAGGTGATAGTGACAAGGAAAGCTGCCTTAAGAGATAATAGGTGGAGATTTGTAGCCATGGCTTTAAATGTTGGTTTCATGAGTTTATTAAGTACCAATGACAGAGGCCACTGAGGGGTGAGTGGTGTAATTTGGGAGCGTATGTTCTTGAGTCTTTTCAAAAACCGTTTGAGAATAGGGGGCTGAAAAAGACAGCCATTTCAGAATGTTGAGGCTGGTGCGCTGTAATAGCAGCTACATAGACCCTAAGGGTAGAGATGGATAAGTCCCGAATGAACAGGAGAAGCAGGAAGTTCAGCAGGGTATCCAAGGTAACAGAGGAAGTAGGTGAGTTATACTTATTGGTGCAGGCAAGAAAGGCCTTCCACGTATAAGTGTAGAGAGTGTTAGTAGACAGTTTCCTTGCATGAAGTAAGACTAGTTATAGTGAGAGATAACCAGCCACGCTGTCCGGTGGAGTGAGAGAAGGTCCGGGTGTAGGATTAGTCTGTTGTTCTGAGAGAGATGTTGGGGGTCCTCCGGTAACCGGAAGTATTCTGTTGCCATCGATCAGAGTATCACAAACCATGGCCAGTGAGGCCACTATGGGGTGATAAGTATGCCATTTGTGGTGTCTTGGTGAAGTTTGACTATTGTATTGTGGAGGAGCAGGAGTGAGGGAAGACATATAAAAGATGTGCTGTCCAGGGGATTGTAAAAGCATCCTTTGGAGGATGTCCTTTGCTGTCCTTTGGAGGGGTGGGCAAGAACATGTGGATGCGCCTGTAGTAGTCGGTGTCTGTTCCCTCGGTGTCAAAGAAAGTGTTTTGGTAGGCGCTGAGGTAGTTGGCTGTACTGATGCTGCAGCAGGCGATCAGTGTTGTGGACGTTTAGCAGAAGGACATGAACTGGAAGGTATAGGCCTCTTATTTTGGTATCAAAATTTGTTCATTGTGAGAGTCATCATCGGAGGAACAAGAGATGGCCTGGATATATATTTCCGATGTCGAGGAGGATACATAGGGTAGTGCTCCTCGTATACGTCATCACAGCTTTCATGGTGCTGGGATACAGACTGTGATGGAGAAGAGTCACAGACATAGTAAGAATGATGTTCAGGTTCTCGGTATCGACAGCAAGGTAATTGTGTCAAGGCGAATGGAAGCACACTGCCGTGGGCTTTGGTATGGAGCTGAACACGCTTCAGTTGGCCTGGTTGCTGTCCAAGCGGAGGATTCGTATTCCGCATCCTCATCCTCATATTGGCTTCCGGCATGGAGTCTAACCCATTTAGGCTGCCGAAGTTGGGGTCGAGGTGGAGACGGGCAGGTTAACATTGACAAGCTGCCTGAACTTTAATGGTGCTGGTGTGGAGTTTCTCGGTATCAAGCGCGCAGGGCTCGAGGACATAGTAGATGGTCTCGGTTCTCTCGGCACCGTGTGGGTAGGGCTTGAGGCCGTAGGAGATTGTCTGGACCCTGGTTTCGGGGTCAAAGTGGCTTTTTCCTTTTTCTTTTTCTCCTTCTCTGGGAAACGTGTGGGTGATTTCGACGCTGAAGTTGAGCTCTGGAGAGATTTGGATTTTTGCTGCCTTTGAGTCGAAATTGAAGACGGAGAGGTTCTAGAAGAGCTGGAGAGCTCTGGTTGATCCTGGGACTCCATAGGTTTTAGGGATTTTTCCCAGATATAAGCTCTAAGGTGGTCAAGACGCTGTTTCAGGGCGGGCTTAGTTAAATTCTTGCACTCAGCACACTGAGATGGCTGGTGTGCTTCGCCCAAGCAGTAGAGAAAATGGCCGTCAGTCAGAGGAATCACACAACTCTTGAAAGGTCCAGAGGCAGTCATAAAAATGGCATGGGCAAAGTGGAAAGAAAAGGGGTGTCGGAATGTTCTCTCGCTCCTTGTCTAAATAAACGGTGTATTGAAAAGTGAAGAGGAGGAATAAGGACTAAATTGAAATAAACAAGTAAAATAAAAACAAGAAATAAGGTAGTAATAACCAGTATTCCTTTCAACTGCAGGGGTGAAGGGGAAAGGCGACCGATCGCAGTGGCGGTAAGAAAGGAACTGACCCTGCAAGCGCGGGACTGGAGGAACATCCATAGTGGAGAGGAGGAGGTCCTACACTTTGAAGTCAGCTTGGGAAAGACCGACAATCCTTCGAAGCAAAATCACCCTCTGAATGTATTCACAGAGGCCACAAAGAAGAACTGAAGTTTAAAAAAACAACACACCAAAACAATGCTTTTCTTTAACTGTTTCCTTCGAACCAAAGTGAGCCAGGAGTAGATACCTTACAACAGAGCAGATCCCAGTCTTCTAGGCATGCAGCTCAGCTCCCATCAGATCTCCAAAGAAGATTTTTAAATTGTTGCTGCCCTGCCAAATGTTTGCAACATGGCAGGAATTCTGAAAGTGGAGGCAGGTAGGCCACAACAGGGAGTGGGGGGAGACATCTCACATGTGTGGCCTTTGTATTGCTCGTCCTTTTCCTCCGTTTAGAACTGCAGAGCTAGAGGGGCCCCACTGAGTCCACCCTCTGTCAAGGAGGCACAGTGAATGAAACCCCCAAACTCTGTCTCCACAACCAGATACCTAAACCACTGAGCTATCGAGCATTTGTGTGTTTTAAACTAAATATTTTTCAAGTACTGATACTGAAAGCAGTGGTCTATGAACTGTAAATTTGAAACGATGGGCTCTTAAAATAGAAATACAGTGGCACCTCGACTTACGAATTTAATCCGCTCTGAATGCATGCTCCTAAGTCGAACTACTCTTAGTCAGGGTACCTATCCTAGAAAATTGAAAAAAATAAGTTGAAAAATCAAAAAAATTAAGATATATATTTGTAAGTCAAGCAGACCATATCTAAAATTTGTAAGGTGGCAGTCAAAACGCCAACAGTTTTCTGCTCTCAACTCGAATTGCTCTTAAGTCGAGCTGCTCTTAAGTCAGGGTACCACTGTATTCTAGTACAATGTTGGCGAATCTATGGCACGGGTGCCAAAGGTGGCATTCACAGCTCTTTCTGTGGGCACCCGACATCGCCCCCTCACAGCCCCCTGTATTCAGGTTAAATTGCTGTATTGGCACTTTGTGAAAAATTAGTGGGTTCTGAGTCGTAGTTTGGGCACTTGGTCTCTAAAAGGTTCACATCACTGACCTAACGTCAAGCTTGTATCACTGTTTTTTTGTTTTACTGTCAGCAATGACTTCAATCAAAAATAATATACTGTACTCTGAATGGACTTGGAAAGATCTGCAGATGCTAGCCACATTTTTTTTTAATTAGGTAACTCGGAGACACAAGCAGCAAGCATTGTGGGCAGCTAAACATAGTATATTTACTATGACATCACTTCTAGAGGCAGAAATGTTTGAGGCATGACAGAAAAGCTGACAGATAAACAATACTGTATGGCTCCTGAAGCACTTCCTCATTACTGATTTAAGTACACCTATCTTTTCGAACACTTCTAATTTTCTAAAATATTAAAATAGCCGATCATGCTGGGGATTTGTATGACTATATCAAAGTCAGGAACAATACTCATCCTTATTCAGAAAGAAATCACGGAAAAGAAAAACAAAACAAAAATAGCACAATTGTGCACTTTGCCTGGAATGTTATGTATTTTCTTGAGTAACTCCCAGTGAACCTGTTATTTCTCAGTAGACATGCATAGATTTGCACCTTAGTGATCAGAAGACAATAAAAACTTAAGAGGCATTGATTATTACATTGTCTGCCATAGCAACACCATAAATAATATTATTTGTTTTATTGTCATATAGGTTCTGTCCAAATGATAGCTAGTTGTGAAGAAGTTCTGGTCTCCTATTTAAAATATATGGTTTCCAAAACAGGTGTGCAAAAGGCCTTCTGTTTAAAACACCTCATGCATACCTGAAGCTACAGGATAATCTCAATGATGGCAGCCAATATAATTTCAAAATGTATTTCTGACTTACAAAACTGTCAGTTTGGTGATATTTCCAGGCAAAAGCCAAAGAAAAACAAAACAAAACAGAAGACAAAAAACATGTGGCACCTTAAAGACAAACTTTCATATTTTAATGCAATGTTTCGTGGACACGTCCCATGACAGAAGATGAAAGCTGCTGCTTAGGTACAACGCTTGCCTCATCCAGGGTACATCTCTGCTGCCACAGCTCCCTCTTTTGTTTTCTTAAGTATTAATTCCAAGAGTTGGAGATGTATAAGGCAATACTAGACCCAATATACTTTTATGGGGTTTCAGAGGATGATCAGCATTCTTAGAAACCAGGAGAACAGAAGATATCTGTCACAAGTGCCTGACTAAATGCAACAATAACAGGAACATGCAATCTCAAAGGATTGCTGTCTAGGGTCTTTCAAATTCCACATTAGAGTGGGGTCTAATAGTTTCATGGGAATAGTTGCAATCATGTTAGTAGCAGTACTAGGTGGTCAACACTGCAGTAGAAGCTTTCCAGGGAGGCCAGTATTGATGAGTGTGAGATCTATGGCATGGGCTGTACCTGTCCCAGTTCTGGCATGACTGTGTCTGATACTAAGGGCTATCCTGGAGATAGGAAGAGTAGAAATGTCAGGTACTGTTAGGTAATCAACACACCCACACATACAATGGAGATTAATAGTGGTGACCTTCATAGAGAGGATAGACAAAATCCCAAGTAGGATAGCAAGAGAGGAAACCAGTGTAAGTAGTATGAAGAAGGTGAATAGTCATGGGATGAGATCTGGAAAAATGCTGAGCCTTTCTAGCAGGTGACTTATGATGTGCCCCAAATAGTGCCTTAGCATAATCCTAGGGCAGGGGAGTAGGAATAGCAGCTACCAATTAAGGGAATTTTCTAATAATTTTGTCCTCTGATGCACAATGGTTTTGTTATATTAATCCATCCTGACCTGGGATTAGCTGCCTACCAGGAAGAGCTACCTTCCATCGTAGAAGAGGAAGATAATGTGCCCTGAAATCAACAAAGGAATGTTGTTTGTGGTGCACAGGCCTTTGAAGGAAGTGTTTGGGCTCTGTCAGAATGACACGAAAGGGTTACTCCTCCCTCATCTTCTTGCCCCCTTTCCTCTTCTTCTCCTTTGGTTTCAATGGTGAACCATAAGAGGACCTCTTTAGTTTGTGAAGATCAGAGGTCTCAGGAACTAACTAGAAGTCCAAACCCATGGCAGCTGGAACCAATGAAATTTGCATTGAGGGTGATGGGACCACTGTCAATCACAAGATAAACCCTGTGGTAGTAATAGCCATTATGGTAAAAGACCTGGGCACTGAAAAGAGCACTTAGAGAGAGAGAGAGAGAGAGAGAGAGAGAGAGCGCTACAGATTTAACTGGCTGCTGTTTAGCCAAGATTTCCACAGAGAAAGCTGTTATGATGCTCAAATACTCTTTGAGTCTAGGAGACCATATTTTTTCTGTTCCTGTGGCAAGAAAATGCTTGCAACCCTGAGTAGTATGGCTTTCATTGAGACAGACACTTGGAATGGTCACTGGATAAAAATCTTTAAAAATTGGGAAGATACAATGGGATGATGATGAGCAGGACAATCCATCACGATTGGAAAATTGAAAGGATGAACAGACTAGCTCTGTTTTTGGTGGGGTGGTACTCTCACCCATACCAAATGATTCAGCTTTGGTCATTTCTGAAACATACTAAACAGCGACTGGAAACCCATTATGTGTGAGTCCATTGTATTTCTGTTATCAAAACCTCTGCATACGACAGATCAGAACAAAGGGCAGAACAAAACCAGACAGATACAGAAAAATGACAAGATGTGATCCTAGATGAGAAATGGAAACGGAAGTGGCTGCTATCCTTGACTTCTCAAGTGTTCTATAATGTACTTCAGTTTCTTGGAAATGCACTTTAGTATTTTCTCCTATTTCTCAAACCCTATTCAAAGACAGCATCTTATGGACAAAGAAAACCTTCCTTACACAAAGGGTTGAGACTGCACTACTTTAAATCCAGGGAAATCTAGTGAATTTACACCAACTTGGAGTTTTGGGAATGAGCCATCCATGCAATCAATGAAACATCTGCGATGGGAACCTAGGGTACTGAAATTGTTGAGAGTTCCCGTGCCAAGCCACTGTTGCACATAACCAGGACCACACATTCTCACCCTGCTTGACACAAGCAATGGTAAGACAGAGACATCAGGTGGCTTAATCTAAGAGGGAAGAAAGGCAAAGAAAGAGACAGGGACCTACCCTGAGTCTCAAAATGCTCGGGGCTCTGTTATTTTTCAACAACTTGTTCTGCACAATCCATCCACCAAATTATAGGGTGTTGTGTAACAATGGAATATTCCACAGCATGTAATATTTAATACCGCTAACCCCAGGCTATAATCCATGCAACAGTTCTCAGTGAAACTGTTCCACCTAACCTCAAGATTTACAAGAATCACACCTGGAAATCATTTTAAAGGGGGAAAAATAGATCACTAGGTTATCTAAGATCACACAGTATGGATCTCTTAGGATTTTAATAAGCAAGTAAAAGAACCAGTCCTGTGAGAAAATGCACAAATGGAGGATAGGAACGATAGGGTTCTCTGCAACATTCATTTAATAGGAAAAAAGCTATTCAAGGTTGTCTTTTCAAATTGTCAGATTAAACAAATCATACAGCATTTGCTGCAAACCCATAATTACACATTATTATAGCATACAAAAGCAGTAAGACACAAAAAGCTGCTGCAATTCTGTACACTTGCAAAGGAACATGTAGGGGAAGTTAATTTTGGCAAATACTTTAAATATTAGCTTTGCATAATATGTATAGGTGAAACTGTAATTAGGGCAGAATGAATCCTTCAATGCTTCTTTCATTTTGACCCTGCAGATGATTACTCTTTGCTAATAAGACCACAGCCATTTGACAAAAAGCCAACTACAGTACCTTGCTTCATTCTTCAGTAAATTTAATAATTACCACTCCTCCTGCCAATAGTTCTCAAATCAGATTTGTTCAATCCAATATTGAGCTTATTAGAGGACAGCTCTGTATTCAGAATTCTTTGGCCAAAAAAGTACTTGAAGATGATGAAGCATGCCTTAGACAAGGGCACAATGATTAGCCATTTTCTCCACATAAAAAAAACAGCACGGAGTCACTACAGACCACAAAATCACCTGCTGTTAGCACACAGCTGCTACAAAAAGGTTCTGCATTTATCTAGTCCTTAATACCTTTAAGGAAGCCTGAAGGGAACAGCTTAATATAGCAGGAGAATGACACTACACAGAATATTTGGTATTAGAATTATAGTCCATCGTTTTCAAATTTCCTTCTTCTAAGACCACTTGATATTACTACAAGAGAAATGCTATTTAAAATTTCAGGAAGTCGGTTTGTTGTTGTTGTTGTTGTTGTTGTGGGTTTTGGGGGTGTTTTTCAGATAGTATTTATTTTCTGAGGAAAAATGCTTTCAATGTGAAGAGATCTTCTAGAAACAACTAGGATTTGCATAAATATATTCATACAATATAAGCCTTGAAAAAATGTAATGATAAAACTAAAGCAACCTTAAATCTATACACTTTAAAAATACAATCCAGCAACTGATATCTGGTTTTCTAAACAAGTGAAAATAAAATAATTTACTAAATAACACACGTTATGTATTATGTCACTTGATTTTGTGGTACACAGAAAGCTGAAGATCCATATTAAATTGATTTTTATATTGAGGGTATACTTATTTAGTAAACAGAGTTATAATTACTCAAAATTGCACAATTTAATCTACCTAGATTATTACTATTATTTATAATGACATTCATGACTTAGACAACAGTTCAGTACTGCAGATCTAGATTATTTGATTCCAACAAGGGGTTAATTGGGGCAAACAAACCTTCTGTAACTGGTTGGAGTTTTGAAGACCGTTCTGAATCAGGTGAATGTAACGGTTCAGGTTCCTTCAAACTTTCCATATGCATGAATGGATCATAGTCTGAAGATGCCAAATCAGACAGGCTCAAAGGAAAATATTTTGGGTTGCTAAAGCACTGAGATCCATAGACACATCCATGAAGAACCTATAAAGATAAATGAGGTTGACTGAGACCTACATACATATTTGTCACAGGCAAGAAAAGGTATAATGAGGCTGAGTTCCTCATATGAGTTTTTCATTAAATGGGTAAAGAATTTATGCAATACAGTGGTACCTTGGATAACGAAATTAATTCGTTCTGCAGGTCATTTCGCTAATCGAAAATTTTGTTATCCGAAATGTGGTTTCCCATTGAAATGAATGGGAAACCAATAAATCCATTCCAGAGGTTGGGCTAATTGACAATCACCTCCTTTCCCTCACTGCAGTGCCCAGCGGGGGAAAGGAAGTGTTGAATCAGGCAGCCCAAAGCTGAACCCAGCAATGTGTGGAAACTTTGGGGGCGCCTGATCCCAGCAGGGAAACGAGGCTACCACTGTGGGGAGCAAAGTCGGATGGCAGTGGCAAAGGAGCGAGCTGTTCCTGCTGGCCAGTTTTGCTTCAGACAGCTAGCACCACCATGACTTTGCTCCCTGTGGTGGCAGTGAGGGGTGGTGAGTGGGTCCTTACCCACTCCTGAAAAGAAGGCACCCACTTATTTTGACTCAAGTCTGCTATAACCAAGGTCCCCATGACTGGAGCCGCCAACCACTGCATCCTCCTGGGGAGGCTCTCCAAATTGGGAATTGGGGGCTCTGCATTGGGATGGTTCACATCCTTTTGGGAGGATGTCCTCAGAGAGTGGAGATTGGGACCTTGCTACCTGTCAGAGCGCCTTCTCCCAATGAAAGCTGTCTGTAATACTGGATCTTCCCAGTCTAGGCATTTGTGGCAATTAACAAAAGAGAACTGAATGGAAAAAAAAACAGAACTAAGGCCTTTTCTGCCATTGCCCCTCGTCTGTAGAATAACCTTCCAACAGACATCTGCCTGACCCCCTCTTTGGCTGTTTTTAAAAACTACTGAAAACCATTTTTTTTAAATTTTGAGGCATTACCTCAAATAGAACATAAATCCAGCGTTCACCCACTAAAACGTGATTTTAGCCGATCTGCCCAATAATATCAAAGTTGTATGGAAATTATGTTATTTCATGTTATTTTTGTTATATTTACTGTATTTTATGTTTATTTTATTGTATGATTTTTTAAATTTTGCTTATATTGTATTGTATTGATTAATTGTTGTTAACCACTCAGAGTGGCCTTACTACCAGATGGGCAGTATAAAAATCCAATAAATCAACAATCAATCAATCAATCCAATATGTCAATCATTACATACCAAACTGCCATGTTAGAGCTGGTCTTTAGGTTCAAAGAGTACGTTGAGGCATAGTTCTATTTTGTTGCCTGAAACTTTGACACTGTTTTAAATAATTTCTTCTGAATTTTTCAAATATTGTTTTCACATGTGTCAAACTTACAATGCTATGTCTCTGTTTTGCATGATTAGGAAACAATGGTAGATAGGATTGTTTGGTTATTTCAAGGTTTTTTCTTGTTCTTTTCCTTTTTGCAAAATTTAAAACAATAAAAACTCCAAAAATATCATGACAAAAAGGGCAGAGTACCTTATATATACAGTTGAGAACAGATTTTTCCATTTTATCATTTTCTGATCCTGCAGTGTGAACAGGCTGCAACAGTGTCTTTAAAGGCAAAGCCATTATCCAGTCCAACAGACAAAGAAGTAGAGATACCACCAACTGTAACAAAAGGAACTCTAAATTAGAGGTAACCACAAGAAACAGACTGATTTACTTTACTTGGTAAGGTGGTTCCACAGGAAGCCACAGCCTTACGACACCTGGAAAATAATTCCACAATATTTCTCTCATCTCATATATTTTCCTTGTAAAACTTAAGTTTTACTCTGACAGAGAAACTCTCTGCCATTACATGGATCTTTCTTGAGTAAAAGAGGGAAGAGACAGGCAGAAGACAAAACAGGGCTTGTACTTCCCTCTGGAGCACATTTTCATGGGGCTCAATTGCTTTCTTCCATTTTCTGCCAGTGAGCAATTCTTGCCATAGGTGACAGTATACTGACAAACCAACTAATCAATCAATCAGTAAAGTGAACTGGTACTATACACAAATGTATTATCTGTGCACAGCAAAACTTCATAAAGGCAATTTCAAAGTGTCTGCGAATGACAGTCATATCATGAAAAACTGTTTTTGCTCTCACAAACAGGCAGTCACATAGCAGCCATTTTACACAATTAACATTCTGGCACATTTATGTATCTTGTGCAATAAGCACGAGTCCCCCGATTCCTTCTGGAGCCTTGTTCACATTTTTGGTAGCCAGGGAGTGGTGTAATCAGAGGCAACATTATCAGTAGGCCACATGGCATCAGCAGCCATTTCCACAAGCATGTGTGGCTTCTTAGAAGCTCTGGCAACAGTAGCACACCCATTAGAGTTGGAATGGCCAGCCGGAGGCAGGGTTTGTAGAAGTGAGCTGTCCCCTGCAGCATAAAAGTGTTGCTTCTTTCCAAATTACTGTTTTGGAATTTTGAACCAAGTCAGTGAAAAAGAAACTTGCATGCCTATATTGTGGGGATCCCCTTAAAGATTATGCGGTGAGAATAAGGGGTCACAGTCTATCCTCATTCTAGTTTTCACACCAAATGATGGGATTGCCCCCAAGTAGCTAACTGCCTGGCTGATGACCCAGGTAGTGTCAGTTCAAAAGGCTATCTAATATCTGGCCTCGCTAGTGGCATGGAAAAAGTTTAGGCTGGCCAATGTAGGGATCTGGGTCAGTGCTGCAACATGTTGACTCTGGGTTTTTCCTCTGTACTAGGTGACTGAACAGGCATCTGGGGTATATACTGAAAAATATTCATCAGAAACCCACCAAGTATACCTCTTGTTTTAATAAACCATTCATCATAGTGAGAAAGCCACAACTGCTTTAGGATTTTGGGGGTATATGTGTAGAAATCTCTGCTTCAACACTAAAGTAAAGAATGTCTAAAGAGAAGTTCAGACTTGTGCACAGGCTACAGGAACTTAAAACCACAACATGTTGCCTATTCTTAACATTGTACCAGAATAATTAAAATACACAGCAGCATAATATTAACACAAGTTTGGTTACCCTCTTATCCTGCTCATATGAAGAAGCTTCCGTACTGGGTAAGAGATGAGTGATGGTAGCTATCAGGATCTGTGGACAAAAATATATACTCTAGTTTTTAAACTAAAAAAAAACCTACTATCATTTGACTAACATACTGTAAAAGATATTTTAAACAACTGCTTAGTAATTTGCCTTATGAGCAACATACAGGTCCATTAATTTAAATACATCTATGCAGTACCTATTAGAATTAAATGCTATGTTATTCAATCAGTCCTCAATGTCAAATTCGGGAATTGTGAGCATTTGCAGCATCTCTTCATCCTTCTTGACCTTGGTCGGGATGGAAGAATCAGGGGATTTGATAGTATAACGTTCCTTGGGTTGTTGTTGCAGGAGGGGTTTAGAATGAGTCAGTGCGGGTTTGAGGACGCATTGAATGCCATCAAATTTGATGGTGAACATTGTAAAAATTGGTGCTGCAACCACAACTGTCGATAATGGAAAATTTGTCAGTACCAATGACGGGATCGAGGATATCGGAAAGGTCAAAATAGAAGGGAAAGACTGTGCTGAAACCTGTGATGTCGATATGGAAACGAATGTTGTTCGTATGGAAATGAATGTCAATACTGAAGCCGAGGATGGAACAAGAACATCCTCGAAACCAAAGCAAGACCATTTCGATGGTCGCTTGGAAGCTTTCTGGGCAGAAGACACCGGAACAGGCTTCAGTGAAGACAGAGCACTTGGTTGCTGCAGCAAAGGTGGTGCTGAAGCACCGCTGATACTTGACGGTTTGGAGATGGAGATGGGCTCCTCTTGGGATAGGGCAAGCGCTGACGGAGCTTGCACAAAAAAGATTATTTAATTTCATCTGGTCGGGGGGGACCTCCAAATCCGAAGAGAACGAATCTTAGCACGATGAGTTCGAAGGAACAAGTGCGGCGAAGGAGGGGCGATCTAAAGTAGTTGCCGAACCCGATGTAGAATTGATAAAAATAACATCGGTATCTAGCTTCTTGAACTTTTTACAGATTTCAAAGCCTGTGATTTTGAAGTATTCAAGGTGGATTTTTTTATCAGATTGAGATGGTTGATAACGGTCCTACCAGGAGGGCACAGGGATTTCTCAAGACAATACATATTTAATCCGTGGCTCCGATTTTTAACTGCCTGTGTGCTAAATTTCTGGCAAAACTCACAAGAGTTGGGGCAATGACCTTTCCCGAGGCAGTAGAGGCACTTCGAGTGTCTGTCGGAGAGGGGAATTTTCCCCTGACAAATAACACACTTCTTGAAGGGGGACGCAAAGGCCATAAAACTGGAACGGGAGACTAACAAAAAGGAACCTGCTAATCTGGCAGTTAGAAGGAACAGAGGTGTTTGGGCAGGAAGGCTCCCATACATGTGCAATGACTAATGAGCTTTTCTCTTTGCTAGAAAAGTCCTGGACCCCTGCATGTGCACACTCGGTACCCATCTGTGCGACTTCATGAAGGCCACGAAGGAGAAGTATTTTTAAGGTAATAGCAAGCCAGAGTGTACTTTTTGGGTTGGATCATTCAAACAATTAGAACAGGTTTTCCTGCTCGTTAAACCATTATTTTGAAGTAAAGTCATTTAAATCCATTCTGTTCACAAGTCAAGTGTGTACCAATGAACAATTTTTATCAAACATCTTATTTGGGAAGTTCTGAATCTCAAGATAACAAACCCTGGGCTTGTCTACACAGTTTAATTGGAACATTCAAGGGCAGTGGTGGTGAACCTTCGGCACTCCAGAGATTTTGGGCCAGAACTCCCACAGTTCCTTGTCACTGGCAATATAGGTTTGGAATTCTGGGAGTTGTGGTCCAAAACATCTGGAGTGCTAAAGGTTTGCCATCACTGATTTAGGGTGAGCTAAAACAGCATCTAACAAACCCCCCTCCAAACAGTAGCACCAGACAGGGGCCCAGAAAGGTACATGTAGGAATGCTTTGGGGATGGATTAGTTCATTATACTAATTATATTGTTTGATTGCTGAAAGGAGTGAACCAGCTGATCAGCACAGTGGACCAAACTGCAGGACACATGCCCATCTCATTGTCCTTACATGTACATCTGACCAATTTGAAAAAAAAACCATGTTTTACATTTCTGAACAGTGTAGTATAAAAGCATCATTTACTCACTTGAATAATTTTTAGTGCTGAATCAGGTTGGTACACTTGTAGCCTATTTACATAATGAATCAGCATATTAAGCATACTGCATGCAACATGTGCCACGGTTTTATTTGGAAACTGAAAAAAAACAGAAAAAAAATATAAATACATTAATTTCAGTATTGTGAACATGATATATGATAAAATAGTGGCTCGTTGTTATTGTACATTCACAGAAAAATTAGATACACCAAGTGAAAATAAGCCCTTTATCAAAACAGGAATAACTTTATAGTGTTATTCTTTAGTTGCTTTGCATTTAAATTGATTACCTCATTTGGGTCTAAGACCTACATAAAGACACAACCAGAAACACAGTATAGCTAACGATGATGGCTTGCAAGCAAATAACAGAGCCCAAACTGAATGAAAAATAGTATCTATTTGGAGTAATATATATTTGCATCTAACTGTCAGTAGTTGCATTTCTTTACAGTGAAAAAAGTTCCTTACACCTGCATTAGTGGAAACCATGTAAAACCCATTCTATAGGTTACTTCATTCAAAACATTTTCTAATATAAATATCTGTAGCACCACTTTTCTTCTCTTTCCAATCAAATAAATTCCTTACAGCAATTGTACCATATAAGCCAGTGTTGGCAAATCTATGGTATGGGTGCCAAAGGTGGCAGGCGGAGCCTTTTCTGTGGGCATGTGACATCGCCCCCCCCCTCACAGCCACAGCACTTCCCCCTCTGCTTGGAGCACGCCACTGTGCAGACAGCCTGGCAAAGGGGAGGCAGCGATTTGTGAGCTCCTTCGTAGCCCGTTTCCTCTCCAGAGCGGCATGGCTGGAGAGTAAACTGGAGTTATGAACAAGCCCACAAGCTGCTGCCACTCCCCCTGGCTTTCCGATGGTGTAGCAACCCATCTGCCTCTCTGCCCAGGGCAGAGAGGTGGATGGGGTGCTCCTCTTTGGGAAAGAGAGAATCAAAGGACTGGCTTTTGAATTTCCCCCAGCCACAGCAAGAATGCTGAAGTGTAGCACCTGAAGCACTCGTAATCCGGGGTACCACTGTATTCAGGTTAAATTGCTGTCCTGGCACTTTGCAAAAGTGGATTTTGAATTGCAGTTTGGGCACTCGGTCTCTAAAAGGTTCACCATCACTGATATGATCTATCATAATCATGCTTTACATAACAATTAAGCACCGTGGGCTGGATCCTACTATAGTGAGCAGGACAGTTCGCTAGAGGATTGTTCCTCCCTTGAATCCACATGCCTTTAGCTCCTGTTTCTTGAGGGATGGGAAATATTCCAGAAGAGGTTTATGGGGATACAAGTTAAAGGAAAAAGGAGAAAGCCCCACTGGACTAGTGGTTGGGTGCTGGCTTGTTGCTGGATTTAAGCCATAGTATGAACTACTCATACTATGAACAGTTGGCTGCAAAGTTGGCATCTCAGCAGTTCGAATCCCGGATGCCACACAGTGGAATAAGCTCCCGCTGTTAACCCCAGCTCCTGCCAAGGTATCAGTTCAAAAGCATGTAAATGCAAGTAGATAAATAGGTACCACCGTAAAAAATGGGAAGGTAAACAGTTTTTTATGCAGCCATGACAGCCACATGGCCACAGACTTGCACAACACTGGCTCTGTGCTTTGAAAAGAGATGAGCACCACCCTTAGAGCCAGACATGACTAGCACACATGTGCAGGGGGAGCCTTTACTTTTCTATGAGCTACTCTTGGCTTTTCTGCAGCAAAATGCACACTCTAAAATACCAAAGATACAGCTTTATTTTGGAATTATTATGACATTAAACATTTTCAAGTCCCATAGTCTGATTATTTTATTGAGCTAACTGCAGTACAGGATGATGGTTAAGTGTATGAAAATATTGCTTTAAAAAAAGTGGCACAATGTCTAACTCTTTTCTGAGACATAGGATTGCCACTGATGTTATAACCTAACATGGAAGCATTTGCCTTAATTACAAAGCTTCTTATGATCTGCCAGAGGTAGTGAAGAAATAGCCAAGCTGAATGCAGGAAGCAGAACACCCATTGTCTGCTTAAGGGCTTGGGCAGCTTCCAACATATTACGAAGAACATCAAAGGGGGGAAAAAATCAGCCACTTAAATAACATGATCACAGGAACTAAAATCAAATGCAGATAGCTGGAGGTGTCCTTTAAAATCTGATATACACTAGCAACACAAACAATAAGTGAAGAGGCCAGAAATGTGCATCCAACAAACATCTATTGTTGGGTTTAAGGATATATACAAAAGACATGGACAATACAGCAGCATCACATAACCAGATTGTTAGCAATTAAATATGCCACCATTTTGGGGACAAAGGAAAGATGTTATATTCTTTCAAGGTGCACATCACAGGCAAATGTGTTTTACAGCAGAAATTATTTACCTGTTTATTTATATAACTTAAATGTAATAACCATTTCCTGGTGCAATATTACTCATGACATGTTTGAGTAACTCAGTAAGAATAGTGCAACCATTTTATTTATAAAGAGAAGAATCTTTATCCCCCAAATCAAGGGCCATATCTGAACCACCCAAATAGGGATTAACAGACCAGTGTAAGAAGAACAAATAAATCAATGTGATGGCAAAATGAGCCCACATTTACCAGAATTCTGTTGTTCATGTCTATGCTGTGCGCCTGTGATGATGGGATCAGCTACAACCATTCTGAGCAGTTACAAGTTTCATATTCTGCCCCTGAACCACTTTGTTCTGGGAAAACTGATCCCTGCACTGTTTGTTCTTGAGAGCCATAGAGTGGGAGAGTGAACTCTTTAAGGACTGAAAATCACCACTGCTGGTACTTATATCTTTACTGCGGACTCTACTCACTGAACTGTCATGTGTCTATTCTGTGACATACACTATGGACCCCCCCCCCCGAGATACATACATGGTCTCATCTGTTTTACAAAACTATTACAGTGGACCCTCATATAATAAACAGTTTGTATAACATAAAATCTGTACAACATAAAAAATTCCGGAGATAGGGGAAATTTGCTTAACAGAATCGCCTATGGGGCGAATCCGTACAATATAAAAATGGTCATGATTAGGGATTACTCAGTTTTCAATGCATTCCTATGGGAAATTTGTATAAAGGAAAATTTGGTCAACAGAATTTCATTTGGAACGAATTAATTCCTTTACACAAGTTACCACTGCTTTTTTTTGGAAGGCATTTTATCCAAAGGTTGCATTATATGTGGCATTTTGTTACCTGTTTAGAATTCATGATTTTATGAACTTGCTGACTATTATTCACATTTCATATTGTAAGATCCTTTGAAGATTGAAGTCATGAAGGGTGGCTAAGAAATGCATAGGACCAACAAATAATGTGCAATAATCAGCACCTGCTTGTACTTCCTTCTGCTAATGTGTTTTCAGGAAAGCAATGCAGACATCTCACTTCTAGTGCAAAACTGAACCATCAAATTAATTTTTCCTACTGTAGTTTCTGAAATACATAATAGACACTCCTACCGCCATGAAAAATTAGTTTATTTTTCCCTTTGTGAAGCTAAACACACACAGTAAGCACAGTGGTAACTAATCATAAAACTATAAACAGCCCCCCAAATGCCTTCTAATTAAAAACAGAGAGAACAGTTACAACATTTTTCAACGATGCACATTTTTTCTAAAACTCTTTCAAAAGCCAATCAGAAAACTTGTGCCCTTTTGCAGTGGGTCATGTCAAGGAAACCTTTTTTTTTTTTTAGTTTGTTTACCACCTGAAGCCACAAGGTGCACATTTAATTCAAAGCAGTCCAAACTCTAGTGGTGACTTCTGGCACGACCAGAAAAAATGATGTTTCGAGTTGTCGTTTGTCAGGACAGGTCCGTTTCAGGTCGTTGCCGTTTGTCGCGATAATTTTCAAAAATTTGTCATTCCGTTTGGTCGTTTGTGGGTTGGGGTTGGCGTAAGTGGGCTCTGGGAGGCACCTCTCTGGGTGCCTCTGACGTCTGACCCACTAAGAAGGGAAGGGAAGCATTTCGCGGAGCCGCTGCATATTTATTTTTTACATATGTTAGGGTGGGGGGGTAAGTGGCAGAGGCACCTCTCTCTCTGGGTGCCTCTGACTCACTAAGAAGGGAAGCATACTAACGTACTGACGTACAGGTTAGGGAATGGGATAGTGAGTGAGCTCTGCGAGGCACCTCTCTGGGTGCCTCACTTTGACTCACTAAGAAGGGAAGTGTACTAGCATACTGGCGTAAAGATTAGGGAATGGGATAGGGGTAGGGAAGTGGGCTCTCTGAGGCACCTCTCTGGGTGCCTCACTTTGACCCACTAAGGAAAGTGTACTTGCGTATGGATCTGGGTTAGGGTTGGTGGGGTTAGGGTAAGGGCTAGGCTTAGGGTTACGGTTAAGGTTAGGGTGGGTTATTGGGCTGCACCTCTGGGTGCCTCTGACCCACTAAGAAGGACAGCGTACTGGCGTATGGGTTCGGGTTCGGGTTCGGGTTCGGGTTCAGGTTCGGGTTAGTGGGCTTTTAATGCCCTCTCTGGCACACCCAGAAGTCTCAGTCAAAACCTGGCCATGCGATTGGTGGAATGGCTCCAAAAATTTGCATGGTCTCATCCCATGGCCAGCCCATCATTGCGCTTGCGCAGGTGTAAAAAAAATAAAAATAAAATAAAATAAAATCAATGGAGACGTTTTATTGCAAGAAAAACCCACTGCTGCTACTATAAAAATTCCGGCAGTTAAAATACCTAATTTTCACATGTTTCTGTGGCGCTTTGGTGGGTTTTTGGAGCACAATTTCAAAAGAAACATTGCGGTCGCCATTTTGGATCCCCCCCACCGCATGGCAAATGGAGACAACGAGGATCCCCCCCCAGCCTGGTACCAGCAGCCCAGGACAGGAGGGGGGGAGGCCAGGGACCCCCCCCAGAAACCACTCCTCTCTGGTAGGTGCCCTCACTGAGGCAGGCATATTTTCGCCTGCTTTTATGGCTGGGAATCGGGTTTATTTTATTTTATTTTTAAAACTTTTTTCTGTGCTGCGCCGCTTGGCATCGCGCGATCACCGGCGCCGCGATGCCATGAACAACAACGACAAATCAGACCCAATTTATCTTTATCGGGTCGGGTTCGAGCTGGAGCGGAGTAATTGTCGTTCTCGTTCCCCGTTACGTAACGAGAACGACGAACGAGAACGAAAACGAGGATTTCGCCGAGTCGTGCCCATGTCTACTGGCAACTGGTTCCACTGCTAAACTGTTCTTGTTATCTCCCTCTTTGTTGTAGACTTGACACATCCATGCCCCTTTCCTTGTATTATTTGGTTTTGATACACTGACCATATACACTCTAGTTTCTCTTCAGATCATACACTGACTATCTTTACTATCCTCTGATTTGCCTATGCCCTTTATAAGATGTGATACACAGGGTTAGAATTTTTCTCAATGTACATTTGGGCAAATGTAGAATAAAGTGGAATAATTAACATACAGCAAATCTTTTCACATGCTACAACTGCAAGTTAGTGCCTTCCCTTATTATTTTTTCAACTTCAGAGCAAAATTCTGCATTTGCTTCTGCTATATCTCTCTCTTGTATGTGTACATGAATAGACTTCAGCTTGTTTCAATACAGTTTTGTATTTTCAAGTACTCTGAGGCTGAAATCTTCTACCTACTTGAATAAGCCTCACTGAACTCAAATAGCACTTTTGAACAGAGAAGACTAGGATGTTAACTAGTCATTATTCTAGTGACTTTGCTAATAAAGTAACCCTTGGTTTATGAGTGTTCTGCAAGACAAGCAAACATTTCTTATAAATTTTAACTTGAGTAACAAACAATGTCTTGCAATACGAGCACTGCAGTACATAATGTGACCACAAATGAGCCAATGGTGGTTCTCTCGCCTTGCTGGATTGTGGGTGATTGTCTGGAACGTTTCGTCTCAGGCACGGCTCCAAAGCAGACGGAGGAGACATGGAAGGAGATCTCCCTCACACTAGCCACGAAGGTTTTCAAAGGTCAGGGTTTTGTTTTATTTATACTTTTCTGTATATTTATATTTTTATTTAATTTGTTTAATTTTCTTTATATTTTGTATATTCTTTATTATTTTATATTATATTACAATATTGTAATCATTTTATATGAATATTTTTAAGCTGTAGAACAAATCATTTGAGTTTGTATTATTTCTTACGGGGAAATTTGCTTTGATATACAAGTGCTTTGGATTACAAGAATGTTATCAGACCAATTTATGCTCATAAACCAAAGTGTTACTGTAGTACAATGAAAAACATTAATACTCTTAGAAAGGTGCATGCACATTCAGTTCATTAAGTTCAGGGGAAATAAGGGTTAACAACAAACTGCCCTCATAATGCTGAATATGGTTTCTAATAGTTTTGTCATCCGTCCCTTTAGAAGAAATCAGAAGCTAAAATACCATATTCTGTTGCATTACAAAGTTTTCTTTTATGACAATACTAGGCATACTCCGGGGTTAGTTCACTGAATTCAATCCTGAGAGTCAGTATGTGTTCTCTGATCTAAACTTTTGGCAATGGTTCAGCTTCACCTGTTGCTTAAAATAGTTCAAGCAATATAGTTTTTTCCTGCCATGGACAAGGTTTTGTAGTCACTCAGAACCCAAGCTATTTTACAGTGGTACATAACCTAGCCTCTAACTGCAGGGGTTGAAAGGAGTGATTAGGATCTTTGTGCCAAGGCTTTCAACATGGCTGAGAGACGGAAGTTGTGACTTCACACTGTCTAAAGGAAATAAACACTGCCTATACTTTGATACAGCAGCTTAGTTGGAGTTCGAAAAGTGTTGCTGCATCTGTGTCATAGGTCTGCAATTTGCTTTTGTCAGCTACCAATCCATTTCAATAGTATGCGTACCGTACTTGTCAATAAGACTGACAAGAAGCATAGCATCTGGTATCTATACTCATTCATGTCTCTCTGCGAGAAAAATAGCCTGTTCGAAGAGTCTTTGAATAATATGCTCTCTAGCTCCCATACAGAGCCCAAGATTTGTTTCTTCTGGACACAAAACAATATTGTGAACTTTAAAGCTGTTTTTAAAAAAAACTGTAGAAAAAGGATATGCTTCAATCGTTTTCCGTCACTCTGAAGCACTGGAAAGAAGTACAGTGCATTGAGTGCCACAACTTACACACGAAACACTTATATTTAACTATGCTTTAATTTAAAGTACAGTTTTGTGAAAACTACTAAAAACAGTAGTAACAGGAAATCTGAGTCATAAGACTACATATTGGCATAGTTGGAGACGTTGGGGGAGGTTTGTTAAGCATACTGAAAAATGGGAACTGGAATATGAAGCTTACTAACATATATGTATAGGATTTTGCTCATACTGTACTTGAAGATGGCATATGAGATTTACAGCTTGACCCACATAAGTTTATTTGGCACTGTCATTGAATTCAGTAGGGCTTACTCTAAAGTGAATAAGCATAAAATCCAGTGCAAAATCATCAGTCTGAGAAATAGAAGTGACAATCTTAAACAAATATATATATATATATTTCGTATAGAAAAGTATATTCTTCTTGTGTACATTTGCACAGTCAGAGTATTGTATTATCAGAATATTCTCAATCTACCTTATCATTTCTGCTGATGCTCAACTGTATTCAACTTCTTACCAGGTAATGATTCTTCCTATGAACTGTCCTGCAACTTATTTAATGGGAGGAAGTCCATCATAAGTCTGAACTGACTAGATAGCACAAAACTATAAATATTACACTTGGGATATTCAGCATGATGTAGTGGATAGATTAATGGATTAGGATTCAGAAGACTTGGGCTTGATTCCTTGGCTCTGTCATAGAAATTCACTTGGGGGGTAAGAGGGGATTGATAAAACAATTTCTTAAATACAGTGGTACCTCTAGATACAATTCTCTCTAGTTACAAAAATATCATGATATGAAGGGAAGTTCGTCCAGGGTGCAATGCATCTTGGAAAAGGAAGTCTTCCAAAAAACTTCCGTTAAAAAAAAAGATATGAACATTCTCTATGGGAAAACTCATGATACGAAAATTTTGCGGAAGACTTAAATTCTCAGGGTGAATTGTGCCCCATTTGGATGGAGATGCAAAAATGTCCAAGTTACGAAGCATCTCAAAGAATGAATTAATTTTGTATCTAGAGGTGCCACTGTATCTTATTTCCCTAAAGAACCCTATTCGGTTGACTACAACTGGCTTTTGAAAGTTTCTAATCTGTTCTTGATCATTTTAATTTTATTGCAAATTTCCTTCAGAGTGCAAATGGAAAATGATTAAGAAATGCAATAATCTACTTATCAACCAACCTACCAACCAACCAACCTACCTACCTATTTTAAAGGGAACAAAATCACAAGGAACACATAAACTAAAAGAAAAGCAACACACACCTCTAACATTAATAAATTATCTGGTACCATATTCACAGAGCACAGTACTGAAGTTTCTCTTCAGTGATACAGAGGTGGGGAACATTTGATTCTCCCGATGCTCTGGCCTCCAAGTAACTAGTGGCAATATTAGTTAGCTAGTTAGTTAGTTAGTATCTTTATTTATGGGCAAGACCAAACTAAAATAAATATAAGTAGCAAATATATATACTATAAAATATGCATTTCATAATAATGTTTAAATTAATCCATAAAATTGATAGATCAACGGTACAGATTAAAATTAGATCTGGTTCACAGTAAAGCAGTCACCAGCTACATGGCTACTATGTTTCTTGACCTCCATTTATGATCTGTTTTCAAACCCTTATTGCTACTGCACAGAATTTAGCAACTTGCCTGGTTATTTGATAAAATTTGCCAGAGAGGAGCAGATGCAAATAAAAGTCTATTGACCTCTCAGGGAACTTACCTATGACTGGGGAGAGGAGTTCTCTGCATAAGTCTTGGTAATAAATACAGAATAAGAGGACATGTTCTACACTCCCTCCAAAAGGTTGGAGGGAAGAACATTAAATCTAGCCAAGGTAAAAGCCCTCCTAGAAGAGGGAGATACAATCCTGTCCAGGTACGGGGTCACAGTGAATGCTGATCTCTTTAGAAAATCTAGTTTCCCGATCAGGGCCGTATGATTCTGTAAAGCTATGTCTCTAATTCAGAGCCTCACCTCATTTGTGTCTTAGCAATAATCTATTGCTTGAATGGTACAGGGGGAGTATCCTATATTATTTATCACTTTTATTATTTGTTTCTTCCATTGGGATTGGGATTTATCTAACAAGAGCAAGGGGGTTATGTTGTTCGAGAGGAAGGTAAATTTAAGCCAATATTTAACCAGGAGAAATTTAGCTAATGCTTCAGTGGGGATAAGTCCAGCCTCTAGGTGAAGCAATATGTTGGAGACACATAAGGGAACACCCAAAATAGCTCTTACAAAACTGGTTTGAATGATCTCCAAGGATTTCAGATTAGCACAGGGATGGCGAACCTATGGCACGCGTGCCAAAGGTGGCACACGGACAGCTTTCACGTGGCACGCAACATGCTCCCTGCCCCCCTACTTCCTCCTCTGCTGGACCAGCCATGAGGAGTTTGCGGAGGAACAGGAGTAGGGAAGAAGCAGGGAGGGGAAGACGCCAGGCCAGGGCACAAGGAGTAAGGCGGGGAAGAGGGGGGAGGGAGTTTGAAAATCCCATGCCTTTCCTTACCATAGGGTGCATAAAATGCGGGGTTTTCAAAATGTCTATGAGCCACTGAAGCAAGCGGCAGCCATGGGGGCTCACAGTTAAAAAACCCTTGGCTGGAGAGGGGGGAACGGGGGACTTCACTGCCACTTCTCTCCCCATGGCAATTTTTTAATCTAAGGTATTTTTTGCCTGGGGTACCACTGCATTCAGACTAAATTGCCATACTGGCACTCGGCGAAAAATAAGTGGGTTTACAGTCACAGTTTGGACACTCAGTGTCAAAAAAATTTGCCATCCCTGGGTTAGCATATCCAAACAGGTATGAAATGTAGAGCACTTGGGTGATGATTTTACCCCTAAAAACTTGCAAAGTTGAGGGAACTTTTTCCCCTTGTCATATTGAAAAACCTACTTATGGCTTTATCGTTCATTTGTGCTCTTGATGCTACACAGTTAATATGCGTGGACCAAGCAGCAGATGACTGGAATGTTATACCTAGGTACTTATACTGCTGGACTTGTTCAATTTAGTGATTGTTAAGGGTCTATTTATGCTTAACCCTCCTTCTACTGAAAACCATTATTTTTGTTTTGTTATAATTGATTCC
>JAHTLZ010000016.1:14612914-14631907 GCA_023846285.1 Phrynocephalus versicolor | reverse complement strand
AAACATTCTTGTGTACGGTAGAAGGAGAAGGATCTCAAGAGCCTTCTAAACCCGACACATGAAGTTGACAAAAGCACTGCATCATCTGCATATAAGAGTATAGAGATTGGTCGAGATGCCAGTTTAGGTGAATGAAAATCTATGTTGGATAAACTCTCGACAGTTCCATTAATATAGAGATTAAATAAGGTGGGAGCCAGAATACATCCCTGCCGTACACCCCTATGTGCAGGAATCGGATTAGATAAAATCCCATAAAAATTGCAGTGGACCCGTAAATAGGAATGCTCATGTAGAAGATGCATTAACAGGAGAAGTTGTTTGTCAATATTCGTAGTCCTCAATTTTAACCACAGTCTATCTCTAGAAATAAGATCAAAAGCTGATTTAAAGTCTATGAAGCCAGAATAAAGAACCCCACCTTTAGGTGATGAATACTTACTAACTACATGATGAAGAATATAGCACTGATCAATTGTAGATTTCCCCTGCCTGAAGCCCACTTGCTCATCTGCAAGAATATTCTCTACCTGCATCCAGTCCTGTAATTTTTCCAACAGATGCCTAGCATATAATTTATTGATGGTGCTCAACAAGCTAATAGGACAGTAATTGGCAGGATCTTTCATATTTCCTTTTTTATAAATTCGAACCACAACAGCTAATCCCTAGTCTTTTGGTATGCAGCCTGTTCTGTCATTCCAGGTAAACAGAGAAGCTAGTATGGGAGCCGTCCATTCAGCATTTGCTTTAATAAAATCAGATAGAATATAATCTGGTCCGGGGGCTTTGCCTGGTTTTAGTCTGTCAATCAACATACATGTTTCCTGTTGAGCGACGGGAGGCCACTTAGGTAGGCCTTCTAAATCAATATGGCCAGTCAAAGTGTGGGAAGAAAAAGCCGCATAGTGTCTGTCATAGTATTCTTCCCAGACAGTGGGCATTATATAATAATCCATTTTGAGGATAAAAGTTAAGGTTCCCCTGGAGACTAACCTCCAGAATGTGGCAGAGTCTCCCAAGTTAACAGCAGTTAACAGGGATTGCCAGGCCTTCCTCTGAGCCTCTAGTTTGTTGGTTTTAATCAATGATTTATATGTTTTCTTGCATTTATACCAATTCTCCAGAATTTTTCCTGGATTTTGCCTTTTGTAGGCACTGTGGGTATCTAATAACTCATGCTTTAATGCTCTACACTCTAAATTAAACCAATGCTTCGAATGAGTGGTACTGAGAGAAGCAATATCATTTTTGTTATATGTTAAATGAGGTTGCAAGGACTCCCCCAGATTACAATATATCTTTAAGGCTTGCTCTGCTGAACTTGCCATGGTAATAGTATTCTAAAATGTGTGTAGAGATCAGTGGCTATTAAATTCCGTATACGGGCCAACTGCTTGTCTATCCACCTTATTAGTATCTGCTATAGGGGGAATTGGAGCACCCTCCGCTACCACATAATGTTGGTCACAATTCAACTTAACCATCAAGGGTAAATGATCACTTTTACTTCTATATTTTATCGCAAAATTTAAAATGGAATCAGCCAACTCCCTAAAGATTAGCACTTAGTCTATTGTAGAAGCTCTTCTTATGTACTTCCAATTCTCATATTACAATCCTCAGCAAGTGTAACAAAAGCTCCAGGGTGCAACTTATATGTAGCTTGCTCATGGGTTCATTGGTAAGGAACATAGACATTAACAAGCAGCAGTTTCTCCAGCAAGTTTTAGGACCAATGCGGTGGCTATATTATTTAAAAGATCCCACGACTGAACAGAGGCCTGTAACTTGATGGATAAAAATGTGACGAAGCCCCCCAGAGGTCTCCCACCCTTAGTAATGGGTGTGGAATTTAAGCAATGCACCTCATATCCATTCATGTTTTTTTTTTTGTTCTGTCGCTCTCCACTGTGGGTTTTCCCTCTTTGCGATTTTTTCTATTTTATCTTGCCACTGCTTTCCCATTGTTCCCATTGTTCCTGTTGTTTTATCTGTGTTTTAACTGCTTTTATTGGAAACCGCCCTGAGTTCCTTTTTGGAAAAAGGTTGTGGTATAGAAATACATCAAATAACAAATAAACAAATAAACAAATAAATAAATAAATAAATAAATAAATGCAGAGGCAGTGCATCCAGAGCCCATGTTTCTTGTAGCAGTATAATTTCAAATTCACTAAGAAATTCAGTGAGCTTGGGATCTAATGCTATAGTGGGCCAACCCGCAATGTTCCAAGAAATATAATTAAGCACAGAACTCTTTTGTTGTAAAGAATAATCAGCAGTACCATTTACATTGCTAGCAGGGTAGCAAGGAGCCTTAATTGAATCAACTTTATCACTTTTGTACAGACCCATAAATTCATCATTTACAAGGATTTCCCCACTCCCTCTTTTCCTATTTTATAGCCTTTTATTTGAGCACATTCTCTCAAATTTTGGGCCAACGGTTCCATTGCTAATGCAAATAATGGGGGGGATAAAGGGCATCCCTGCTTTGTACCTCTTTCCACTTTAAACTGTTCCGTTAATGATCCATTTAATCTTACCCTTGCAAAGTTTTCTTTATAAATTTCCTTTACTGCATTTGCATAGGGACCTATAATATCCATCTGTTTTAATAACTTTAGTAAGTAATCTCTTTCTACCGAGTCAAAAGCTTGTTTAATATCCAGTTTTACTATTATTAATTTACTTTGTTTCCTCTTGGCATCTGCCATTATATTCATTACTATTCTTATTGGATCACCTATATATCTTCCCTTAACGAACCCGTATTGATCCTCCTGTGTTAGATCTGGAATTGCATCCTCTAATCTTTTAGCTAATATTTTTGTAAAAATTTTGTAATCTTGATTAGCCAATGTGATTGGTCTATATGACGCTACTTGTTCTTCTGCTTTACCTTGCTTTTTAATAGGGATAATTTCTGTCTCCTTCCATGTTTCTGGGATTCCTTCCCCTTGCATTATATCATTAAATAATTTCTCCATTCTTTCTCCTAACCCCTCTTGAAACTGCTGGTAAAACAGAGTAGTGAAACCATCTAAGCCTGGAGCCTTCCCCCTTTTTAATGTTCCAATCACCTCCTTAATTTCATCTACTGTAATCTTATCATTTAGCCTCTTCTTCTGTATTTCAGAGATTTTACTTCTGACTTGTAAATCTTCTTCACATTGTATTTTCTTTTGGAACGCTTCCTTAAAATATTCAGTCATAATTCTTTTTTTTCCCTGTTCTTTATATTTACATTCCCCTTGTTTATTTTTTAATCTTCTAATGAAATTTTTACTTTTCTGTATTTTTAAATAAGATATAAATCTTTTCCCTGCCTGAATGGTCGTCCTTTGGAATTCATTTTTAACCAGGGCTTGTTTCTTCCATAGGAGTAAATTATTTATTTCATCTAATTTTCCTCTTTGTTCCCTTATTTGCTTTTCTATCTTTTTTGAATACTTATTTTGTAATTTTTTCTGTAATTCCAATAATTCCTCCATAGCTTTATCTTTTTTCTCACTCAATTCCTTCTTATATCTCCTCTCTTCCTCTAGACACAAACCCCTTATAACTGATTTTGAGGCGTCCCATAAAATAGATGACTTAATTTCTTCTACATCATTTTCCCTAAATACTCTTTTTATCTTATTTTCCATTTCCCTTCTCTTAACTTCTGAAGAAATTATTCTTGAATCAAATCTCCATTTCCAGTCCTTTTCTGGAAGGTTTAAATCTAATTGCATTAGCAAATGAGCATGATCTGATAGAAATATACCCCCCACCTGAAATTTTGAGATTGTTCCTTTATGTTCCTCCCTCACCAGCATAAAATCTATTATGCTAAACTTTTTATGCCTGTTTGAATAAAATGTTGGATCCCCCTGTTTGCCTTCTACGTTAGCCACATTACTCCATAAATGAGATCTGCAATACTGTTGAGTTTCCTTATTATCCTGTATATTCAAATTAAAATCTCCAGCCACTATCACCAACCCCTGGGAGAGGATTTCCCCACTCCCAGCGGACATCGGTACATATTGTTCATATGGCTCAACAGAAGAAACATCTTCCAATGGGTCAAACACAATAATGTTCATTATTTAGTTTGGGTACCTTGTTCGTATGGTCGTAGAAGGGCTCCCGTCTCATAGCCTGACTATGTCATCTGTCACCCCTGAAAGTATGTCTCTTATTATAAAAGCTGTTCCCTATTATAAAAGGAATGGTCTAGTGGGCTATTGGGAATTCTGGAAGATTGAATAGACTGTGGAGCCTCATGAGACTGCCACTGGCAGTAGCCTCTATTGTCAGGGCAAAAACCCTGCTCGAGGGAAGTATATCAGACTTCCTCATCTGCTTAGAGCTGATATCCAGCTGTAAGCTCAGAGGAGCAGAATTAAGACAGGCAGAATGTTGACCAACTTTAGATTGGACAATAACATTGGTCTAAGTGCCTTTCGTAGTGTTCTCTGAGGCTTCTAATATCTTATACAATGGCTTAAAATTCAAATTTCTCCTCCTCCTTCCTCACCTGGAGTTTAGGTTTGTTCTTGTTTAGATTGTTGTTGTTTTTTCCTCTGTTGAGCACAAGGTGCGTTTTTTAATTGAAATTGTCGGGATGGTAGATAGCTCTTGCTCTTGTACCTCTTTGCTTGAGTTAGCTGTAGTACATAAGAGAACTGCGCCATCTGAAGGGCTGGGTCTTGATGGTGCAGGATTTCCCAAAGCCTCAGGTTGAGGACCCATGCACAATATTTCCTCAAGAGTTTATTGATTTTTTTCAGTAGTTCCTGGCGATAAACTATAGTAATTCATCTTATCTCCTTCTGGTTGCAAGATTGCTCCCTGACCATTTTCCAGCAGATCACCCTTGTATGCTTTGTTTTCCTTCATATGGCCTTCTATGGAGATAACTAGTTGTTTTAACTCTTTTAATATATCTCTGCTTTCTGGTAATAGAGATTTTAATCCATAGTTGTCTAGGTCCTCTGATTTGCTGCAGTTGGGAGGTAAAGGTGAGCTTGAGCGTAATTCTGCTCGCCTTGCAGCTAATGCAAGGTTACTAATTACAGGTGTTGACAAACTCCCATGGCCTACCACCTTGGACCCAGGGGTACTCAACTCTTTATGTAACAAAGTGCACGTTCTCAAGTATAAATCAAGGTCGGGACACAACATTTTGGTTAATTTTCCAAAGTCTGTATCAGCTGTGCTGTTTAATAAATTACTGCTGTCTGATGCTCTTCCAAGAGTTGACTAGCCATAAATATACTGTCAGGCAAGTCTAGTAGGGAGGGCTTTGTATCCTTAAGGCAGTTAGGCAAAGTCTGGCAAGGTAGCAGAAAATCAGTCATCTTAGTTTGTTTCATCCTCCTAAGGTTTGCTTGAAAAGTCTTAACAGGAGCAAATAACTTGTGGTTGCCACCAGCAAAAGATAATATGTTTGGGTAAGACAACTTAGGACACTCCGAAGGGTGTGCAGTAACCCCCCGCCGATGGCGGGGGTTAGGAACCCACCCCACCCGCGATGCACGAAAATCCGCGATATGCGGAAGTGGGTGGGGCGGGGGGCGATTGTGCAGCGTGCCGGTGTCAGCAGGGGGATCTTACCTCCCCCCGCTGCCTGCCCGCCCGCGTGGCCCCAAGGCTTCTCCAGGGTGTATGGGAGGGCGGCGCGGAGCGACCGGATCGCCCACCGCCGCCCGCCCACGCACCCCGGAGGCTTCCCGGGGGTGTGTGGAAGGGCGGCACGGAGCAACCGGATCCCCCCATCGCCCTCCTACGCACCCCGGAGGCTTGTCGGAGGTGCGGGGGGGGGACGGAGAAACCCGGCCGCCCCCCACGGTGCAGGTCCTGTGGTCCTGCGATGTAGTGGGATCGCAATACCTGAACTGCGCAATGGCGGGGGGGTCACTGTACAAACTTGCTGTAATGTCTATCATTGCTCAGTTTAGCAGTTCTTCATTCTGAAATCAGGGTAATAGTTATCTGTGTATTGAATTGCAGTCTTTTAAGAACTGGAGGAGATAAAGTAAGGTCAAAGACTTCTGACATAGCAGGGAGATATGTTCAGAGGTGGGTTGGTGGCTTATTTCTAGGTATAAGTGGTGAAATAGTATTCCAATACTGCCTCAATCTGTTTGAGTTGACTAGTCCGCCAACCCCACAGCACTCCTCACAATGCTCAAGACCAGAGCCTGGCAGCTGCAGCCGCAAATCAGTTAGGGGTTGTAAACCTATCAAGCTTATCTCTAAATAGGAGATAACAACACACTCCCCTGAAAACACAATGGTTGCAGCAGCTCCAAGCAGCCTTCCAGTAAAATATACTTATCCAGTGAATGACATAATCAGTAGTAGAAAGGTTAGAAGAGTAAATAGATTAATTATTACCAGGAATTCTGCAGAGAGCTATAAACTGCTGAAGCAGCAATACCACCTTTGAGCTTGAGGAAGAACCAGAGGGAACAATAAACAATAAAAACTTTGTAGCAGTTGGGTTTCTTTGTAGCAATCAAGCATAGAGATTAAAACTCCTTTGTCGCAGATAAAATTAAGATTAAATTTAAAGATTAAAAGGGAGTGGAGCACAGCCTGGCACAGACACTATTCCTCCCTCAGCAGGAACCAGAAGTCGTGGCAATATGAGGTTTGTGACTTTGGTGGCATTCTAGAATAAAGCTGCAAAAATCTTAATTTTAATCTTATAACCACAGAGCTGGAAAGGACTCTTTGGATTGTCGGGTCCAGTCCCTTTCAAGGGGAATGCTGAAGTTAGTTGCAGCCTGGCTTAACATCCGCTTCTCTACTCCCTTCAGTTGTAATAGGATGTCCCTAGAGGTTGCAGAGGCAGCAAATACTGCATTAGCACATTTCATGACTCACAGCTACCACAGTGGCATTGAAAAAGGGAATGCATAACAGGGCACCGTAAGAAACCCACAAATATAGTGTAGAGCAATTATGTGATCCACAGAATGAGCAGAATACTGTTCAGAGTCAATTACATGCTTTCATAATATGAAGCAGCCTCAACAGACTTTTTCTATCTTGCAACACATGTTAACACTTATATTTCCTTTAAAAGACATTAGGTTGTGGTTACAATTTTTTTAAAGAAAAGCATACAGCCGTACATTTTGCTCTTAAAAACTGTTTTAGATTTATCCAATTACCAGTGACTTTTTCTATATTAAATAAAGAGATATCAGAGTAACAAAAATCCAATGCAAATGAAAACCAGGTACAAAAGATTTATCACTATATACAAAGAAAAAAGGTCACCGACTATCTCCTTGGCTAAACACCTCACTTTCAAGCGACTCAATGAAAGTTTCAGAACTGTGCATAAGTGACGTTTATAGAAGGAATGGAAGTCAGAAAAACTGCTGTGTATACAGATAGTTTCAAGCCTGGCCCTTCAGGCTCCAGTTCAAATGATTAGATGCTTACCTTTAATGAGGCACAGATCACATTTAGCGCTTCCTTGATTTGAGGGTGATGGGATTCATGTACTAACTCTTCACAGATCCATATGCCAAGACTACAAAGTGCGACACATCTGAAAACAATGTTAGACAGTGATTTAAAGATTGATTCTGGTCTAGATACAGCCGACAATACCAAGAGGGTAATAAATAAATAAATCACAATACACTGAGAAACTGCTTTGGTAAGCACAGGGGAAATGGCTGCCTAATTCTCCACTAAGGTTTATAGTGCTCCCTCCACTGATGGAAACACCTTCAGCAGAGACCTCCATCTATGGAACAGGAGCCAGCATCCTCCCATTATTTTAGCTTTCTGTGATACTTCTCATGGGCTTCCAAAGGGTCTCTCAACTGAAGCAGTTCAAGGGAACAATCTTCTATAACAGGGACTCTACCAACCCAAAGTATAAGAAGTTCCATTCACCTATAATGTATAATACCTCTTGTGAATGCTTTGACTCATTCTACACACTTTTACACCCATTCTTTTTGACACATATACTGCTATCAAGAGAATTTTAAGAATCCCTATGTCTCAAAAGGTATTATTTAAAAAATAATAATGGAATATTTGAATTAAATTATTTCCTAGTGCTCTTCAGTCTCTTCCTCTACCCATACCTTGCAGGTCCAGATGGCTCCTCTCTTGCAGAACTTAATACTGTTTTGATGATCAGTTCCTAAAGCAAGATTGTTCAAAATCAGTAATCCAAAACCACTTTAATTTAATATAAAGTATCTTATGTTACTGAAAAAACATTTGAGCTACTTAAAATACATTGAGTTTGATTACACTAGCAAGATTCAGAGTTGCTGTAGTTATTCTAAGGAACAAGGAACTCTGCAGTGCAGCTGTGATACATCATCATTGTGTATCCTGGACCATCAAACTTTTGTCACCACACTCCTGAAGACACAACCTCCAGAATGAAACCTCTTCTTCCAGAAATCCAAAACAGTATCTAAATGAATTTTAGTGTTAGGTCAAAATCAGGGCAAACTATAGTTAATCTTAACTACAGCCTAGAGAGAGTGGCCAGCTTTAAGCTTCAATATGTAAATTTTTAATTTGCACCCCCCAAGGGGCAGGGTCCACAGCTTGGGGGGTACGTCTGGACCCGGGTCTTACCCTAGAAGCCCTGGTGGACTCAGTAGGCAGGGTTGCCTTCTTATAGCTGAGGAGAATATATTAACACTGCCCTTACCTGAATGAGCGGAGCCTAGCAACAGTCACACATGTACTGGTAACAACCAGATTGGACTATTGTACTGTGCTTTACATGGGGCTGCCTTTGAAGACGGTCTGGTGACTGCAACTGGTACAGAACCTGGCCATGCGGCTAGTGAGTGGTGCGCCGTGCGGTTCTAAAAAAATTACACTGGCAATTCAAAGTGCTCATGCTTACATATAAAGCCCTAAACAGCTTAGGACCTGGTTACATAAAGGGCCTCCTTCTTCTATATGAGCCTGCCTGTCCCCTAAGATCAGGCCAGAAGGCCTTCCCTGCTAAAGGTGCCACCCCTCAAAGTGTTGGGGGGGGTGGCATGTCAAAACAGGGCCTTCTCAGGAGTTGCCCTCCCAACTTTGGAATGCCCTCCCTACAGAGATACTTCTGGCTTTTTGGCACCAGGCAAGGACCTTCCTGTTCAGCTAGCATTTTAAGTAGATAGTGTTTTTAGCTGGGCTCATGAGCACCAGTGTTTTATAATTTGCATTATATTGATTATTTTATATTGTAATGTATTTTATAGTTTTAATAATTATGTTGGTTTATAGTTTTAATACATTGTTGTATGCCGCCCGGAGACCACTTGGTAGTGGGGCGGTTAATTTTTTTTGTAAATAAATACATAAGATTAAAAGTATTTTTTATTAAGATTAGCCATTGCTTATGCAAATCTGGCTGCAGGTATCTGACAACAGTACCAAAAGTTCCCAACCTCTCCTCAAAGCTATGCTGAAGGACAAGACAGCACATGAGTCTGAGGTGATTTCACTAAATGATAAGCTATAATTTTAATGCCCCCATATGGGGCTAATGTGGGATTTCCTTATGTATAAACATGTACAGGATTGTCCTATGTGCTTCTTACTCATTAGAAATGATGTCTTAAAACAGGACAAATATTAAGTTTCATTTCAGAACCTACCTTAACTTCAGTAAACTGGGACACAACAATATCAGGAGTGTTTGGATGCAGAGCTGGCAGTTCACAATATAAATTGGGAAAACAAACGAGAGAGCCTAAGAGAACTTGTGCTTCTACTCTTGGTGCCTGTGATAAAGTAAAGATATGAGCGAACTATAAATAAAATTTAGTTCTATCACTAAAAGAACAACGCATATCTATCAGCAAACTGGATTTTTTCCCACTACAACATGATGCTCTAGTATTCCTGCCTTCTGTGATATTTTGTTTTCCTTGTTTGTTGTTACTCGATACCCTTAACTCTGGTTCCTTAGTCTCCTGCATGGTTTAAATTTTGATTCCAAACACATAATACTGTGTTTTATATTTTGACCTTCTGCTAATAACAGTGTACTATGAGACATATTTACAAAAACAAACATTTTTGATACATCCAGATTTCAAGAATGTAACTAGCAAGAACATAAGCCAGGGCTCTTTATAATAACACTACTGCTAATTTATTTTATAGTTGTTTATAGGTTAACTGATTCACTATGAAGATGAATTTTTAATGAAACAACATTGCAGTCCTACTGACATATACTGAAGACATATACTGAAGAGTGAAATAGATCTTGTTAGATTGTGCCAAATCATAGCAATAGTTTAAAACAAAAGCCCAACCTACATTAAGAAAAGATGATGCTGCTACTCTGCCAGCTGCTACAATGAAGTCCATGATCAGCATAGTAGCACCAGGCAAACCAAGTGAAAAGAACTGAGGAGAACAATGCTTGATGATTGTATTGACAATATCCTTGGAAGAAAGGAAGCATGGAACAATTTATTAGATAACTTCTTACAACTTCCATAATGGACACACTGCCAAAAATAATGAATCTGAACATGCTATGAGAATGTCTTTATTTATTTAAAATATTTTACTATGTCTTTTTCCTGAAAAGGGAACAGAAGGGAGCTTATATCAGTAAAACACAATATTAAAAGCTAAAACAGTAAATTATTCAAATATTAAAGAATTACTGTATATATAAAATGCCAAGTAAAAGCGTTATGAAAAAATAGACAGAAGTAAATTATCCAATTTACTGTCTCTGAGACAGCCAGTCACTAATGAAAAGCCTGTCAGAAGAGAAAGTCCCTCATCTGCATGCTGAAACAACAGCAAAGATGGGGCCAGCCTGGCCTCCTGTGGGAGAGAGTTTCAGTGTCTGGGAATAGAAATGAAGGAGACCTTTTCCCATGTCTCCCTAAACACATCTGTGAAGGCAGTAGGACTAAGAAACAGGCCTCTCCTGATGGTATTAAAAAACCTGGGTAGGTTTCTATGAGCTGATATGCATTTGAGACAGCACAAACCCAAGCCGTTTATGGCTTTAAAGGTTAAAACCAGCACTCTGAATTGTGCCTGGAAACAGACTGGCAGCCAGAGGGGTTGCTGTGACAGAAGGGTTATGTGAGCCCCATAACCAGCCTCAGTTAACAATCTAGCAGCAATGCTTTGGACCTGCTGAAGGTCCCAAGCACATTCCAAAGGCAGGTTCATGTAGAACTTGTTAAAATAATCCAGCCAGGATGCAACTAAGGCGTGTATCACTTTGGTTTGATTAGGACTCTCAAGGAAGGGGCATAGCTGGTGCATTAGTTTTTACTGTGCTGAAACCTGGGCATCTAGGTTCAGAGATGAATCAAGGAGCACACCTAAGCTGTGCATCTGTGTGTTCAGAGGGAGGGTCACCCAGTGCAGTATAGTATGAATCCATATTCCTTGCTCTGTTTTTTCTTTTCTTTACTGACCAGGATCACCCCCTGTCTCGTTAGAGTTAGGTTTCAGTTTACTCATCCTCATCCAGTCCATTAGTGACATCAGGCACTGATCTATAAGTGAAATAGGTTCCTTGAATTCAGATACAGAGGCTCAATAAGCCTCAGATAGCTCTGAGCTCACATGCTTCACCTGCCCTAAGAACGGCTGCTAAGAGGCTGGAAGTAGACATTTCCCATTTCCATGTGTATACCTAATGTGTGTGTGTGTGTGTGTGTGTGTGTGTGTGTGTGTGTGTTGTGTCGTTACAGTCATGACCGACCCTTCGTGACCCCATATCCATACACACTCTCAAAACACATACCTATTTTGTAATGAACATACCTAATGCTGTTTTAAAAGTTATTTACTGCATCTCTACTGCTCTAATACGTACTTAATCTCTCCCCCCCCCCCCCCCGGTGTTTACTTTGCCAATATCATGAAGTGGCTCTTCTTAAGCCATTTTACAACACTGATAAATTGGCAGCAGGCTGATGCAGACCAAATAGGGTTGCCAGAGGATGTGAAGACTGCACCAAGTGACATACAGGACTTCCTAACAGCCTTATTTAGCCTTCTCAAATTGCCACATGTAGACAAGTTCATACAAAGGTTTTTAATGACAACTATATCTTTATTGTCATACAAAGCTGCAATCCAAACTTCTTCACATGGACACACAGTAAGCTGTCCCTTGCCTTTCAGAGTAAGTCTTTGAATTTGAGTCTATAACTAGCTTCATCTCTTTAGTTTAAACTTTGGTGTAAGACTGGAATCAATTTTGAGGAATACAGTTTGGATGCAAAAATTCCCTTGAAACATTTCATTCAGTATCGTGTTTAAAAAGAGGAGGATGTAATAGGAATTCAGAATTCCTGCTTATGAGATCTTTAATTAAGCTGCATATTTTCAAATGTATACATAATTAAAATAATTCTGGGTGTACTGTAAGGTGAATAATTGTGTGTGTGTTCTGTGTGTATTGTGCATACTAAGTTAGAGAAGGAAGTCAAAAACAGCACGAATATATATGTGGAAATATAGTTTCCAACTGCCATTTTTAATGGGAAAATGAAATCTAAATTAGATTACAGGAACCGATGTCTCTTATTTGCCAATGACCCACAGACTTCTGGGAAGATATCTTATTCAACATTATGACAGATTCTTGGCAATTAAGCTAAAAAGGCTTTGCTTTACCAGAACTGTTATAAATTGGTAATTAGATTGTTTTTCAAAGAAAAAAACTGTATGCAAAAAATGTGCTGCCTATCACACTTTGCTTTTAGTCATCCAATTTATGATTAAACTATCTGCATAATATATTCAAAAATAATAAACACATATTCTAGTCTACTTCACACAAACAGCAGATGAACGGGTAAACCTGTGTATAGATCATTCTACTTTAAACTGTGAATGAAGCTATCATAATTGAGTGCAGGTGAAGACCTTTTAAAAAATTATACGAGACAGTATGAAGAAGATGATGCTTCACAGAGGAAGGCTGCCCAAACACCATTTCTTATACGTCATGATTTTTTGCTACTATTGCTATGGTGTATCGCAATCCTATCAGACATCTGGAGCAGTTCTACCAAATACCAATGTGTCATCCTATTCTTAGTAAGAAATACTGTAGAACTCCACAAAAGATTAGTCTAAAACAAATAGTTTTCAGTGTGGAAAAAAAATCTTAATTCTTTAGTAAACATAAGATACTGTAAACTGAAAATGTTGGGGGCTTTTTGCTGGTAGAAAATGTTAAAACCTTTAGTTCAAACCAACATCATTTACAGCAAATAAGTCAAAATTAGAATTCGTTTGGTTAGCTCCAAAAGACTAACAACAGTTTTCTGGGCAAAAAATAAACTCTGAAATGAAGTAAGCTACAATAATTGGGGTCAAAGATGAAAAAGTTCCCTTACCTGATCAACATGAAGTAGTCCACAGTGCATTATATTGTAGAAGTGAGTTAAAAAGTCCCTGTTTGGAGAAACATCTTGTCTTCGTTTCATTGTATTACAAATGAGCTTATAGGCATGTAATTTGCCTTGTTTGTATTTATCACTCAGCATTGTTGCCTATTTAAAAAGAAAACCAATTTAATATTGGCATTGTTCTAACTATCCCCAATGATCTTTTGTCAACCTGATTTATAAACATAGGCAATTTTTTAAAGCAATGGTCTTGTATTTACCTTGAAAAGCCAGGGAGTTAGAATTCGGAGTGGAGGAATTAAAACTGGTGGAGAAGGCGATGTCATATTATCTGTTGAAATGCCAAGATTATCTCTAATCTGAAATAATTTTGAAAAACAATGGAGAATAACATGACGGAAACAATCTACTGTTTCAGTTCCATCCATGAATTGAAAACTATTCAAGCTAAACCACCCCTCCCTCCAAAATCAAAACTATTCATCAAATACCTTAGCAAGATTCTGCCAGAGTTCACAAAGGTAATCAAAAACCTGAGCATGTATTTCAGGATCCATAATGGAATTGACATCTCCTAAAATGCCTAGCATTCTTCTCCACATAACAGTAGCTACATCTGCATGCCACCCTGTCAAGGTTCCTCCAGCCATCACACTACAACATTCAGATGGAAAATCACTAGTTTCTGTAACAGAAGAAGAACATACCATCAGGTCAACTTCTCTGTGACTTGAGGCGGAAAAGTTCAAGAAAAAATAGCAAATGAAATGTACTCTGAAAGATGTGTCCCCATACATCAGAGCTGTACAACAGTGAACCAACAGATCACGATTCATAGCAACAAAGGTGAACACCAATGGTTCTGACAGTTGCCTCCTAAGCAGCCTTCCAAGTATTACTTCAAATGACACATATGAGAGTTTTCTATTTAGCAGTTCTCATACTGAATCTCTAAAAACTTATAAAACTTGAGGGAATTTAGAGAGTAGTTTGTGAGTTCTGTGAAAGAACCTATAAGGAATTTGATGACATCTTTGTATCTCTATAGAACATGGGCATGGTTTGCCTTATCACACTCTCAGTAAAGACACAACATTTATCTTCATAAAACAAATTTAAACTTTGCTCAAACCAGGTGCATACAAGAAAATATGCCTCAAGTTTACAGACTAGAGCATGGGGCATGTAAGATGTTATGTGTATCACACATGATGTTATTTTTTTGCATAGGCTTTGCATCACACAGGGAGGGGTGGTCCATAAGTCAGTGAAAGAGAACATCATTTACAATAAATTCCCATTCATTAAAATGTATAGAAGACAATGTCAATTTCCTTTTTGGATTGAACACAGGATCCACGTTTTGGCTGTACTGTACTAGGGCAAGTGTTCCTTACTTCTCCAGATTAGCTATCAGTGAAGCTGAGCTCTTCTAAAATTTGCTATTACTTCCTTTGAATTTTTCTCTCTGACTCTTCCCACCCAATCTCTCATGTTTAGCTCCAAAAGAAATAAATAAAAATCACAGGATTTCAATAAGGCTGTCAATGCTTGGACTATTCAGCTAGTTCCCTATATCCAGGCTTAGACATCATAGCAGCTAGTATCACCAATAGTCTGTAAATACTGCTTTACTGCTCGGAGGTTTCTCCCTTACTTATTTTATGTGCTTTTAACATTGTTAGCCGCCCAGAGTTCCCGCCAGGGAAGATGGGCGGGATATAAGCCTACAAATAAATAAATAAATAAACCCATGCCTGTTTCCTCTCCCAGTTGATGACTGGGAGTACAATTATTATCATCTTAAATTATTTTTAAATTATTAGCAGGGATATCCAGAATTTTCAGTTCTTTAAGCCAAGTCGGCAGTACTGGACAAGAGGGGCAAATGGTTTGACTCAGTCAAACAGAGCTTCCTACGCTTCCGTAATAGGACACTGAAACAAGGACAAGCACAAGCAGCACTGTTCCACACAACATGTGTGTCCATTTTAAGTGCCTGAAGGGGACTCATGACTACGGTCAATATTTATAAACTCTCTCAGTTTTAAAATGGTAAGAAAACAATTTGGGGTGTAGGAATACTTGTACTGTATACTTGGTTCAAGATAAATGACAGGCAGTTTTCATCTGGAAAACATGATCCCAGTGACCTATTCTGTGTTGTGTTTACCCCGTTTACTGATTGTATGAATGGTTATGCAATTGATTTAGTCAGTCACATGCTTTCAAATATATCTACATCCTCTAAAACAACTGAAAAGCATAGCCAACATCATAGCTTTTAAAATGGCAGATTACAAAATAGCTCTTTCTTAAACTATCTATAATTTAAAATTATTAAGCGTTGCACAAGACATGATAGTAAAGGCTGTTTTAAGTTTGCAATCTAAGACATTGCCTAGGTCATCTGGGGTCTGTAAAACTGAGTGGTGGAGCTTCTCATCGAGTTGTAGATCCTTCTGTTCATTGTGATCTGCACTCAGAGTGGCAGGTGATGGAGTCTGAGACCGCGATCCAAGAGCAGAATGGGTTGGTGAAGCACTTTCAGAACCTAAAATGACAATGACACTATTAAATAAAATGTTTTCTCAGTGTTCTTATTTACAAGTAGAATTAATACTGACTGTACGTGCAAGTAGCTAATTTTGCCTGCTAATAAATTCATGATTTCATTTGTAACATCTTTTTTAAAAAACTATTCATTTACAATATTTCACAGTACTGTGTATTTAGGGAGGTATTTCAAATATGTAGAAACCACTATTTTACATGAGCTTCAGCTGATCTCACTTACAAACAAATAGTTTCACTGTTAGAAGGAATTATGCTTATATGTGTGTTATAAGTCTCATGATCTGAACCAACAATCAACACCCATCTCATCCAAGTCCATACATAAAAGTACCAATGGAAAGTTTTCATAAAGCCTCTAACCCAAAGTTCCAAAGAAAACATCTAGCAATCATGGGGTGATGAACATACCTTTCAATGCAAACCAGCTCAGTTTTGCAGTTAGTGATTGGAACTTAGAAGTTTTGGTGTAAAGCAAAAGCCAAGGTGCGCGGCTGAGCCCCTACGGACGGCATGAAACTGACAGGGTAACCTGGGACCAATCACAAATACTGACTCCCTCTTTGTCTTTCTCAGACTGCCCTGCTTTACAGGGGTGTTGTGAAAATCATGAGGCCTGTCATCCTTCAGAGGTAAAGGATTTTCAAAGCAACAGAGAGCAGTCACATGAGCCATGAGTGTTTAAACAGGTGAACCTATGTTCAATCTCTGGCCCAAATTCAGACCCAGACCATGATGTTGATGGCTGATTTAAAATCCTTTGTGATTTTAAAGATTGAAGGATCACAGGCCTTGTTAGCCTCAAGCATGAGACTCTCCCCTAAGTGCCTCTGAAAATTAAGGTAGGGCAGGAGGGTGACAGCCGAGAGGACCTTCTTGGTAGGTACACTTGTCACTGGAAGGTTTATTTCACCCAATGCCTACCGTATTGTGTTTCCAGAGCCCCTTTCATATTTCCATGATTTCCCCCTCTGAAACAGGCACCAAGTTGTTCTTATATGCCGCTGCTTCAAGTATATAGTTTCCAATGCTCCTAGGTGATTAAATTAAGTGTATTTTATTTTAGTATACTGTATCTTATTTAAGGATGCTGTGGTCGCTGACTTACTGGGGGCCATTTTGTTATTGACAGGCTATTTCGGGCTGGGATGGTGTCTTTGTCCCAGTGTCCTCTCTGGCTTGCTTTGAACTTCCCAGACTTGGACTAGCCAGACAATCAGGTTGCCTGGGAGGTAGAGCCCAGTCTCCAGGTGGACCTGTCAGTGAAGCTTTCACTCCAGTCTGACTGGATAGGGTAAAAAGCATTAGTCTCAGCTGTCCAGATCATTTGGACATCACTGAAGTTTTTCCTATCCATCTTCTCTCTACTGTACCTATGTATGGTTTGGTGTGCTTTGTGAACAATAGTTGTTTCTCTAAATTTTGCCACAGCTTTATTGGGGGTAGTTTGGGGCATGAGGATGAATTCAGGTGGAAGGAGGAGGGTCTCCAGGGAGAAGGTCTCTCTCTAGGTGGAATACCCTATAAGAGAGTAAGGGGTGGATAGTCCATTTGAATGCCCTACTTGGGAATTGTTGCGCATTTCTGCCCCCTGGTGACATGCCCATGTGCTTAACTCCAAATCTGTCAAACTGATTCTCATCAGTAAGCAAACAGGGCAGCTGATACGTGAGCCATCCTCTGTGTTAGTGCTAGGACTATTGGCAACTGTAATCAACAAAGATGTGGCCAGTTTGTTCCAAATCAAGTTCTGTCTGTGTGGTCTGTTATTGCTTTCATTTCCATTTGCACTGTCCTACCAGAGACTTAATGCTCACATGACAAAAGTATTAGCACAAAAGGGATAAATCTTAGGAAAACATCAACTAATGTAGGCATCAATTTTCTAGATTTATAAACATTTCAACCTAAGAATGTCGGTAAGAGTGTTTAACAAGGTCACCTGTCAACAAGCTAGTGACAAGAATGGCAAGAATGGGAAATGTTTGGATAAAGGTGACAGAAGACCAGTTATATCAGGTTGCTAAAAGATACTTGGAATTGATTTTGGGGAGAGAAAGCCTGTATTCCATGGTTTTGAAAAGCACTGTCTTCCTTTCTGACAAGCCATCCTACCACCAGAGAAATCCAAGGGGCATCTCTCTTTCTTCACAAGAGTTACGAAGCACAAATTGAATTATTTCAAATGCATTTACTGGTACCATATGTAAGTGGGTTAGCCTTCAAAGTATCCAATGCAAAGCATAATCCATTCTTCTGCAACTAACTATTACAGGTAAATCTCTGGACAATTTTAAAAATATTGACCAGAATCCTTTTTTGCAGGTGTAGAACATAAATAGCTCTGCAGTTTTCTGATTTTCAGCTTGCAGGTGCACATGTTGGAGATTGCTCTGTTAAACGCAAGGCTTTCTCTTTCTGTAGCAGGTCAGTGAAATCCTCCTTGGCAAGTGGCAGGAAAATTAGAACACTATGCAAAATGGATCATTCCGCTCACATTTAGAAACAAGCAGAACACTGGGAATTATATACAAAAGGATACACAGAAGTGTATCCTTTTATATATAATATATAAAATGGCTTGGGACCTGAATACCTGGCACAGCGTATCTCTCAGAGATCAACAGAGGCTAGGCCCACTCGAATGTCGCGGGCGCCATCACTCAGGGTGGCCACCCCTAGGGAGGTGCGAAAATCGACAACGCGTAGCCGCGCCTTCTCGGTTTTTGGCCCTTCATTATGGAACCATCTACTGAGTGAGTTGCGCCTTGCATCGCCCCTGCCTGCCTTCAAAAAGGCTTTAAAATTTTTACTTTTTAAGGAGGCTTATTTAATTTTATTTTTGTGCCCGCTGCTTCTTGTTGAGGGTTTCCCCTCTCTTGCCCTCATTGCTGTCCTTTTACTGATGTTTTTATATGATGTTTTTTATCTGTAAACCGCCCCGAGTCCCTCCGGGAAATGGTGCGGTATAGAAGTGCAATAAATAAATAAATAAATAAATAAATAAATAAATAAATAAATAAATAAATAA
>JAHTLZ010000016.1:14602435-14612904 GCA_023846285.1 Phrynocephalus versicolor | reverse complement strand
ATTTTGTAGCATTATGACTGAAGACAAACAGATGCATTCATACTGAATTTGCTTCCATAATTCAGATTTACCTGTAATAGTTGCTACTTCAGCAGACAGTGGTTGTTGATTGAGACTGCTAGTCTCAGAGTCAATATGGAGTGTTGTTAGACTAGCCACTTCTTGTTCTTCTGCGCTTTGTTGACCTCCTAACCCTCCATCAGATTCTGTAGAAGTTGTTGTGCCACCTTCAGGACATAGGCCAAAATCTACAAGGAAGAAACAAGTTGACTGGTTTGCTGTTTAAAATCAAATTTTAATCAGAGCTTTTGTAAATTTAAGAAATATCGAATTCTTTCAGAAGATGTTTTTACCTTTCATTCTACATTCAGTTTCAGTACATTTGCAGTCTTGGCAATTTCCAGATCATTCAAACACCACTACTGTATATCTGTGGGTATATTTGCAAATAACTGACCTAAAAATAGTTAACAACGTGGCAGAGGTGGCTGAATGTGAGTTCTGCTCCATTCTACGGCAATAATACCCTTGGGAAAAATGTCTTTAGCAGCATGCCGCTAACCTCTCCTTGGGAGTTTTGCTTCTGAGCTTATTCGTGCGTGCAGCAGGAAGAAGACCATTAACGGCCAAAAAGAGGGAACTCTGATATGACAAGAAAAATCAGCTACTAAAGGAGGCTGGAGCTCAACGTCACGCAGGGAAACAAGTTGATACAACCTTTTTCTTTGCAGCAGCAAGAGGAACATGACATTAGTAGACTGGAGGGCCGAGATTTCCTGCTGTGCTTGGCTTAGACTAGGAAGGCTACCTTCAAGGTCAAAGGTCATTCTGAGGTACTGAATATTTCTAAATCAAAGGCAAGATCTTCTTGCAGAAAAGTTCTTGCTCTTCTAGGCAAAACAGCATGAGCAACATATCCATAACTCTGGGGCCCTGGTAAATTCTATGCAGATGTTTGCCTAATACCAAAAGCCTCTGTGATTCAAGGAAATGTTTGTTACTGGAACACAGAAGCAGATGATGATTATCAACTCCTCCTCTACTATGTTACATATTGCTTCCCCTCCAGGTTGCTGCAGAAAAGGGGGTGGCCCACTGGAATTTCAGTGGAGTTTGGAGGTTGTAGGGGGACAGGAATGCATGAAAACTGCCTTCACCCACTTTCCCCTAACATAACTATCTGCTAGAGCAGTGGTTCTAAAACTTCCTAATGCTGAGGCCCTTTAATACAGTTCCTCATGTTGTGGTGACCCCTTGACCTGCTTGGAAGAGGCCACAAGCCCCCTTTAACAGGTCACTGCCGCAGGTGTCATAAAAAAAACCCTCAGCCAATCGCAGCCTCCAGTGCCATTGACTGACATCCCCACCAACCTATCAAGCTGTAACTTACTATTTCTCCCCCTCCTCCTCCAGACCCAAGCCGTTTGTGCCTTTTTCTTCACTGGCTCATGGCGACCCCTGTGAAATGGTCATTCGACCCCCAAAGGGGTCCCGACCCCCAGGTTGGGAACCACTGTGCTAGAGGAAAGAGGCTTCCAGCACTGGACATTGTTGGATACAACCTTAAACTTTGTTACTTCACTTTCTGCATAAAGTTGCTTAATGCAAAAAATAATGAGTGGTATATCTCAAAGGTATAAGGAGGGAGAAGAAGTGCAGGAGATACTTGCTTTCGAATTTGTGTCCATCATACTGGAATGCACTGAAGGAGTCAGAATGGCTGTCAGAACTAACAAGGTCACTGCTGCCTGCACTGGCAGGAGATGTCCACTCAGAAGGCACACCTGGATCATCGACAGGACGCATTTGACTCTGTTTGTTCAATATATCAGGAAGGTCTTTTGGAACTTCTAGGCTTCCTGGACTGCTTCCTCTTCTTGTCACATTCTTGTTGAGGAAATGATAAAAGAATTGAAAAAAACAAGTTTATAATGAGCAAAAGCTTTCATGTATATACCTTGAAAATAGTTCCCCCTAAATTCAGTGATACTGCAATTACTAATATTAAAATCTGATTTCTCTAAAATTATATTTCTATTATTTTCCTTTTCAGTTCAGGCATGCATTGCCCCATTTTAATTTGACATTATTTCTTACAATCTTCTTAATAAACAAGAGCCTTTAGCCCCACAAATTATAGATGTCCCTTTACAAATATGCAAGAAAATAAATCAGTAACTTTATGCAAATGAATAAGTAAACACTTCAGTTGTACCCCAAATTCTCAATAAAGCCAAGATATTTACAAAGATTTAGCATCAGTTTTTTAAAAAATCACATTTTCATTATGCTAGATCAGTGGTGGTGAACCTTTTAGAGACCGAGTGCCCAAACGGCAATTCAAAACCCATTATTTTTTTGCAAAGTGCCAATGCAGCAATTTAACCTGAATACAGGTGGCTGTGAAGGGGCAATGTTGGGTGCCAACCGAAAGGGCTCCGAGTGCCACCTTTAGCACCTGTGCCATAGGTTCACCAACACTGTGCAAGATCATGTGTGCTGATGAGCTTTACTGATTGTTCTGTGCCTCCCTTGACTGTTCATCTACTTGTCTTATGGCTTTGGCTAAATGTACTCAAACATCACATTGGTTCTCTACTGTTAAGAGCAATCACAATCTCTATGAAAGCCAGTGATTTTGCTGCTCTGATGTCAAAAGGGGGGGAAATTATTCATGGCCTATACAGATGCCACTTCACTTTCACCTCAGAGCATGTGAAAACTGGAGGAAATGCAATGATACTAATGGTTGGGGACAAGCAGAGAGTCATTATGATACTAGCTAAGAATTGGTAATGAAATTCAACTTTCAATAAAATGAAAGAAGTTTGTACTATATTAATCAATAAGAATGTTGTAGATATTTAGGGAGAATTTATTGATTTTGCATAAATAAAGAGGAAGGGAGATTTCTTTATTTTTTTAGAGTATTTTCACCTCGCCTTTCTCTTTGGAAAAGGAGCCAAGGCGGCTGTACCTCCACAGGAGTCAATTCAATTTTGGAAGGAGAATGGGACTCCATAAAAGGAAGAAAACGGATTGTATCTCCAATGGTTCTGGGATGAAGAAGCCCATTTTGTATAATTGATTATATATAAGAAGGGGTGGGGGAAAGGAGAGGGAGATTCATTCTGAATTTAGCCTGAGATTCAACAGGGCCTGAGTCTGGTTAAAAATGGTTTTGGGAAGAGGAGTAATAGAATTTGTGGTCCAAACTTTCCTCTCAAGAACTTCACTATATTACTTACCATTAACAGTCAAAAGTAATTGGCAATTGTGTAACTCAATCGTCAACATTATATGTTATAGTTTAAGAGAAAAGAGAATGGCAAAAGCTTACCAATGCACTACCACTGCGCAGTCGTTCAGCTATAAACTCATCCATGAGGTCAGGAATATTTGTATTACTACTGCCATTATCACTACCAAGAGGGTTCTGCTTTTGGGTCATATCATCTCTATTGGCTAAAAGCAAATGAATGACTGTATATAGTAAATAACAATTTTAACAACAAATACTTGTAAAAGTACTTAAATAATCTAGCCAATATGTTTTTTTAAAATTATTAACATGCAGTTAAAGAGTATCTTTCCCCCAAAACAGATTTAGTTGTAAGAATTAGTACATCTATCTTACCCTTTAAATTCTCCCACCCCATCACCACTGAGCATTTGTTAGTGGATTTCCAGTGACCTTGAAGAGCAAGAAAGCTTACAGGTAAGCACTACTTAAGGTTGTTAATGCTTGCTTTAAGCATACATTCTTCATTCCTCCATATCACCAACTGCTTAATATCCCTCACATCTATCCCAGTGTATGCTGATCAAAAATACAGACATAAAAAGTACCACTTAATGATATGTGGCAGTGACTACACTTGAATAAAACAGTACACAATGAAAAAGGACATAGTGCACAAATAGCAGACTTTTAAAATGGTCAACGATTGGTAAGTTTTGTACAGAATTATGCTTTTTAAAATTTTGTTAAGGTTCAATAATTTAACCTCGATACTTTCATTTTTTTCCTAGTTGAAAATTTGCTGATAAATTGTTATCCCCTTAAAATTCCTATGGAGTAATTATGATGATAATCTGAAGAACAAGATGGTCTTCATAGTAAACTATTACAAACATTAAAACTGAAAATGTTATCTAAATATCCTAGAATCCAGACTGAACAATTTCTCCCAAGTGACCCTATTAAATATTGTATTAAAAGAAATCCATCTGAAATAATTTGCAGCATTATTGCTGAGCTTGTTGTGATATGCTTACGAAGACTGCCCTCAGATGGCATTAACGTCTCAATGCAGGATGCATTACGGAAAATCTGTTAATCATGCCAGCATACAACGTAAAAATTAAAACAAAACAAAAAGAAGCATCACAACCTACCTCACTGCTGAATGTTAATTTATAGTTCTTTATAGGTTATTTAATAGGTCAACTAAGATGGTGATATTAGAATGACAGCCAGCTTTGACTACATTGATTAGCACATAGAGGTCTCATGGTTAGCTCAAGGAGAACCACCATGTAACCTTTATGCACTTCTATGATCCCAGGAAAACAAAAGCAATGATAAATGTTGCTACGAAAACATTGCATCCATTCCGATGAATGCACACACAAAGCAATAAAGCATGTTTTTTTTTAAAAAAAATAGCTCAAATTAGAGATGGAAAAAATCCACATTGGATTGTTATGATGAAATAGTCCAATTTTCAATTTGTTCTAGTGTTCTTTTATTTATTTCCCCCCGCCCCCAAGGAGGAGGAAGAAAATCTAATTAAATCTGCAATTCGGTCAACTCGAATTAACTGACAACTAGGAAGGCAGACTAGAAATATGAGACCGACTTTTGCTGTTATCAAGGAGATAGATGCCAATTAAGCACAGAAGGTTGGATTTTGAGGCCTGCCAGGAAAAGCAGGACAAAGATAGGATCCCCTGGTAGATTACTTACTGTCTCTTCCTTGTCCCTATTGTCAGTGTTCAGCAGCAAAGTGGTTCAGTCAATGTGTTTAAAAGGATAATTAGTAATTTAAAATTCTACAGATGCAACTTATGCTGGGGAGAGAAATTCAGCTGGCCAGATGCGCATGCAAAACCAAAGAGGGAAAGCACTGATCACCCCAAAGCCTTTGGATTGCTTTGTACAAGCTTGCTTCAGGTGCATTAAGCCAAACTGGTGCTGCTTTTCTCCTTTTGTGCTGTGCACACAGTGTTAGTGCTCACCTGCAGCTTTCTTTCCAAAATAGCCCATTACATGACTGTACAGATCCCTCAGTGGAGCCTCTGCTGGCACTTTGCTCTGCCTCTGTGAGGAAACATTTGCCTTCGGCTTCGAAAGAGCATGTACAACAGATTTATAAACGCCACCTAGGGAGCCCTGCTGCTGTCCCGACTCCTGACTCGATGGTTTGGGCGAGCTACGATTAGTCATCTGATTTATTCCCATCGTTTCGTTCTGCAACGTGACCGCTGGAATGTCTCCTGATTCTTTAATCTGCTTACTACCAGCAGAAGTTGTACTGGCTGCGTCTAGAGGCCTGTGTACTCCAGGTCTGACCGTCACCGCTACAGCAGATGAGCTGTTGCTCGCGGTGCTGCTGCTGTTGCTACCGCTGGCACTACTGAAACCACTCAGTTTGCGAAGTCTTGCTTTCCAAGGGGCCTCCTTGTTTTCTAGAGGATTATAAAACTGAACTGATTCTGTAGACGGCCTAAAAGTAACATGGACGCTGTTTCGCTTTTTAGTTGCTATTTTCATGATTTTAGCCTTATGGGTTACTGTTTCAGATATACTTCTCTTAGTTGGTGACACTTTGCTCATGTCTGTCGTGTGAACCATTTCAGGGTTAAAGGTGGATTTATGTGGCATTTTCTTTGCATGCATGACACTTGTGTTGGTTATTCTTTCGTTAAAGAGGGCACTTCTATGTTTTACCGCTAACACTGTTTCTACAGACACCTCTACGTCAGTGGCAACTTGTCTGTGCAAAGATCTCTTCCTTTCCTTGTCACTAGGGCTACTGGACCCATGGTTAGACAGATCTGGGATGTATTTATCATAATTTAACTGTTTAGCTTTATCGACTTGATTTGTTGTAGAATTGTCTATTTGTGTAGGTGCAATATTACTTATAAAGCCACTTGGGTTTTGCTGCAATTGCAGCTCAGTACAACTGGCCCCTTCTGCAACAGTGGTACTACTTGCACATGTAACCGTTTGGTTTGTACACTCTATTCCATCCAATGGCAATGTATCATGCCTACTTATTCCTGCATCAACTTCATGAGGAGAAGACTCATGTGTATCTATCTCAATACTACTGCAAAGTTCTTCTTTTTCTTTAAAATATTCTCTCAGAGAGGACAGAAGATCATCTTCACCTTCAAGGTCAATATATTGGTTTTGTTCAGAGGCTGCATCTGTATGCTCTACTGGACCTACTAAGTGACAGAGATGGTCATAAATGCTATCCCCAACTTCCAGAGAGGACTCTCTGCTATTGGTATCAGTAACATGACTTTCAGTAGATCTACACATTGAAGAGGCCTCTGTGGAACTCTGTAAGCTTGGAGCATGATGGGATGAACCGTCAATGACAGGAACTGCACCTTTGACTCGTTCAACAGTGAATGGTTCCAGGATATCAGATGTGCTGCTACTGCGGGGAAGTGGTTGTTCCTCGTTCAGTGCATCAAAAACTTCACTGGGAGTTTCCTCACTCTGCGAAAAGTGTCTGATACGAGGCTGTCGTGGTAGGATCTGAGCATCATCCAAGTCTGTAGAAAAAGCGTGTATTTGGTATATGTTATATCTACATAATTGTTTTCCTATTGTTTTATTTGTTCACTACGACAATGTAACAATATGCTTCAAAGAGACATCCATAGTATTTTCTCTACTACAATGAAATATGCTCTATCAAAACTAAAATACTGTCAAAGATAGTCAAGTTGTGTGTGTGCTCTCACACATTAACTATCTAATATAACATTACACATGTCTGAGTTAGACCACACAACACAATCTAACATGTTAACATGCACTGAAACAGCAAGATCACGGGAGATTTGGAAATGTTATCAAAGCTAGAGCTGTGCCAATACACCAATAAATGTGAATTTAATTCAAAGAGATATTCAGAAATAAAGAATTACTTATTGCAATTCCTGCATTCTAGAACTGTCATTTCTAATCATAATTTATATTTGCTTCCTCACAACCTACTATTTGACAATGTAGTTTCCATCATTCCCCAGCCAGCACAGCTGATAGGCAAGTTGGCTGGATCATTATGGAAAATGTAATCTCATCCCCAAATTGGGGAAAGTAATGTAATCCCCAAGTTGGGGAAACCTCACTTAAATGATTCAATATGCAGAGGCTAGTACACAAATGAACACTTGTAACAAACAGCAATCTATGTAGGAAGACAAACAGAGAATGGATGTTGAAACCAAAGACATATTTGCTTTGTTGTTCTAGGTGCCAGTCCATAAATTTTCTTTCTTAAGTCATCTGATCCAACAGACTGTTCTAATTATTTTGCATGCATAGGGACCTTGCACACCCACCCACCCACCCCCATCCACCCTTCAGTCTTTCATTGTGATCTTCTGAAGCAGCTAGCACCTCTTAAAAAAACATCAAAAACTGATTTCTTGCAGGGGTTAGAATCAGTGTTGAAAAGAAAGTGACAAATCTTGAGCCTATAGCTCATGAGTTCATTTTCCTTTCTCTAAACAGCCAAAATATATTAATTGTGACGTACTGACTTATCCACTCAGGGTGGGTTGGAGTAGCACCTAGAAGAACATGAAAAAAAGAATACTTACAGTATTTCTCATTTCCCCTTGCTATTCTAGACCAGTCAGAGTATGCCTCTTTAGAGGTGGGAGTGAAGGGAGAGAATTAAAACTAGCTATTAATTTGTAAATAAAAGAATAAAAGGAACTATAGTTCATATTTTCTGCAGAAGCCTCAGTAACACAAGGGCTCTAATATAACACACAATAAAGGAGTTAATGCAAGCTGTTGTAGCAGCACTTCATATCTCCTTACAGATGGACGACGCTGCAGAGCCTAAAGTAGCATGTAAAGTGAGTGTAACATATGCTCAGTGATGAATCCTTGTAACCATTTAATATTCCAGTGAAGCAATTAATGGTGAAACACGTCAACTATTTCTTTCAGTATGCTTCTGCATTATGCTACTACTACTTTTGTAAGATTATACATTCCTCGTCTCAGTGATACGTCGTGTTATTTTATTTCTTTTGATTTGGAAGCACCTTTCAATGTTTTATGGAAAGGCAGGCACAAAAGCCAAAAAAGAATGTGCACAGAACACATAAACAAAATGATGTCTAAACCAAACAAATAAACAACGACATTTGTTCTTTATTTTCAGCATAAAACCCATAAGAAAACTGTGCAATATTTTAGAGCATACATTGTTCAGATGGATTTCCCTAGTCCTGATGTTCCCACTGGAAACAAACTAAAGATACAACATTTGGGCAGAGGAGGTAGATAGGGGTTGCAAAGAGGGTTTTGAGACATAAACTTTTAGCAGAGAGTCTTCCGCATCTCAAATCTACAAATTAAAAGTGGACCTCAAGAGAAGAGTCTGATAACAATTATTTTAATTAACTAGGCTAATTTAAGAATTTGGTTCCTTAGTGTAATCTTGGTTCCTTAGTGTAATGCTTAACTAAATCCTATCTAGACCAGAAATGTTTTATTGTATAAGAACATAAGAACAGGCTTGCTGAAACAGGCTGTTCTTATGCTTAACTTTGAGACTGATGCTTGACTTTGAGATATATGCTCGACTTTGAGATTGGCAGCATGGGAATATACCAATACCTGCCTCATATGTGGAGTCCATGATGCTGTCAAGGTGGGAGCAACTCTAGCACCATGTCTCTGTCACAGAAAGACAAATATCTCTATTTGTCATGGAAATTCAAGAGTGACGGGTTGCAGATGCTTGAGTGTTGTTTTCAAGAGATGTGCTACTAAAAGTATGAAGAAAAAGAACCAAGGCTATACAAAATGTGTTGTATTTTGGGAGACTAAAGTATTTTGTCCTCCCACCAGAAACTTTTAGAATTCAGCTCATTAATGGCAATGAATAAAGACCATGGTGCAGATTTTTAGTTTTTTTCACTTATATTTTTACAACAGCTGCGTGAAGACATCCAAAACCATTATCTAAGGATTTCTGCATCTACAGAAAAATACATTCATCTTACATTTCTAGCAGGACGCAACTGCTATGGGAAATAGATGTCTGAAGATTGAACTAGGTACCCTGATATTTATAACATGGCTGGTGGTTCCAATAGGTGACAACCTACAACTGACTTGTCTCCAACTCTAGCTCCTCTTTCATTACTGACAGATGTTGTGTCTGTGACCCCCTATTGTTCTTGCTGAATTATTCAGCAGAATTATTCAAATACAACAAACTTTATTTCAGTAATAAACAGGCCAGCACAGCCCTTAGTGGATTCTGACAGCCCATCTAACCAGCCACTGGTGACTATAATCCGCTAAAGTTTAAAGTTCACTGCTGGGGTTCAGTTTGTGCCACTGTCCTCAGCAACCAAGTTTTCCTCAGCAAGAGCCAGTACACCAGTAGTAGCTAGCCCCGATACTGCAGATTCTTCTGATAATTAAGCTTTATTAAGTGGACAAAGGGGACAAATCTCCATTAGGATACTCCATCCTACACCCATCCAACCTGACACATGTGTGCTTGGATTCTGCTTTCTAGGCAACAGGGATCACCAGATTCAGTCTTTAAAATGTATGTATTTATTTAAATTTATATTCCACCAAAAATGTATTGAAGGAAGCTACGAGCAATAAAAGTGATATAAAATAAACACAATAAAATATAAAAAATAAAAAACACATTAGTAAGAAAAACATGAAATAATAGCTCCCAGTAAGTTAAAATTCTTTAAAAGGGAAATAAATAATCTACGGTAACATAAATGTCAGCTTGAATAACAAAAAGAGTATACTTTCTTGGATTTAGATTAAAATGAGAAATATATTTAGTCTGATTTTTCCATGCAATCTCTTTCTGCTTGGCTCTGCATTCATCTTACCCAAAACAAGTCAGTTACTGGTTCTGAAAACAAAACGAAACAAATTAAAAAAAACCACCCACCCACCCAAATAATAGATAACATGGTCTAAGTCCTGATGAGGAACCAAGGACACACTGAATCCTTGAGGTGAGGGAAGGTAGTTCCATTAGACTCTTTTAGCCCAGTGGTGGTTCAGTCATAGCACCATCCCTGGAGACTTCATCATATGTAGTCTTTCATGAATGAAAAAGAGGTTTGTCATATTAGGCAACCTGAAAACTCACAGTGCCTTGGTTTCAACCCTGTATGTATGTATGTATGTATGTATGTATGTATGTATGTATGTATGT
>JAHTLZ010000016.1:14559746-14597916 GCA_023846285.1 Phrynocephalus versicolor | reverse complement strand
TGTGTGTGTGTGTGTGTGTGTGTGTGTGTGTGTGTGTGTGTGTGTGTCTGTCTGTCTGTCTGTCTGTCTGTCTGTGTATGTACGTGGGGGGAGGTGAAATGGAGCAAAAGGAGAGGACAACATGGTACCTAATGTTTAAGCCAGAGTGTCTGTATTTACTTAGCAAGTTATTTAAGAAGGAAAGAAGGAAGGAAGAAGCTGCAGGCATTCAAATTAGATCCGAACAAGTTTTAATAATGTTTTGGATTAAAAAACATACATCCCAAATATTAATGGGAAGAAAGAGAGGGAGGTGGAGAGAAAGAAAAACCAAGAAAAGATTTTAATTTTTAAAAATGGGATAACCAAGCTTTTGTTTTTTTATTCCAAATAATTCTTGGCAAGGTCCCAGGTACAATCTGAAAGCAGTGCAGTACATGCTTGAATCTTATCTGAAGGTCTGTAGCTTATTTACCCCTTTCCACCTTGAGATTGTAACAAAGAGCACAATCTCTAGAACATCAATATCATCCACTTCTTTCCTTCCACCCTTTCATTTCTGCTTACCAATTTGCTTAATGCCTGGGCAGAATTTTTTACTTTTAATTTGGTACCCTAAAATGTGTACCCAGCTCACAATGTGTAGCCTGTATAATTAACTTGTAAACTGGGCTTCATAAAGATATCGTACTAATATGGATCTGAGGATTCAACAGAGCAACAGATAATTTTTTTTTAAAAAAAAGAACATGATGGTTGCAAACCTGAGTTCTCCAAAACCCTGAATCAGAAAATGGTGAGCAAGGCACAAACTATACTTACATATTATGTCAAGATACAGATTACACTAATATCTGAAATACAGTATGTTTTATGGCAGGATTCAACAATCTCTGATGGTAAAGGATATCACTAGCAGAGCACATACTAGTGATCTAAGGGGCTAATATCTTTCCTTTCAAATCTGCCAAACATGATTGCTAGTCTTTGTTGGATTTTTAGAGCAGTATTATTTCTAAGACTTGTTTCTGTTCAGTTCTATCTTTGATGCTTATGTCATGTTTATTTGTATGGACCTATTTTGTTAATGTGGATTTATTGATATATTTCTCAAAATGCTGATTATAATAAGCGGTCAAAAGGAAAAGGCCACAATGCTAGTAAATTAAAAAACCAAACCAAAACAGCAATGACATTGCCCATAAAAAGTATGTGGTTAATATCCTCAACATCTTTGTGCTGAAGACTCTTTATGATAAGTTTTTTTCTCCTTCCTTCTCCTGTCCTGCCACAAGAAGAAAATGCATTTCAAAAATATTTGAAGGCTACGTGTGTCAAATCAACTTCAGCTGCAAGAATTCAGCAGCAAAAGCAGAAAACTGCATCATTTTCACAATAATTGGCACAGCACTAGCTTCTCACCATTCCAAAATGAACAGAAAATATAGCATTTCACATAACTAATATTAATTCTTAATCTCTTCCATAATTTTGCCCCGCTCTTAAATATTTTACTTTGAAAAAAAGTTATTTATTATGCAGATTTTTGAAAGCAGAAAGATTAAAAAAGTGAAAAGGGGGTGCAGAAATTAGCAGAGGTGGCACTACCTGAAAGCTCATCAGAAAGGGGAGTGAGAACAATATCAGGCAAGAAGGGTTTGGAAGTATGGATCAGAACAGGAGCACTTTTAGCACTGCGTATATAGGCCGATGGCAGAGCACATTCACCAATGGATCGGCTTCTCATGGCTTCAAAAAAGGAAAAGAAAGAAGTGGGGAAGGAAAAAAGAAGAGTGACTATAATGAAAGGCTGTGTCACAGAAAAAAGCAGCAACAGAGAAAACAAAGGTAAAAAAAGGAAGAAAATTTAAATTAAAACATTTCAGCACGGCAGATACTGGCAGAGCTGTAAGGAAAAAAAATAATCAGTGGGCACAGAAAACTTTTAAGTTATTTTAACGCAAGACAAGCAATAATGCCTACATTTTCACAATTACGGTATAATTCTTTGATCAAAGAAAAACACTAACAGACCAACCTATGCATTTCTATTCCAAAATAAGCCCTACAATTGAACTTGCAGGTATGTGTACATGTAACTGCAATCTAAAACATATTATTATTTTTATTAATTAAGGGATGATAAATGGCACATCTAAAGCCATGGCAAACACTAAAAATTTATGTAATTTGGTACTCATAAAGTGTATTTCCTCTTACTGTTCTTAACTGTCTTTTTATTTTAGCAAGAACCTTCTATAGAAACAAATTAGAAGAGCTTCCAAGTTAAGGTTCAAATACTGCGGAAACAAGTTAGGTTCCACTGTGTTCCAAGAAGCTCAAGAATTCAAGAGCAGGCACGAAGCACTCTAAACTACATCTCCACTTGATATACTCTGTCAGTGTGGGCAGATTTCTAGAGCAGAAAGTTGAGAGACAGAAACTAGCCCTCTAGGAGTTGTCAGATTATCGGTGCCCTTCTTTCACCATAGTCTATTGTGATTACAGCTGGTGAAAGTTGCCCTCCAAAAACATCAGGAGAGCCACATAATCCCCAGTCCTGGCATGGGGAGTGTTACATGGCATTGGCTAACTACAGGAGCCAGTCAAGTTAATTTAACACTGATCCAATAAAATCAATGGCATAGGTTACTCACTGAAACCAAGGCGATTTAATTGAAACAAATTTAAGTTTGAAGCCAACTAGCAATGAGCTAGTGGGAGATTCATCAATCATACCAGCCTTTTCCAACCACCGATTGTGGAAAAGATTTCTTCATAGTTACAAGCGTACCTATAATCACTATGCATTGCATACTACTCTCCCTATATAAATAAAAAATACATACACGAGTGATTTCATTAATACTAAAAGGGAATGCAGTTTCTGGAAGAACAAATTTGCCTGACTTCCTATTTGCTTTTTGTTTAAGAAGACAGGCAGGAAAATTTTGAAACGCTAAACAAGTTGACAGGATTTCTCTTTTCTTTAATAAACATGCTAGCTTAAAAACAAATATGCTTTTAAATTGTAGAAGACTGCAGAAGCATAACATTTAGCCAAAATGTACCACAACAATAAATAATAGCAGAATGTGCCAGCTAAATGGAAACATTACAACATGAGGCAGCAAAACAAACACGGGAATATTTTTAACACAAAATAAAAACTGAACTGACTTTCTGAATAGCATCTTAAAAAAATCTAAATCTAAAAATTTATATTACGGTCTTGACTCTAAAATAAGGTGCTAAAATATTCAAACCCAACAATATTTGTATTGCATTAGATCATTATTCCTAATTATATCACAAACTAATTATATAAAACTAGACCATTTTATTATGTGCAGGATTTTAAATGCTAGTGGCACATCCAGCCTCACTTACTCATTTCCCAGTTTCTGTGTAACATTTTAAATCTTGCACTGATAATTTCTTTTGTACCTGAAATGCGACTTTTAAGATCTTGTTTAATTTTAAGACACAGAAATTTGTAAGAATGGTCTAAATGAAAAGTGGCATCTGAGTTTTGCATAGGCAAAATATGTTCAAAATGTTTCACACCTTCTGTCTGTGTCCTATTGTTTGTGATCATGCGGGTGCATACAAGATGCAAAGTTCATCAGGTTAGCCTGACACATGCTTGAAAAGTAAAATCTGTGCAATGAGACAAAATAATTTTGATAACACACACGTAACACCCATCTAACCTAAATGTAGGTAAAGTGGTCCCTCGTTGCACTTTACCCAAATCTTTTTTTGGAGGTGGTGGTGGTAGAACTGAGTTCACAAGTGGCACATTGCACCCATGGATGTTGGAGTGTATTTAACTTGTAATGTAAACCAGCAGATTGAGGCCAGCAGTACTTTACATCTGATCTAACATACTGAGAGGTAGCAGGAAACCATTTTCAAGACATTTCCCCCCAATACTGATGTACTTACTCAATGGTTAAATTTAAACTACCTTGCATATTTTTTATCAAACTGGTTTGTTTTTCGAATAAGTCTCCATCTTGTTAAAAAGACAATGTTGACATACCTCTTCTTTAGACACAAGCGTTCTGCATAATGCAAGCAGAACTGGCAGCCACATTTGTATGTTTTAATCACAGAAAAGCAAATACAATACTGCAAATTAACGGTCACCACAAGTTACCCAAGCTACCTCCTTAACTTACAGCACTTAAGTGACTGGACAACTAAGGCTTCAATTAAAATTTGCAAAGTCTGAACAGTGTAATCCAGAGTATAATTAAAATTTTGGATATTCTCTAGGGCCAACTCGCCTCTAGCTATAAAAAGCACAACAACACAACAGAAACTATATCTTAGCATTAATCTCTGCTCCTCTGGAAATTTATATAAACTAAAATTTGGTGATCCACGGCTCACTTGACTGGTCTCAAGAGCCTCTCATTCTTAGGTTCATTTCCCCTAGTGTTAACAAATTCTTTAACAGCATTTTAAGCAACAACCAAACAATTATAACAAAAATAAAATAAGTAGATCATCTGATAAATCTTTCTCAATCGACAGATTTTGCATCCCTGTGATAAGAACACTTAAACTGTCTGTAAACCAAAGGAGCATGCTTGTTTTTGTTCTCAGAGATATGCTATATAATGAAATTTGCCTCCCAGATGTGACCTGCTAAGTTTTTATATAAAACTACAGAGTCATTCTGACCTTAAACATCAATTCCCTCAAAGAAAACTGGTGGAGGAAAGGCTTTGTCATATAATGGAAGATTTAAAAGGAAGATGTAATATATTGATACTTTTCTAAAATTACAAAAGAGTAATTTCACAACAATATAGTTTCTTCTTTTCTGGGTGGGGGGAAATACAAATAACAACATCATTACTACTTTCTTTGTAAAGGGGATGTTTTAGATTTGCTGTAGTGTAAGCTAATGTAACATCACGTATCTTCAAAATATTTCCAGTTTTGATCACCACATAATTTATAAAAAGAATTAAGATGTAATGATATCTCAAGGCTATTTCTGTGGAAAGCAACCAAATTCCCACAATTCTCACTGTTGTATTCAAGAGTTGTATTGGGGTGTACATGCTGTAGCCCATGACCCAGCTGAATCCCCAGAGCCTCAAGCATGTCTCACAGGCTAGTGGTGATACCACTTTGTGGGGGTGTTGTTGTTTTGCTCCCAAATATTCCCAAGGCTCTGGGGAAATGCACTTTGGATGATAAATATAATTGCGCCATGTGATTCTCTGTTAGGCTTTACAAATCTTAAAAAAAAGTGGCTGCCCCTCCCTGCCAAGAATTAAGGAAGGGAAAAATGGACCTCACACCCTCAGAAGTTGCTCACCACAACATACTGACTTAGCTAAAGAAAAAAATAATAATCTCCTGTTCAAAGAAAAGAATAAAATGTGACATTATTAGTATCACTAACTTTCTTCACTTCCCTTCATAGCAGGATTTTAAGGCAAGTGAAAAACCGACAGGAGGAGGTTATTCCTTCCTGTTGACAACACTGGCTTCAGCCAGCAGATGACTCAAACTTAGGAAATAATAATAATAATAATAATAATAATAATAATAATAATAATAATAATAATAATAATAATAATAATAATAATAATAATAAAAGGTCAGCCAAATTATAGCAAATAGGCAGTAAATGGCCAAATGCAAATGAGACAGATGTAGACTTATTTTCTTATCCAAAAATTATCAAAACATCTTGTTTCAAATGCAGACTAAAAATAAAGGACACAAAGGGCTGGTTTAAAGAGTAGAATACCTATTTATAAATAAGTGAAATATAATCTGATCAGGATATAGAGAGCTACACAGATAGTTCTAAAGAGATACTGGGGTTTCCCAAGTCTTCAGAACAATACCCATGAGCTTTCTGAATATTATTTCTGAATTGAGAATGGGCATCCACTTTGAAAGCACTCTATGTAGCCCCACGAGGTGCAGCATGTTCCCTCCTTCACATTTTGTTGTGTAACACCAGGGTCTTCCTCCTCTGGGGCCGCTCCTGACTGGGTTGGATCTCGGGCTGCCCTTTCCTGCCTCCTCCAGCAGTCAAACTCTCAGACCAGGAGGCAGGGCAGAGATTTTCTTCAGCCAGAGGAGGTGGGGAAGTGCAGCCTGAGCTCCTGCCTCGACTGGAGCACTGCTAGAGAAGGAGGACCCAGGCAGCCTGCAAGGAAATAAGAATTGGCCAGCCGGCCGGGGGAGGAGAGAGGGGATGGGTGGCTTGGTGTGGTGCTGTGAGGGGTGCTTTGTGCAAAGCATCACAAATCAACTCGTGCCCATCTCGATCTCTGAATATGTAGGGAAACATCTATGCTGCCAGAGGTCTCAAAGAGGAGGAAAAATGATTAAAGATCCCATCATCAAATACGGATATTAAGCAATTTCCACCACACCTCCTCACCTCCTCTTCTCTTTCCACAGGTCTCTTTTTCTCACTTTCTCTCTCTCTCACACACACACATCAAGTAATGTGTATATATTGACTAATCTTGTTTCTTAGTATCACCAGTGTTATAGTACTTGGTACGTGCCAAACAAGTAGCCAAAACAATGCCTGCTGAGAACATCTAGAAATTAGAACAATGTATTTTCCCTTCCCATGGCCAAGAAAGGAAATAAAATACAAAGTTAGGAAGTACTAGGAAGCAAAATATATTTAGAACACAAAGAAAGCCTTCCTCTGAAAGCAAACCTTGGTCAAAGAGAAAGGCAGTTCTATTTTATATGAATGAATAATACTAACGTTAATATTTTATTCTACAGCTTTGTGCATGGATTACAACTAAAGCCCTCTAAGCTGAAAGCCCTCTAAACTGAAAGCACCATATCAACACTATTATTTATTAGTTACTATTTCTCTCCTCTAGTTCCTCTCTAAAAATTTTCTCTACAGAAAATCAGGAAAAGGCTTTATAAAAGTTCCCTTTATCCCTTACATAAGGGCATCTGGATAAAGCTGTTTATAGTTCCAAGCACGATCAAATATGTACTATTATGAAAAGATATCAGCTGCAAGATTTGCAGTTAAGTGCAAATAGAAAATTACACTGGCTATAGAGTATTGGGAAAGGATAAAAGCCTCTTTCCAGTGGAACTGCCCTTGTGCCCACACAAGTTCCTTGGCGCCAGCACTATCTTGTTCTGCTGTATGATCTCACATCCAGTGCACAACTATCTGCCAGCACATTTTCTATGCTGGTTCAGATAACCTGACAGAAGAGCTAAAAAATGCTGGGGGCGAAAGTGCTATATTAGTCCAGGGTCAAGACAATCCTAAACCGTTTCCAAAATCCCTAGTCTTGAAGGGGTTTGTATTCAGTACAACTTCGGGTGCTCATCCAATCTTCAGCCATTTCTTGAAGTTAGGACTGAACCCTTAAGAAGCTGTCTGATACTCAGTTGGACCACTGGTCCATTTAGTTCAGTACCATCTTCACTGACGACAGAAGCCGTACAATATTTCAGATAGGAATCTTATGTAGCCTTAGAAATATGTCAAAATGCCATGGATTGAACATGGGATGTTTAACATGCTAAGCACACATCTTAATGCTAAACACCAATATGCTGGGGAGTTTCTATCAGGGCATGAGCTGTCTGTAGGTTTAAAAGACAATGCTTGGAGGATTTAGCCTGTGTGTCACCAATACATGGTATCAAAAGGAAGAACCACGGGTTCTTTGGTTCAAATAGCCTCTTGCAATGCAATAGGCCACAGGAGCTTGTTCTGTCACTAGTCAATGGAAACGCCCAAGGCACAAAGGGGGTCCAATGTGCAATTCACAGAGGTCATGCTAAAGAAGAGTTTTATAAAAAGGATTCAGGATCAGGACTGCAATCAGGTTATACCCAGGTCCACATTATATCTGCTTCAATTGGCCTTCTGGAGTTCATCTCCGTTTACTTGATAGAGGTTTGGTTTCTCAGTTTCTAACAGCCTTTTGTGAGTACTTTACCCCCCCTTTTCCAATGATGTTCTCTATGCTTCCTCTGTCATGCAATTTGTTGTGCCACAGTTATAATTCTTTACTAGCACTCTGTAACTAAAAGAGGGAGAAGGGTCCTTGAAGGACACATTCACCAAAATTCTTGCAATTCCAGGAGGAACTGCAGCAAGGAGGGAGGCTAGAAATTGAATAAACAAATAAATAAATCCCTGAAGGCACGGGCAGGCGAAGGGTGACCTTCTGAATGCGACTAGACCAGGGGTGTCCAAACTTTTTGCAAGGACGGCCAGATTTGGTGAGGTGAAAATGTGTGGGGGCCGACCATTCAGCCACATTTGGCCTCCGGGCCAGACTTTGGACAAGTCTCTATAACATGCAAGGAGGCAGGGAGGATGCTGCAGCAACGGTAGGCTAGGCAGGTGGCTGTGGGGGATGAACAGAGACAGGGAGGGCAGGCAAACCATAAAATTGCAAGCTGATGTCTCCATCCAGAAAGAAAATGCACCATTGATACAGCCTCAGGCTGTGTTGCCTTAAGTCACTATGCATGGATTTCTAGAGAAAGCTAAGTTTGTCCCCTGAGTGTTCACCTGGAGAAAATTAAAGTGAAGAAGTAACGGCAGATGACTAGGGTATGGCATTAGAATAAGATGAGTAAGACTGATAGGGTGTGTTATATACATTCCCTAGAGATATCCTGCAGGGATTTTAAGGTTTAAGTGAAATATCTTAAGTAAAAATCACAGAATGATGACTAAAGAAAACTAAACATAATTTTTAATGAAGTAGGGAGTGGTAAAACTTTTTTGAGTATTCTTGGTCTAGAAAACTCTGGAAAGGGTTGCCACAACTTGGAAGTGACATGCTGGTATGTAAATATTAATTAATGTTATCAAGATAATAGAAGCCAATAAGGCAATAGAAATTTAGCACATAGATAAAATTTACTTTGGGTCTATTTTAAAAACTCAGAAAAAGATCCATACAGTCTAAATTTCCAATTTTAAATATCTGAAAAAGGAATTCTTCAGTTTGTTCCTGACAAATTCCTCTCTCATAACATCTTTCTAATGCAGGATTGCAAGAGCCTGATTCTCCAGGGCTAAAATCTTTTTGACGAAAACCTCGTACACCAGAAGACAATCATATATGGAAACAAATTCATTTGCACAACCAGGATCACAGGTTGTGCAGGCAGAACTGTTTGCACAACTGAACTCTAATTTACATGATCATATAAAGCAACAGGATTCTGTGTGAGATATTTTAGACTTCAGCTTTCAAGAAATCTTGCCAGCAGGGATAATATTTAGCCCAAAAGAGCTGGAGGGCTGAAAGTTCTCCAAACCTACTCCATATGATTTGAACGAGTAATCAGAATAATAATTCAGCACAAGTACCAGCTACGACGCCCTTGAATTTTAATCCAAACAGTTTCCATGACTGACAAAGGTTACATCAAGATCTGAATGGGGAACCTATGAGCATTGAAATGCTTTGGGATTAAACCCGCTGAATCATGCTACCTTGAGATGATGGGAATCCATCTAAAAACATCTACAAGCTCTTAACTTCCTTGCCCCAGTTTACAGAATCAGATCATGAGGGCAACAATTTGGACATGTGTCTAATAATAATTTATAACAAAAGCTAAGTGCCTTATCTCCTAAAATGTTATACAGATTACTTAAATCACACACACATTTCATTAGTCATAGTACACACAAAGCATATGCAGAAAGTTATTTGCATGAAGACAGAAATTTCTGACAACTGATTGTCCTTCTATGTTTGCAGTTTTATCTTGTTTCGCACATACCAACTGTTTTTTGCCGCACTATGCTTCTTGCCTTTTCTGTCCCTGGAGATCCAGTGGTTGTTGCACTCCGCTGTCTCATTGGGGCCTGCCCTGGCTGATCACGACTCCAGCCTCTTGAAAATGACTTATCAACAGATGCCTTTTGAAATTCATGCCCAACACCTAAAGCAGGAAAAACCCAAACATGTCCATGACCAAGTCGGAATCTATCCGCCCTGAATGGTAATGCAGGAGTAATGATCAACACATTTTTCTCACACAGATTTTACTAAATACTATTAAAAACCAGATTACTGTATAAACATATAATAAAAACAGGATTTGTAATTAAAGTGCAATGAAAAGATCTTAAATATCTAAATTAACCTAAAAAATGTATTCTATTATTTATTAGTAGAACTGTACATGTCTGTCCAATAACAAATAAATAACTTTTCTTCAAAAAATGAAGATTTACAAGACTTTTCTACCAGATCTCTTCTTTCACATAAAATATATAATAAGCTGATTGTCTCCCTCATGTTTGTTTACCAAGAGGTTCAAATCTAGCATTCTGCTTCTCTCTCTGCTGAGAAGCGAGGGAATTAAACCAATATGCTATTGTATTTCTCTGGCTTGTCAGGATGAGACAGTGCCTGAGTACAGCTATATCATAACACACAAATCATGGATGGAAGCTCCACTGTTAGTTCAGCCACCCTTTCACATAAAGCATGGACCTTCCATCCATGGTTTGTGTGTTATGGCATTACATTCTAGCTTAATATGGTGTTTGGACATATGTCAACTATGGTCAATTTTCCTATAACCAGACCTGAAAATAAAGCACAATGGCTTTTTTTAAAAAAATGAACTGTTTTCATCATCTGTAAACAATCCCTGAAGACTTCAAAAGAGTAGGTTAACCTAATGTTGAAAAATGGGCTGAAACGTTATAGAAGTGATATAAAGTGAATACATCTTAGCTTAATCCTAAATTCCAGTATGGTTAAGGACCACTCAGAATATTTCCTTTGTAGTCAATTTAAAAAGAGTATAACAATGTCTGTAAGATTTTCATTATCTCACTCTGCAAACACAAATGGTCCTAATTAATTACATCAGCTAATTAGACTACTGTGCACCTTACCTTTTCGCTTTTTTTGTTTCTGCTCACTTAATTTATCCAATGGTAGGTCACTGAGATCCAAGCTGTATAAGTTTCTAGCTAATACTTTTGTTAGAGTTTCCATAGTTAGTGACCACTCTGTCGCTAACTCTTCCCAATAGGTCAATGATGATAATACTGACAATAGGTCATCCCACAGTTCTCGGGAGATGTATACATTTAGATTTGCTTTGATCCAAGCTACTATAAGAGTCTAAGAACAAATACACAAAAAGTAAAAATAAAAGTATTCACTGTGTTGGAACAGAACAGTCTCAGCTTACTCTAACCATTTTATAATAAAAGTAAAAAAAAAGCTATATAACTACGATAACTACAGGAAAGAAACTGCAATATTTTGACTGTGTTACTAGTTTCTCCCTCTCTCTTTACCACTCTCTGTACCTTTCTTTACCTCATTACAATTTCCTCTCCTCTCTATACCATTACAAATTTCATCTTAATAATGAACTGCATAAATCAGCACTTTTCTCTATATTCAATATATATTGAATGAAATTAAACACAGTAAGATCCCTTTTTCATACATGCATATGCTTTGGGTGTTTTGGGGGGACTGTTTATAATAACAAACACCTGACATGGCAAAGGACTTGACCAAATGATGTTGCTGAACATATTCTGGCCTTAGTTACATTATAGATGATTCATCCATGCCATGCAGGCAGCATTAGCTAACTTTGGCAAAGTGATCAAAATTAGCTCCCACATGCAACTGGATTTAATATGCATAAATAAATATTCAAATACAAAACCGGTTTTTCAAATGTTGAAATCTTTTCTACAATGCTCAATAATAAGTATATTATTGTATCACCATTAAATATAACTGAAGCTGCTACATGTCATTTTAAAAGAGTTTGCTTTGGAAGGTGATTGCAGCCTAATAAAACACTGAATGAAAATAATCTCCGCTGAGCTAAGCCCAATCTAATAACATGCAGAAAGATTAAAACATTTATATTAATTTGCCTGGAAAAGAGGTCCAGCAAGCCTTCCTGATAAAGTAAAATTCTTTCTTCCTTGATATTGTAGAAAAATTTGAGATGGTATTTTCAACACTGATTCTGTGACTCTGAGCAGCACAAGCAGCATCTGTTCCCTGCAAAGCAACATTAAATTAAATTTACTATTTCAGCTCAGACATTTCTTTCTTAACCTTCTCATCCATAGTTTTATAGCATCTGGTACTGGGATCCAACAGATGATGCTAAAGACCTATGTAGTGATGAAGCTAATTCCTGTTTCTAAAATGACTCCATGTAACTATTAAAACTAGATTTAACATTGAAGATCTTCTACATGATCCACTGCAACTAGGCTCAGCTTAGGAGAATTACACAACTCTGCATTTTCTGTTATTATCCTTTAAATCTATTATTTTTATTTCTAAAGGAATACTGTGCCACATCCCCTCAGAATTCTTTTCCAAAGAGAACACACAAAATAAAAGTTGAAGTTTCATTCTGCATTTGGCCCCATCACTAAAGAGGAACCAAACGTACCACAGATATTAACTGAAGACTGATATTAACTACATTTCCTATTGATCTTTCATATTTCACAAGGTAGGGAAAAAGCCATATATATCAAACCAGGTAGATTTCACTTGCTAGGGATTTAGGAGATACAGGCTGAAAGCCTACTGCATGGTAACACAAACATGTCACTTCTAGACACAAATCGCCACAAGTTAAGAAATATGTTGGCTTTATTTATTTATTTATTTATTTATTTATTTATTTATTTATTTATTTATTTATTTATTTATTTATTTATTTATTTATACTGTGCCGTCTTCCCAAAGGAGCTCTGGGCAGTTAACAAAAAAATGTGCAACAATAAAAACAGTTATCAAACACGGAGTTCAGCAGCAGCAACAACAACAACAACAGCAAATACTCGGCAAGATGGCGGAAGAAGAAGAGAAAACAAATTATGTGTGGCACTCTGAGTCACTTGACAAAGGGCATAACAGATATTATCTATGGAGACTTCTTATCTTATGGCAATTCCTTTCCAAAAGTGTAAATGCAGAAGATTTATTTAGCATGTACTTATTCATCATGTCTGTCTGGCTTTCCTTCTTCAAAGAAATAAGACTATAATAATTTTTGCTTCACAGCAATGCTTTGAGGTGCGACAGGTTAAATATACCACAAAGTGAGTTTCTGGGCAGAGCACTGCTAACCCCTACTAGCTTCTGAAAAAGGATATAAATGTAAGAAAAAAAACATAAAACATTAGTTTACCAAGTCTTCTTGTCCATGGATACTTGCACTACCATGTATCGGTAGATATTAAGAATACGTTTGCACATATCTGTATGTTCATCTAGCAGTGTTTTAATCTCATTTGTTGGTTCAAGAAGAAATATATTTGAGGAATTTGTTATAAAAACCTGCATTTAAAATGAAGTAAGAATCATTATTCTGAGAAATCAGCCAAACCTTGTTGGATTGATTAATCACAACACTACAACAAAAGAAAAACATCATCAGGATCAGCTGGACAAAGTTTAACCTGGTATACTTTAACAAGTAACAGAATACTTACAACACAAATCACAGAATTTTAAAATCTAAAATGTTTCCTAGAATGATGTCCAATGGTTTTTGCATACAGTCCATAAAATGATAATTAACTTCAATGCAATTTAATAATTAATACCTGCTGTAATCTGAAATTGCCCTACATGAAGTAAAATAAGTATAGATTGTTTCAGTACTTGCTTGCATAGCTGAAATGGACTGAGCTGAAGAATACTCATATTTACTGAGGACTGAGAAGTTAGAACTAACAAGATAAAAAAGAACAAGATCTGTTCCCTAAATCACACGATGCTCTAAAATGATATGTGACATAATAGATATATATATAATGGGCTAGGGCACATATGCTGACTGGATAGCTTTGTGGTTTAGGTATCTGGCTGTGGAGTCAAGGGTTGGGAAATTCAGCTCCCCACAGTGCCTCCTCTATGACCTTGGACACGTTGTACAGTGGCAGAATGACCCTAGAGCAGTGGTGGTGAACCTTCGGCACTCCCAATGTTTTGCACCACAACTCCCACAGTCCTTTCTCATTGGCAATCTAGGCTCGGAATTCTGGGAGTTGTGGTTCAAAACATCTGGAGTGTCAAAGGTTCACCAACACTGCCCTAGAGGCAGGCCACCTCTGAATCTTCTGTACCTGGAAAACTGGGAAAAGCAACACTGTAAGTCAGAACTGACTTGATGACACATTATTATTTTTATGACATATACGCATCAGCATGATTTCGGTATAAAAAGGAATGCAGCTAGAAGTAATAAAAATGTAAAACATAACCACAGTCAGCAAAATATCTCCAGAGTTATGAAGTACAGTGGTACCTGACGTAAGAGCAGCTCGACTTAAGAGCAATTCGACTTAAGAGCAGAAAACTGTTGGCATTTTAACTGCTGCCTTACAAATTTTAGATATGGTCTGCTCGACTTACAAATATTTTTCCATTTTTTGGATTTCTTATTTTTTTCAGTTTTTAGATAGCTATCCCAACCTTGCTGGGTGTGTGGAACTAATGAAAACCGTGGATGAGAATGCCTGCCCATCCATCTCCAAACTGCTGTTTCGACAATAGCTTGCTTTATGGCTGCTGTTTGTGACAGTAGCTTGCTTTACAGATGCTATTTGTGATATTAATAATAGCTTGCTTTACAGCTGCTGTTTGTGACAATAGCTTAGCTTGCTTTGTGGTAGCTGAATTATTTATTTTTTCCTCTGCCAACCGTGGATAACTGAATCAGTGGATAATGACTCAGTGGCTATGGGGGTCCTACTGTATGTTCAAAAATTAAGCAACACTTACAGGATTTTCAAAAACAAGTATACTGGGAAAACGTTCAACGTGAGACATAAAATAAAATAAATTCTTTACCTGAAGTACGGCCTGTATTCCAGCTCGTATTCCTTGTTCTGCAGTGTCAAAATCAGGTGTTTTATGGGTAGCATCCTGGTAACAACCATTTCTTGTCCAGCTTGAATTGCGAACAGGTCCAGAATTACCCATTATTTCCTAGAACAGAGATTATTGCTTTCCAAATTTTTACCAACACAGTATTTTTTCCTAGCTTAGTGGCCAAATGTGTTTCCTAACTTACTGGCCTTAAACAAAAGCTAATGTATAAAGCTTTTGTTTTCTGGAAGACAAACGTGAAACTTGTCTGAGTTCACTTGTGTCCTCTTTCACCAACCAGGGAGCTATAAGTAGGATTTCAGGATTTCTGCTTTAAAATCTGAAATTGTACGATTCTTTGCTCTTTAAAAGAGCTAGTCATTTATTCTCCCTACTGTTCCCATGAGCTGCCTAGATACCCTAAGCACATCAGATCTCGCCTGATTCTGGAAGCTAAGCAGGGTCGGCCCTGGTTAGTACTTGGATGGGAGACCTCCAAGGAATACCAGGTGCTGTAGGCGCCTGGAGTAGGAATTGGCAAACCACTCCAGTATTCCTGCCAAGAAGCCCATTTCTTCAGAGTTGAAGTGTAGGAGAATCTTTCTCACTCACAGTGCCTCTGTGGCATCCATTAACAGAAAGCTGGAAGGCACGTAACAAACGAGTACAGTTTAACACAAGCGTATTGTACTGAAAAGTCAAGGTTTAGATATGCTGACACTATGTTTCACTTATCATCAGTTTCTCAGGCTAAGTTTTACACATGCGTAGTGAGCTCAGCTCTTAGAACAAAGAAATATCTGTATTTGTGTTTTTATGTGACGTATAAGTCTGTAATTGGTTGAGAGATGGCTGCTGGGATTTGTAGTCATGTGGATCTCAATAAAGGCTCTTGCTGGATGCAGAAGAGGAGATAGAGAAATAGATGGAGAGATAGAGAGAGAAGAAGAAGCATCCATTTTGCACCAAGAAACACGTGTGGACTCTTTATTTTCCAACCCATTAGGGGGGGTTGCTGGTTAAGCTTCCCTACTGGGTTCCCATCAATACTCAAGCTTATTTCTGAAATAGGCTTCCCAAGTTTCTCAATCCTTAAAACGTTAAGGATTCCCAGGAGTTAAGTCCTACAGTTGGCGAGCAAGCTTTTCAAGCCTCACAGATTGGGGCTTCCCACGTGGGGGTTATTCCCACATTGAAGATTTTTATTTTGCCTAAATGCCAAGAGGGTTTGCTTTATAGATGAGAAAACACTTGCAAACATCATGAGACATCAAAAGACTAAATCCATTTCCAGTTCCAACTAGATTAGAGCAAATTAATCAACCAAAACTTTGTAAGTCAACACTCATGTAAGTTCTACTGATTCTGTTGCTGACGCTACCAATTGGATTTAGGCCTAAAATGTCAGTTGCTAACAATGGTGCAATTGATTCCAAGCCGGAAAAGTACTTTTAATCCATTAACAGCGTTGCCTGTTTATGAAGGCGTATTAAAACAACTAAAAACAATTAGTAGAATTTCTTCTGACATGATCTATTGCATTTCAGGCTACCTAAGTAGTTTCAAAACTCAGTATTAGTATCCATAAACCCTCTTTTCCACTAACTGTAATGGGTTACAAATACTTCTATGAAGAGAAAATGACTGTTAAAAGATATTAGAAAGAATTCTAGTGTTGTTTTTTACCTCCTCCCTTTCTTTCCCCTTCTCCAATGCATGATGTTCTGCAACATTTTCATCACAGTCAGTGTTTGAAGTGGACACAATTTCTTCTGGTTCCTTCATGAATAAGGGCTTTTCCTCTTGTTGGATCCACTCCTGGTATACTTTTACCACTTTCCTCATGGCTGCTGCTTCACAGACTGGCAGTAAAAATGCCTAGCATTGGGGGGCGGGGGAAGACATAATATGTTATCTTAGAAAACTGTCTTAAAAGCTATTCATCTGGTTATATTTATATCTTAAGCGAAATACCAAGGACAAACCGTATGCCCGCCCAATCTCTTTCTGAGTAGTAAAAGAGAAAAATACACAAGACACAAGAACATGTGGGTCTGGTGTTACAAAGCACAAATTGCAAACATGTACTATTCATCAGTCTCTCCACTGTAGCTTTTTGCTTTCTTGAGAAATGCTGATAGGACCCTTGGAGCAATGAAGCAGACAAACTTGCTGGGTGTGTGTAACTAAAATTAACTGAATCAGTTTATATTTATAGATAGCCTAAAATAAAGTACATTGCATAAATTTAATACATTTTATTCCATGAAGTAGCACAAAGAGCCATGCTTAAGAAAAAAATTAAGTCTATGAAATTGGTATCAAATAGATGGAAAGCTAAAGAACACACATGTAGGCTATGAACCTATTTGGTAATAATTACCTGTACCAAACATTTTTGTTGGTTAGCATATTTTGCCAAGTTATTTTCCTGCACCTCTCAGGATTTATTTAAAACAATAATCATTTATGTGTAATTGAAATAGTTAATGATCAAAGATATATATATATATATATATATATAATGGGAAGCCAATTTTGTTTGAGAAATGCAAAAACATAAAATAAAACAAGAATCATCATCTATTCCCAACGTAAGGATTATAACATCTAAGCGTGGTGACAGAAACAAAGGTTTGGTTTCTCCTCTTTAGGAGAGATGTTAAAGAGCAGGAATTCTGTATGGTCAGTAATGAAGAGCTGTTTCTTTCTTCATACGTATATTGGCCTTGCTGTGTCCCCTGGTGTTATGCACATACAGTTCCCTACGGAAGGTTTTACCTCTGGGAGCTTCCATGGCAGCACCAAATAAAGGTTACATGCATCCATGGTTGTTCCTCAAGCAGTGAAGCACTCCCTCAGGTGATAGCTGTTGCCCAGTATACTGAGGGGTACTCCTCTCTAGAAGTCAGCCTGAGTTCTGATCATTTACAGACACCAATTTGAAGGATTTAAGGCCTCACTGGAGCCAGGAATTAGTGACAGAATAGCTAACAGTATCAACTGGTTACATCATAAGACAGTGACGTTAGGGCTTCTGGCCTTTCATGAGCCTGTTCGTAGTTGCAATGTTGTATATCAGATGAACAACACATGTATAAGGAGTCACACTGTGAAATGGTGGCACAAAATCTCACACTTGCATGAAGGGGGCTTCTCTTATTTTTTTCCATTTTTAAAAAATTAATTTTCACAAGCTTGATAGTTACAATCTTACAGTCTCAGATCTCTTATAATATTTTGCCCCTCCCCCCAACAAAAAGGCCATCTTATAACTACAACTTAAATTTTTAACCATGAGCACAGTTTTTTCAATTAAGGGGGGCCTTCTCTTCTGATGGTTTAGGTAGATCCCATTTCTACTCAGAAATACCAGAAAACACTTCAGTTCTCAAATGGGTTAAGCCAGGCATGCCCAAACTTCGGCCCTCCAGATGTTTTAGACCACAACTCCCACAGTCCTTTGCCATTGGAAATACAAGCTTGGAATTCTGGGAGTTGTGGTCCAAAACATCAGGAGGGCTGAAGTTTGGGTATGCCTGGGTTAAGCAGAACAGCTATACAACAAGGTGAGTGATATCTGCATCTGCAGGTATTCAGGGAGGCAGTGGGCAGATGAGGTCATCTTGTTATGGGCCTTTTTGTCTCCTGTGAACTTCAAGATAGCAAAGAATTTTTCCAGGTGTCAGACTTGGGACCTGGACTGGCCTCACTTTCACCCAGAAAAGGTTCTGATATCTGGGGGACGGTGGCCTCCCATTCCAAAGCGCTACACCGTTTCCAGCATCAACTGTACCTAGCCATGGCATCCGAGGCCAAGGGACAATCCCTCTGAGGCCTACCAGCCAAGTCCTCCCACGTGTCAAGATATACGGCTGGGCTATACTCAGCTATGTTCTGGAACATACTGTTGTGCAAGAGGGGTAAGGAAAAGCAAGCTAGGCCCACTTGGCAGAAAGAGAGCAGAGCAGCACAGCCCTGCCCCATGCAGAGCGCAGGCGACTAGCCTGCTCTAACCACCCTGCTCCACTGCAGGAAAACCACTTCATTTACTAAGAGTACACAGGAGGAGAAGAGCACTTGAAATGTTACCCTGCTTCTTCAGTTCCTATTACAACATTCTTACTTAGAACAAACTTGTTCCACGCAACTTGAAGATGAGGTTTTCAGCCCCATTTGGGCAGCTGCAGGGAACATTAAAACAGTGCTACAAAGGCGTGTGGTATGTCCCAGATACGTCCCTTCAATTTACAAAGCATGCAACAGTTTCTAAAGCTTGCTATTCCATAGAAAAAATTATGAAGATTTGATTGGATCATGTTAACTTGGCCAACACAAGCCAGAGCTTTTACCACTGCGATTACCATAACCTCAAAATATTTGTAAATCAGCACATAACTTTTTGAAAGTTTCAACATTGCCTCGGGCTTATGTACCAAGGCCATTGCTGAATTCTACTCAGAAATGCTCAGCGGGATCCAATGGTACACCCCTCCAGGTGAAACTACAAAACCCGACAGAAGCATTTCATTCTAACCCTCCAGTCTGAATGGCTGGAAAGTCCAATTTTTAGGTGCTGTGGTCTGCGGGGATGGCAGAAAAAAATTCTGAAAGCTCTGTAATTAGAGTGATAGAATTTTTTACCCTAATGTTTGGCGAATCAAAAGCATTCTGCAGAAATAAGAGAAACTATTTACCTGACGAAAGATTTCTGTAAGAAAGTTAACGTTGCTCCTTTTAGAAGAAAAAACTTTGCGGACAATTTCAATATCTGTGAGATGTTCTTCATCAATACTGCAAAGGCTGGAGGAACTAGGTTCTCGTTCAGTTAGTGTGCTTGTGTTCGAATGAGACTGTTCAGGCTCCGCATTTCTGTCAGGTCTATCGCTACTGTCATTTCTGCTATCTTCTCTAGAAGCCAGACTAGCAGCTGCTCTCTGAAATGAGAAACGAAGAGACACACAACCTGACTCTTCAGACACATCATCCCAAAATTTAATGTGACACTTCAGCAACAAGGGTGGTATGGTGTGTTTGCTGAACACCAGCAAGTTAGGTCCCCCAAAAAGCAACTGTAGTGCAGACATAAACATGTAAGACATGAACCAGTCCCTAATTCAAATCTTACCTCAGACATGAATTCATGAAAGGCTGCAGGCAACCCACTGTTCTCTCAGCAGTACTGTAATGCCTATCCTCTACATTTGTAACATACGGATAATAAACATTGACCTATTTTACAATACCCCTGTGATGACTACTTAGATAATGGTAAGTAATTCTATGATACTTGCCTCAGTATCTAAAACACTTTACAAATAGTAAGGTTACAACCACTGCCTCTGAAATGGCTTCTGAAAATTATGATTATGAAAATCTGTTCTATGTACTACAGAAGCTCCACTTGTTAACTCCACTAATCTGGGTCAGCCTTGGGAGGTCTGAGGTGGGAAACAGAGAATATAAAAGAAGTACATAAAATAAAACTATGCAATGACTAAAGCCCTTGAAAGAAAATTTCTCTATTTCAAAATTCTGAATTTACAAGCACATTGAGTGCCGCGGAACCATTAGTTACGGTTCTGAATCTGAATTAAGAATGAAAAAACAGGAAGGTTCTCCCTCCCTGCCACTTGAACCAACTTCAAAACTAGGAAAAGGGCAAAGGACCTTTCTTTGCCCTTTCCAGCTTCATTGCCTCATCTCTCAAAAAAGATAACTGGCTGCACGCTTTAGCAAGAAGGACCTTCTATTTTAGATTCTGCACCCCATCTACTAACAATGCGAAAACACTGCTGCTCTCCGATTCTTCAGGAGAGACCTCTGCCTAGCATTAAGGTCTTAGCAGCATTTCTCAAATAGATCCCCAAGGTCTCACCTGCCAAAAGAAAGCAGAAACAGGCACTAGCCCATCAAAAGATTAAGCACTTGAGCAGCTGCAGATCCCAGAAAAGCTTTCCTAGAAAGACTAATTTAGAACATTCCCAGGGTGGTTCACAACACAACAAACCACATTAGAATTAACAGTATAAAATACAATATACAACAAATACTCTAAAATAAATAAAATGCTGGCGCTAACTACAAACCTACCTTTGAAGAGAGCCAATCTTCCCCCCTGGTTTACTGAGGAAATGCTAGCCATGAAATGTATGGGACAGAGACTAGAGTGATAATGACGGGAAAAATTGAGTGGATCCGACTCAACATGAACTAGAGCACAATGGAAGGCCTATTCCATGGCAGTCATGACAGCAAATAATACCACCATTGCATCTGCAGAGAGTTGTCCAGCTCATCAACGACCCCAGGAAGATAGTGCTGACCACTCATTAGCTCACTGTGAAAAATCTGCATAGCACTTTGCATGCAAAGTCGCTGAGATCTGCTCTGACTTGGATGGTCAGAGGTCATACCGATGTAACTATGGTTCCTTCTTGTTCGATTTTGATGGATGTACTGTATTTCAGATTTTGTAGCCTAATGATGTGGACAGGAGCCTTACAGAGGCAAAGGCCACCATTTGTATGCTAGACCCTTGCCCATCCTGGCTGATAAAAGCTGCCAGAGAGGGACTGGCCAAGGGGGTCCAAGGGGTAGTGAATGACTCCTTGCAGCAGGGTAGAATCCCTGACTGCTTAAAGGAGGCAGTAGTAAAACCACTATTGAAGAAACTTCCTTGGATTCCACAGTACTACATAATTACCAGTCAGTCTCTAATATTCTATTCTTGGGCAAGGTGCTGTAATGAATTGAAGAACCCAGCTCCATGGGTTCTTTGAAGAGATGGGTGATCTAGATTTCAATTTGCTTTCAGGCCTGGTTATGGGACAGAGATGGCTTTGGTCATCTTGGTGGACAATCTACGCCAAGAACTGGAGAAGGGGAATGTGTTGTTGTTGGTTTTGCTGGAACTCTCAGCGTCTTTCAGTACCATCGACCATGGTATCCTCCTGGACCATCTCTCTGGGATGGGACATGGAAGCTTTTTTTTTTTTACAGTGCTTTTGGTCCTTCCTGGAGGGGAGAACTCAGAGGGTGGTGCTGGGGGACTCTTGTTCGACACCCTGGCCATTGGCCTGTTATATCTCTCTGGGTTCTGTTTTGTCCCCTATGCTATTTAGTATTTACGTGAAACCACTGGGGGAGGTTGTCTGGAGATTTGGCGTTTGGTGTCATCCCAACTCTCTCTCTCCTTTCCATCTAAGTTCAAGAACGCTGTCTTGATCACCAACCAAAATTGATGAAAGGCACCAACCATGGTTCTGAATCCAAATCAACATTTTTGTTTCTGGGCTAGTTGATCTATCCATTTCTGCACATTCTAGTATTTTTTAATAACAATCTCATCAGTTGGGGAATTTTCTGATTTCCAGAACTAGGCCCATAATAGTCTAGCTGCTGTCAAAAGGTGTAATAATAGATAATAATTTTGTTTATCCATTGTATTTGGCAATAAACCTAACAAAAATATTTCTGATTTAAACTCTAGTTCTAATTTTAAAATTTGCTTAACCCAAGTATGAATTTTAATCCAGTTAGTTTTTGCTTTAACACAAGTCCACCAAGCATGATAACACGTTCCTTCTTGAGTTTTGCATTTCCAACACTTATTTGATATATTAAGGGAGCATTTTAGCCAATTTTACTGGTGTTATGTGCCATCTATAAAACATTTTATAAAGGTTTTCTTTATATGAAGTAGCCAATGTTAGCTTAAAATTACTTGTCCATGATTGTTGCCATTTTTGAAGTTCAATATTATGGCCAAAATTCTTGGCCCATTTTAGCAAAGTATCCTTCACCTCTTCAACTTGCATATCCCATTGTAGTAAGAAACTAGATTTTTTTGAATTTGTTTTTCTTCAGTCATAAATAAGATTTTGTCAAATGCTGGGACTTCTTTTATAACTGGTTGAAGGCTGAAGCATTGTAGTATAAAATAAAATAAAAATTCTGGGCTAGTACCTGGAGTATTGTCCAAGATCATGGCTTGCTCTATTCTTGAATTTTTTTCAGAGTTGTTATCTCACTGGGACAAGAGAATGCCCAAAGGAGCATGATATGTTGTGGTCAGTGAGAAGCAGGTGGTCTACCTGTCCTAGCAAACTAATTTGAGCAATGCATCACAGTAGGTGGAAGGCTGCTAGAGTGCCAAATAATACTGTAGGAGTGTAGGGGATAATGTGCTAGAATCAGTGCAAATACCTGAGCAGCCTCAGAAATCACTACATGAATCTGGGTCAGCCACACAGCTTTATCAGCCTACCTGGTTGCTGTCAGGGTAAGAAAAAGAAGTGTACACATTACCCACAGCTCACAGGTACAAGACAGAGACAAAAATAAAATAAAATAGAAGTTGTTACTTCCTCACTCAGTCTGACACATATCTTTCTTGGCTCTACCTGAATATTCTTTGGCACATTTTCACCCTCCATCCCAGGAATCTGAGGACCCGTGTGAGGTTTCGGCTCAAGCCAGAAAGACACCAACCATCGGATGACAATAACACGGGCTTTAAGGAATGGTTCCTTGGTGCAATATATTGCTTCATTGGTTTCAGCATCTTTCTTGATCATGACATAATGTGGCTTTGGTCTCATCTGTGGTATCTCTGCAGAAGAGAAAACAAACTCATGAAGAAACATGTTGCATCAAACCCCACGTGACTGCTATGAAGTGCTAGATAGTTGAAACACTAGGAAACTGCTTAATAAGAGTTTATGGAAATGCTGCATTGTGCATATTTAACACTTCAAATCGAGAAAAAATGGATTTCAATCCCACTTCTAGTTTGGTGGTGTTGGACTGGCTGCTGCGTACAAGTCCTGAATATTAATTGTTATCTCTTCCCTCCTCTCCTTTGCTTTGGAAATCTGGCATTTTAACACACACTTGTGACTCAAGTTGACACTTTATGCCAATATGTTTAACATTTTAAAATCTTTATGGAGTTCTAAAAGCATATTAACTGGATGCATGCCTGATGTCGTGTTACTTGAGGTCATGCTCCTGGATCAGCTGCACCAGTCTCTAATGTTGGTGGCAACATCTCCAGTGCCACCTCAGTGTCACAGCAGGGCACCTTGGAATAGTGAAGCATTCTCTCTACCATTCCAATATGGTAGGGCAGAACCCTCAGCTCATGATGTCCCAATTCCAGGAGATGGCAGTCAGCACCCAGGCCCAGGGTTCTTGGAGGACAACAGACTCCTCTTTCTCCCGCTAGAGTGCAGAAGATTTCTGCTAGCACCATTAATCAACCCTGCTCTTCTTCCAAAGGTTTAATTAGCTTTAAACCTTAATAGTTTTAAATCTTAACCAATTTGTTTCAATTAAGTTTGAACTTCAAATTTTTAGTATGCTGCTTTTATCTGGAAGTCGAGTCATGGCAACTGGACTTCTTTTCTTGAGAAATCAAAACATTTTGCTACTCATCCAAGCAGCTTCGTCAGTCTGAGGAAAGTTAGTGGTGAGTCCTCCAATTTATAGTTCACCTTGATTTCACATCACCCTAGTCTGAACAGGTCCATAAGTTGGATGATGACCTGAATGTGCTAATGACTCATACATAATGGGTGTTGGGAATGGTTGCATAGGGTACTTTCATGCACTCTAGGCCATTATCCACCTAACAAGCCTATTCAGGCCATTGTTCAACTTAGAGTGTATTCAGACCAGGCTCAATGAAGGTGAACTATAAATTGGAGGACTCTCCACTAACTTTCCTCAGACTGATGAAGCTGCTTGGATGAGAAGCGAAATGCTTCTATCTCTCAAGAAAATTAGTCCAAATACCATGACTCAACTTCCAGATAACCTCTCCTGGATGACTGAGAATCTTCACAAACATAATGCTGCTTTTATATGTCCTACCAAGCACGAAAGGTGAGATTAAAATAAAACAAAAATAGGTACAATAGATATATTATCAAAATAGAAATAAGAACGATCCAATTCCTCAGTCAAGCTTTTTAAAAAAGCAGAGATATAAAAATTTTAAGCTTAATTTCAAAGCTACTCAGGCCATTTCATGGCCATGTAAGAAACTCTTAAAATTGCTGAGGAAAATGAAAGAAAGCAAAACAAAACTTTAATTATATGCATTCTTCCTTTGAAATCAAATGGAGTTTTAGATTAGTGTGTTGGGAAAAAAAAATGATTTGTTTGAAATGTGGTGTTGCCAGAAAGGCAAATAAATGGATCCTGGATCAAATCCAGCCTGAACCATCCCTGGCGACACGGAGGATATCTTACTTTAGCTAGGATTCTCTGGAAAAGACAATAATGCTGGGGAAGGTTGGAGGCAGAAGGAGAAGAGGAAGACCAAATACAAGATGGGCTGACTTCCAAAAAGAAGTCTGCAAGAGCTGAGCAGAGCATTTGAAGATGGGACATTTTGGAGAGCGCTCCTTCCTAGGGTTGCCATGAGTCATGAGGCACATCACTCCACAAGAAGTACTTCTGTGTGCTAACAAAGCCACCTATCTAATACTTGATTGGCCTTACATTAAGAAGATGAGTCTATTTATTTATTTATTTATTTAATTACCGCCCGTCTTCCCGAAAGATCTCCAGGAGGTTAACAAAAGGGATAAGAAAGATCCCATTACAACAATCACTAAAAAAAAGATAAAAGAATTAAAAAGAAAAACAGGACAAAAGAAAACAGTGTCTCCGGCAAGACGGCGGCTCAGAAGAGGGGAGTGGGGGGAAAAAAGATCAATGGTCGCCAAATGCCCTATTCTGACCTTCTATCAAGCAAAGACATACGGTATATAAAAGCTAAACAGAAGAATGTACCTTAATGCAGAGAAAAAATGCCCAGCTGCAACAGTACTTTCTAGACAGAAGGAACAGTTTTATCATGAACTTTACTGCATTCCACAAGGCAATGCAGTGCAATGCAATGCAATTTCAAATGTGTTCATGCCCTAAAACTTTTCCATGCCAACTGTAGCAGGAATAAAAGTAGGATTTTGAAAATTGAAGTAGGCATGAGAGACAATGCAAAGGTCTCTCTGCCATACCTTATATTCCAAAAGGGAGAAAAATGCTGAGAGATATTGAAATAATGCTTACCAAGTATGGGGTTATACAAGCTGGTCTCCTTACACATGTTTGGGAAAATATAAGGCAAGTAATATTTCTTAAAATGCGAAAATAAGAAGGAGAATCCCTTTTCTTGGTTTTCTTTGTTCTTCCATTCCAGACTTTTGACCTAAAAGAGGAATTTTGGATTATTTATATTGAATTATTCATTTTCTACCCTGTCTTTCTTCCCTTGGGAGGATCCCAGCCAGCTTGCACAATAATAGGCAAGACTCGAAAGTGTTATATTCACACATATTTATATTCTAAGAAAATTAAACTTGGCAAGCAAGTAATAACAGTTATGAGGGAGCAGTAAATATGAATGCTCTTACTTCCTCCTCTGTATCAATCCCTGGTCTTTGCCACATCTGAAAAAGATTTCTACAGAACAAATAGGCAATATTTCCCAATGTCAGACTCCTTTCAGACAGGTCAAAAAGGAGTCTTGGCAAGAAAGGCGATGCACCTGCATGATCCCAACTTTTCCAGTGTTCCAACATGCTTCCAAAATGTGGTGTTGTTTATCTCTATCCTGCTAGACTCAATAGAATGGAAGCTTAAGAAAGCCAACAAGGAAAAAGCGACAATTCTGTGTTGGTTTCATGCTTTACTGCTGACGTATGATTCTTCTGTCGTATTCCCTAAAATTCATACGAATTGAGCCAGATGTAGGACTTCAAAGGCATCAGAAATATTAAAGCTAAGGAAGCTTAAGAACACATTGTTACTTCATTCAGGTAACCGAGGATGGGTTTGGATCCAATTTGAATAAACAAAATCTACATGATTATTTATCATTATGAAAAATTATTGATGTCCCCAACCCCCAGGCTCGTGCTTGCTACTGAGCTGCAGCCTGTTACACTAGTGGCCAACAAGGTGTCGTTAAGGCATGTGCCTGAACAGGCGTGTATATTTCTGCCCCCTCCTTGCAGGTCCCCCTCCCCCCTGTGCAATGGAACCTTGTGCACAGGGGGCATTGCACATATGTGCGGGGGGTGTGTGTCTTGCTCAAACAGGCACCTCTTGCACATGGGAAGCATTCTGTGCATGCTGCAGGTCATCTTAAGTGCATGTGCCTCCCATTGCATTCACGTGCACGTGAATTTTGTATGTGCATAACAGAACCCAATACCAGTCCCAGGGAGCAAACTCTGCTGTAGTCAACCCAACTGCTTGCACCAAACCCAGATCCAATCTGTCATATGCAGTAAACTCAAACAAAAAGTCTCTGTAAGTTTAATAAGCAAAATATATTGCAGGAAAAATTCACATAAACATTAAAAGCACATACTAGCTAAATGTTAGTTACCGTGTTTCCCTGAAAATAAACCAGTGTCTTATATTAATTTTTGCTCCCAAAGATATGTTAGGGAATGTCTTATTTTTCCATGAAGAATACTGTACACATTTATTACCTTATTATCAGGGAGGCCTTATTTTCGGGGGGGATACCTTGTATTTCAGCGAGAGGCAAAACTTTAAGTAGGTCTTATTTTTGAGGGATGTCTTATTTTCAGGGAAACAGGGTATTTATCCAAAAAAGGCAACCAAGATAACGTACCTGAATTACTATGTATTTCAAAAGTGCTTCTAAAAAATAGCTTGTTAGATCATCCTGTCCTTTATCTCCTGATTGTGGAGAGACAAGTGGAATAATTTCTTCTGCAGTCACTTGTGCTGTTCATGTAACAAAAATGCAAGTTATCAAGGTAGTACATTTCATCCTGAAAGTACTTAAGTGTTCCTCTGTCCTCAGTTTATGTACTTTAAAACATAACAGATTTTTCCTGAGGGATTGTCTTGAACCAGTAAAATCATCAATAAGAGTTTCCAAATAAATGAACACATGTACCCGTATATACTCAAGTATAAGTCGTTCCGAGTATAAGTCGGGGCCCGTAATTTAACCCCCCAAAACTGGGAAAATTTATTGACTCAAGTATAAGTCTAGGGTGGGAAATGCAGCAGGGCCTGGCAACTCCTCCTTTGTGAGCTCTCTCTCTCTCTCTCTCTCTCTCTCTCTCTCTCTCTCTCTCTGTGTGTGTGATGTTTAAAATGACTTTTAGCCATCAAGGCAAGTGCTTGGGTTGGTGGCTAAAAGTCATTTTAAACATAGTACGCTGCTCCCCTCCAACATGGGGGGGGGTCAGGAGAAATAGGGCACAATGTTTAAAATGACTTTTAGCCACGGACCCAAGCACTTGCCACAGTGGCTAAAAGTATTGACCCGGATATAAGTCGAGGGCCCCTTTTTTCAGCCCAAAATTAGGGCAGAAAAACTAGGCTTATATTCGAGTATATACATTATTTTCACACTGTGCTTGACTATAAGTAAATCTGGATCACTGCAATTCTGGACACATTACAGACTCTCAAAATGATACACACAAAGGTATTGCCACAGAATTCAGTGACTCCCTTCCTGCTGTAATTCACATTATTTCTTGATGGTTACGATAGCTAGGGACTGAAGCAATCTAGCAATTCGCCAGGCTCAAGTTCTCCAATATGATTTTAATTACCCTTTTTTTCTTTGCACAGAAGTAAACTTGAGAACTAGGATGTTTGAATCACACAAAGGACAAACACACTACTATACAATGGCTGCCACACTGCAATTTGTAAGCATCCAAGGAGGCAGAGGGTGAACGTAGGGCATAGCTGCAATCTCTCCTTTGGTCACAAAAGCACATATTAAATATCCAGATGTGGAATCATAGCAACTGGACTTGGTTTCCTGTGAGACTGAAATGTTTCACTACTCATCCCAGTAGCTTCATCAGCTTGAGGGAAGTTTTTGAAAGGCTTCCAATTTACAGTTCACTTTGGTTTCACACACACCTGGTCTGAACAGGCTCATCAGCTGAACAGTGGCCTAAATAGGCTCATTAGCTGGACAATGGCTTGAACAGGCTTCTTAGATGTACAATGGCCTGGCATGTGTGAAAGTCCCACCTATGAAAATCCCATGAAGTATGAGTTGCTAGCAGTGGCCTTCCTAAAAGGGATGTGAAGTGCTTCCGATTACTCTAGGGATTGATGAAAGGGCCACATGATAAATGGAAGACACACTGTGCCTAAATCCCCCACCCCTCTTGAGAGAGGAACCCATACTTAATGGGTGCTGGGAAAGGTTTCATAGGTAGGACTTGCACACACCCCAGGCCATTGTAAATATATTGAACCTATTCAGGCCAATGGCCACCTAATGAGCTTATTCAGACCAGCATAGTGTGAAACTAAGGTGAAATTGGGGACCTCCCATCAACTTCCCTTAGAGTGAAGAAGCTACTTGGATGAGTAGCAAAACATTTCAATCTCACAAGAAAAAAAGTCCTGTTGCCATGACTCAACTTCCAGATAACCTCACCTGGATCACTAAGAATATTTACAGACACATATGAAATATGTATTGCACTCTCAGTCTTAGGTATTAAAATCAATATTATATGTAATATGATATACCCTGCATTGTGCTGCTAATCATAAATACATTTTACAAATATACTACTACATACTTACTTTCTTGAACGCAGAGCACAGGATTTATGAGATTATCTAGTGTTCGGGGGCCATGCTCAGACGGTGGTGGTGGAAATCCCGGAATTAAACAAGAAAACATACACAGCTGTTCTTTACTACAATTGTTTTGAAGAGCTTGCAACCATAAGAGAAAGAGACGTACACCTTCACGACGAATCTTAAAAGAATGAAGGAATAAAATGTTTAATATCACATTTATTTGGGGAAAAATATTAATTATATTCTACTAATTATATCTAATCAACATTATGTAATTAAATTTAGTGAGACATCTAAAGATTTAAAAGAATATTAACAATTCTATCTAACTCCTCTTTCCCTAAACAAAATGAAAACCTAAAAGCTACCAGCCATACCTTTAAAGAATTCCCTGTGTGAAGTAATTTCTTTAAAATCAAACCTGAAAAGAAAAATCACACATTCAGTATTTTTGGCTTCATGGTGATGAGGTGTGAGAGTTCTCGGTCAGACTTGATAAAGACTACTCCTAACAAGTCCTTGGCAACCTCTATGTTACTCTTGGTGAGCTTGATGTCTTCTGGCTACTGTCTCTATGCCAGAAGAGAGGAAAGTTCACCTTCTCTATTTATTTAATCAGATATGTACTTTTGCCATAAAAATAAAATTACTTGCATGTATCATACTTGCACAGGAGGTAGCTAGCTAGTCTGCCATAAAAATTAAGGCCTTCAATAGAAGACACTGCAGCACTGAACAGATATTTGAAGAGTACAACATGTAAATTATTTATGATTGAAGGGAAATGTATCTATCATATTCTTTTAAATTGTTTTGAATTTAATTTGAAATTCTATTCAGGAGTCTTACACAAATTAACGAGTTCACTGGTCAAAAGCCTACTGCTTAGTGTAGTAAATAACTAGACAATGCCCATTGATTCAGTAGGGACTTGATGAGCCAATTCCATGATCCAAGCAGGCCTACTCTAACTGTGTCTCACTATGTTGAAATCAGTCACAGTTAGAGTAGACTTATTTGAATCAATGGAACTTCAAATAACCACTGACTCATTGGGTCTAATTTGTATGAATTATTATGTTAAGCAACAGGATTTTGGTCACTGTGTTTCTACAATACACTGCACTAATCCTAGTAAGATTATCAATGTATGCTGTATATCCATGACTTTTTCTTAATTTACCTTCAGCTGTAATCCTATAGACACCTACTGGGAAAACCTTCAGAAGGTAACCTTTTTTAAAAATTGCAGAACGCTTTCCTATAAAACATTACAACAGTGGGTATCTATAAATTTACAAAATCTTCAATATTGCAAAGAATGTAAAAGAATATAAAATGAAAGACGAGAGACAATAACAATTCCAACAGATTAAATTTAAATTATAATCGAATCAAAGGAAACCAAACAGTTCTATTTTAAGAGGACACTACTTCAACACTGCACTCAGAAGGACGTATATTTGCATAAGCATGCACAAGATTGCACTGTTAGTCCATAGTGAATAAAAGAGATTAGGCTTCTGTACTGATTCTCTGTTTTTTGAGAAGGCAACTTATAGAGACCAAAAGTGCATTTTGCCACACAAAGCAAATACCCACATTAAAGTGGTTACATTTATTTAAAAAATACCATCACACTGCATTAGTAGTACAAGGGCTCAGGCAAGATCAAAACATGAGATATAGTATCTAAAAGAGATGTAAGAGTAAAGTATGAACTATCTCCAGTTCTTGGACCTTGCTGATATTTATTCATGCTTTTAATTTATGACATCTAGATCTATTCTTCCAAGCTCCAAAGAAATTTGAAATACCTATTGAAAAGAATTCTTAAATCAGATTACTTGTTTGTTTGTTCTTTGCTAATAGTTAAAATTACTAATTGAATTAGTAAAAATGGAAATATTTTTACCCTGCTACTAACACTTACCAATACTGTGAAACTGCCATCTTTGATGAATTCTTTCTGGAAGAAGTTGTAAAATTTTCTACAAAGGAAAGAATCAACAAATACAGAATGAAGTTATTTGGACAAAATCGTTATGTATGAGCTTCAGAAATATATGCACTAGGAACAAAAATGTAAAACAGCAGAATCTTAATTTTAAGATGTGTCAACTATAGTGCACTTGGAATGTGCAGAAGCCACTCGTTTTGACCTGGCACAAAATCTATTGTGCTGGGAACATAAGAACATCCTTCCTGGAACAGGCCACAGCCCATCCAGTCCAGCATTCTGTCTCACACAGAGGCTCACCATTTGCTTCAAGGTATTCCCAAGCAGATGTCTTCACCTGCTTATGATTCCCTACAAATGGCATTGAGAGATAGCCTGCCTCTCTCTCCAACCCAGAGGTTGTCCTCAGGCATCCATAATGATTGCAAAGCTTGGTTGTCTGACAGAAAGATCAGTCAGCAGAATTTCTATGTTGGCTAAGGCAACAGAATAGCAAGAAAAGAAAAAGAAAAGTAAAGAAAAAGAAAAGTAAAGAGAGTGGAAGCAAGAGGGAGAAAGCAAGCAAGCAAAGAAAGAAAGAAAGAAAGAAAGAAAGAAAAAGAAAAAGGCCATGGAGAAGATTCAGGGTAAATGAAAACCTAAGCCATTGCATAAATCTCCTGTACTCCAAGGATGCAGCAACTACACCAGTACAAAGTTAGATTAATGTGCAGGTAGCGTTAAGTAATTCTATAATCCTTGGCTAGGATAAATTTGCATTCATCACACATCAAGAGGCCCTGAGTATCCTGACTTGTCAGGACTGGTCTCTAATATAACAACAATAATAACCCATTAAATGATACTGGTTAAATGTTACAAACAGTACTCACTAATACAGTAAAATAAACCATGACACAGTGTAATAAGTCATGTGTGTTATCTGCGATTGTATTTACCTAATTTTCAGAACTGCTAAGGACCAGATATTTTTATTATGTCCCAATACTTAAAACCATATAATTCAAAAGGTATGTACTTTCTTTTTCATATGGCTGTAGCTAGAAAGAACTTGATGCTATTTCATATCATTTAATTTAAGGCATTCATATCCTGCCTTACCTCCAAAGGAATGCAAGAATGTCCTATTTTGCATTACAGAGCTTTTGGATTCACATAATTTTGCCAGCTTTTTCATTTCAATAAAGTTCTGCATGTTATTTCTCCATATCAATGCCATCCAACTAGTGCACTTAAATATTTAAGCAACATAACACAGCTATTTTGTTGGACCAAAAAAAAAAATCTGGTTTGAAATGACAGAAAACTATACTTGTTCGTAATACTCCCTGTAAAACCTGAATATGTGATTATCTGTGACAAGATATTCAAGGTTGCCTTAGAACTGTAAATAAAATGGCACTTCAGATCTCTGTCAGCCCACAGCTCTTTTGTGGAACTAAAAAGATTCCACAACCAATTTTTTTTATATTCAAGAATACCAACTAAAATGCTTGACAGTACAAAAATACTAGAAAATTCAGTATTCTCAGATAAGATTGCAAGCAAGAAAATAAGGTTTTCATGCATACTGTATCAAATATTTATCTCATATGTCCCAGTATCAAATTGAATAATCCATTATTACAATCTATAAAAGCATATGTCCCAACAAATCTGGGACTTTTCCTTCATCATTCCTTCACACTGGACTGTGACGTCCACAGTCCTCTCTGTTTTGGTATGGGACTCCTGACTATATAAAGTAGGCCAAACTTTACATTATGAAATCTAATAATGAAAAATATGGCACCTCAACAAACATCTAAAGTACTGAAAATGTTAATCATTATGAAATAATCTCTGATTTCACAAACTAGTGTTACAAGGAGAAGGGATCAGAACAAAACACCTATATTTGAAGAGTAAGAAATTTGAGCCTTACCTCAAAAATAAAAAGTATCGCATCTAGTTCTTCCCTCTGGGACTTGTGGCCTAAATTCAAAAGATGAAGAAAATTTCAACAAACAAAATTTTCAACAACTAAAGATAAGGATGCATATATAGTGCAGTGCACTGAAATATATGTTATATCACGTGGCTCCTTCAAAGAGATAAATGAAACAGGGCTGTGTGAGCAAATACTCATCCCAAAATGCCTCTCACTCATGACACAAATGACTTATATATGTGAATGCTATCTAGCGGAGATCTGACACACACAATCAGCAGCCAGTACACACACCTTTCCTTCTCTTCAGCTGTTCGACCAGTCTTCAGCAGGAGCACGGGCTTCCTTGCCCCTCCTCCTTGGCTAATTCGTCACTCGGCCAAGGAGGCAGGACTGCCCAACCCATGCTCCTGCCTAGGACTGGTCGAACAGTTGAAGAGGGTGAGGAGAGGAGTTTGCTCCGACTGATGAGTGTGTCATTGGCGGGGGAGCGAGGGAAGGGAACGAGGCTCCCTCAGAACTGAGGTTTGTGCCTTAGTACAGCAGGTCTACCAACAATTGAGGATGGAGATAAATGAAGTATATATCAGAGTCTCATGTTACTAACTGCATCCCTCTATATGCTACAATTTGTTCTTCACTGTCCCGTTGTCTAAATGAGGGCCAAGACAAACATGGCCCTGCCAGAAAAGTTCCTGCTCTGTGTTGCAAGCCTGCTGTCCACAAAGGGTTTTTTTTTTTTTTGAGACATCATTTGATGTCCTTCCCATTTCACAGCCTAGTACAAGCAGCTCTGTCCTACGGCTGTCCACTGTAATAGCCTTGCTGGTTGTTCTGGGAAGGAAGGTGCTGACCAGGGCATGTGGTCTTGCTGAACTTGAGCTGTTTTGCGGACTGCCCTTGGATCCTGTCTCTTTTGTGTCTTGACTGCTGGGCAATTCTCACGGGGCTCTCCTCACCTGCAGGGCCCCGGCATAAGGCAGCTTCTTACACTTTTCAGGAGCATTACAATTGCTGGGGGCCACTTCCCACATGCTTGTCCAGGGATATGCTCCAGTGGGAACTCCATTCTGTGGTGGCCTCCTTAGCAGAGACAGCAATGCCCTCCTGCATCAGTAGGGTTAGTGTGGGTAATGGAGCCTCTTCACCATCACAGCCTAACATAACCAGCTACTACTTGGTTTCTTTTCCCTCCCTGTGTTGTTCTATCAAAGGCATTTAAATGCACTGCCTTAATAATAAATGTGAGGCAGCAAGAACCCACTATCAGGGTGAGACACACAGGTGGCTCCTTTTTGTCTCCTGGGATCACCACAGACAGACTACTGTCTGTCTTTCACAGTTCTATGTATGACTTTCTAAAATGTACACTCAAATTTGGCATGATGGCTATCTTGTTTTAAAGCTGTTCATATTGACATGTGAAAGGATTAATCCAGTGTGGAAGTCCGGATTAGTCTGGTTTGCAAATTAATCAAGATACGGGTATTGTGCAAATGCATTTTAAAGGTGAACAGGTAAAGATGATTCTAAAGATCGGGGAAAGAAAGAAACCAAAGTCTTTGTATGAAATTCTAAAAATGTATATGCAAAGAATTAAACTACAAATAAAGACATATATTTGATTTTTATTTCTTACCTTTCTGTCTTAGACTAATCTCGATAGTCACAAAATTTTCAAAAAACACGTAATATATATGTGAATAATGCTGGTCGAAAAATTGCTTAAGATCTATTGATTCTGCATTCTCTGAAAAATAAAAATAAAATAATGTTCAATGTTACATGACATTATATTTACCATTGTGTTGAATAATAAGATATGAATGATAGCTAATTATTAAAATTTCTAAAAACAACACATTTTAAGATTCTAGGTAATCTACTCTTAATCTACCTGCTAGTCTTAGGGAAAGAGATGCACACTTTTGAATTTCCCATGGCCACAGCAAGGGTGCTGTGACTGCGGGAAGTTAAAAAAAACCTGCTCTTCGATCTTCGCTTCCCCAAAGGGTAGCACCCTTGCTCTTCGATCCCCACTTTCCTGAAGGGGAGCTTGCAGAAGGTCTGTGGGAAATTTAAAAAAACTCTGCTGTTTGATACTCGCTTTCCCAAAGGGTGCTAACTTTCGGGAAAGTGAGGATCAAAGAGCAGGGGTGCTACTCTTCAGGAAAGTGATGGAAGCTTTTGAATTTCCCGCGGTCGCAGCGAAGAGGAAAGTGCCGTGGCTGTGAGAGGGTGATATCGCGTGCCCACAGAAAGGACTCTGCGTGCCACCTTTGGCACATGTCCCACAGATTTGCCAACACTGACAGAGGGTGAAAACATTTTCTAAAATGGAAGATGTTCCACTTGTAAGATGCAGTATTTCCTCAAATGCTGATCACCTAAGAAATCAAAAGGAGATTTATACGATTCAAATCTAAAGCCAACATAAGACTGAAACTTTTCCTTAGATTATTGTCCACAGGAAGCACAGTTTGGTAACATACAGAGCTGTTTAAGCACATAATTATTTTAATGTCCTTATTTCTTGTGCCTTCCTATAAATTCTAATAGTAGAAGGGCAGTTATGTTTTAGGTGTAATCTTTTCCACATCTACAGAGGTGCAGAATAACTGACTTCATCAGGGCTTACTTCTGAGTAAGCAATCTTAGAATTTCCAGACTAGCATTCCAAGAAAAGAATTTTCTAAGTGTCCATCATCTGTGGATTGAAGTTCAATTAAAAAAAACCCTCTGACAATAATTGTTAGTTTTGTGCATTAGACATAATGAATGAAATCTCAATCAGTTTAGGACAGCGGAAGCATTACTGCAACATGATGAGCAGTTCTCAAAATGGTTCCCTGTGGCAAACCTTCAGTGCCTTCCTTCTTATCTGATTCTTGGCTTCAACCACTGAATCAGATGAGTCTCAACAAAGCAAAAGTGCTCTCCATGCTGTCATGATCTAGTGCTGGCCTGAGTCTGGTCAGTTGATTCTACAGCTTGAAGTTTAGGAATCTCCCTAACTAATGTCTGAAGAAGTGGACATGTCCACGAAAGCTTACATTAAGATATAATAGTTAGTGCCACTTTTCCTGTCTTTTATATTGTTTTGTTTTGATTTTTGCCTGGAATTCTTTCACAAACTCACACAGCTACCTCTCACAAAACATCCCTAACTAATGGAGACACTCGTCTTTCTTGGCTGATCAGATAGTGTGAATAACCTTTCTCATCAAGAAACTATGCAGACTTAATTGTTCTTCTGCCTCTTTTACATAAGAACATAAGAAGAGCCATGCTGGATCAGGCCAAAGGCCCATCTACTCCAGCTTCCTGTATCTCACAGTGGCCCCACCAGATGCATTTGGGAGCGCATGAGACTAGATATCTGTCTCCTGATACCACTCCCCTGCATCTGGCCCTTGAAGTACCCTTTCACAAAGTACCCCACAACATTCTGTTTAGCAAGCTAACTAGGTGTGGAATTGATAGAACTACTGGGCATATAAAACGTATGATTTGTATTCCTGCCTTGAACAGGGGCTTGGAGTCCATGGCCTTGTAGGCCCCTTCCAACTATATGATTCTACGAAGTGAGTTTCACATGTGCAAAACATTGCCATGCTGCAATCATGAAACAATGACGTTACAGTCTCCATCTCTCCTTCTTTATTCAAATTATTTTATAACAGAATTCTTCAGCAGGAAGACTACTACATCTAGCAAATAACATGAAAATGAATTCGGCTAATAATATTTAGCTCTCAAACAAATTTACAAATTTACTCTTCAGATTTATAACTTTCAATTTACCTTTTCATATGAAACACGATCACCACTGCAAGCAGCTAAATATCACTACTAACTATTTCCCAATAAAGCAACTGTCTTCTGTAACAGACAGAAGGCATTGTGTCTCTTTGGAAAACACTAAACATCTTTTTACCCTTCTTTTGATGGCTAACATTAGATTAACTGTGAGTAAGATTTCAGAACGCACTGTATTTTTCTCAATATATCAAAATTTTAATTCACATTTTATTATACAGGTATATATATTTTAACAATAGTCCTGTCTTGAGTCTTAGGGGTGGGGCACCCAGCAGTCCTTATGACTGAATAAAACTTTTCATTTTTCAAAAAAAAAAAAAAACCTAAACTAAACTAAAACTAAAACTAAAATTAAAAAAAAAACTATTTTCAAAAAAAAATGTTATCTTTAAAGCGCATATCTTTAAATATCTTTAATATATTGTGGTCATTGGCTGTCCGTTGCTTTTCGAGTGAGGTTCAAGGTACTGCTTTTGACTTTCAAAACTCTCCACAGCCTGGGACCTGAATACCTGGCGGAGCAAATCTCCTTAAAATCAGCTGCGGGCCCACCCACCAGAGTGTTGCAGGCATTCTCACTCCAGGTGGCTAAGTGCAGAGAAGCCCGAAAAACTAGCACAAGGAGTCGGGCCTTCTCAGTGGTCACCCTGACACTATGGAATCGGCTTCCAAGTGAGATTCCCCTTGTAGAGTCCCTGCCTGCCTTTAAGAAAGCAGTTAAACCATCGCTTTTTAGAGAGGCATTTGGTGACCATTTATCGGGGTGGGTGGGTTGGTAGGGAACCAGCAAAATAAGACTGCCTGCTGGTTTTGTTCTTAATGTGTTTTTACTATTATGTTTTTGTTGTTTTGATTTTTTTCTCTCACTTTTATTTTATTATATTATTGTAAACTGCCCGGAGTTCTGGTTGGAAGACAGGTGGTATGTATGTATGTATGTATGTATGTATGTATGTATGTATGTATGTA
>JAHTLZ010000016.1:14463987-14558746 GCA_023846285.1 Phrynocephalus versicolor | reverse complement strand
CTTCCCAAACGTTTAGGACTCAGTGATGTATCGGCAAATTATGTGAGCAGATTCCAGTAAGGTGGCTTTCTGCAGCTGACTGATGGTGACATTGTCAACTCCAATTTCTTCTAAATACTTGCTTAGCTCTTTAGGCACTGCACCCAGCATGCTGCTATTATTATTATTATTATTATTATTATTATTATTATTATTATTATTATTATTATTATTATTATTATTATTATTATTATTATTAATAATAATAATAATAATAATAATAATAATATGATGATGATGATGATGATGATGATGATGATGATGATGATGATGATGATGATGTTTTGGATCGGTCTCTCCCAAGAGACCTCTTGTCTCTTCCTGGTGCTGCTGCCTTGCCTGCTGAGTTCTGGGTTCATCAGTGGAACATAAGTAATGCGGGAGGGGTTTTCGCTCCAGGCCACTAATAATATGGAGGGGGGGGGGGTCCTTTGTCAGCGGCAGAAGAAAAAGTTGGCATAATTTCCTTTGAAATTTTATTTGAACTTACAGAGGAGCAATGATATTAGGCGAAGAGTAAAAGCAGAACGCCGAGCCAGGAAGTCAGTTTGACTTCCGTGCAAGAAATGTGCCCGCATTGCTTGGAGAAATCCAGTCTTCCGTAGAGTGGGGAGGCGGGATCGGTGATAGGTAAATATCAGAAGCAAGAACGAACAAACGTACAGTTCTTACTTAGAGCATTTATATTCTGCCCTATCTCTCATGGCCTCAGGATGGAATTGTGTTTTTGGAAAAAGGAAAATCAGAAAATAATTATCAGGCAATAAATCTGAAAGAAAGCACTGTTCCTGATACATTTGATGACTGAGTAGCAATGAAACTTGTAAATAGGTCTGGCATTAAAGAAACAAAGCAACAGAATTTTGTCTAGTAGGTTTGCTACTGTTATTTTTCAGTGGATATGACTGCTATCCAGATAACACTTCTCCTGCAAATTGGCTTTCTTTCCCAAGCTAATTTCACTGTGTCTTAGTTACCTAAACTGATGTTCCTATGATAAACTAGACTAGACAATCTCCACCACTACTACAGTCCCAGAGAATAATTGACACAAAATGATGCTGTACAACAATACTGAGTTACAGAAGAAGATTGTGGTATGCCATTTTATTCGAAACACCTATCACCTGATTGCCAGTAGTTTTACTGTGCTGGGCTGTTTTGCAAGGCTGCTGTTATCAAGTCTGCTATCAGTATAAGCCCTACCTTCCTGCAACATGGCTATTAATAATGATGCAATATATACAATAACATGGACATGTTCTAAACATTTTACAAGCAGAAAGGGAGACAGGCTTTCTGTAAGCTGTGGTTTCATCCTGCTTTACCATTAGATAGTTTGGCTAGGGTGGTAAGAACTGGAAAAAATTGAAAGATCAAGAACTACCTTTTTCAGATAGACACACTTTGTCAAATCAGAGCTATACTGTTCTTTATTTCTATGGGGGCGTGGACACCAGTTCATTTCCACCAGTTTTGCTTCAAAGGCTTTATTGTAAACCAATATGTTCCTTTATGCATAGGGATACCCGCCTTGACTGTTTACCTATCATCTTCTTTCTTTTGCCCCTTTTCTATGTTCCTAATTTGAGGGGGGTGGGGACTGAATTTTGTACACAGCCTATCTATTAAGTCTAATGATGAATAAAGCACTAAATTAAGTGAAGAATTCTATGTGATTGGTTTGGACTGCTCAGTATCTGAAACCCTTTTCAACGCCAAGATTCATTCTAAAACTTGTGAAATAAGGTGTTAATGTACCTTAATTGGACTCTACCTGTGAATAATGAGAAATCTCTGTTTCTGCTTACTAGTACCTTTCTAGAGCTGCATTTGAGATGTTTTACGGTTGTGCTAGAAGGTAACCTTCCTATCATAGAGGTTATTCCCTATCTACTAGGTATGGGGGAAGAGCCATTCACTAGCTACATTCATTAGGTCAGGTCATCTGTATAGCATGCCAAACATAAGAAAGGGATAAGCAAATACTTTCAGTGCTTGATTTAAGCTCAGGCTTACAAGAAAGATGCCACAGAACCTGTCTCAACGAGAAGATTAAGATTTATAGTATTTTGATTAGAAAAGTAAACTTGCTGGAGAAGAGCCGTTCCAGTCCCAGCCAGGCAACCCAAGATTCACCCACAAGCCTGTCCTCTAAATTAAATCTTCTAATAAGTAGTAAAGTTTCACCCTTCCTCTTCAACGGGTTACAAACAGGAGGAGCCTTATAGAGCAGGGGTCCCCAGCCCCTAGGCTGTGGACTGCTACTGGGCCATGTCCTGTTAGTAACTGGGCCATCACAGTGTCTTAGCACCAGCAGGGTTCTTTTTGAGCCATGCACCCAAATGGAGGTGCATGCTTCTCCCCCTCCACTTGATTTTTTTATCTCCTCTGTGCACTCGTTGTGACCAAGTTGAAATATATACACTATTTTTCTGTGTCTAAGACTATATTTTTTCTAAAACCGTTACACTAAAAATCGACCTATGCACAGAAGTAAGCTGAAGAGACAGACGTGTGGTTTTGAAACTGTAATTTTGGGTTGGAAAAGTGGAGGTTGCTTATACATGGGTGCATTTTATAGACAGAAAAATACTGTTTTGTGTTCTTTCATATGATGACTGGGCCTGGGAATCAACACAGACAGCATCTAATACTTTAGAGGGTAGCAGAAATAGGCCTTTGAAGCACAAGTGAGGGAGTTCCAACAGTTTCTGCCATATCATACGAAGAGAGTATTGATTTAAACTGGAACTGTAGCTTTATCCACTTGTAACATACATCTGCATAACAATTTTGAGCAGAATCTAAAGCTGTAACAGGAGTCACTTAGCCACCCCATGCCTCACCTGCATTGAGCAAATTTGCCTTGGCCTCCAGTCTGAGGTGTTGTGTAGGCCACATCTTATTTCCAGACACATTTAACATTTTTCAAAGTGGAAGAGAACCCTCCACTGACGCTCCCTCAATCGCAGAGCATTGAGTGTGCAGTGATAAGACACAGAAACCTCGTGCTGCCCACTCTGCCAATGCCAGAAGCCATTGTTACATGTGAAATGAATCATTGCTTCACTTTCCAAGAGAGATCAGTGCTTTTAAGTAAACACCTTGTTGGTTGTAATTGCTGAAGTGCTTGCCACAAGGCAAAAAAAAAAAAAAAAAAACAGCTACTGCATCATTCTTCTCTACCTGTTTGCTGAGGTTTGCTATAGACCAGTTCGAAGATTATTAGTATTATTAATATAATTTATAACACTAATATAATTTCCCTATATAGATGCATGAGCTATCAGGAGACTATTGGGTGACATATATGTTTCCCCCCTCTGCTGATAATGATTGATTGATTTTCCAGTTAACTTTATTTCAGAATCAGTTTGGGTACATCATTTCACCTTCTTCCTTCCATACCCAATTAGACAGTGACTCGGTCTAAGATGCATACACCGAGGATCAATTACTATCCATTGAATAATCTAGAATTATCGCATTCAATATGCAATTTAAAAAACTGCAGAGACTTGTTCTTTTCAAGATTACAGGTAATCAATAATTAATGCACAAAAAAATCTTCCTTCTTGTTTTGTTTAAATTCTTCTTAAGTAGGAATCATACAGCTTTTAAGATGATCAGGACAATTTGTATACATCATCTTGTCTTCATAATTATTTAGTGCTCCAGAAATCAGAATGCTGTGGCAGCTTTAAAATGAGCAGATATGTTTTAGTGTGAGATCTTAGAAGTTTGTAATTAACTGAAAATACATACTGAAATAAATATGTTGTATGCCTAAGATACTTGTTTCCTTCCTTTCCTCATACAAGCTGAAATACAGTATTGTGTGTTACATTATGTTCAGTTTTTTTTATTGTGACTTAGCCTTCACCGTACCTCAGCTCCTATGAAAACAAATATTGTACTGTACTATAATAAGCCGGTTAGTCCCTAAGGTGCCACAGAAGTTCTTATGGTTATAGATTAACATATCTGGAATTTGGATTGTTCATAGCCAGTTATCTACATTCCTGGTCTCCACTTCTCCTTTTTTAGATGACCTTCTACTTGGCTTCATTTTTCCCTCTTCTGCTCACCTACAGTAATACATACAACGCCCAAGGGTTGTCTGTGCTGCTATGTTTCTTTCTGTCCCCAAATTCTCTCTTCTATTAAATAATCTCTGTGCATTCTCTATATACATGGATTCTCAGATAGACTTCTGCTTGACCACAAAATAAAGTATTTAATCTCCCACGATGCAGTTTGCTGTTGTTGTGTGCTGCCATGTCAAAACTGACCAGTAGCAACCCCAATAGGGTTTTCAAGGTACGTGAGATATTTAACAGTTCCACATCCTAAGTGAGTGACCATGGCTGAGCAGGGGTTTGAACCCAGGCCTCCTGAGCCCCGGTCTCTCCCCCCCCCCATTGATTATATCACATTGGGCTTGCTGTATAGTGATAAATCTGGAAAAGTTATGTTTCTAACCTGTATCTCCCAGTGGTCATGGTGGCTGAGGTTTTCTGAGAACAGTAGTGCCAAAAAGTAACTTTTAAAGTACTATTCCAGCTTCAATTGCGGTTCAGCAGCTTTTGGAATATGAGGTAGGGCCCAATAGGGAACTGAGGTTCCTTGTAACCTCCTCCCAAAACCACATAATTCTGTCTTCAGCCATATTATTAGAACACATTTTTTAGCTTTTGCACAAAGTTTTCTTTCTGTCCCAATCAAATGTCCATAGTCTTCACCACATGTAGTTCTGCCTGGGCATTCTCATCTCAGGATGAGGAAATGACAGTGTGGCTGCAAAGAGGGGAGCTTAACCCAGGAACCATGACATGGTTTGCAGCAGTAAGATTACAATGCCCAAACCCCTTCTTTGCCTTCTTGGACAGAGCCGCCATTGAAGGCTGCTGCAACTAGCACTTCCCTGAGGTGTCTCGGATGTGGGACAGCCAGGTGATGGCTTTGAGAGTGTTGTAAGTCAAGGATAATTTTAAAATTGTGTCTCTAGCCTTCAATCAAAAAAAGCAACTAAATAAGTAAGGAAAGAGAACTGTATATTTTTGATTAATGAGGTATAGAAAGCAGCCAGTATTTCACAGACTTACTGTGAGCAAGTGCTGAGACTGGTTCGTGATTGTGCATTTGTTGGACATTTGGAATGTGAAAAGAACCCAGGCAGTAATTTATAGGGTTTTGAAAATTTTAAATAGGCCTGATATTGCTAAAGAGGACAGCCGTTACTGTGCTGCATGTCCAATTTGTCAGAAACTTAGTTACTTCCAAGTTAAAACTAGATGTCCTAAGCACATCCGATCTTGCCTGATTTCGGAAGCCCTGGTTAGTACTTGGATGGGAGACCACCAGGGAATACCAGGTGTTGTAAGCGCCTGGAGTAAGAATTGGCAAACCACTCCAGTATTCCTGCCAAGAAAACTCCATGGACATGGAGTCACAAAGAGTCGGTCACAACTGTAACGCCACAGCATACTCACTTTGTCTTAACATTTCCATCAGTTGCTTGTGGATGTTCCGGGATCCATGAACCTTCCAACAAATTGTTGAAAAAGATTTACATTCTACAATCATGCTACAAAATACTCGCAGAAATCTAAAGAGGACTAGGAGGGAAGGGTTGCTAAATGTCCAATCCATGTTGCTGAGTTTGTGAATTACTGTAGCTGCAGTAGCTGACAGATGTTCTGAAAGTGGCTAGAGAGAACTTCGAAGAAGTCAAACTAAACAGAAAGCTTACCTGAATAGCAAGGCAATATGATTGTGGGAGGGATCAAGTTGTACCAAGTCCTATTAAATACGGAAAGCTTCATATCATGTGTGTAGGTCCTTTTGTTGTGAAGCATAGAGCTGTTAACTACTTAATTGAAAATAACTGGAACTGGACAAACCTAAAGTTCATCATGCCAATATTTTAAAACCACAGGTGACCAGAAATCAGGTGATTCCTAGATACATTATTTGAAAAGAACTAATGGAAAAAATGTTACAGATGTGAGTATCCCCTTATGAAATTATTCTGATATGTGAATTCTGATGTATTTGGCTGAATGGCTAAGACTTAAGCAGATTTAATGGGAGAAATGGCAGCAAGTCAGAAAAACGCTGTTCATCCTACTTCAAAATATCCATAGAGCTGATCATTGCAGCCCACCCCTTTATCCACAGAATTGCTTAGCTTTTTCTTTGTCTCAGCAACTGGAATTGAGCAAATAATGGTTGCTACTCACTCCTAGCTTTTTATTTTTTGTGGGGGGTGATCCATCTCGTTGAATTGGCCATAGCCATTCAGGGGGAGTAAAAAGTAGGTGCTCCTTTGTGATTCCACTGTTTATTTTGCTTGCTCACTCTCCATCACTCACTGGGTTGTGTGGATGGCTGAATTAGTTGGGCTCATCTTCAGACCAAAGCACCCAGGTGGACAGTACCAGGAGCGATGGTTCCCTCCAAAAAGAGAAAAGGGGTAGAAGTAACTTCTGCTTCTACTGTAAGGGCTTACCATCATTTACCTCTTAGGTACCACCAATCTGGCTCTAGAGAAGCAGTTACATGTTCACACAATCAATCTGCTGTCACAGTAAAAAAAAATTACAATAAAGTTCTATGGCTGTTAAAAATAACAGCATAATTATGTGTGGCTTGCAACCACAAGCATAAATAATTCCATTACTGCTTTAATAATAAAACTGCTGAGTATAATTTTTACTGGTATGGTAACTTGAGGACATTAGTATGACTGAGAGGCCAGTTTCAGTCGGGACTGAGAGACCATTGTAATGTTTTTCGTCCTGAGATGGCTGCAACATTTTGCCACGTTGGTTTTGCCACCACGCTAACACATTGGATTTTCAAATTATGAAAATCCTACGCCCTTCTTCTCCATAGAAGGCAAGACACACTCCCTGCTCTCCCCACGCCGCAAAACTCCCCGAAAAGTACACCAGCAAGGACTCCTCCCTGGACCGGCGGATGCTGCTCTTAAGGTTTTTGGGGGGCAGGAGGACATGGTGGCACCATCGGCCGATGGCTCCTTATTGTTCCGCCTGCCGGTCTCCTCGCCAGTTGCCTGCCTTGCCTTCGTGCGAAGAGCTGCTGTTTTAAGCCCCTCCTTTTAGGAAACCCATCCAACACCCTTCTTCGACGTCAACGCCTTGATTCAGACGAGCTTTCCTGTCATCTCTCTCTCTCTGTGTGTGTGTGTGTGTGTGTGTGTGTGTGTGTGTGTGTGTGTGTGTGTGTGTGTGTGTGTGTGTGTGTGTGTGTGTGTGTGTGTGTGTGTGTGTGTGTGTGTGTGTGTGTGTCCGCCGTACTCCCTCCGAAAGACTACACTTCCCGAGATGCTTCGCGACAGGGAACGCTCCGCCCGGCGCCGCTTCGGCTCCTACAGGGAGGCCCCCTTCTCCTCCCGCCGCCAATGAGCGGCAGAAGGAAGGCTTAGGGGGTGGACGCGGGCGGGCGGGCGTGTGTGTGTATGTGGTGCTGGTGGTAGTGGGGTGGGTGGGAGGAAGAGGATGGCGGGGCTTCTGTGAGGCGGGGTTTGGAGCGCGTCGGAGGGCTGGGCCGGCGGCGGAGGTGGCGGCGGCGGCGGCGGCGGCTGTCCCGGTCCGAGTGGGTGACGCCGGGCGCCTGCGGGAGAGCGGCGGGCGCGATGCCGGTCCATTCGCGGGAGAAGAAGGAGAACAACCACGATGAGATGGAGGTGGACTACGGGGAGAATGACGGGAGCAGCTCCGAGGAAGAAGAGTCCGAGAGCTCCTCCGTGTCCGAAGAAGGGGACAGCTCAGGTGAAGCGGGGAAAAAGGGTTCCCGGGACTGGACCTCGAGACCACACACACACACACTCTCTCTCTCTCTCTCTCTCTCGCGCGCGCTCTCGCTCCCCCTCCCGCCGCCGCGCGCCCGCCCGCGTGCACGCGCACCCAGACAAGGTAGCACGCGCGGGCGCCCCAAAGCGGATTGTGTCTTGGCGGGGGTCCCATCAGCCATGCCCCGCCCAATAAATAGGCAGCCCGAGGACACCCCTTTTTGTAAGTCAAGAGACCTGCCCACGCCTCCGCTTCCATTTATTCTCATCATGGAGGGATAAGAATTGCTAGAAAGCTCCTCCTTCGGTTTTTCTGTGTTCTGCACATGTGGGATATACGAGGATGCGATCCTCTGGGGCTTGAAAGGTGCTCAAACTGCTCATGCTCTGAGCGGAGAGTGGTCGTCTCTCCTTCCCATCCCATGCTCCCCCCATCCCACACCCTTTATTTGCTTGGGGAGGACTTAGAATCATAGAATCATGGAAGGCTTAGGTGTTGGAAGAGACCTCAAGGGCCACCCAGTCCAACCCCCTGACATGCAGGAACCCCCATCATACTATTTCCAACAGATGTCCATCCAGCCTCTGCTTAAAAACCTCCAAAGAAGGACACTCCACCACCCTTTGTGGCAACATATTCCACTGCTGAACAGCTTGAACTATCATGAAGTTCTTCCTAATGTTCAAATGGAATCTCTTTTCCTGTAGTTCCACCTGTCAGTCTCCTTGCCATTGCTCCGAGTCCTAGTCTCTGAAGCCATGGAAAACAAACCTGTTCCCTCTTCAATATGACATCCTTTCAAATATTTAAACATAGCTATCATATCCCCCCTCAGCCTTCTTTTTGAAAGGCTAAACATCCCCAGTTCCCTAAGTCGTTCCTCATAAGACATTTCTTCCTGACCTTCAACCATCCTGGTCGTCCTCCTCTGCACCCACTCAAGGTTGTCTTCATCCTTTTTAAATTGAGGTGAACAGAACTGGACACAGTACTCCAGGTGGGTTCTGACCAGAGCAGAATAGACTGGTACTATCACTTCCCTTGATCTATTCTAGACACTATGATTCTGTTGATGCAACCAAGAATCGCATTGGCTTTCCTGGCCGCCGCATCACACTGCTGACTCATGTTCTATTTGTGGTCCACCAAGACTCCCAGATCTCTTTCACAGCTACTATTTTCCAGCCAGGTGTCTCCCATCCTGTATCTGTGCAATTCATTCTTTTTATCTAGATGCAGCACCCTACATTTCCCTCTCTTGAAACCCATTCCGTTAGCTTTGGCCCAGCACCCTAATCTGTCAAGGTCCTTTTGGACTTGTTAGGATGATGAGACTCCTTTTATTGGCAAACCCGTTGAGGAATCTTGTATTGTCCAGGGAAGAGTCCCCCCCACACCTTTTTCCTTTAGCCTTTCATGGTGTCACAAAGGACACGTTGGTACAGTATTTGGGTAGACAGAATTATGCAGGAGGTTTAGTCTTGGTGGATGAATTTGCATTATTATTCTGGCATGGATGGAACATTTTCTATTTCCTCTTATCTCTGTTCAGTTATTTTGCCCTCCCTCCCTCCTAGGAAGCGATGTTTTCTTGTCATTTTTTATCCCTGCCCCTTTCCTCTACTTTTAGAAGCAAGAAAGTACTTTGTTGCGAAATACTTGATATCTTTTCTTATAGTGGCTTAGTATAGCTATACTGTACTCTCTAACCCTATAATAGCCCCATAATTTCTGTTTTACACAGACTCAACAATATTGAAGAAGAATTTGAGTTTCCTTATGCACACATAATACATCCTCTTTAAATAATTTTCCCTCTCTGCGATTCGTACCTGCTTTTTTTTACCCTCCAGTGAAATAGGTGACTTGTCTCATGTTTTGTATGAACAGGAAACAAAACCAGGTTTCCACTACAGAAGCTACATTCTTGCAGTCCCTACAGTTACCCAGGGTATTAGTCTAAAACTTTCATTTTCTCCTCTGAATAAGTGCTAAGTATAATAAATGCGCAAACAGTTCTCGGACAACTTAAAATATGCACTAAAATAGTCTCTTTTTCAGTGTTCTCCTTTCTTACCCACCAACCAACTGCTTCTCAGAAACCCAAAAGTAAAGCACAATGTCTTTTTATAAATTTTTTATTGTTGGACACATAGAATCATAAAATCATAGAGTTGGAAGAGGCCTCAAGGGCCATCTAGTCCAACCCCCTGCCATGCAGGAACCCCATCAAAATATTTTTGACAGATGGCCATCCAGCCTCTTTTTAAAAACCTCCAAGGAACGTGACTCCACCACCCTTTGTGGCAGCATATTCCACTGCCGAACAGCTCTAACTGTCATGAAGTTCTTCCTAATGTTCAAATGGAATCTCTTTTCCGGTAGTTTGAAACCATTGCCCCGAGTCCTAGTCTCTGAAGCCATGGAAAACAAACCTGCTCCCTCTTCAATATGACATCCTTTCAAATATTTAAACATAGCTATCATATCCCCCTCAGCCTTCTTTTTGAAAGGCTAAACATTCCCAGTTCCCTAAGCCGTTCCTCATAAGACATTTCCTCCAGACCCTCAACCATCCTGGTCGCCCTCCTCTGCACCCGCTCGGGGTTGTCAACATCCTTTTTAAATTGAGGCACACAGAACTGGACACAGTACTCCAGGTGGGGTCTGACCAGAGCAGAATAGAGTGGTACTATCACTTCCCTTGATCTAGACACTATGGTTCTGATGATGCAACCAAGAATTGCATTGGCTTTCATAATAGCAATCATCACAGATGTTGCAAGATAAGAGGGCCCTTGCCTACTGGTCCACTTTGAGAGACGTGATATGAAAGGACAAAGGAACGTGAAGAGAATCGGAATGCATGCATTGGAACAGCAGGGCGTTCTCTTGCTGACAACGAGGGCCAAGTTAGGCTCCATTTTTCTATAATGTTCATTCAGTCAAGAAAAGTTCTGCATAGGTTATCTGTATGCTACATGAATATAGTAAATATGACTGTTAGACATCCTGAACCTACTGCAGGTTGTTTTCAGAAAGATGGAATGCAGGCTGTTCAGTGCATGCAGTCACAAGTTTTGAGGGTCTCTTTCATGTTCAGTAATCACTTGACTGTATTTCAGAAATAAAATGAATTTACCTATTGCAGTTACTTAACTAAGATAATGCCTCCTCATTCTTCTGCTATGTTTTTCATTGGGCAGGATGAGTACGTTTCTTCCTTTTGGATTCAGTGACAATTGGTATGAAGCTATAAAGCAGGATTCTGGAGAAGATTGCCTTATGAACATATTCCTGTGCTGCCTATTGGCTTGGCTCCTCCCACTTAACAACAGGGATGGGGAGATCTTTAGATGTTTTGGACCACAAATTCCCACTGTGCTTTATCATTGGCAGTATAAGCTTGGAGTTCTGGGAGTTGCAGTCCAAAATATCAGAACAAATCAAGGTTTGTTCGTTTAACAGAAACAAAACAAAATGACTACTGGTTAGTTGTCGTTTTGCTCCCCCCCCCCTTTTAACCTTTTTCTTCATTTTGTGTTGATTGTTGTATTGAGTTTTGTATTGGCTTTGTGTTACCCTTATTTTTAACTGCCCAGAGTACCTCTGGGAAGACGGGCAGTATAAAAATAAAATGAAATAAAATAAAATAAAATGAAATAAAATAAAATAAAATAAAATAAAATAAATAAATAAATAAATAAATAAATAATGATACCTTCTGATCTATGTGATCTAAGTTCAGGTGTTATGGTAAACAAACTTACTTTGTTTAACTAGTAACAAATGTGAGCAGGAAGAGTAAAGAAAAAGCTAATATGTTGTACAGAGCTACCCTTTATTGCTTGGTCATTTTATTCTGCAGAAACTCAGACCTTAGGAAAGAGCCTCCCTCCCTCAATTGAATTGAGTTTGTAAGAGTTTGTTGTTTTGTCATGGATTCTTAGATGTGTATTCATATTGTGTATGTATGTATACAAAATATGTGTGTATACGCACACATACAGTATATACTTGTGGGGTATACTCTCTCTCTCTCTCTCTGTGTGTGTGTGTGTGTGTGTGTGTGTGAACACAATTGCTCTAAGTCCATGAATATCCAATTTTTCTTTTGCGTTCTTCCTTTCATCCCTGAAAGTTTAGAAAATAGCAAAGACTACTGAGTTAAAAGAACTCAAGGGTAGGCCTATGTGTCTATCCTAGCATCCACTTAGGCAGTACAAAAAGTGGGTATGGTGGACCCTCGTATAACAAACGGTTTGTATAACATAAAATCTGTACAACATAAAAAATTCCGGAGATAGGGGAAATTTGCTTAACAGAATCGTCTATGGGGCAAATCCATGCAACATAAAAATGGTTGTGATTAGCGATTACTGTTTTCAGTGCATTCCTATGGGAAATTTTTATAAAGGAAAATTTGCTTAACATAATTTCATTTGGAACGAATTAATTCCTTTATACAAGGTACCACTGTACATGGTGTTCTTCATGGTGCTTTGAAGAACATGTCACAAAAAGATTTTCCCATTTTAATGTTTTACCAAAAACATATTTATTTTAAGCTGGTGTGACTGATTCAACTTCAGTCACATTACAATGTACATCACTGTGGTATGAAACTCTAGACCAATGATGGGGAATTGTGGGACAACCTTCTAGACCAGTGGTGGTGAATCTTCAGCATCCAGATGTTTTGGACCACAACTCCTACTGTCCTTTGTCATTGGCAATACAGGCTTGGAATTCTGGGAGTTGTGGTCCAAAACATCTGGCGTGCTGAAGGTTCACCACCACTGTTCTAGACATTGTTGGACTGGAACTCCCATTCTCTTTCCTCCACCTCCCATCTGTGTTGGCCAATGATGATGATTGGAGCTGTTGGTCCAACAACATCTGGAGTACCATACCTTTTCCATTCCTGGTCTAGAAGATGAAGCTCTTCTGAGCCCGCAAAACAAGGTGTGTTGTTGATATACCACACTATAGCATAGCAATCTGATAACAATCTCTTTACAATTTAATTATGCTCACTACCCATTGCCCCCCCCCCTCAAAAGGATACTCAATTTACCAGCCTTGGGACATGAGGCTGAGTTAACACTGAGCTGGCTACCTGAGCCCATCTTGATCAAACTCAAGTTGTGAGCAAAGTCTTGACTGAAGGAGTACAGCTTAACTACTGCACCATGAGGCTTTTACTAGAAAAAGACTGTACTATATGTGTACCAATGAACCCCATCCATGTGTCGTTACAGTCATGACCGACTTTTCGTGACTCCATGTCCACGGAGCTTTCTCGGCAGGAATACTGGAGTGGCTTGCCAGTTCCTACTCCAGGCACCTACAACACCTGGTATTCCCTGGTGGTCTCCCATCCAAGTACTAACCAGGGTCGACTCTGCTTAGTTTCCGAAATCAGGCGAGATCAGATGTGCTTAGGGCAGCTAGACAGCTTGTACCAATGAACATAATCTCTTTAAAGTTCTGCAGATAGCAATGAAACAGCAATGCATTAAGATCTGTTGTGTGTAATACTACTGCTTTACTATATTAAAATGTTGGAGGGTTAGCCTTGTGATGGACAAGAAAATGGCCAGATAAAGAGGTGACTTGCCATGATTATCTTGTCTTGTCCATATTGATTCAGGCTGCTTCACAATCACAGCCTAGTCCTGGGACAGTTTTTAGTAGGGGAAGGATTTCCGTGATATTTCACATTTTCTCTGCAACCTCTACTTGAACACACAAGCAGGTTAAGATTTGTTTATAAGTAATATGGCCTTTCTCAGCAGATTACTCATGAAGATGTCCAAACCTCCTTATAGGTCCAAACACAGGCTACAAAAATGTGACATGTCATAGAAATCCTCACCTTAGTTATTAGAGTTGAGTGCTTCATACAATGCATGGAGTGCATTACCGTAGCTACCATCAAGGCTCATCCCCCACCCGCCAGAGCAGCTGGGCCACTTACCAGCATCCTCGTGCTGCCAGGGGCCTTTGGTGATGGTGCTCCAATCCAGGCAGGAGCCTGGCCAACCCTGCCTCCCCAGGCAGCTAACCACTCATTGACTGTATAGAAAGACTCCTTATCTTGCCTTCTTGCTGCCTGGGGAGGTGGGGCAGGGCCAGCCAGGCCCTGATTGATGCACCACCACCAAAGAGGGACCCCAGTGGCATGCAGATGCCTGTAAATGGCCTGCCCTGCCCTGGAGGTGGAGATGGGCCTTGGGAGTCTTGCAGGAGTCAGCAGTGTGATGCGGCGGCCAGGAAATCCAGTGCGCTTCTTGGTTGCATCATCAGAACCATAGTGTCTAGGTCAAGGGAAGTGATAGTACCACTCTATTCTGCTCTGGTCACACTCCACCTGGAGTACTGTGTCCAGTTCTGTGCACCTCAATTTAAAAAGGATGTTGACAACTTCGAGCAGGTACAGAGGAGGACGACCAGGATGGTTGAAGGTCTGGAAGAAATGTCTTATGAGGAACGGCTAAGGGAACTGGGGATGTTTAGCCTTTCAAAAAGAAGGCTGAGGGGGATATGATAGCTATGTTTAAATATTTGAAAGGATGTCATATTGAAGAGGGAACAGGTTTGTTTTCCATGGCTTCAGAGACTAGGACTCGGGGCAATGGTTTCAAACTACAGGAAAAGAGATTCCATTTGAACATCAGGAAGAACTTCATGACGGTTAGAGCTGTTCGGCAGTGGAATATGTTGCCACAAAGTGTGGTGGAGTCTCCTTCTTTGGAGTTTTTTAAGCAGAGGCTGGATGGCCATCTGTTGGGAGTCCTGTGATGGGGGTTCTTGCATGGCAGGGGGTTGGACTGGATGGCCCTTGAGGTCTCTTCCAACTCTATGATTCAGTGACACCTGTGGCACTGCTGTTTGTGCTTTGTACAAAGCACAAAGTGCCCACCTCTAATAGTAACCCATTGGTATCTGCAAGCCAGCTTTACCATCTTTTACTCAGTTGAAAAGCTGTCTGGTTTAAACCTTTTTAAAACAGAGACATCCAAAATAGACAACAGTGGCAAAAAAAATCAGAACATGACTGCAACTCTCTGATTTAAATCTTGTTGCTTAATGTAATAATTAGGCCCAATTGAATCTGGGGATTTGAAAAGTCAGCTCCTCCATCAGTTCTGTGGATTCAGATGGACTTATTCTAGTTATGCCTGATTTGGCAGCAATTTTGGGGTCTTAAAAGGCTTCTTCCCCTTCCAAGGTTCCCAAGGGCTTCCCCAGGACAAAGGGGAGCCTGAAGGAGCCCTGCAACCTGAAGGAGCAAGGATAGGAAGATTTCAATTCAGTGCTGTTCAGTTCAGTATTACTTTCACCTGCCAATGATGTCATCTGAGTTCCCCAGTGTAAAGCTATGCCTGTAAGATTTCAGACATTGAATCAATGAGGATTAATTAACTATTAATTCCATAGGTCTCATTTATCCAGTGCATTTACACTAGCAGAGAGTAACAGTTGGATTTAGCTCACTCTGTCAGCAGTAAATCCCAGGGTTTGTGTCACATCTGTTCTGTATTAGGTGAAGAATCTGGAAGCCATTGTGTGGCTCTAGTTTCAGAAAATATGATTTCCTACGTTTTGAAGAAAGGATCTCCCAAAGCAATTGTAAGACTTGACCTGTGTAGTCCTGAAACTACTTTCTAGGACTGTGCATTTATTTCCCAGAACCCCAAGTATCTATCTCAGTGATGGTGAACCTATGGCACGGGTGCCAAAGGTGGCACTCGGAGCCCTTTCTGTGGGCACTGCTCCTTCATAGCCACCTGTATACAGGTTAAATTACTGTATTGGCACTTTGCAAAAAAATTAGTGGGTTTTGAATTGCAGTTTGGGCACTCGGTCTCCAAAAGGTTCGCCATCACTGATCTATCTAATCAACATGACAGTGGATAGGACCCAGCCCCGCCTCCACCCCAACCCATTGCCATGCCAGTTCAGGAAGAGGAATGATTTCAAGGGGATGAAAATTAAAGAGAGGGGAGTTTATTTTGCCCTTGTGAGGGTTCGAATCCCTCTCTCGGCGGTTCCGACCCACAAACCGGAGACGAGCCATCTTTTAGTGAAACATCGAAAGGATTTTTATTATAACATAACTCAAAGTCTCTGTGCGAAAACATGGTCACTTCAGGTGTTACACCGGCATAGATGCTTCAACGTTTCTTTCTAACTTATTTAACATTGAACCTTCGCCAACGGGCGTCAGATTAGCATCGGGACCCCTCAGGGAAGTGGGAGGATGGGCGAATTCTGTCCCAGACATTGTGTCCCGCAGCACGGATGCTTGGCCCATTGAGCCACAGGTACAGCGCTTCTCGTCCCTCTCCATGCCCGGAACTTACTGGAGTTTTCTGGACCGCCCGGATCCATTCCTCTCCTCTTTGCACTTTATTCCACCCAGCACAATCGCATGTCCTGCTCCCCTCAGTCTGAGTACCGACCTCCCTCAGACCTTTGTCCCAACTGTCAACTTCCTTCACCTCCCCCTCCCAACGTCTTTTCTCTTCTCGCACACGTCTTTCTGATTGGCCAGACCTTTCGTCTACTACCCAATACGCGTCCCTAGCTGCCAGGCCTATGGCACCTCCCCAATCTTCCTTCCCGTCCTCAGCCAACTCTATAACGTGTAGTCTTTTTATACGCCTCTCGAGTTCTCTGTCTTCTTCCTGCTTATCTTTACTGAGTCCAGACGACACACTCTTCATCATGATCCCCGGCTGCTCCATCTCCTCACAGCCCTATCCTGCAAAACCACTCCCTACCAAGAATATACTTCTGGGAAGTAGGGGCAATGTTCTTGAACTGCTCATGGCTTGTTTCTGGTTTGCTTTTGAAATGCTATTGATTGGAAATTTTGTCTTTTTCAGTTTTTATGCATAATAGAGATCTTGTGAAAATAAACTACTAGCCATTTTTCTTTGAATTTTTTGACAAGTTGCCCAATAATTATAACTGAAGAGTCTGTGTCAACCTGGGATGGAATGCATATTAATTCAATAATTTAGTTTATTAGGTTTAATTTGATAGGGAAATTAATTGGTTTGGGAAATTTAAATAATCCTAATAATTATTATTAAATTTGAATTTCTGAATCAGAGCTTCGAAGTAATTTGTTAAAAATTATTTCATTACTGTGTTCAAGCCATTGGAATACTGAAATCAATTTAGGTATTCATTGTAGTGGCAGACTGCGGCTGATTAAAAGCTTCCTTTGGAAATTTCAGCATGCAGATCATTGGTTGCATTTTGTGTGAGCCATATGCACCTCAAAATGACAAAACAAAGCCTTTAATTAGCGAGAGTTCACCATTGTCAATGACATTCCCGTCATGCAGGTGGAAATGTGCAATAGGATTTCAGTCAAAGGTCTCAGTCTTTCATGATGAATGCTATGCATAAACAGCTAATGGGTTTCCAGTCACGTCAATACATGTTTATTATTAAAACAGTTCAAGCTTTCAATGGCAATATACTGCACCATCTTTACCAGGGAAGGAAAACATCAAGTATAATTAAGCTAACCTTAAATACACCAGGATGTCAAAACCAATTGGGTAAAACATTCAGACCATAGCATGCCATGATGAAGATGGTGCCCCATTTTATCCACGGTGGACATGGCATGATATGACACCCCCATTTGCCCTAAGCTTTAAAAATCACTTGTCTAAGTAGCAGAATGCAAATTAAAAACTGATTGTACTGTAACATATGAAACGTCTTTTTTGACACAATAGTTCTCTTAACCTAGCACCCATTTCAAAGGAAGCAAACTCTTGAGACTTGAACATAAGTAACTTTGTCAAGTTAACTAAATATAAGGCAGGGGTGGGTGGTGTTGGAGCACCCCCTCCCCGAAAGCTAAATGTTTGCTCCTGTAATGCACAACAAAATACCCATTTAACAGAAGCCTGTAGTGTTGATAATTGTAGAAACATACAAACAAAATAACCTCCAGATGTGCCCCCCCAAGTCAATGTATAGCATGCACAAAAGAAAACAGAGCACACGTTCTTACATAGAATGGGTCAACAATCCCACATCCTGTTCTTGCTGTTCCTTACAATCCCTCACAGAGTCCTCCTAGCTTGTCCCTGGTCCTGCAGGATGCTCCTGCTTACCTGCTCCAACTCTCCCTGCCCTGATGTTTCCTAGGGAATTTGGGAAGCTATAATGCAAACATTGAAATCGGCTTATTTCTTCTTTACACTATACCCACCTCCCAGTAAATTCAAACAAATCCTTGAATGCTAAACTAAATTGGAAGGGATGGGGACATGAGAGCTACCCCAGGAGATATGGTCAGGCACGTAGGTAATCAGGGAGTAGAACTGCAGCCATGCCATAAGTTAAATGCAACGTTCGTTACTGCAGCACCAATATACCCTGCACAGTAGCCCCTTTCCCCCTTGCTATGATACCCCCCGCCACCTCTGTAGCGATCTGTGTTGTGAATGTTCATATGAATTAAAATATTAAGGTTTCTCTGTCACCCGTGGGGGCGGGTTGCATGTACATATTCCCACCATAGTCCCACAGCAAATCGGAACAATTAAAAACAACTGATTTTTACTGAGAATGTCATATTGCAGATAGAAATGCCTAAAGGCTTGTTCCCAGCAGGAGCCGTGTGCCCGAAAAGGCACAGGGGAGAAGGACAATGGCAAGTTTGGTCCTTAGAGAAACAGGAAGGGAAGTAAGACTGATAGATAGCTTGGTGGACACCAGGCTAACATGCTAGAATGGGGAAGCAATACTGCTTGTGGAAGGCAGATCTGCCTTTTCTTTATCTCGATCCCTTCTGCCTTAGTCTAGGGCAGTGATGGCAAACCTTTTAGAGACCAAGTGCCCAAACTGCAATTCAAAACCCACTAATTTTTTTGCAAAGTGCCAATACAGTAACTTAACCTGAATACTGGTGGCTATGAAGGGGCAATGTCGGGTGCCCACAGAAAGGGCTCTGAGTGCCACCTTTGGCACCCGTGCCATAGGTTCGCCATCACTGGTCTAGGGAGTCTGAAAAGCTGTACTCCTGTATGATGGACTGCATTATGGCCAAACCTCTCAAACTCAGAATATTGCTGCATCTAAGTATCAAGCACTAAATGACTTGCCTAAATTAAAGAATTCTAGCTTCAATTTCTGAAATATAAAATTGATCTCATTGCCTTTAATAGCACCGCTGTTCTCAGTGTATTGCAAATTGGCAATGGCATGCTCAAGGCCACTCTTTTTATGAGTGTCGGTATTTCAGAGCTTGCTTGTTATACTGCATATGCTTTTCTCGTGGAGTGTGTCAAGAGTTTCAAATCAGCAGCATGTGCTGTTTTCCCATCTAGTTCCGACGGGACTTCAGGCAGCATGACATTTGTCAATTATTTTAAACAAGGCAAGTGATAGTTGTGTGGAAGAGTTCATTTTACAAATCATGAGCAGATTTCTGACTTTGTACAAATTTTATTCATCTGTGGTATGTGCTGACTTGATTTGTGTCTGTCTCCTCTATAGTCCAACACAAAGAGTGTCAACAGATCATCCCTGTATCTTTGTAGGGATGTATCACTGGAGTCTTGTGCTCTGACTGTTACTACCAAGGGTCACTACTTCTCATCCCTAAAATATTACTCACCTTTGCACTACATGATAAGGCAGAGCTACCTGGGAATGTGGCCTCATCAGAGACAAGCCAGGTACTGTGTAAAATGCCTGATCACTCGTACAAAAGTAGCTCAACAGATGACAGCTATGGTTTGTAGCCTGTTTATTGTGACATGCAAACCTGGAACATAACATAAGAACAGCCTTGCTGGAACAGGCCACAGTTCTTTTATTGCCAATGGTTCAGAAATTACTTCTGCCAATTCTTGTAATATCCCTGGATGTAATTCATCTGGCCCAGGAGACTTAGATGCATTTCGGGTTTCCAGATGTTCCTGTACTACCTACCCACCTATTCTGTGTTGCAATTCCCGCCCTACCTCATGTGCTCTGCATCCTGACGGAACTCTTTTTTCCTTTCTGGAGGTAACTGAGGCAAAGAAGGTGTTGAATAGTTCTGTCTTTTCCCTGTCTCCAGTTAGTAATTGGCTATCATTGCCATGCAGAGACCCTATCATTTCATTATTTTTCATTATTTTTCCTTTTGCAGCACAACAGGGATGGCTTGCAACAATATCATGTTCTGGGGGAAATCCATTTCCCTTCCTTTGAATAGAACCAGAAAGCCTGTGTGGTTGGTTGATGTCTTAACTGTGCTAGCCCTGGCTCCAGTGCACACGAGTAACAAAAGAGGCACTTCCTTTACAGTGGTCTTAACATAGTTTAATCCAAACCAGGCAGTGTCACATCTCATGGTGATATGAGCAGCGGTACTTGTCAATCGAGAAAGTAATTTCAAATGTTGCTGCAGTTGTGGGAGATCTTTTCCCTTTCTCAGTAGGAGCCATGCCAATTCAGAATTTAGTTAGACCATTGGTTCCAAACCTTGGGTAACCCTGGAGCTCCTAGACTGGAGTTTCCAGAAGTCTTCGTCACCAACGGTGCCGGCCAGGGTTTCTGGGAGTTGTAGTCCAAGTACACCTGGGTTACACAAGGTTCAGAACCACTGACGTAGACTGTAAACCAGGGGTGTCCATACTTCGGCCCTCCAGATGTTTTGGGCCACAAATCCCAGAAAGCCAAGCCTAGCTTGCCAATGACAAAGGACTGTGGGAGTTGTGGTCCAAAACATCTGGAGGGCCAAAGTTTGAACACCAGTGCTGTAAACTCATTTTTTGTTCTAACTGGAGGAGTCTGAAGTATTATTACCAATGGGTACATCCTGTCAATTAACTCAGTCAGTTTATATGGCCTTGTGTTGGATGATAGTTTAGAATATTAAAGTAGTTGGTTGTGACATGAAGTTCAAACTTGAAGTGTTTTGCGAGCTTGAACAATTGGTTCTTTTCCAGGATCAGCTGTGGAATAGAAGAAGGAAAGGTTTAGGGTTTGGTCGCTAGATACAATTTCCAGTAGTTTAAAAGGCCTGTTAGAGAGAGTGTCCTCTTGAAACCTCATCATTCAGAACACTAGCTGAGTTAATTTGAACATCTTGGGCATAACTTATATAGAATAAAATGGAGGAGATAGAGTGAGCTGTTCTGATGTATTCTCAAAGTGGATAATTCTTTCCTCAGAAATGGACGATGAGGACTGTGAAAGAAGAAGAATGGAGTGTTTGGATGAGATGTCCAACCTTGAAAAACAATTTACAGACCTCAAAGATCAGTGAGTAAAGCGATGACTTAGAATTTCGTTTAAATCCAATTTCATTTATAAACACCCCTGCCTATTGTCTACTGTATGGGAGGTGCAAGAGTAGACATCAATTAGACTCGGATCTGCTGGTAGATTGCTGGATGATTTATTAGAAATTGGCAAATATATCATACTACTCTGATTTTATAAAAACTGTCCCACTCTCCATTTTGGTTTTGAAACAAAAGTAATCAGGGGAGAAAGTCACTCCTTGGGTCCTTTTGTGGAGAAAGGCAGGATAAAAATATTTCAAATAAATAAATGCATTTATTTATCTGTATGTGTGTGTGTGTGTTTTAAAAAACTTGCAAACTCTGTCAAGAGTACAGTAGTATCTCCTAAGTCTAAGACAAATGCCCATTACGACGAAAAACTCGTAAGACGAATAAAATTTCTGGCAATAGGGTTGCTTCACAAAACCAGAATTCCCTATGGAACGCTTCACAAGAGGAAAATCCATTCTGCATTTTGAAACAAGTTACCCAGGATGCATTGCGCCCCCCATAGTTTGTGGAGGGGTGGGAGGAGTTTTTTCATCAAGTTTGGGAGCCATTCTGGACATTGTTTTGCAGTAGTTTTGGACTTTTAGTACTTAGAAAGGTAGGGAGCTGAGGTTTCCTTGCTTTCTTTTGTGTTTTTGCATTGTTTTCCTTTGCATTTTTGCTGGGAACGGCCTGGGGTTTGTCTTGGTGCTTTATTTTTTTCCATCTTTTGCATTGCACTGTGCAAGGGGGGGGTCCCCCGGTCCCCCCCCCCAGGTCTCCATGCCTTTAAAGTGCACTTTATAAAGGGGCCTGGGGGAAAAACAGATTTTTTGGGCTTTTTCCTGACCTTATAATGGATTAATCAGTTTCCCATTCATTCCTATGGGAAACCACGTTTTGCAGGATGAATTTTTGTAACACGAAACAACTTGTAGCATGAAATAAATTCATCTTAAGAGGTACCACTGTAGTAAAATTGATCATGGTGCCTGAACAGATGCTCAGAGACACTGTGCTTCCTAGCTCTCTGTATATGCCTGATTGTGTCTCTTCCACTGTTTTCCAGTTACCTCTAGTTGGCGCCCCTTTAGATTCCACAATTTAAAGGGTCAAAGGATTATCTAAAGGGGCATAGGATTACATAGGAAAAGGATTTCTACTAAATCCGGCCATTCATGCAGTGCAGTCTTTTTTATATTTACTTGGAAGTAAGTTCTGGTGTGCTCTGTGAGTAGAAATGAACACGAACTGCAGTGGGTGGTTTGGCGCGATTCAGCGCAGCCCCTCGGCCCATCTCCCATTCCCCAAGCAATATGTGATTGCCACCCCACCTCCCCAACGCGACTGCCCCCATTCAGTGGGCAGCCGCTGGAAGAGGGAAGCGCATGCTGCGGATGGTGAATGGGCATTTATGCTGGGGAGGCAGGGAAGAAAGCACGCCTTGCCCAGGGAATGGGAGAGTGTGCGGAGGAGGAGGGAAAGGGGTGTGTATTGCACACCGACGACACCACTGCAGCTCACGCCCATCTTTATCTGTGGGATTTACTGTCAAGTCTGTGTATAGATCATTGCTGTCTTTGCACCGACTGCCTTGTCTGGCTTTTCTGATTCATCCTTTGTGATAATGCTGCATATCAAATCTGGGATGATTTGCAGATTGGGTTTCATTTGGTTAATTTAGCATCTAGAGTCAGAAAACCCCATAAGAACTGCCTTCTGTCCCCAACAGTAATCAGAAAGCCAAAATGAAATAACTCATTTTTTTTTGTCCTTCCATGACTCATCAACTTGCTGCCTTATTCTACCCTAGGGCCTGACCCTGAAATGAGAACAATGCAAGACATTGGTTTAGGTCCAGGCTTTCTTCTTCAGTGCAGGAGCATCCTGTCAGTGGAAGTCCATTTCAGAGGTCTTTCCGTAGGATGAAGGGAGGCTGGAGATGAATTTTGCTGATTGCCCTTGCTAACTGCAGCTGCCTATACCTTCCAAAGCTGGCTCCAGAGCATAGGAGAACCCTGGGACAGATTTTCAGAGGGTGCTAGCTGCTGCAATATAAGGGACAGAGATTTTTTTATGCTAAATCAGCTATGGGCAGAAGAGATCTTTCTATTTACAAAATGCAACGCCTGGATCCAGCCCAAAGCATGTGTAAATGGCAAATTAGCTGTAACTCATGGTACTCTCCAGTTTGCTTTGGGGTGTGGCTAATTTCAGCTTTGTTGATCGGCTTAATTATGTGCTGGAGTACAGCCAGTGGCATCCAGGGAAAGGGATTCTTAGAAATATTAATATATGCTGATCTCTGCATGTCTTTAATGCACTCCATCTTCATCTTCATTACATTAAGACTTTACAAAGAGAGATTAAGCCAAGTGGATGCAAAACTACAGGAGGTCATTGCGGGAAAGGCACCGGAGTACTTAGAACCACTGGCAGCTCTGCAAGAAAACATGCAAATCCGAACAAAAGTGGCAGGTAAGTGCATGAAGTGCTTGCTGTTGATTCAATTAGCTGCATCCTGCAGGGCCTGGGCAGAAGTGAAATGTTAACAAAAACATTTAGATCTGTTAGTTTCTGACTCTCAAATGCTTAATTTTGTAATTTCCATCACAACATTTAGCCCTGCACTTAGATAACGATTGAGTATGGAGGCTCACATGAGACTTGTCCCATCTCTCAAAAAGATAGAAGTGCATGTACATATTCTTATGTCTTTCTCCTATGGCATCAGTGCTCTTCAGAGGGCCAGTTCTAATGGACTGCACAAGAAACGCTGTACAGCCACTCCTCACCTAACAACCTGCCTGTTTAATGACCTCTCAGACTTACAACCAGCAGCAGTGGCCAAAGCTACCCCTGCCTAGTTACTCCCCTGTGAAGAACCTGCTGTTCCAGCCCGCAGGGCCTGGGCCAAAGTGTCCAGCCTGTTTCTGCTTGCCTTCACCTACCTGCAGAGGAAGCAGGGCGACAGTGCCCACCACCCACTTTCGTCCTTCTCTGCTGCTGCTTTCCAGGGAGGGTTGTTGCTGTGAGTGTCACAGTGCCTCCACTTGTGAGGAGAATGACCTGAGCAGAGCAGAGAGTCACCCACCTCTATCTTTAAGTCCCCCTCCTTTTTTGTTCTTCTTCCCCTGTGGCCTCCCAGAGAGCCTCCCTGATCTGGCCTACCTGCAAGGACAGCAGCCTCAACACACACCACAAGACATACCCATCTTACACCCCTCGCTTAACAACCAATTCACTTAATGAGTTGTAGGAATGGAATTCTGTCATTATGTGCGGAGTGCCTGTAGTGGTTAAGATTCCAGGCAGTGAGCTGGCATCAGAACCCAGTTCCATGTTTCAAATATACTGGAAAACGGTAATTGAAAACACCCAGTTTCAAGACTCTTAAGAGGGAAAGTCAAAGGTCAGGTGCTCATTTCCAGCTTCACAAGCAAGCGTTTATTAAGCCAGGTTGTCCTCAAGCAGATCTTGAGTCTTATAGAAACAACATTCCTATATGAAATAGCAGCCTGGCTACTGATTTTATAGAATTCTGTGACCTAAAAGTGAATCCCTTTGGTTTGAAGGTGATGTGTATTATCAGTCACAGGCAAGTAAAGTGGACTTGCTGTATATTCCTCACAGTTTTGAAAAATCAAGATTGCAGTTGTCTGCATACCTAGTCAAGAGTAAAGTGCACATACCCTTGCATGTTTCATACAGTGCTTCCTGTCTGATTTGGTTTTCATCAGCTTGTACATTTAACATCTACTCTGCTTTCTGAGAGCTTTCAGGAGGGAAATTGATTGCAAATGTCATTGAATGCACACGCTGAGCTGAGACCATGGTTTAGGCCACTACTCAAGGTGCACCTCCAGGAGTCCACCATGGCTTGTTCACGGATGCCAAATATTTTTTTACTTATGTCTTCTTGTGCTTTGTGGGAGGTTATTTTTGAAGCTTGCCTGAATGTGGGGTATATGTAACTGCTGTTGGAAGCATAGATCTAAAGACCTGCTGTTCCTCTGAAGTTCATCTCACGGACCTTGGAAGCTAATACACTCTTAAAGGATTTACTGATTTCTCAAATAATGTACAAATATGGAGCAACATTCCTGAAAAACAATTTTGATCAAGGAAAGACATAGCCTGCATATCTTATCGCCTCCAACATGCTGTGAAATATATTTTGGTGTAGTGTCACTAGAAACTGCATTGATATTAATTTAAATAATGCTGGATGTTTGTGAGAGTTTTATTTTTTCACATAAAGAATGATGGCAAAGATTCTTTGTGTTTACTATTGAGGATCTAGAGCTGAGCTGAAGAAGTATGGCTCTCAGATGTTGTTGGAGTACATTTCCCATGGTCTCTCACCATTAGCTGTGTGAGGAGGGTAAATGGGAGTTACTATCTGGCAACATCAGTAGGGCCACTGTGAGCCACTAGAGATGGGCACGACTTAGCGGTATTTCCGTTTCCGTTTCCGTTACTCGGTTCCGTTACTCTACGGAAACGGTAACGGGAATTACTCTGCCAGACTTCAAGCTCGAACCAAAATGGGGATCCAAAATGGGGCGGCGAACGCAATATTGTTTTTGAAATCGTGGTCCAAAAACACACAAGCACAACAGAAACACGCAGAAATTTATAAACTTCCAGATTTTTCACAGTAGCAGTGGGTTTTTTCTTGCAACAAAATGTCTCTCCTCTCCTCCTCTGTCCTCCATTGATTTTATTTTATTTTATTTTTTTACACCTGCGCAGTGCGCAATGATAGGCTGGCCCAGTGGCCTGGCCAGCCATGTGGGAGGGGACGACCATGCAAATTTTTGGAGCCATCTCACCAATCGCATGGCCACTTGGCCACTGAGACTTCTGGGATGTGCCAAAAAGCCCCCTAAAACCTGCCCTAGCCCCCTAACCCCCTAACCCTAATCCTTGACTCCTTACCCATATGTCACAGACTGTCTTCTTAGTGGGTCAGAGAGGCACCCAGAGGTGCAACCCAATAGCCCACCGCAACCTTACCCGTCATTAGCCTAACCCTAGCCCTTGGACTAAACCCACCTTAGCCCATAGCCAGATGTACTTGCATTGCACTACACGCAAGTACGATTCCCTTCTTTGTGGGACATGGCAGGTGCGACACACTCGTACCAGGGGATCAGGTACTTGAGCGGGTCTCTGCCTGCAAATGGTATGCATATCCATATGGCTATGCATGCCATTTTGCAGCAGCAGCAGGTGAGGAGGGGAGACCCCCATGTTGAGGGGTCTCTTGGAGCCTGTTGCTGCTGTCCCTTCCTAGTGGGTGAGGATAGGAGGCACCCACGGGTGCCTCCAGGAGCCCACTTTCCCTTTATAGCGGGCCGGCGGAGGCACCCACCCCACAGAGGTGCCTCCAGGAGCCCGCTACCCCCCCAAAAAACCAGTATAACGATAACGAAAAAACGAACCGACTAATTTTTGCGAATTTTCGCGAAAAACGGAAACGAGCCGACACGGGCTGCCTCCGACACACGACAACTCGAAAACGTCATTTTCCCGAGTCGTGCCCATCTCTATGAGCCACTACTAATGTGTGAATTTCATAGGAATATTTAGAGATGTAAAATTTCCAGAAATTTTGAAGCTTGGAAAAAAATGCTACATTAGCACTCCTCTCCCTTTTACAGCTTGAAAGTCATTCTATTACTTTTAGGAACACAAAATATGATTATGGACAATTTGACTTGGCATAAAATTATCACAACTAGGATATTAAAATATAGTGTATCCAAACAATTATTACAAATGGAATTTACTTTTTAAAATAATATTTATTTGTAATCATAAGTAACAAATGGAGTAACAATCTCCTGGATGGTTTACTAGTTTATGTAGAACAAAAAACCCTCTACAAAACAATGTTTAAAAATCCAGAATTAACAATTATTCATATTCCTCTCCACCTCATTGTCATAAAAAAAATTGAATAGGAGGGAAATGTATAGAAGAGAGTGGGACTAAGTTTCAATGAATGGGCATGACATTTAATCAGAATCATTTTTGTTGCTCTGTATTTTCTTCCAGTGCTTTGAGGCCTAGTGAAGAGGACAGAACCAAACCAAACGTACCCACTCACATGCAAAAACAAAAGTGAAACCTTTTTCTTTTTCTTGTGACAATAGCAGCACCTCCTAAAGGAAGAAATGTATATTGTTCTTGAACTGGAGAGTTCAGTTTGTAACCTAGGACTTGCTTGTCCTCAGTGCACAGAAATTAGAATAATCTGATACTATGCATATTTTTAGAAATGATTTGGAACATATTTGAACGCTCTGTCTTAAAATATTTTCTTAAAATATTTATTTATGTTAAAATAAAACATTTCATAATCATTTTTCTTTTTCTTTGTTCAATTTTTCCTTTTTTGGGAAAAAAAACAAAAAGGTCCTCAGGAAAAAATGGAAAAAGCCCATTTTCCCCCTTAATTTTTCTGGGCCTTCACATCTCTAGGAATATTTAAGCAAATAGAGATCAGTGGTTAAAATCGATGGAAAAGTTTTAGTAGCCTTGCAATTCAGCTTCTTTATACATTGCTCAATGAACATATAGAACTGATTTTCTAAATGTATATTTGTCTTTGGGCACTCATCAGAATTTGCTAAGCTGGGAGTGGGGAATGGCCTGGTAGGTTGAGTAATTTATGGACCCTGTGCTGTCTTTTCTAAACTAAGTTTAAACAAAAACATTTGCTTGTAGGTATCTACAGAGAGCTCTGTTTAGAGTCTGTGAAAAACAAATACGAATGTGAGATTCAAGCTTCCCGCCAACATTGTGAGGTACTGTTTTCAGCTGAAGAGCATTTTTGTTTGTCAGCATGTGATGATACTTAGTTATGAGGAGACCCATATACACAGTCAAATTGGAAGCCAACAGATATAACACTGTGCTTTTATATCCATTAAAAAGAGCAGTGGTTTCATAATTCTTGAAAGACCTGTTGAAACTCTTGTCAGCCTGTTGATTCAGCCTTGCAGAATCCTTACTTAAATGGCCACCTGAGCATCACATTTTTGCTGAGCGATAACACTGGGAACATATAATGAGTCAGATGGTTCCAGCCTCATTAAAATATTGTCTCTGTATCTCTTACCCAAATAGTGGTAGGTGAGGCAAACATTGTGTGATGTGTTTCAGTCATATGAAGCATCTGACAGCATCCCTTGTGCACAGTTTTATTACAGAAGGAATGCAAGTTCTGGGTTCTTTCAGTTCTGGGTTCCTGCAGTATCTGGCAGAGTAGGTCCTTACTCAACTGCTCCGAGGGGAAGAAAGAACACAGATATAATTTAATTCAATTTATGAATGTTGAAAATCATTTAACGAGCATCTTGAGTAATTCTGTAACAAACTTCCTAAAAAACTAATGGTACAAACTAATGGTTATTACAATTCCTGAAACATTATTTGCAGTGAATGTACAGAATTCTGAGGCCTCAGCCTCTGGAACCAGGTTCATTTACGGCCTCATCAGCTCTCCTCTGCAAAACAACTGCAGCTGATCCATTGCAGGAGCCAAGAGACTTTTAAAAAACCCAGTGGGTCCTTAATTAGATCAAATTTATTTTATTTTTTATTTATTTTTACAACTTATATGCCACCCACTACCCAAAGGTCTCTGGGCGGCTTACAATCAAAAATTAAAACAGTTAAAACATCAGATATCAATAAATAATTAAAACAATAATAAAAACCTTACACTAAAATCATTACACTAAAATTGCCATCAGAGGACCCACAGTCTATATTGTATCAATTAAAAAACTTCTGGAACAGGAAGGTTTTTACCTGGCGCTGATATGTCATCAATGTTGGCGCCAGGTGGATCTCACTTGGGAGGGCATTCCATAGCTTAGGGGCAGCTGCCGAGAAGGCCCTGTGTCTGCAAGCCATCCTTCTCACCTCCTTGAGGGATGGCTCTTTCAAGAGGGCCTCCTGGCTCGATCTTAATTGCCGGGTAGGTTCGTACAGAAGGAGGCGGTCCTTCAGGTATCTAGGTCCTAAACCAAATGAATATCTTCTCCAACCTTTCTATCGCTGAGAGCTCCAAAATAACTTCAAAGTTAGAAAATAAAATATAAAGGCATTTATTTGGCTAATAGGAATTACACAGGAATATAGCTCTTACTAAAAAACAAAAACCATAAATCCTTCCCTAAACTTAGCTATGAGGCCAAAAAGCCACGTTATAACTAATTGCTAAACTACATTGCTAAGCATTAGTCGCCCATGTTGCAGGTATAAAATCCATTCAAAGAAAGTCCCTTCTTCTCTCTCTCTCACCTACTGTTCACAGCATGGGAAAATAGTCACATGTGGCTTATTGGAAGAATCATGTTTCACTTGCTTCTGGCTGGAATGTGTCTTTGACCGATGTTTACATAGGCACCAATATAAGCATTTCTACTGAAGCTAAATTGCACTTTCATATGAGCACTATTTACTTTTGGCCTACAGAAAGGCTTCTCTACTTCTAAAATCCGTTACAGTGAAGCAGAGCCTTCATGCCCATTTGAGAGTGTCATGCCTCAAAATTGAGGTTTAACAGATACGCCTGCATTAAAATCTCCTTGTTTGCATATATCTTTCAGTGGTTTGGGGAAGCAGCATTTAGACAGAGAATTATGCTTCAGAAATCTGTTTTTAACGATGGGGTAGATGATGTGTGTTTGCATCTGGGTTACCATTTAATCTGTGTTGTTTCTACAACACAACATTTTTGTAAAACTGATTTTTTAAAAAGCAAATATCAAACTATCTGCATTTGTTTATTTTTATTTTTATATTTAAATCTACCTGGATGTTGATGTCTAAAACATAAGAACATATACATAAGAACATAAGAAGAGCCCTGCTGGATCAGGCCAAAGGCCCATCTAGTCCAGCTTCCTGTATCTCACAGTAGCCCCACCAGATGCGTTTGGGAGTGCATGAGACTAGATATCTGTCTCCTGATACCACTCCCCTGCATCTGGCCCTTGAAGTACCCTGGTTTTAAGCCTGGAGATTACACATCTCCATCATAGTTTGTAACCTGTGATGGACTTTTCCTCTTGGAATCTGTCCAATCCCCTTTTGAAGGCATCCAGGTCAGATGCCATCACCACATCCTGTGGCAGGGAGTTCCATAGACTAACAATGTGCTGGGTGAAAAAATATTTTCTTTTGTCTGTTCTTACTCTCCCAGCCCTCAATTTGAGTGTATGTCCCCTAGTTCTGGTATTTTGTGAGAGGGAGAAGAGCTTCCCTCTATCCACTTTACTCATGCCCTGCATTATTTTGTATGTCTCAATCATATCCCCCCTCAGGCGCCTTTTTTCCAGACTAAAGAGGCCCAAATGTTTTAGCCTTTCCTCATAAGGGAGGTGCCCCAGCCCAGTAATCATTTTAGTTGCTCTCTTCTGCACCTTTCCCAGTTCCACTATGTCTTTCTTGAGATGCGGTGACCAGAATTGTACACAATACTCCAGGTGTGGCCTTACTGTTGTTTTGTATAATGGCATTATAATGTTGGCTGTTTTATTTTCAATCCCCTTTTTGATAATCCCTAGCATCGAATTGGCCTCCTTCACCACTGCCACACATTGGGGAGACACCTTCATGGAGCTGTCCACCAACACACCAAGATCTCTTTCCTGATCTGTCACGGATAACTCAGAGCCCATGAGTTGATAGATAAAGTTTTGATTTTTTGCCCCAATATGCATTACTTTCCATTTGGCTACATTAAAACGCATTTGCCATTTCGTAGCCCATTCCCCCAGTTTGGAGAGATCCTTCTGGAGCTCTTCACAATCTTCTCTGGTTTTTACCACACAGAAAAGTTTTGTATCATCTGCAAACTTGGCCACCTCACTGCTTATCCCTGTCTCCAGGTCATTTATGAACAGATTGAAAAGCACCGGTCCCAGGACAGAGCCCTGGGGCACACCGCTTTTCACTTCTCTCCATTGTGAAAATTTCACATTGACACCTACTCTTTGTTTCCTGGATCTCAACCAGTTCTCAGTCCATAAGAGGACCTGCCCTCTTATCCCCTGATTGTGCAATTTTCTTAGCAGCCTCTGGTGAGGGACTGTGTCAAAAGCCTTTTGAAAATCCAGATAGACTATATCCACCGGTTCACCCAAATCTACATGCCTGTTGACCTTTTCAAAAAATTCTAAAAGATTTGTCAGACAAGACTTACCCTTGCAGAAGCCATGCTGATTTTCTCTCAGCAATGTTTGTTCTTCTATGTGACGAAGCTTCGCAACACTGCTATAGAGGAAAACCTATCTTTTATACTCAGTTGCCTAGCCTCTTGTTGTAAAAGGCCTCCAGAGAGGCTCATATGGGAGGGTGTGGTCTTGTAGAAATCCTAGGACCAAGTAGGGTTTTGAGGGTCAAAATCAACACCTTCCATAGAGCTCAGGTGCAAGCTGGAATCCACCACATTTGATTTGATCCTGGAAATATATGGTATCTAAAATGCAACCCACCACCCGTCTCTAAGTCTTCTATCTCAGCCAAGACCTATATTAACCTGAGTACAGCTTTCAAGTAAGAGATATATTTAAGGAGTAATTTTAGCAGTCTGTTTCCATGGCTGAGTCGGAATCTGAACCCTAGTCCATCACTATCCACTATACTACTCTGAAAATCCAGTGTGGCTAAAGACTGTTTAATGGCAGCCCCATGTAGGCTACGTTACAGAAGTGTACATTAATACCTTGATTTACAAATATAATATGTTTGGGAAACATGCTTGTAAACCAAAGCACTCTTACATCAAAGCAAATTTCCCCATAGAAATACAGTAATGGAAAATTAGATGATTTGTTTTGGGACACCATAGACCACATACTGTACACACAAAATGCCAAAACTCACAAAAGAAGTTGGCTGGAAGTCCATGTCCACACTATGGTTTAGATGCCTGACTGCAGAATCTGCTGTGTTTGGGACTAACAACTGGATTTTACCCCACATTTTAATTTGACAGTAATGAAATGCAATTTGTAGCCATTTACACACTTAACTAGCTGTCACATGACTGGAAATGGTTTGAAATATAAGAAAGGATGTTGAAAACAAATTAAATAAAAATCTAAATCTAAATATAAAGAAAAAGAAAACGCTAACCTGCATTCTCCTTTAAGCACTAGTACTGGACCTTGGCTGTTGCTTGCCACTTGCTAATAAACTTTAGAAAATAGAAAATAAATGGTAGTATTATATTTTTAGATAAAAGTTATTATAAACTGCTACTAGGGTAGGGTTGCTTGCTTGCAGTTGCTATTCCCTTCCCAAACCCCAATCGCCACAGCAGCAGAAATGGTTGCTCATCTTGCAAAACATACCTAAACCAAGGCACTCGTAAACCAAGGTATTGCTGTATTTGAGAGATAGTTACAGCATCAATCACTGTGCCCAGTTTGTCCTTCCCAAGAAGTGGTATAGCAGTCCAACCTAAGTTTGGTTAGTTGGTTGAGAAATCTTGATTTTTGAATGCCAAGCCCTAGTAGTTTCAAGAATGAAGTGCACCTTTGAGAGCAGAAATCAGGCTGCACACATTGATAATTTTTCAAGCCTCTTGGGTTGCACAGAACTAGCGACACTCTCCTGGCGTTCTGGCCATATTGTTCCTGTTATTTGCTCACTGTGAATGCTTGGAAATGTATGGGTTCTTTCGGGTTCCTATTCTTATCCATAGGGTGGTTCCAATATTAAGTCCCAATTAGAGATGGGCACGACTAGGAAATTTTTTTTCCGAGTTGTCGTTTTTCGGGACGGGTCCGTTTCGGGTCGTTTCCGTTTTTCGCGAAAATTCACAAAAAATTGTTTCGTTTTTCGTTTTTTCGTTTGTCGGTTCTACCGTGATTTCGCACAATTTGACGCCTGACCGACGGGGAGCTGCGGGCGCAGGGCGGGCGGCGGTGGCGTGGGTCCATGGGTGGGCGGCGGCAGCAGCAGGGGGGAGGGGCGGGCGGGCGCGCGGCGGGCGGGCACGGGTCCCGCAAATGAGCAGGCGAAAAACAGTTTAAACTGGCCTGGGTGATGGACTTGCTGCTGCACAACAAGGCTAGTGCATCCTATATAAGCAAACAAAGTGGGGCAGAAAGAATGCATTTCTTTTTTTTTTCTCTTGGTCTGCTGAATCTGCTGATGCTGAACTGGCCAGCCACCCTACTTGGTCTGGCTGACATGCCTGTTTGTTATACTTTTTTGTTGTTTGGTTTTGAATCCATCCCATCTCCCCTCCACCTCTCTCAGAGGCAGCAGGAGAAACAGACATTCCGTTCCTCCCCAAATCTGGGGTCTACTGATAGTATACTCACACAACACAACAACAAAGCTAGTAGAAGGGGTGTGCCAATACTTTCACACAGCACAGGGCAAGTAACTAAGTGAACTGTAAGTTCTTCTAAGATGTAATTGTAAAATATTCTATAGAGGTGGGTGCCCTTCAACAAATATGTTTGTTTGAGTGCCTGACTGCAAATAAATGAATGAGGTGTTGGACAAGTGAAAGAGTAAGTAAGTAAAATGTAATTGTAAAATTTTCTATAGAGGAGGGTGCCCTTGGCTTGTTGCCAACAAATGTGTTTGAGAACTTTGATTGCACTGGTTGGCGAGGGGAACTCAGTCTGTACTCTGTATATTTTTAAAATAACAACCTCCAACCTCCCCTTCTAAGCACTAGTACTGGACCTTGGCTGTTGCTTGCCACTTGCTAATAAACTTTAGAAAATAGAAAATAAATGGTAGTATTATATTTTTAGATAAAAGTTATTATAAACTGCTACTAGGGTAGGGTTGCTTGCTTGCAGTTGCTATTCCCTTCCCAAACCCCAATCGCCACAGCAGCAGAGCTGTAGGCGCAGGGTAAAAGGACCTTGGCCAAGAGTAAATGAACTTGGTTGGAAATTGGGATAGAAAAGAAATGGTAGTATAAAATAATATATATTTTCAAAATAAATCTGCAGCACCTACCCTACCCTCCCGCTCCCACTCAAACCTTCCTTCCCCCTTGAAGCAAATATAAGCAAATAAAAAAAGGAAATCTTCCTCCAAAATGCAGGAGAACACAAAAAAGAATAAACTCTGTGTTGCTATTCCCCACAGGGAATGAAAGAAATTATTATTTTTTCCTATAAATTCAATTTCAATTGAATCAATTCCCTCCCTGTCCCTGCCTAACGCGACCGCGACCGCGAAATCGAAACTAGACTGAGCGCAGCAATCCAGCCCTGACCACCCTCCACCAAGATCCAAGCCCAGACTGCGATGGACGGGACTGCCTCGCCTTTTTATGCCCTCTTGCATATCCAGAAGTGTCAGTCAAAACTTGGCCATGCGATTGGTGGAATGGCTCCAAAAATTTGCATGGTCCCATCCCATGGCCAGCCCATCATTGCGCAGGTGTAAAAAAATAAATTAAGAAAAAAATAAAATAAAATCAACGGAGACGTATTTTGGTAAGACAAACCCGCTGCTGCTACTGTAAAAATTCAAGTGTTTAAAATAGCTAATTTTCGCATGTTTCTGTGGTGCTTTGGTGGGTTTTTGGACCACGATTTCAAAACAAATATTGCGGTCGCCATTTTGGATCCCCCCGCCCGCACACCGCATGGCAAAGGCAGACGAGACAATGCCCCCCGCCTGGTACCAGCAGTGCAGCAGTAGCACTAGCCAAGGAGAGGGGGGTGGGAACCCCCCCAAATAAAACACCCTTCTGGCCTGGTAGGTGCCCTCAGACAGTTTTCGCCTGCTTTTAGGGCCGGGAATCAGGTTTTTTTTTAACTTTTAAAAACGGGAATTCCGCTAAGTCGTGCCCATCTCTAGTCCCAATATATTTTAAAAGTAAAAGCAAGTGTTGGTGGCTTCTCCTTTTAAAACATAATATATGTTACCGGGGTCTCTCTTTCTATTTATAGATATCACCACTATTCTAAAACTCTTAGAATTGGTAAGAAGTGGCCTTCGTTTCCTTGTATATCTTTAACGATAGATATAACTTCTTGGGAGATGAACACACGCACGCACACCCTGCTTTAAACCATCTGTCATGTTGTGTCACACACCCACTTGAGTCTTCTTTAAACAGATATGCCCTCTGTTTGCACGTGTTTCATCTGCTTGAAACATGAACCCCCTTTCTAGCTACAGATCTTGAGAACCCCATTCCAGTCGGAGATGGCTGGGTTTTTCTGGCTGCTGCCTACGGTTTGACTACATTGCTCACTTCTCCTTTCAGAGTGAAAAGCTCTTGTTGTATGACACCGTTCAGAGTGAACTAGAAGAGAAAATCCGGCGGCTGGAAGAAGACCGACATAGCATTGACATTACCTCAGGTAACTAAGAGCTGGTAGAGGCTGAATAAAATAGAAGGCTATCTGAACAAATGAATTGCCAGGAAAAGAATCCTTTCATAGACTGTGGATATGAACTGTATTGTACGGTCGGCATTATTAAGTTGCCTCCTTTAGATTTATCCTCCATATGCATTCTTTCACTTTTGACTTTGGTCAACCAGCTCATATTTCTCGGCAGTGAAATCTTGAGTGCGTCATTGGTGATACTGCAGGAACATTTTCTGTTGACATTTTGCACAAAACATTCCCCACATTGCTGTTGAACACTAGCTACTGCTCACTTTGTGGGAGGGAGCAAGGGGGCCGGCAAAGGCTTGCCTATTGTAATAGTAGCTTGTAGCTACTATTCTGTTGTTTTGAAAAGAACTCTTCTGCCTTAAGTGGTCTGTGGTTTTTTTTCCTGAGTGTTAAGATAAAATGCTGCTTCCACTACAAACATCTCTCTTCTATTGATTCCTCCCTCCAAAAAACTTATTTTGCCTTTAAGATTGTCCTGGGTTCTGAATAAGAATGGGCATTTCGTTTCAGAACTAGTAGGTTACAAAATGAACTGCGCAAGCCCAGGTGGTCCTCGGAAACGGTTGATACACGCAGATCCATTTGCTTCACCTTTCTCTGTCTCGCACAGGTTAAAATCCAATGAGGGAGCATGCTGCGACGTCATCTGTTCTAGATCTGTGATGCTGGCCAAACAGGAGCTGGGCAGGGACAGGCATCATCCTGCCTCCCTCTCTGATTGGTCAGCAGCACGAAGCAGGAAAGATGACATCGCAGCATGCTTCCTCGTTGGATTTTAACCTTGTGTGAGACAGAGGAAGGTGAAGCAATTGGACCTGCGTGTATCAGCCGGTTCCAAGGACCACCTGGGCTCACGTGGTTTGTTTAGTAACCTACTGATTCTGAAACAAAATGCCCATCCCTAGTTCTGAAGTATTGGCCCAAAAGGTACTTTTGGGCCAAAGTAGGTTTGGGCAGTTTATAGTATCTACTCTGTAACAAAAAAATATGAACACCAAACCACACTAATATCATGTACTAGTGATGTGGGATTTCTCCTAGTGTAGTGCATAATGGTGGCAGGACTTATCAAAAGGATATAACCTAGAAAACCTGTATTTGGTGGCAAAATTCTGTACCCCTTATTTCCCCGAGTCCTGCAGCTTTTCAGAATGGAGGGAACCAGAGGATACACAGCACCGTGTGGCTGTTGGTGGCCTTGTTTTCATCCCAAATTGAGGACCCAGGTAGCTCTTGGCAAATTACTATGACCCTTAGGGAATAATGCTTTTTGGGTTACTGGGGCTAAATTCAGTGCAGCTGAGATGACTTGTTAAGCTTGTTCTGGAATGATCATCCCTGCATCCCTGTAATCATAATAATTTACAATACATCCTGAGTCCATTCTCAGCCATCTGTGCACCTGTTGAGTTCAGAACAGTGACCCTGGTGACTTCATTACATCAAAGGCAGGAGAAGCTCTGGTCCCCAGATCTACTCTAGCCTACCAGCAGGTAGACTTTGGCCTGGGAAGTGTCTGAAGGAGGCTCCTCCCCACTGGGAATTCCCTCTGCCTTGGCCATCAAACCCTTTAGAGGGCAGGAGGGGGCAGAAACCCAAGAGGAAGGGCATTTGTGTCATTTTGAATTGCTAATCAGGCTCTCCCTGTGGTTCTTGGCACTTGAAAAGGAAGTTGTTAGTGGCCAATGTGGGATTTTGATGAGGAAACGAGGTGACCTGAAGATTGCTCCATGTTCCTGCTTGCCTTCCTGATGGGAGTGGAGATAATCTGTCATTTTTCTCTATGTGAGGGCACAGAACTTGGTGCCCTTCTTTGCATGGATAGGGATGGGGACTGATGGTGTGGATGGGAAGGGCTTCGAGTGAGGACCCCCTGCCCTGTGTTGTCATTTGGCCCATTGGCTGCATTCTGGGGCACAACCAAGCCAGTTCAATCAATGCTCCGGCTCAATGTTTGCCAGACTCCTGTATTCTGCATAATGCGATTTTTTACATCCTGACAGTAAAAAAGAAATAATGCAACCTTCTGGCAATAATTTGATACTAAAACAACAACAATGCAAGCATTAACTAGATGTCCACAGAGCTGTTTTTTCAGATAGCTGCCTGGGAAGTTCTAGGAATCGTGGTGCAAAAACACAGACCTTCACATATGTAGGCTTAACATGCTTTTTGCCAGGTGTTGTTTGGGAGGGAAGCTGCGTTGATGTGAAAACCCCAGTGCATTCAGTGCAAAGAATCCATTTTGTAGCTCATGCTAGAACTGTTACAGTGATCAAGTATAAGGGCACAGGCTGTTGTCTCTCCAGGCCTCTTTCTATCACTCTCTTCTCTTCCCCTTTATTGCCTAATGCCATAAATTAAAAGTTGTGTAATTTTATGTGGTGACTATTGCAGTTCCCCAAAACACAGAAGGTAAGGTATATATTTGTGCATATGTATAGCTCTGGCTTTCCAGGTGAGATGCCCAGAAGTCTGGTAGAACCTTTAAACCAAACTACTTTTTGTCTTTCATAAGCTTTTATGTATCCAAGCACACTTATTTAGATAAATGTTATATCATAATCTGCTGCTGCAGAAAACAGGTTTTTTTTTAACTGCAACATTTTTCTGTTTCTTTAGAGTTATGGAATGATGAGCTTCAGTCTAGGAAAAAAAGGAAGGATCCATTTAGTCCAGATAAGAAGAAACCCGTAGTTGTATCAGATATCCTTTTATGTCACTAAATGGGTATAATCATTTGCTGACATCCTGTGCTTTTCATTGTTACTCTGTAACACGTCAATTCAGAAACACAGAACAACAGTCTGAGGACTGAATGAGAAGCAGGCACACCTCTACAATTGCCACAAGGTTTGCTTTTTTAAAAAAATATGACATCTGGTACGGTGAGAATCACAAAGCAGCAGGGCTGAAAGCCTTTCAGAGTTGTCATATGAAGTGTTGACAAGAACACAAGATTGGTGCTTTATCCTTTTCCAACTTATACCCTACTTTCCCAGTACTTCACTTTGGATTGCTTTGAAAGCTAACAGTGGTAGCTGTGTTGGCAATTGCAGTGGTACCTCTACTTATGAGTTTGATCCATTCCGAATGCATGCTCTTAAGTCAAACAACTCTTAAATAGAGCAGACCTACAGTATCTGAAATATCAAAATTAATTAAAAATTGTAAGTAGAGCAGACTGCATCTAAAATGGCTTTTCGCTCTTAAGTCGAATTGCTCTTAAGTCGAGTTACCACTGCCTTTTTGATGCATCTGGGTCCCTTATATAGTGGCAACAGGAATGCCGGAGCACTTTCAGGGCAAGATATTTAGAACCAGGAAAGGTAAATTTGGACAAATCCAGCCCTGAAATTGAAACGGGGTAACACTACTACTTCCCCAGCTTCCCATTTTTCTATGGTCTTAAGTGTAAAACTAACCTGACACTACTAACAAATAACTTCTTACATATACATATACAGTATAGGATTTTCTCAAGGGAATTTACTCCTGAATGAAAATATATATGACTGAGTTACAAACGCTTAAGATAATACTCCGAGCTTTTGTTTAGTTGTGGTTTTGTTTCTCTTTGAGCTTATTTGCTGCATAGACTCCTGATATTTATTTCTGATTTTTCTTTTCACTTCAAAACAGTGCGTAATGTCCATTCCGGTGCAGCTTTTAGTGCTGTGTGGTAACACCTGGGAAGAGAAAAGGGGTCAGGCAGGCAGTAGAAACTGAGACATCTCTCATTGACTAGCAACCCTTTATTTCATGTCAATCATGCCTTCTAAACCAGCTGGTTTTTAAAAAATTATATTTTCTTCTCTACTTTAGTTCCAGTGGCATTCCATGAAATACCTACATCAATTATTTCTCCACACAGCTTCAGCTTAAATTTGCTGACAGCCAATAAAATAAAGCCCCCTCTTAAACCTCAGTTTTTGTATTGCAAGGTAGGCAAATATTTTGGGGTAAAGGACTGCTTTGGCAGCTGTGGAACTATTCTAGACAATACAGAGGTGGATGGAGTTGGTGGCAGGAAGATGTGGACCAGGACACTGTTATGCTGATTGGGGGGGCAGGGAACTATGCTGAATAACAGGTTGCAATAAGTCTTGTGCTTGAAGCCTGTCTTAGTACTACATACAGTACTTTGATTTTATTCCACTTACCTACAGTGGTCTGCTGGAACTTTTATTTTGACCCATTTTAGAGATGTGCAAGTCCCTTAACATGTGAACGACCCTATATTGTATATATGCTGCAAGACCTTGATATACTTGAAGACTGGACAACAATTCGGAAGGTATGGTTGAATGTCACTCTATCTGGTTTTTCAAGAGAAGGACTGATGTATGCAGACGTGGCTTAAGTATGGAAGTGGAATGTAGGGACACTATCTTCCTTTACCTCAGACAGCAAAATGGCTTGTGCCTTTGGAGGGTGGCTGAATATTTTTAATTTTGTGGAGATGGAAAAATCAACAGAATACCCCATACCCCATACACAGCAAGCATGGAAAATAACTTTTCCACATCTTACATCCTACATCGAGGCTAGTGGCGCAGTGGTTAAATGCCTGTACTGCAGGTAAAACTGTGCTCACGACCTGGGTTCAATCCCCGGTAGCAGGCTCAAGGTTCACTCAGCCTTCCATCCTTCCGAGGTCGGTAAAATGAGTACCCAGCTTGCTGGGGGGGGCAATGTGTAGCCTGCACGCTGTTATTAAAAAATTGTAAACCGCCCAGAGACTACTTGTAGTAGTATGGGGCGGTATATAAGCAGAACACTTTGCTTTTTGCTTTTAGTTGGTGGATCAACCAAGGCCGATTATGGAAAGAAGTCAGTATTTGTGTTTGTGTTGTATCTTAAGATATATCAGCCAAAATCACCTTGTATAACTATTCCAATGACGTAAGTCAGGGCTGTCCAACTTTGAACAGCCTGCGGTCTACTTTAAACTGCCAAACGTCCCCGCAGTTTTCTTACAGAAGCATGCATGCATGTGTGCCACCCGGCCAGCAACTCAAGGATGCGGTGCTGGTCCTGGCCACGGCTCCTCGCTTTGCCGGTGCTACAGATTATGAAGGTGGAAACTCCTATGGAGGAGCCAAGCAAGGGGTTGGGGCGCAGTGGCAGAAGGGAAGGGAAGGAAACAAATCTGGACCTAACAACCAGGCAGGTGAGCAGACAAAAAAATTTTTTTTTTTTAATACGCCACTGCTGGTGGCGGATCAGGAGGCTAGCGGGGACCTGGTGGGCTACTTCTAATGGCCCTACGGGCTACTGGTCGCCCACGGTCATCACATTGCGCAGGCTTGGTATAAGTACAGGAGACCAATTCCCCAAGAAATCACTGTAGACATCAATTGCACACTGAGTCATACAACTCAATATGCAGCTGGTAATGTCTACAATGATTTCCTTAACTTAGAGCAGTTCACTTCCAAAAGTTAAGTCATTTGTGCTACGCCAGTGTAAGTAGGTAAGAGGATTTGGGCTATCATGTACTGCAATTCACTTATAGAATGGGATGTTTATAATAGATGTTTATAATGGATGTAGTCTTTTCAAAAACTATTGTGTACATTCTATGTTATGAGATACATGGGAGTTATTACAGGTTTCTGTTAGCCATGTAACCTCCAAATAACATAAATTGATAACTAACTAATAATTTGGTTGTTGGATTCCATACCATTATTCTCCCAGTCATATATGTGGTTTCATCCACAATGATTATAGCTGCTGCCAGTTCCTGGCTGAAGGAACCTTGAACTAGATTTGGTAGCATTCTTTTAGAAAAACATGCATGGTAATTAACTCAAGATGTATGAAAAAACAAAAAAGCAAAGTGTTCTGCTTATATACTGCCCCACAGTGCTTAAAGCACTCTCTGGGCGGTTTACAATTTAGCTGTGTGGGATACATGTTGCCCCACCCCCCAGCAAGCTGGGTACGTACTCATTTTACCGACCTCGGAAGGATGGAAGTCTGAGTGAACCGTGAGCCTGTTACCTGGAATTGTATCCCAGGCCATAAGCACAGTTTTAGCTGCAGTACAGGCACTTAACCACTGTGTGACGAGGCTCCACAGATAGTAGGTCAGAAAAACAGAAAGTTTGAACGTTCGTATGGGTTACTTCATAAAGAACGGAAACACACTCTAAAGGTAAGCAAAACACTGAGGGGGTTATCTTTGACTAGGTTATAGGATAAGAAGGCCCAGGCCTAACCTAAATAGACCCACACAGGAATTGTGCCTGGAATGTTGTTCTGAAAGCAGCTACATGTCACTGGTATATTCTTGAAATGTGATGTACCATATTATGTTCTGTTAGCAAAAAAAAAGGGGGGGGGAATGGAAGCCGCTTAATTACACAACCACTACAACAATTCTGTAGAGAGAAACAAAAGTGTATCTCCCTATGTAGGCATATTGTTTCTTTTCTTGTAGATATTTGTCAGGGATGCACAGTGACCTGAAAAAAACTGTTAGTTGTGCTTCTGCATATTTTCTCACAGGGGCTATCATGAAATTCCTCTTTAAATCGGAGTCTTTGTATATTTCAGGCAATGGCTACCCTGGGGCCACACAGAGTGAAAACAGAGCGTAAGTATTCTATGCTTTTCTGTTTTTTTTAAATGCTAGTCTATCACATATTAAAAAAACAGGCCTTTAAACATTCACATGTTAGGAGCTGAAAAGTTCTTAAAATGTTGCATTGTAGTGATTGACAGGGAAGTAGGGCATTGACTGTGGTGCGGAAAGTAATTCTGCTCCTTCGGGGACTCTGTGGGGAGATCTCACATAGTTATAAATGCATTCTTGAAACTGCAAGAAAACCAAGGAGAATAATAAAAGTACTTTCATTAAAAGTAATAAAATTCTTCAGTCAGTAAGAAATGCTGTTTAGATTAGAAATGAATTCCTTCATAATGAGCAAGAACAACTTTTATTGCCATTGGTATGCTTTCAGTATACAGTGGTACCTTGCAAGACAAATTTAATTCATTCTACGGGTCGTTGAATATGAGTCAGCAGTGTGACGCAGCGACCAAGAAAGCCAACATGATTCTTGGTTGCATCAACAGAACCATAGTGTCTACAGCAAGGGAAGTGATAGTACCACTCTGTTCTGCTCTGGTCAGACCCCACCTGGAGTACAGTACTGCGCACCTCAATTTAAAAAGGATGTTGACAACCTTGAACGGGTCCAGTGGAGGGCAACCAAGATGGTTGAGGGTCTGGAAGAAATGTCTGATGAGGAGCAGCTTAGGGAGCTCGGAATGTTTAGCCTTACAAAAAGAAGGCTGAGAGGGGATATGATAGCCATTTTAAAATATTTAAATGCATGTCACATTGGACTGGTTTGTTTTCCATGGCTTCCGAGAATAGGAATCGGGGCAGTGGTTTCAAACTACAGGAAAAGAGATTCAATTTAAACATCAGGAAGAACTTCATGACACTTGGAGCTGTTCAGCAGTGGAATATGCTGCCACGGAGGGTGGTGGAGTCTCCTTCTTTGGAGGTTTTTAAGCAGAGGCTGGATGGCCATCTGTCAGGGGTACTTTGAGGGGGGTTCCTGCATGGCAGGGAGTTGGACTGGATGGCCCTTGAGGTCTCTTCCAACACTATGATTTTATGGTTCTGTGCATTCATTTTGTGAGAATTTTTCCTTGTGAAATGCAGTTTCCCATAGGAATGTATGGGAAACTGATTAAACTGTTCCAGAGGTCCAAGAAAAAGCAAAAAAATCCACATTTTTCCAGACGTCTTTATAAAGTGCACTATAAAGGCATGCAGAGCTGGAACATCTCACCCTGTAGTGCAATACAAACATGGACAAAAGCAAGCAGCAAGACAAACCCCAGCCTGTTCCTGCCAAAAGCACAATGTGAAACATTGCAAAGATTATCAGAAGCAAGTTCCAAGAACAACCCATGATCGTTTCCACAAAACGTGCCATCAAAAACAATGTAAAAACAAAAGAAAGCAAGGAAACCTTAGCTCCCTACCTTTCTGAGTAGTTTCCAAAAACTGCTGCAAAACAATGTCCAGAATGGCTCTAAAACTTGATGAAAAAATCCATCCCATCTCTCCACAAACTATGGGAGTGCAATGCATCCTGGGTAGTCTTGTCTCAAAATGCAGAACGGATTTTCATCTTGCGAAGCATTCCATAGGGAATTTCCGTTTTGTGAAACAACCCTATTCCCAGAAATTTTATTCGTCTTGCGAGTTTTTAGTCTTAAGGGGCATTCGTCCTAAGAGGTACCACTGTACAATAACCTAACAGTATGTTGGGTTATACGATGAATCGATTGTGCATTTTGATCTTTGAACTTGAAGGAAGTAGACAGAAACTGATGCCTTGTATCCAGAGTTCTGGTTTGTTAGAATTGTCTGCACTGATTCTTTACAGCCCCTGTTAAGTTGGAAAAACACCTTCACAGTGCACGCTCTGAGGAAGGAAGACTCTATTACAATGGCGAGTGGTATGGACGTGGACAAACAATATGTATTGACCGGAAAGATGAATGCCCTACAAGGTAAAGGTAGTGCATGCAAAAAAAAAAAAAACAAAAAAACACCAATTTTTTTGCTACTAGTCAAAAACCTAGTTTGGAACCTGTTTTATTTATGAGGTATGCCATTTTCAGTATGCCATATTGACAGTGGCATAAACACATGCACACACATTAATCATACAGCATTATACCCAATTGTGAGCTAATGAGTAGTCATGAATAGAACATCAAACTAGGAGTCAGAGGAGGCTTGTGTTCCAAACCCCTGTGGAAAGCCATTGATATACAGTATTCAAGGGTTGGAGGTGGTAAACCATTCCTTGACTATATCAAAGACTTCAAAAATCCTGTGAAGTTAGCCATTAACAAAAAAGTGTGCTGCATACCGTTATGACACAGAACCACAAGAAGGTGAAACAAATAGGCTTAGAATGAAAGCTGCCACATCTGCTGAAAGCCAACAGAAGCAAACCAAGGTTATATACTTGGTAGAAACCTGTCAAGAATGATGGTTTTTTTCTAACCTGTTTGAGGCAGCATATTCCCTAAGCAAAGGCATGCATATTTCTTAACCAAAATCCCAGGACTCGATCCTTCTTTCATGAGTTAAGCTCATCTCACCTTAACACAAAAAGCAATTGTCATGGCTATTTTTTTTTTGACAGGTTCTCAAGTGAGGTGTGCTTCTCTTTCTTCCTGTCTGAGCCTCCTCTCATGGTTCTTGTCTCCCTCTTCCTCTGTGTCTCTCCAATTCTATTTCAACGGATCCGTTCTTATTCTGTTGTTCTTTCTTCCCCTTAAAAATGGGAGCCGTTAAAAATGTGAATGCTTTGTAAACAAATGCGGTAATGTTTAGTATACTTCCAGTATCAGTGTTATAGTACTCTATTAACTGTCCTTAATTTAATGAGACACTTGTTAAAGTGCTTACGTGTTCTATTACCAATAATTACACTCCTGTTTATAAATGGCAGTGCAGTTTAGGGTGATACTGTAGTTTTTTATGGACACTAATGTGCTCCTGATTCCTCTTTTCCCCTCCTTTCTTTTCAGTGCCATAATTACAACAATTAACCATGATGAAGTGTGGTTTAAGAGGCCTGATGGAAGCAAATCTAAACTGTATATTTCTCAGCTACAGAAAGGAAAATATTCAATCAAACATAATCACAACTGACCATTAAACCAAACAGACAGTGTTATCCCGCTTGAAGTGCCATGAGATGAAAGATGTATTTACTCTGTGTTCTCATCTATTTTTTGTGGCCGTATCTGTGTATCTGTAGTAGTATAAGTAATTTCCATACAAATGTCTTAGCATCAGTGACACATATTCATGCTGAACATGACGTCTTGCCTCTAATTTGGATCCAGGCACCTCAGAAAGAAAACAGCCTTTTGGAGAATTTGGAAACATCTGACTAAGAGGCTATAGTGCTAAAAAGCTCTCCACATGCACGGGAGAGAAGTGTGCATACAGCTGCAGAAGTCTTTTTAGTTTCTTCCGCAGCTGCTGGAATGGCTAAATGTACAAGCCAAATTTAAAAGAGTCCAATATGCCTCAGAGGACATGGCGAGGATGCTGTTGAAAGACACTACCTTGTTGTATAAGCATGCAGGCCTCTAAGAACATGGTTTAAAACCACCGTGGAAAATGGAAACAAAGTGGTATTTATCTTTTTCTTAAAAATAAATCCAGCCATCATCGTGAAGGTTATCATTACATATAACAGTTCTTCTTGCATTCTAGAGAACATGCCATGCTTGCTTCACAAGGACGTGTTAGCTTGTGCAAATGTTACTCTGATGTGTCCTAGTAGTGGACGTTCTTAAATGGATAATTTCAGAAACAATGCAGAAAACCCCAATCATTGTTCTAGCTCAGTGAAACATTTCTGTGGGTAACCAAATAATAATAATAATAATCTGACATCAAGCAAGGTGTTCGCTCGTAAAAATAGCCACAAAACACAAAAACCAATGGTGCACAAGTAGATGTCACGGTTTCCACTAGTATTACACACTCAGGTAAGAGTGCCTCATATGTAAATTGTGCAACAGTAACCAAAAGTATTACTGTCTATATTGATCTATAATGTGTATCTGTAGTCAAATCAAGTGTAACCCTTTGAAATTGCTATATTGAGCAAAAACAACAAACCAAAACAAAAAACTGGTATTTGCTGCTTCAGAAACTTACAATGTTTGCGTTTATAAGCTTAGCATCAGGAGTCGGATCTTTCAGTTTTACCAGAAATGTCTGAGGCATGCACAATAAAGGGATTGTGGCTGGACTGGGGAGAAGACGTTGCTTGGTGGTTATGTGCACTTTAATATCCTTTACGATGAGCCTTTGAAGAAAGCTTGCCTCTGATGGAACAGGCTGCCAAAAGTATTTTTGTGTTCTAGGTTAGGTTGATGCGAAATCTGCGGCCTTAACGTGCAGCCTTACATGGTGTTGAACTGAGTTAGAATCTTAAGGAGTTAAAAATTGCCACATTTGCTGTCATAATTGCAGCTTTGGACCCTACAGACATTGTAAGGGCAGGCGTGGATTAATGCGTTAACTTTGTTAAGAAAACCGTAGCTTTTTTGAAATAGTGGGGTTTGTTCTCCTTGAAATTAGCAGTCCCTGAGGGAACCCCAGACTAGTGTAGCAACCGACAGTCAAGTCTTTTCTTGACTTGCCTTTTTAAATTTAGCTTAATGTCTTGGAGGAGAATAGCACTCATGGACTTGTTCCTGACACTTTGCTGTTGTTTCAAATTCTTACCTTAGCAGATTTTTACAGCTAGCTCCGGGTTATTTTAGCAGCTCTCTGCAGAAGAGGCCTTACGTGTGTGCTGTGTCTTGTTTCAGAATGAAGGATTGGCAGCATCAGCCCTTTTCACAGATCCAAAATGCCTCACAGTCCTCCAGTTGCCCATACACACACGTACAGCTACTTTGTGCTAAGCTGCATTACAGCCCCAAGACTGGGGTTGAGATGCAGGGAATTTGTGGAATGGGAGCCCATTGCAGCTGGAACTATTTGTTCCTTTCATGCTGTCCCACTTCAGTGTGACTTGGGAAATATCGACACATCTGTGTGTCGGAGACGTGCAGTCCCTCGCTTGCCAGTTTAATTAGTCCTTGTTACTTTGGCTCAGAATAATAACATGCTTACATATTTATGTGAAAATATATTTGCCGATACGGGGAAAGTATTTGACCATGGCCAAAAGTCTGCATAATTCTAGACTTCTGAAATGAATTCCTTTGCATGCCACATTTAGTCGCAAAATGTATATAAAGTAAAAATGGCAGGTTGGCTTTTGACAAAACCTACTGTATGTAAACAGTTTGATAAACCTTTTTTTGTAATGAAATATTTGTATTTTTTAACCTAGTGTATAAATAAATGAACCTGTCGCAGAGAATCTGAATTACTGTTACAGCATGTGTGTATGGTTTCTCCCTCTTAAAATTAGAATTGTAATGAAGTCTTGTAAAGAGAGGTTTAAACTTGTGTGGCCCAATGTAGTGGACCAATAGGTCTAGTATGTGAGCAACCGGAGCAGCCACTCCTGAAATGGTTATTTCTGTAAAAGGATAGATGTATAAATAGAAGAGGCTGTCAAGCAGCTGGATGGGTAGAGCAGTATCTGGATCGCTGTAGCCGCAACAAGATTTGACTGACACTATAGAAAGAGCAGTTTGAGTCCTCTTAGCAGATCTCTTTTGCCACCAGAGCAATGTTGATTGTCTTAGGCAACAGAGAAAATAAGCAAGAGAGCAGTTGGAGAGAAAAGTGAGCAGGTTTGGTGCTGCTGCCAAGAAGGTTAGAACTTGGCTCTTTAACTGTAGCACCTTGATCAATAGATGTTGCAAATAGCCAAAGGCTTCTGTATAAAGAAGGATGTTCAAGGGTTTCTGTGTGGATCAACATTTAGATTAAATTACTTTCTTAAATTGCAGGAGGATGTTTAAGTTTGAAATTTTAAAAAAATACATTGAATTAATTTATGGAAAATGGATTCGAATTACTGGCCTTTTAATCAACCAGCACATCAGCTCAACAGTTTCATCTGCAGTGTCAGTACATTTGCAATACCTAATGCAGGGATGGCGAACCTATGGCACACGTGCCCAAGGTGGCACGCAAAAAGCTTTTGCCTGGCACGCGACATGCTCCCTGCCCCCCCCACTTCCCCCTCTGCTGGACCAGCCATGGGGAATTGGGGGAGGGGGAGGGGGCAGGGAGCATATTGCGTGCCAGACCGAGCCAGCGGGATCTTCCTCTCTCATCTCCCACACACACACACCTTCCGCCGGGAGGATTCAGCCGGACTAAAGGGAGGGAGGGAGGGTGGCCGGCTAGGAGACGGGTGGGAGGGGTGGGGAGAAGAAGCGGCAGCGGGGGAGGAGAGGCCCGGGTGCTGCCGCCGCCGCAGAGAATGTCTCACTCGGCCGGCCGGCCAGCTAACCAGCCAGCCTAGAGGGAGGCAAACGATGCAGGCCTATCTTCCAGCCACCTCCCCGGGTCACCTGACGAGGGGTCTGTGGGTGGCTGGCAGATGACGCGGCCCACCCGGGAGAGGCGTGACGGACTCCGGGAGTTCCTCCCGCCACCGCCGCAGATGACCCTGACCTTGCTGACCCCGCCGCCCTCACCCCCCACCCCTGCCACCCACGACCGCCGAACCCAACCCCCCCACTGCCGCCACCGCCGTCCCCATCACCCTTGCCACCCCTGCCGCCACCAACCCCGCATCCGCCACCATCACTGCTGCCATCCCTGCCCCTCCCACTGCCGCTGCCGATTACCCTGACCCCGCCGACCCCGCTGCCTTCGCCCCCGACCCCCCGCTGCCACCAATCCCACCCCCCTGCACCACCACCGTCCCCATCACCGAGTTTGGGCACTCAATGCCAAAAAGGTTCGCCATCCCTGACATAATGTATATATAATACTGAAGCAAAAAAAAACACATGAATTGTCATGAAATCAATTTCTGGAAATGAAAATAAATGGATCTTGGTAAGCTTGAAGAATCTTTTAGAAGCATGCAAAGATCAAGGTAGGAGCTGTAAAGGTATTTAAATGAGAACCCCAATGTTTTTGGAGTTTCCCGTAAAAGTGGTGGGGCCGCCAGGGATCACATCACGCCGATTCTGCGTAACCTTCATTGGTTACCAGTTGCTGTCCGAGCCGAATTCAAAGTGCTTGTTTTGACATACAAAGCCCTAAACGACTTAGGACCTGGATACCTGAAGGACCGCCTCTTTCTATACAAACCTACCCGGCAATTAAGATCGAGCCAGGGGGCCCTTTTGAAAGAGCCATCCCTCAAGGAGGTGAGAGGGATGGCCTGTAGACATAGGGCCTTCTCGGCAGCTGCTCCCAAGCTATGGAATGCCCTCCCGATCGAGATCCGCCTGGCGCCAACACTGATTACATTCCGGCGCCAGGTAAAAACCTTCCTGTTCCAGAAGGTTTTTAATTGATATAATATAGATTGTGGGTCCGCTGATGACAATTTTAGAATAATGATTTTAGTGTAAGGTTTTTATTGATGATTTATTGATATTTTGCTTTTAACTATTTTAAATTGTTTTATTCTTTGGATTGTAAGCCGCCCAGAGACCTTTGGGTAGTGGGCGGCATATAAGTTAAATAAATAAATAAATAAATAAATAAATAAATAAATAAATAAATAAAATTGAACATGAGTCAGCAGTGTGATGCAGCGGCCAGGAAAGCCAATGCGATTCTTTGTTGCATCAACAGAACCATAGTGTCTAGAGTCACGTGATAGTACCACTCTATATCCTGCTGTTGTCAGACCCCACCTGGAGTACTGTGTCCAGTTCTGTGTGCCTCAATTTAAAAAGGATGTTGATAACCTCAAACGGGTGCAGAGGAGGACGACCAGGATGGTTGAAGGTCTGGAAGAGATGTCTTATGAGGAATGGCTTAGGGAACTGGGAATGTTTAGCCTTTCAAAAAGAAAGCTGAGGGGATATGATATCTATGTTTTAATATTTGAAAGGATGTCATATTGAAGAGGGAACAGGTTTGTTTTCCATAGTTTCAGAGACTAGGACTCGGGGCAGTGGTTTCAAACCACAGGAAAAGAGATTCCATTTGAACATTAGGAAGAACTTCATGACAGTTAGAGCTGCCCAGCAGTGGAATATGCTGCCATGGAGGGTGGTGGAGTCTCCTTCTTTGGAGGTTTTTAAGCAGAGGCTGGATGGCCATCTGTCAGGAGTCCTGTGATGGGGGTTCCTGCATGGCAGGGGGTTGGACTGGATGGCCCTTGAGGTCTCTTCCAACTCTATGATTCTATGACCTTTCCATTTGTTTTCTTAATTGTTCAGTAGTTGATAGTATAATCCATTAATGCAGAAGCTGCAGTTCTCTGTCCTAACCATCTACCAAACCAATCATATTCATGGAGGCCATTTGAATGACTGCATATGGCAGTCAGTCCTCTAAGGTGAATTGTGAGTGCTGAGAGTAATGGATACAACAGGCATATAGTCAATGCTATTCAGTGGAACCTTGTATAACAAACAGCTTGTATAACATAAAATCTGTACAACATAAAAAATTCCAGAGATAGGGGAAATTTGCTTAACATAATCACCTATGGGGAGAATTCGTACAACATAAAAAAGGATTACTGTGTTTTCAATGCATTCATATGGGAATTTGTATAAAGGAAAATTTGCTTAAGATAATTTCATTTGGAATGAATTAATTCCTTTATACAAGGTACCACTGTATATGTTTCTGAACAGTTTCCCAGTCCAGTCCTATGGAGCAAATCTGGCTTGTTTCCCATACAAGAGGAAGAGTATCCTGTGCTGTGCTAGATATGCTTCAACATGCTCATCCAAGCAAATCAAAACACTAACAAATCTGGTTTGTTTTTGAATACTACATAACTAGGTTCCTTGACGCTGATGGAGGACATCGCCTTGTAAATCAGTATATTTGCAATCAAGGAAATCAGGAATAGGTGAACAGAACCCAAGTTGTACATTTTGTGCTTGTATTGCTACTCTGCCAAAATGGAACTTCTGTGACTATTCTGTTTAGTAATTTGTTTCCATTAGAGCACATATAATGAATGCTGCATTAGGATCTTTTCGTATTTATGGCTTCATGCCGCATATGCTATGGGACTGGCTACTAGCTTCTTGGCTGTAACAAAACTGTAATTTGTATAACTGGCAGATGGCCCTGGCTGATGCACTAGTACAACGGCTACCATCTGTGCTGCTAAGCTAGCAAAGTCCTGTAGAGTCTGCTTTGGTACTGCCTTAAAATCCATGCATTGCAGTAGAATTAAGTAGAGGGGAAGCAGAGTTGGTGGTGACGGTGCCTTTGTATACAGTGCCTTAGCAGCTGAACAGATCCGAGGAGCATTTTGCAATCCAGTCCAAGTGATAAGAGCTTGTTGCTTTGGCTCTGACTATTGTGTCTCCTCAAGGATCTTATCTGGGTTGTGTGGAAACGTTTGCTTATTTGAAACATCGGTATTAACTCAAGAACATTGATTCAAACACTACACTTCCATGTTTCATTAATATTCTGCTGAAAAACCTTTGCAGTGTTTACCCTGGAGATTACGCCATCACACATAGTTGTCATCTTATTTATTTATTTATTATTATTATTTATTTGTTACACTTCTATACCACACCATCTTCCATAAGGAACTCTGGGCGGTTTACAGATTAAAAAAATCAGATAAAACAGTAATATTGGGAAACATCAGGTAGAAAACAACAATGTAAGCAAAAGAGGGGAAGCCCTCAGCAAGATGCAGCAGACAAAAAGAAATTAAATAGAAATAAGGTCACCATATGCCTCCTTAAATAGCATAGTTTTTAAAGCCTTTTTGAAGGCGGGCAGGGAATGTGCAAGGCCCAGCTCACTCAGTAGATGGTTCCATAATAAAGGGCCAACAACAGAGAAGGTGCGGCTGCGCATTACCGACTACCGCGCCTCCCTGGGAGTGGCCACCCTGAGTGAGCGCCCCCGCAACATTCTAGCGGGCCTGGCCTCGGTTGACCTCTGGGAGATACGCTCCGCCAGGTATTCAGGTCCCAAGCCGTGGAGGGTTTTGAAAACCAAAACCAAGACCTTGAACCTTATCCGGAGAGCCACGGGCAGCCAATGCAGGCGTGCCAGAACTGGGGTTGATGTGGTCGTGTCTGCGAGCACCCACCGCCAGTCTAGAGTTGCACCACTGGCAAGGATCCCATGGAGCTTCAGTTTCAGCCCCTGTTAGGGCGGGACAGTGGGAATTGAATTCCCACCCTCTCCCTCCATAGCCAGACACTTAAACAATTGAGCTGAGTGGTGTCTCTAGCTCAGTACTGTATTTGCTACAGCTGATAAGCTAGTGGTTCAGCTGTCCCCATATATTACTTTCTATGGACTAAACCACTGGCCAGAAGAATCATTCTGATAATAATGGCATAATGATGACTCCCTTAATCCTTAAACACATTCGAGAGTGAGAAGACCACTAAGCTACGTAACCTATTTTCCTGACCTCTCTTGTTCTATTACTTGTTTTCCCCCATCTCTGCTGCATTTTATGTCAGAGGAAGCAGGTTTTAATATCTTACTAGTTTGTTTCTGCTCTGAGCCAAGCAGGGAGGTGCAGAACCCCTTCCTTCAGTGCTTTTATAGGGTTACCCACAGTTTAGCTGAGGCTCCAGTACTTTCGCCACCTCATGAGGAGAGAGGAGTCCTTGGAAAAGTCCCTGATGTTGGGAAAGCTTGAAGGCAAAAGGAAAAGAGGACGGCAGAGAATGAAATGGTTGGATGGTGTTATTGATGCAACCAATATGGATTTGACCAAACTCTGGGAGGCAGTAGAAGATAGGAAGGCCAGGTGAGCTCTAGTCCATGGGGTCACAAAGAGTTGGACACAATTGAACGACTGAACAACAACAGTTTAGATGAAAATGGCTACACCAGTACCTTCTGGTGCTAATTATCCCAGTTACTCCCCACCTCTTCCAAGCTGAGTAACAACTTTTGGGGGTCGTTAAGGGAAGCAATGTTCTTCAGTGTACCATTCTAGCCATTTCATGCCACTGTTCAGGATACTCCATTCAGTGTTTTCTCTCCCCGTTTTCTCCTTCCCACGCAATGATTTGTTGACTTTCTGTGTTCACCAAGCATCCTCACTGAACTGTTTCCCTTGAGTATTTCCCCCACATAATTCTCCACAGTTTAAGGTTCCTCCAAGGCTGCCAACTCATTTCCTTTCTATGTATGTATGATTATCCAGCATAGGGACAGGCACTCATAAAATGAATTTGCTCTTTAGTCTGCAAAAAAAGGCATCTGAAGGGGGATATGATTGAGATGTACAAAATTATGCAGGGAATGAGTAAAGTGGATAGAGAGATGCTCTTCTCCCTCTCACAAAATACTAGGACTAGGGGACATTCACTCAAACTGAGGGTTGGGAGAGTGAGAGCAGACAAAAGAAAATACTTATTTACCCAGAATGTTGTTAGTCTGTGGAACTCCCTGCCACAGGATGTGGTGATGGCATCTGGCCTGGATGCCTTCAAAAGGGGATTGGACAGATTCCTGGAGGAAAAGTCCATCATGGGTTACAAACCATGATGGGAATCTGTCATCTCCAGGCTTAAAAATAAGGTTCAAAGGCCAGATGCAGGGGGTGGTATCAGGAGACAGATACCTAGTCTCATGAGTTCCCAGAGGCATTTGGTGAGGCCACTGTGAGATACAGGAAACTAGACTAGATAGGCCCTTTGGCCTGATCCAGCATGGCTCTTCTTATGTTCTTATGTTCTCTTAGTGTTTAAGAGAAAACTAGGAAACAGTTTCTTTGAACACAGTAAACATCCCAATATGCACATGCATACTGAAGGGTTTTTTTAGCCGTGACTCTATGTTGGACAGTGATGTGTGTGTGTGTCGCATGCTGAGAACATGCATGTCTTCATGTACATAATACCTAAAGACCAGCAGCAGGTAAAACAATTTTGCAAACTTCTACAGAAAAAATTAGAGAGGCTTTGCCATTATTATTCTTATTTTCTTCCTAAGACATGCCTAAATCTAATAAAAGTTTCAAACGTGTGTGCATCTGTATTTCAAACATACATCTATATCTATTTATATAAATAAGAGTGAGGAATGTTGATAAAGAGAACAGAGTCATGTGTTGATTTGTTTGAAGGCCATGGATTCATTTTTTAAAGAATGTCTCTGAACTGAAGAAAGAAAGTGGGAAACATCTATTGTTGAATATTTACACCTGGTCACCTGTAATGAATTGTTTTGCTTTCTGTTGCACTAGATAATAAGAAAACTGCTACCTCTTATCTCCAGTGCATTGAAAGAAAAGGAAGGGAAGAAGACAAACCAATCTGAAAAAGCATGGGAAGTGATATTGAATTTCCTTTGCTGTTAATGTACCTTAATCTACACATTATGGTTTTTTGTGATTTCAATACATCTTGCATGCACATGGAATCAACATGTTTGGGAGCTGAAATCCCCAAGCCTTGATGCTAAGGGTTGAAATTGATGGATTGGTAAATGACAAGATGATAAATGTGACTTCACATTTACACAACGTATACATTATTTTGTATAAAGCTAGGGTTTCTCATTGCATTATTTGTTTTGTTTTGGAAGAGGAAAAAATCATTTGCATGCCCTAGCCTATTGATCTTGTCTAGTTTAGACAAGATCAGTAAAAGTTTAAGGTATTATAATGTTGGTTCATTTTGCTAAAAACCTGAAGATGGCAGCAAATTCCTGCCAGAAGCAGCAGATTTGGCTTTCCATAACCCTTGTGTTCCAAATCTGCCATATTTTCTCAGGATTCGTTATTTCGCTTCTTGCAGTTACAAAAGAATTATAAAGAAATCTGATCCTATAGCATACTAATTGGGGGATATTGATGAGAGAGAAAAATCCAGATTACTTTTGCAGACTCTTGGCTGAAAGAAAAGAGCTTTGTTGAAGCTTAAGAACAGAAACTGAACATGCTTATAAGCTGCCATAGTTACACGTATGTCATTAAAAATAAACATATGGCAACTGTTATAGGACAGGGATGAACCAAGAAAGAAAGAGAATGAGTTTCTTCTCAGTCCAAGATGTTGGCTAGTATCCTATTTGGTGAACGTGGTGTGAAAAGGTAATCAGGTTAGCGTTTTTCTTGCTTTGGTAAACTCCTGACCTGGTTGCATCCCCACTCCTGGCCTAGTTGTGGGATCAGTGGTGCGACCAGATACACAGTAGGAAGCCTACCAGAGTAGGGGAGGGGGGACACACAACTACCATTCACCTTTGGAGCTTGATGAACAGGATAATGGTCACATTGGAAGTCTGTGGCACCACTGAGAAATGCAGCTGTTTATTGCAGTTAACTGAGTAGTGCTGTAGAGAAAGTGACACCCAGTATAAAACTGACAAGGGGCAAATCAGAAAGTCTCTTTTTATACTTTCAGCTTCCTGTTTTTAACATTTATGAGGAAAGATTTCTGGAGATTTAGTCTTCTGATTCATCATGCGAAGTTTTGGACGGTTGATCTTCACAGTTTAATTATCAATCGTAAACTCAGAACTTATTCTTTAGATCACAACATGGAAAAGCATTACTATATGGTATATCTTAACCTTTGATTTTTTGTAAAAGCAGGACATCAATATTATTTTTATTTATGTGTACATTAATACCTTGGTTTAAGAGTAACTTGGTTTAAGAGTGTTTTGCAAGACAAGCAAACATTTATTCTAAATTTTACATTGATCAACAAGCAATGTGTTGATATACAAGCACTAGAACAGATCACACGATCAAAAGTCACTTTTGAAAGAGCCATCCTTCAAGGAGGTGAGAGGGATGGCCTGTAGATATAGGACCTTTTCAGCAGCTGCCCCCAGGCTATGGAATGCTGTCCCGAGTGAGATCTGCCTGGTGCCAACATGGATTACGTTCGTCGCCAGGTAAAAAAACCTTCCTGTTCCAGAAGTTATTTAACTCAGGCATGTCAAAACTTCAGCCCTCCTGAGGTTTTGGACCACAACTCCCAGAATTCTAAGCTTAGATTTCCAATGGCAAAGGACTGTGGGAGTTGCAGTCCAAAACATCTGGAGGGCCGAAGTTTGGACATGCCTGATTTAACTGATACAACATAGATTGTGGGTCCTGGTGGCAATTTTAGTATATTGTATTTTAATGTATTTTAATTGTATTGTATTGTACAGTGGTGCCTCCTAAGACAAATTTAATTGGTTTCAGAGGTCCATTCGTTTTATGAGAAAATCATCTTAAGAGGCACGGTCTCCCACAGGAATGCACTGAAAACCAAGAGGAATGGATTACATTGGTTTTCAATACATTCCTAAGGGAAGGCTGTCCCAACCCCCCTCAATCAACTGGCAACTGAGGGCTGTGGTGCAGCCTTCCATTGCCAGTTGATTGAGGAAGTTTACGACCAAAAAAGGTGGTACAAGGATTTAAACACAGTTTTAAAGAATTAAGCAGATTCCTCAGCCTAGAATGGATCAAGCAGTCAGTTTCAGTTTCTTACACATTTTTTTAAAAAAAATTCAAATCTTTCCCATCCTAAGTATAATGAAATTTGCAAATTTGAGGAATTCTCGAGAAAAGTGAATGATTGAAATGTGCACTGTTTTTTATAAGTTAGAACACCCTGGGGGCACATGATGAAATTGTTTCAAACGGAAAACAAAATCAGTCAGGAGCAAACCCTATGTAGAATATGAGGAAGTAGCCTCATAACATGAAGCTCTGACAAAGTCACCAGTATCTAAATATAGTAGATCATATCCTAGCTATTTTGCACCTTTGCTCTTCAAATGTCCCAGTTGCTGGAATCCTGTTGGTGGTTAATTAACCATGGTTAATTAACAAGGCACCCGACGGAATTTGACCTATTATGGACGAGTAAATCCCCAACAGGATTCTGCCCTCTGTATTCGATGATACAGCTAAGTGTCATGCTCAGACTCAGTTGCCCCAGCTCTATATCAGTTTGCTGGAAACTACCTCTCTGAGACCCCACCCCCATGAAATCAGTATTACAAAGGTGCTGCTGAAATCCCCTTGAGTTATTTGACAGGGTGCAAGTTATAGTGTCTAGCTCTGAAGAGCATCTCACTCTCCTGTCTTTTACTTAAAAATAGAGCTTGAGGCTAAGAGTTACCATAACCAAGATTCTACAGCCTAGTCTCCTTTCCAAGGATGGGCTCACTGCATTGGAAGAAGTAAATCCTGAGCTGTTTTGTTCTCACAAGCAAGAATGGGGGGAAATGCATCCATCTTCATCTCATTGGCAGGGAAGGTAGTTTCAACACCATTTTTCATATTGCTGAGAAGAACATTTTGCACCAAAAATAGATCTCCTTTGAATGATCCAACAAACAAAACCTCTTAATTGGCCCCAAGTGGGCTGATTGCTGCTTTATTCAATAATTTGAAGCACTGGATGGGTTGGTGGTATATTTCTTAACAATACCCAGTCCTCTGTTTGCTGTCTGTGTCATTTCTTAAAGAGAAAGGATGATAGAGACATTTTATGCAAATAAATGGTGAAAAGGATGTAGATTATTTCTTGCTCTTGACTGGAAGTGAGGAGTCAAACAAAAATTTTATTTATTTATTTATTTACTCACTCACTCCCCATTTCGCTTAAGGCCATTCTGGTGGTTTACAAAAGTCAAAAATAGTAGAAACAACTACTCATTATGCTGATTCTGTATACAGTGGACCCTTGTATAACAAACAGCTTGTATAACATAAAATTTGTACAACATAAAAAATTCTGGAGATAGGGGAAATTTGCTTAACATAATCGCCTATGGGGAGAATCCGTACAACATAAAAATGGGATCACTCTGTTTTCAATGCATTCCTATGGGAATTTGTATAAAGGAAAATTTGCTTAACAGAATTTCATTTGGAACGAATTGATTCCTTTATACAAGGTACCACTGTAACCTGCATGGGTTACCAGTTGTTGCTTAATCCTAATTCAAAGTGCTTGTTTTGACATATAAAGCCCTAAATGGCTTAGGACCTAGATACCTGAAGGACCGCCTCCTTACATATGAACCTACCCGACAATTAAGATCGAGCCAGGGGGCCCTTTTGAAATAGCCATCCCTCAAAGAGGTGAGAGGGATGGCTTGTAGACACAGGGCCTTCTCAGCCACTGCCCCCAGGCTATGGAATGCCCTCCCGAGTGAGAGCCACCTGGCACCAACATTGATGACATTTTGGTGCCAGGTAAAAACCTTCCTGTTCCAGAAGTTTTTTAACTGATATAATACAGATTTTGCGTCCTGATGGAAATTTTAGTGCAATGTTTTTATTATTGTTTTAATTATTTATTGACATTTTAATGTTTTAACTGTTTTAAATTTTTTTATGATAAGCCGCCCAGAGACCTTTGGGTAGTAGGCGGCATATAAGCTGAAAAAACAAACAAACAAACAAACAAACAAACAAATATATTCTGCAATATTCTAAACTGGGATGTCTTATCACAAAAAAGGCAAATGCTATTTTAGGCTGCATTAATAGAAGCAGTCTCCAAATCCCACAAAGTACTAGTTCCCTTCTATTCCGCACTGTTTAGGCCTCATCTTGAGTACTGTGTCTAATTCTGGACATCACACTTCAAGAAGGATACTGACAAATTAGAACAATTTCAGAGCAGGGCAACAAGGATGATTAAGTGGCTGGAAACCAAGTTCTGTGAGGAAAGACTGGAAAAAAAAACTGGACATGTTTAGCCTTGAGAAAAGAAGACTGAGGGTAGTTATGATAGCACTTTTCTTGAATATCCAGAAAAACCTCTGAACACAGAGAGAGGATGTGAACTTTCCTTCTAGGCTCCTGGGGTGTTATGAGGATGCTTTCTTCTGCCTTCCCCCACTTCCTGTTTAAATGACATGTTCTGTTTTGCACTTTAGTTTGCTGCATTGTTTACAATGCTGATTGTTGTTAATTGTCACAACCAGGGCCGGTGCTAGGTTTTTTTGCACCCTAGGCAAGGGGTGGGGGTGGGGGTGGGGTGGGAAGTGGTGGGCGGGGCAGGGGGCGGGGTGGGATGGGCGGTGGCGGGCAGCTGGCAGGGCAGCAGCGGGGGGCAACGGCAGGGCGGCGGCTGGCGGGGATGGCCATGGGCATGGGGGCAGATAGCGATGGGCACAGGGGGTGGGCGGCGATGGGCACAGGGGGTGGCGGCAGGCGGACGGCGACGGGCAGCGATGGGCGGACTGCGACGGGCGGCTGGCGGGCGGTGGGGGGACGGATGGCGGTGGCCAGCGGCAGGGGGGCAGGGGGGCAGGCTGGCCAGCACCCTCTCTCCATTTTGGCGCCCCAGGCAACTGCCTAATTCACCTTAATGGAAGTGCCAGCCCTGGTCACAACAAAAGGGAAAGTGCTGCTCCCAGACTTTGGAACTCCCTCCTGCTCTTGGCCAGGACTGTCCCATCCCTACTGTCTTTCCGGAAGCAGGCAAAGACCTTCCTCTTCAGGCAAGCTTTCCTGGAATGAGGGACTTCCTACTATATAACTCTATATGGATTACCATACATGATTGCATTGATTGCTTTCATGAGAACACCAGTGTTTTCCATGTTACTTTCCTTTTTCTTTTATTCTTGTGTGCTCTTTGTAGTTCTACTGTTACCTTTTAATGTTCTAAGATGCCTCCTCTAATTCCCTGTTTTTAACTTGAATATGTCTTATATGTTCTGGGCTGTATAGTGTCCCTCATTACTGTAAGCCACCTTGGGTCCTTTTCCAAGGAGAAAGGTAGGGTAAAAATATTCAAAATAGAATAAATAAATAAAATTTTGAGATAGCCAGAACCAATAAAAGCACAAAATTTAATGTGTGTTCTTTCCTTTCTTAATTGGAAATTCTAGTGCCACACAATTGGGAGGTAACAAGCTGCACTAATCTCTTTTCCCACAATCATATGCTATCGGCCTTGATATTTTCTGTGTTGTCCTGGAACATTGGTGTGATGGTTTCTAATAACCCCGAAAAGGGTGGAAATTTAGCAGGTCTCTCACTTTCATCCTGATCCCTTCAGAAAGATTTCCAACCCACTGTGCTCCTTACGCACTCTTATTATGGGTTGTTGACTCCCCAACAGTCTTCTGTACTCAGTGGGCTCAAGAGACTACCAGGTTGCCAAGCTGCTTTCAACCAGACACCCATTCCAGAGTTGCTAGGATGCAGTATGATTGGCTGCCATCCTCTAACCCCCGCATGTTGAGTTGAACAGGGACCTCCATTGTTCCTTTGAGATGAGTATTGCTTTGTGCAAATTTCAGCAAGCAGAACTTATGGCAAGTGTGCAGCAGCTACAGCAGCAGAGTGGGATCTTGGCAGCTTCCACTCCTTGGGAGAAGAGAGTGTCTGTTTTTTGCCATTATTGGCACCTCCTCCAATATTTCTTTGCTTGCGCCAATGCAGTGGAACCCAGAAGATATTTGGATGCTTATATTCTGCGGCAGATTTTGTCCTGTTTTGTAAACAAACTCTTTATTCTACTCCCAAAATTACAGAATTCAAGGGTAGGGAGGGCAGTTTACAATTTAATTATGCAGGCTACACATTGACAACCCCCACCCACCCACCCAGCAAGCTGGGTACTCATTCTACCATCCTCCGAAGGATGGAATGCTGAGTGACCCTTGAGCCATCTACCTGGGATTGATCCCCGGATTGTGAGCACAATTTGCAGTACAGCAGTTTAACCACTGTGTCACAAGCTACCACACCTGTGCCAGAGAGGCACAATAGAATGTTCTTCCTCTTCTCCCTTGCCCCCTGCAGCCTGACATGCTGCTCACAAATGACCTCAAAAGGTTTCCTAGCCCTCTCAAGCTGGTCCTTGGGGGTACCTGGGAAAAGGGCTGAGGGATGGGATTGTCCTCTTCTGGGTCTATTGATTACTGCTTTTCTGGCAGTAGAAGACTCCTACTTCTCAGAGGTAGTCTTTTGTTTGAAGGTCTTGTAAAGGATTATCCTCTGTTCAAAGCTCTTTTCTTATACCGAGATGGACCACCTCCAGAGATCTGTGGCTACAGACATCTATCTCTGGAATATGGAATGCCGTTCCCATGGCCCACCCCCTACATGTCTCCTTCAATACAACTAGAAGGAGGCTTATTGTGAAAGCCTCCATGGATTCTCTGGTAGTCAAACATATACACCCACAGAGGGTGTTAGGGATCAGATCATAGCAGATAGCCGCACATACTTTGAGAATACAGAGATGTATTCTCGAAGGCTTTCACTGCCAGCATTTGATAGCTGTTGTAAGTTTTTCAGGCTGTTTGGCCATGTTGTAGAAGTTTTTTCTTCCTGAAGTTTTGCCAGACTCCGTGACCAGCATCTTCAGAGGGCAAGGAGCTCAGGGAACTAGGAGTTCTCTCTGTGCTTTGGGGAATACGTCAGGAAGAAAAGCTTCCAAAACACAGACAAACAGCCCAAAAAAATCACAACAGCTATCAATGTAAAGAGACTTTCTAAGCCACGTTTTCAAGTAAAACTAAGTGTTCACCCCATGGTGTTTAAAGCACTCTCTGGGCAGTTTACTTTTAATTATACAGACAACACACTGTAAACTGTAATTTGATCTATGGGATGTTATATAAGCAGAACACTTTCTTTTTTGTTTGTTTGTTTTCTTTAAATACAGTAGTGGAAATTAGGATTTAAATATATAAATTGTGGTACTCGTAGTGTGGGCCAGATAACCTTTGTAAACTGAGGTAAGCGCTGGTTTTCTGGTTGTAAAATGGAATAGAAATATAGTAATGGAGAAACAAATAAGACATTAAAATTAGCTTTTGCATATTGATTTATTATTTTCATTTAATTACTTATTACATAGCTTGCCTCTCCAGGACAAAGTAGTGCTGATGGCAGATTAAAGTGTTCATAAAGAAACCATAAAATCCTAAAATGAAGTAAAACCAGTAATGAAGAAAAACAAAACATTGAAACATCCTCTTACATGGGAAGTTCTCATTTCACCCTAAATATATATGGGGGGAGAGGTTACTTTGGTAACCCAATCAAATGATCTGCCCTTAAACCAAGGGAAGGAAGACCCCAGGTGTGGGCCCCTATTGTATTTACTGCCACTGCATCAAGTTGCTGTCCATTAACAAAATTCACCACTGGGTACAGTCAAACCCCACCATTTCGCGGTTCAGGTACTGTGGTCCCACTATATATTGTGGGATCACAGTACTTGCACCTTGGGGTCACGTGGGGGGGCGGTGGGAGGCAATCGCATCGCTCCGCGCCGCCCCCGGGCTCCTCCAAGAAGCCTCGGGGCCGCACGGGGGGCGGCGGGGGGTGATTGCATCGCTCTGTGCTGCCCTCGGCTCCTCTGAGAAGCATCAGAGCTGCATGGGTGGAGCAGCGGGGGGCGATGCTTTTTAGAGGAGCGGGGGGTGGCGGCGGGGGGCACCGCCCCACAATCTCCATTGAAATGCATTGGCTCAATGCATTTCAATGGAGAAATTTTCCCCATTGAAATGCATTGAGCCAATGTATTCCAATGGGGAAAGTTATCTCCATTGAAATGCATTGAGCCCATGCATTTCACTGGAGACACCCCGGATGGTGGGAGGTCAGATCCCCCTGCTGCCGCCGGTATGCGCTGCCCCAAGACTTCTTGAACCGGTGTGCGGCGGCGGCGGCAGGGGGAACTGATCAGCCCCCCGCCCCCCACCCCGCTTCCGCATATCGCAGATTTTCAGGCATCGCGGGTCGGGTGGGTCCCTGGACTGAAATTAAGTACTCCTAGATACAAAAAACAACAACAACCCAAAGCCATGGTTGAACATTAGGTTCAACATCACATGCCAGTTTTAAAAGAGGTGCACTTGAACCCTTCAAAAAGCCATTAGAGTAGAAACTAATCACAACTCTGAAGGAAGTGCCTTCCACTGTTCAAGTGCCATGGGGGGAAGCCCGCTGCTAAGTATCTCTTAGTTTGTCCTGAAACTGTTGATATATTCTTAAGAGAGCCTTACCAACCAGACAGGGTCATAACAAGACATGCTGTCCTTGGGTAGCCATGTTGCAAGCTATTGAGTATCTCCAGTCTAGCCTCATAGAATAATGGACTTAGAAGGGGGCAATAAAAGTACAGAGTCCACCCTCCACCCGCTCAATACAGGAATTCAAATCAAAGTAGATCTGAAAGAAGGCTGCCTTAGTATTCTTTTGCATGCCACCATGGCTGGAACGCTCACCACCTCCTGAGGCAATTGGAACAATGGTCGTCTTGCTTGAATAGGAAGTTATTCCTGATATTCAATTAAAATCTGGCTTCATATAGCTTGAGTGCATTGTTGTGTGTTCTGCGTTCTAGGTTGATCAAGAAGAGATCCTGGCTGTCCTCTGTATGGCTACCTGGAAAAGTGTGTTTGAGTTCCCCTCAATTTTCTTTTCTCAAGGCTAGGCAGGCCAATTTCTTTCCGTCTTTCTCCAAAGGTCTTGGTTTCCAATCATAACGGTTGCCTTCCTCTTGGGTTGTTCCAGTTTGTTCAGCATCCTTCTTAAACTGCAGAGTCCAAAATTGCATTCCTTTGCTATTGTCTATTCTCTTCCTTTGTGGCTTGGCCATCTTTCCACTTCCTACATGTGTGCTTCCCCCGCCCTCCTTTCAGGTCCTCTCTGCACTTTTTATTAGGCCACATTGGTATTTCTTTTGCTGTCTTCCATCCCTTTTCTTGTTGGGCATTTTTTGTAGTTTCCCCTTAAGAATTTCATTACATGCTTTCTTTTCCTTTCTTTTCTAAACTGGCTTTTAATAGCTAAATGTCTCTGCTTAAAAACCTCCAAAGAAGGAGACTCCACCACCCTCTGTGGCAGCATATTCCACTGCTGAACAGCTCTAACCATCATGAAGTTCTTCCTAATGTTGAAATGGAATCTCTTTTCCTGCAGTTTGAAAAAAGCGAAGGAAGCAGCAAGATGGCGGGCGGCAGCAGCTATTCGGCGTTTCTGCATCCCAGCGCTTGGTTATTTTTCGTTGTTTTACAGCTGTGTCGCTGGTTTTTTATTTCCTTTTAATTTTTGAGGCTTGCCAGGAGTACCTGGGGTAGGCGTTTGGACTTGGGGGGCCTTGGAGGGTACGCTGAGGCTTTTTGCCGAGCCCCGGACGCCGACGAAGACGAGGACGCGAAGTCATGGTGTGTTGGTTCGATCAGGCGTCCCTCTGATTTGAGTGGCCCCTCGCACCTCCCCTCCCTCCTCCCCTCTCCTTTTACATCTTAGCGGCCTTTCCTGGCAAGCCCCCCTCACCCGCTCTTGTGGGGAGTCCCGGGTGAGCGGTCGGCCCGTCCGTCCTCGGCGGTCTGGAAGACCCGAGGACTGAGATGGCGGCCGCCATTTCGGGTTCTCCCCCATGGGTTGGAGCTGAGGTGTGAGCTGGTTTCGTCTGCCGGGACTGGTCGCTTTCTCTCCCCGAGGCCGCCTTGCCTGGGCCGTCGCCCCGCTGCCATTTGCGTCCTGGCTTTCCAGCTGGCCGAGCACCGAGCTTGAGGGATCTGCTCCCGGCGGTAGAGCGAACGCCGACACTCGTCCTTTCCCTGCCGCTTGTCGACCCTGGAGGCTCGGGCGGCGAATCGACCGCCGGCGCCTTTCTTCCACCGCTTGTCCGGAGCCGTTCGCTGGCCGCTTTCTCCCGCCTTCGTTCTCGCCGGTGGTGCCCGGGCGGCAGTTTGGCCGCCGGCGTGCCGCTTGCTCCTTGGGGAACTCGGGCGGCAAGTCGGCCGCCGGCGCCTGCCTTCCATCGTCCCCCCGGAGGCCCTAGCCGGTTTCCCTTCCCGGTGTTTCCCTCTCTGCCGGTGCTTCTCGGGCGGCAGCTCAGCCACCGGTGTGCCGTTCGTTCTTTCGGGGACTCGGGCGGCATGTCGGCCGCCGGTGCCTGCCTCTCCATCGCCCCTCCCGGGGGCCCTCGGTGGTTCTCTTCCCTTGCCGTCTCCTGGCGGCTGGTGGTTCCTGGGTGGCAGATCGGCCGGCGGCAGGCTGCTCACTGCCCCAAGGGACTTGGGCACCATGCCGCCGCCGGGGCTCGCTGTTCTGGGATTTATGCAGCATGTCGGTTCTGGCGCCCGTCCTCCATTGCCTGGGGTTGCCCTGCCTTCTTTCTGTCGGAGATGCCTGGGAGGCAGTTTGGCCGCCACGGTGTTCTCTCTCCGTCAGGGATTGGCGTTCAATGCCCTAGAGGGGTACTTGTTGCATCATTACCCTCCATTTTTATCTGCGGAGGGTAAGAGGACTGGGGCTAGGAGGGTGTGCCTACAGGTGGAGCTGAGGTATGATGGAGGGGGGATCCCCTGTCGGCGGATCCCGTACCTGGATTACGGGGTCAGGGCGGTTCTGTTGTAACCTGGTTCGGCATATTTTGCCATCTCTAATGCCTGATTATCCACCTAACTGCAGCGACCTTGACATTAACCATCTGAGCCACGATCACCTGGCCTCCTCTTCCCCCCACTCCCAGGTGTATTACATCTTCTCCTGGCGCTTTGCCCGTTTATGTTATGTATTGCTTTACTCTGTTTAGTTAAGACCTGCTTTTATTATTGTTATTATTTATTATTTTACTGTTTGCTTTACAGCTATTGTTAATTGATTTACTGTATTATTTGTAATTTTATTGCTGTGAGTGCTTGTACTATTTAATTTTTTTTTCGTTTGTTGTCGCCATGTTTGCAGGGACTCACATACCAACTGTGTCGGGCCGTGCGCGGTACGCTTGTAGCCGGGGGGTTTGTCAGACCAGAAGAACCCGGGTCAGGCATCTTGTGCCTGTCCCGCGTTCTGACCCCTCGGCTCGCTGCCACGTGTCCAGGAGTCACTTCTCCAGTGCCTCCAACCTTTCCTGCATACTGTTGAACACCAGGTCAGTCCATAATAAAATCCCCATCATATATGATTCCATCCAAGATGGGCGGACTGACCTGGCTCTTATTACCAAGACCTGGGTGGGTGCAGGGGGGGGCTTCACTCTCCCTGCTGTGCCCGCCCAGGTATCTGGTTCAGGGTGTGGGAAGATTGGAGGGTCAGAAGGGAGGAGGGGTCGCTATCGTCCATCGGGATTCTCTTTATGTCAGCAGGGCCTCAACATTGGTTAGCCAGGGGTTAGAGTGCCTTCACCTGTTAGTGGGACAGCGGGACAGATTTGGCATTGTGCTGGGTTACCGCGCTCCCCGCAACCCAGCACAATCCCTTCCGGAGCTCTCCGAGTTCATCGCGGCTGCTTTATTGAAGTCCCTGCGCCTCCTGGTTGCGGGTGACTTCAATGTGCATGCTGGCGGTGAACTTTCTGGGGCAGCTCTGGAGTTCATGGAATCCATGGCTTCCATGGGTCTGTCCCAGCATGTTGTATGCCCCACTCACAGGTCTGGCCATACCCTGGATCTGGTTTTTTCCTCCATGTCGGGGACTTCGAGTCTGGAGGTTGGGGGCATTGTCTCCCTTCCTGTGTCATGGTCAGACCACCACCTGCTTTCTTTCCCTTTGGCGATCCCGGCCCCTCCTCGCGGGGACCACCGGCCTCCTGTTTTGGCCCGTCCCCGAAGACTCATGGACCCTTCTCGGTTCCAGGAGGTCTTTGGGGTGTTTCCTGGAGAACTGACTGGCACGCCCGCCGAGGTTGTGGCCAACCATTGGTTTGATACAGCTGCCCAAACCATCGACCAGATCGCCCCTAAGCGTCTTCTCCGGTGCCGAGCTCGGTCCTCGCCGTGGTTCATGACTGAGCTCCGAACAATGAAGCAGGTGAGGAGAAGACAAGAGCGCAGCTGGAGAAGAACCCGGACGGTTATTAATAAGGCTGCTGTCGTTTCCCAGACTAGGCGCTACTCCAACGCGATCAGGGAGGCTCAAAGATCTTTTTTCTCCCTGAGAATTGGTGAGGCCTCTAGCCGCCAGGCGGAGCTCTTCCGGATGATTCAGGACCTCACCAATCCTAGTCTGGCCAGGCCTCCTCCTACTGATTTCAGTAGTGAGAACTTCGCAGCCTTTTTTGTACTAAAATTGAGGCCATCCGGGCCGACTTCGACTCCGGTTGCAGCAGCACTGCCCCGGCATCCCCAGTTGCTGGTCCGCCTTCGTCGCCTCGGTTGGATGTGCTTGGGCCTGTTTCTGCTGTCAAGGCCTCTAAGGCTATGGCTCACTGCCGACCGGCGTCCACCCCTTTCGATCCCTGCCCTGCCTGGCTAATTAAAGCTGCCAGCGGGACTATGGCCGAATGGGCTTAGGTCATCGCCACCGCCTCCTTCAGCGAGGGGGTCTTTCCCTCTCGTCTAAAGGAGACGGTGGTAAAGCCCATTCTCAAAAAACCAGGCCTTTCCTCGGACGATTTAACCAACTATCGTCCAATTGCTAATGTCCCGTTTATGGGCAAGGTGATCGAGAGGGTGGCGGCGGTTCGGTTGCAGTCATACCTGGAGGATCGGCAGTGCCTCGATCCTTGCCAGTCCGGGTTCAGGCCTCGTCGGGGGACCGAAACAGCTCTGGTCGCGCTGCAAGATGACCTAATCCGGGCGGCCGACAGGGGTTGCTCTACCCTGTTGGTTCTCCTGGATTTGTCAGCGGCCTTTGATACCGTCGACCACGGTATCCTGTTGGATCAGCTCTCCGAGGTTGGAATCGGAGGCACTGCTCACAGTTGGCTCTGATCCTTCCTGGAGGGCCGTCCACAGTACGTTCTGCATGGGGGGGGGGAGTTGTCAGCTCCTTGGATACTCCCTTGTGGGGTTCCACAGGGGTCGTCGCTGTCCCCTATGCTGTTTAACATCTACGTAAGGCCGCTGGCTGGGGTCATTAGGAGATTTGGAGTCTGCTGTCACCAGTACGCTGATGACACGCAGCTCTATCTCTCCTTTTCCACCTCTGCAGTGGAAGCTGTGAGGATCCTTGATGAGTGCCTGGACGCCGTCCTGACCTGGACCGGGGCGAACAGGCTTAAGCTCAACCCAGAGAAGATGGAGGTCATGTTCTTTGGGAGTTCACCATCTGGGTACGGTGGCCCTCTTCCACAGCTGGGGGGGGGGTTCCCTCCAGCCTGTGGAGAGGTTGCAGAATCTGGGCGTGGTCCTGGACCCGGCGCTGACCATGGAGGCTCAGGTGGCATCGGTGACCAGGGCCGCCTATTACCATCTTCGCCAGATTGCCCAGATCCGCCCGTACCTGGATGTTGACTCTCTGAGAACAGTGGTCCAAGCACTGGTGATCTCGAGGCTGGACTACTGTAACGCGCTCTACATGGGGTTGCCCTTGACTCTTCTCCGGCGTCTGCAGCGGGTACAGAATGCGGCAGCCAGGCTGGTGGCTCGTGTGCGTCGTTACGACCACATCACCCCAGTCCTGGCTCACCTGCACTGGTTGCCCGTTGCAGCCCGGATTAGATTCAAGGTCTTGGTTTTAGTCTATAAAACCCTCCATGGCTTGGGACTGGATTACCTGACAGAGCGTATCGTCCAGCGATCCACCTCGGCCCGTCCAGTTCGGCAGGTGCGAGTGCACTCGCTTCGGGTTGCCACCCCTCGAGAGGCCCGGAAGATGGTTACCCGGAACCAGGCCTTCTCTGTGGCAGCCCCTTCCCTATGGAGTTCCATCCCTAGTGAAGTGCGCTCTGCAGAGTCCCTGCAGGCTTTTCGAAAATCTTTTAAAACCTTTTTATTTCGAGAGGCCTTTGGCAAATCTTAATTTTTAATTCCCCCCCCGCCATCGCTATTATTATTATTATTATTTCTACTGATTGCTGACTACCGGTGCCTTCAATTTTAATTGCTAGGATTTACGTCTTTGACGTGCTGGGATGCACTAGGAGGCACTAGGATTTTATATCTCACATTTGTTTTAAATTGTCTTATTCTAGTGTTGTTGTTGGATTTTGCTGTACTCTGTTTTCTGTTTGTTGGCGCTCAGACGCTTCCTGTTCGCTGCTTAGAGTCCTACATTGGAGATAAGCGGGATACAAACATAACAATAAATAAATAAATAAATAAATAAATAAATAAATAAATAAATAAATAAATAAATAAATAAATAATAAACTGCCCCGAGTTCTAGTCTCTGAAGCCATGGAAAACAAACCTGGTCCCTCTTCAATATTTTCAATACAGTAGGACCCCCCCCCCATATCCGCAGGGGATCAGTTCTAGGCTGCCCAGCAGATACCAAAATCCACGGATAAGAGCAAACACTCTTATCTGAAGGTGACGGTGGTAATAGTGATGGTGGGGTGCTGGGGACAAAAGCTTTGGGCCCAGACACCCCACCACCCCCTGCTGCTAGACAGCACGGTGGACTTGTTGCCACAAAGGCACACTGCTGCACTGCCTTGTCCGTCACCCAGGAAGCTTGAATGTCTGGGTACACCCCTGGCTGTTCAAGCTTTCCAGGCAGCAGACCGGGTGGTGCAGCAGCGTGCTTTCACAACACCCGGTCCACCATGCTGCCCACCAGCAGGGGGTGGTGGGGTGCTGAGGGCAAAAGGGCTGGGATGCACACAGCAGCTTTTGCCTCCAGCACAATCACCAACCGCGGATAACTGAATCTTTGGGTGGTAAATCATTGGATACGGAGGTGCTACTCTATTTTCGTTATGTATTTTAAGTATGTTTTCGCTAATTTTATCTAATGGTGTTTTTAATATTGAATCATAGAATCATAGAATCATAGAGTTGGAAGAGACCTCAAGGGCTATCCAGTCCAACCCCCTACCATGCAGGAACCCCATCACAATATTTTCAACAGATGGCCATCCACCCTCTGCTTAAAAACTTCCAAAGAGGTTTAGTCATATTTTAATGTTAATGTCTTAATTTACTGTGATTTTAAACACACGTGCATTTTTATTAGTTGTGTTCTACCTTCTGTCTCTTTATTTGGAAAAAGGTGAGATATTAATTAATTAAATATTTATATTTATATTTATATTTATTTATTTATTAGATTTTTATTCCAGCCACCTGGCAGCGAGGCCAATTATTATTTTATGGAGGCCTGAGGTAGATGTGTAGATGTTGCCGGCTTTGACTACCCTGGTACTTCCCTCCTCATACTGTGTGACTGGAAGAGGAGGAGGTAGAAGAAGAAGCACCTCCACACAGGCCTTTCTGGCTGTCATTGTCACCAGGAAGCCACCCAGGTAGCCCAGTAGGGATGAGCACAGAACTAGTCAGAGGCGTAGCCAGGATTTGGAGTGCCTGGGACAAAGTTCATTTTTGCACCCTTCCTGCCACCCCCACACATTGTACCCACTCAGCAATGGGGGGGGGGCAAACCCTGTGGGCATGGGGTGGGTGGGTGTGCATGTGGGCGGATGTGTGTGTGTGTGTGTGTCTGTGTGTGTGTTAGCATGCTTACACCTTACACATCTCCCACCAAGGCAAGGAAGAGGAGGAGGGCGCACGGTGGCGGAGGGGGTGGAGCGGGTGCCGTCACCAAGCCTTAGGGGAAAGGAGGACTGCTGGGTGGCAGGAGGGTGCACAGCTTCCTCCTCTGGCTCCCCGTCCAGGCACCCCCAGATTTCTGCACCCGGGGCAGATGTACCCTTCTGCCCCCTTCAGATGCGCCCCTAGAACTAGTGTCTGCCTGGAGGCCAAGCCAACTGCCTAGCATGAATCTCCCAGTGCCATCCTAGTACTGCAGGCCCACCTCCTTCTGTGGCTTCTGCCAGCCAGCCAGCTGTTCATCTTCCCTCACAGAAGGAGAGGAGGAGTCACAGCCCACCTCAGGATAGGCCAGGCAAGTGTGAGCCAGGGACTCCTTTGAAGGTGGCAAACCCAGCTCAGAGGGAGCACAAGCACCTTACTAGCAGCTCAAGGCTTTTTGGGATTATAGCTCCCAGAATTCCCCACGCAAGTTCTTGAGACTTAGACTCATGGCTTGGGACTTGGGAGTTGGCACAAAGAGCCTTTTCACATGACCCCTAAGAACCGCTGGCCACTTAAATTTGGACCAGAGATCTTGGGGGTTTGATGCTGTTCTTGTGTTCCCACCCCCTCCGCACTCCTGGCTGCTGGCTGCATGAGGGGAGGGAGAAAAAAAGAAAGAAAAGAATGCCGGCTTACCTCCGTTCTGCCGGTCTTGCTCTGTTCCCGGCAGCATTCAGATCTCTTAAAGGGGCAGGGGGCAAAAAAACAACAAACAGAAGTGAGGAGGGCCCGGCACCCACTACGTTAGATCCGCATCAGGGATTTTTCACCCCCGGAGAGCAAGTACCTGAAAAGTGCACTGGGACGCGCTTAGGTGGGCGTGGTCGCACTTAATTTTCTGTAAACTCCGGAGCTGGTGGGGAAACAATTTTAAGCTCCGGAGCTGGGAGCCATTTGCCGCGGAGTTTAGGGGTCGTGTGAAAAGGCTCAAAGACTCTGACTTGGGACTCAGCCTCAAGGACTCGGCCTCAACATTCCATGCATGTTCCTGTCAGGTTTTTAACAGGTTGGCTTTCACACCCATACATGGTGATCAGAAATACAGTGGTACCTTGTAGAAAGGAATTAATTCGTTCCAAATGAAATTCTGTTAAGCAAATTTTCTTTTATACAAATTTCCCATAGGAATGCATGGAAAACAGAGTAATCCCTAATCGTGACCATTTTTATGTACAGATTCACCCCATAGGTGATTCTGTTAAGCAAATTTCCCCTATCTCTGGAATTTTTTATATTGTACAGATTTTATGTTATACAAACAGTTTGTTATACGAGGGTCCACTGTACAAGATTGTGGATTATCTTGTTCTCAGTCTCCAGTCACACATCCTTATACTTGATATTTTCTAATTCCTTCCATTTATTAATTTCTACTAAACCTCTCAGGAAAAAAGGTAAAAGAAGAGATGTGGAACTGTTGATCTCAGGGGGAATCATGTGCCTTCTATTGTTCTTTCCAAAACAACAGCAGGAAACACTGGAGGGTTTGGGAAGATCAATGTTCAGCTCAGGGGCAGTCCAGGCACCAAACAAACTGTCAAAACAAACCCAAAATGTGAAAAGAAATGGAGTAGCTAGAAGTCAACTTATAGATTTAAGAACTGAGTATGTGGGGCACGTTAAATAGTGATTCAGTCATCAATCCAAAAGACAAAGAAGAGAGGTGGTTTGAGAGAGGAGTAAGGGAAGCCATTCATGTTAGCATTGAAAACCCCTCTCTCAACAGAGGTGGGGGGCTCCGGCATAGTCTGTCTGCCACTTATCAGGCTGTACTTTCCACAGTACCCAGGCAAATCAAGGAGCCTTCACCACCAGGTCACAGCTAACGATCCATTCTTGATGGGTTTCAGCACCTTAGGCCATTGTTTACCTTAAGGCCATGGACACTAATGTCTCCCTAACGAGCCTATTAAGGCTTTGTTCATCTTATGAGCCAATCAGACCAGGGGACAAGAGGTCAAGCTGACTATAAGTAGGGTCTCTTGCACTAGCTATACTCAGACCGATGAAGCTGTTTGGATGAACAGCGAAACGTTTCTATCTCTCAAAAAAGAAGTCCAGTAGCCATGACTCAACTCCCAGATCAATCCAAATGGTGACTGCAGCCAAAAACGCTGAGACAGGGCAACAGTGCATATATTTGACTCTCACAATATGAACCGGCTCGAGTGTTAAGGTCATCAGAAGAGGCCTTTCTCCACATTGCACAGGCGTGTCTCATAAGAACTCATGAAAGGGCCTTCTCTGCTGCTGCTCCCAGACTTTGGAACTGCTTCCCACTGGAGGCCAGGACTGCCCTGTTGTGTATTGAGCTGTATTCCTATTGGTTTCTGCTCCTGTTCCAAAGGGAACAGGTCTATTGGTTTATTCAAGTTGCTGCATTTGGATCCTCAACCCTATTGGTCTCTGCCAAAAGGACGCTTTGTGATTGGTTGTAATTGTTCCCTCCAAAATGTATCTTTTCCTAGCCAGTCCTGGCTCCTATAAATGTATCTCCCTCTCCCCAGTCCCCAGTCTTGTTCTCTCCCTGAATAAAGAGCTGTTACACTAGAAGCTGTCTCCAGTCTGCTATGTCAAAGAGCTGAATCACTGCTGAAATCACTAAATCCACTCTACAACATGCCCCATCTCTGCTGTCTTTCGGGAAGCAGGCAAAGACCTTCCTCTTCAGGCAAGCGTTCCCTGAATGGTGGACTACCTGTTATGTGACTTTTAGAAGGTTTACCATGCATGATTGCATTGACTGATTTCAAGTTGCTACTTACTACCGGAGATGAGGCCAACGTGACAATGTGTTCCTTTTTTTTTCTCTTGTTTCCACTCAAGTTGACACTGAGGAAAATGGAGATGAAATGCTGATCATGATAACATTGCATCATGGCTAACCTTTTATAAAACATTGCCATAGTGATTGAAAGAAAGGTGGGGAAAGGAAAGGAAGCCAAATGGGTCCCCTGTCCAAAAGCCTAATAGGAAAGTGCTGATGTTCTGTATCTTTTTTATTTTTTACAGGGGGAGGGGGGATTAAAAGTTGAAAACTTCTCCCCAGAAGGAGGAGGGGACAGGAAGGGGCAAGGTGGGATTTTTACATTCCTATAAGTCAAAAATGGGGCACCTTTGACCCTCCAGATGTTTTTGAATTTAATTTTCATAATCTCTTGCTGTTGACCATACTGGCAATCTGGATTTAACTTCCAAAATATCTAGAGGACCAAAGGTTCCCTGCCTCAAGTTTTGCATAGCAAACTCTTCTTATGACAAACCAATTATTGACTGTTATTTCATAATTTACATTTTCAGTCAAGTTTGTTTCATTTTGAACGTTGTATGGTTTTTTTTCATTCTTTGTTTTAAAAAGAATTCCCTTTTTCAAATTCTGTATCTAAATATGATTTAGAAAGAAACTACCAGTGAACGTAATCCAAGGCAAGATCAAGTGGCACTGCCAATTATATGCTGTGTAGGACATTTAAATCACAAATGTGGAATTTCTACAAAAAGAGAATGCTGAGCATTATGAATGAGTTAATGGTAAAAAGGCTTTGAACCCACAGCTTGATGTTTTTCACTGTCAGTTGTGAAATGAAGAGGTTTAAGATACACTGACAATGGAAATTCAGACATAAGTCTTTTGCTTTGTATTTGGTATGTCAATGGTTTATAATGCCAAGGTTAAATACATATATCCTAGTAACAGCCTGGTTCTTTAAGCAATTATGTTGTGTTCCTAACATTTAATTCACATGTGTATGAATACTGTGGATTCACTGGAAATTTCATATATATGAGCTTCCTTTTTACCAAGGATTTTCACACAATAATTTCATTATCTTAATTAAGGATACACGTCATTAGAATATAACTTTCTAATTAAATAGATGATGAAATGTATTAAAAATAGTGATCCAGATGAAAATGAGGGGAGGGAAGGGGAGAATAAAGGGAGTACATTGGGGAAAATGGAGTTTGAATGGAGAGATTTAAGGGGCTGGGAACCAGATATAATGGAGAATCAATATTGAAAATCCTCCAGATGTAAATTGGATTAAACAAAATATTATTAAATGACAAATACAATAATACATCTTAAAACAAATGCCCCGGAAGACGAAAAATTCATAAGATAAAAACAAATTCTGAGAATTGGGTTGCTTTGCATAATGAACATTCCCTATGGGGTGCCTCACAAGATGAAAAACCACTGTGAAGTTAAAATAAATAAATAAATAAAATTCCTATCAGAAACTGTGTTTTACAAAATTAATTTTTCGTAAAACAAAACAACTTGTAGAATGAATTAAATTCTTCTTAAGGGGTATTACTGTACAAGTCTAAATATGGTTAAAGAGAATAACAAGTTATAATGTGTATATAATATTTTTAAAGTAATAAAGAGGCCATCTGGTAGGAATGCTGTAGATAATCTACTAGAGGATAAAAAAATTAGAGATCCAGATGAAAAGCAATAAAGCAAAAGGGGAAGAAGCAAGGAAGTACATCTGGCAAACAGAAGTCTGAATGGAGAGGTTTAAGGGGTAGGGATCCAGATATAATTGGGAACTGATATTGAACACACACAGCTGGGTAAATGGTATTAAACAAAATATTATTACATGACAAATATACATTTTAAAATTGTTGATATATGGAGATTAGTATTAATGAGTGATATGTTAGAAGTAGTAATATATTTAATGTGATAAAGAGGTACTAGCATGGAATCAATAATAGTGGTAATAGTGTTAATATTGAAGCCAGTTAAAGAACTGGCTTTCATCAATTAATCAATATGCAAAGATATTTAGAGCAATTTAAGTGAATATTTTTATATAAAAGTTTATAAATGAAGATCAAAATAGCTTTATTAAAGGTAGACAAATGGCAGATTTAGCTTCAAGGGTTCTCAATAATATGTATGTAGTTAATAGAAACAAAAGTAAAGTAGGAATTAGAGATGGGCATAAAATGGAAAAATAGCATTTTGTTTCATTTTGTTTCATTTCTTTAGTAGTTTCATTTCATTTCATTTGTAACAGTTTTCAAAGTAGTTTTGTTACAAAACAAAACAAAATGAAACAATATGTTCCCCAGGGTCCCAAAAAGACCAAAATGGCAGAGAAGCTTACTCAAGCTCTTTCTCATAAGCCCCCCAAACTGGGAGAGGTTTGGGGGTCAGGGTGCTGGATTATTAAGCTCCAAAGCGGGTGCACCTAGGAAAAATACCTTTCTAATTTGATTTGGAACTTTGGAAGTCAAGCTGCGGGTGACTGATTAGAGCCACCACAGCTTGGATTCTGATTCCAGTTAGAATTTTTTTTCTAGGGGCACCCCCTTTGGAGCTTCATAACTCAGCCCCTTGAACCCCGAACCTTTCCCAGATCGCATCTATGTCAAAATACAGATCACAGCCACGTTTCAGCATGGAAATGGCAGGGTTAGCTTCCTCAAGCAATTCTAGGTAAGCCCTCCAAATCTGGAGAGGTTTTGGGGTCAGGGGGCTGAGATACTAAACTCCAAATGGCATCCCCTTTGGATCTTAATATCTCAGACCTCTGACCTCCAGACCTTTCCAAATTTCAGAGGCTTACAGGGAAGAGCTTGAGGAAGCTCCCCTGCCATTTCCTCTAGGACAAATTGTTTCATTCTAGAGGGGGGAAATGGCATTTTGTTACAAAACGAAACCAAAAGTGTTCTACCGTTTTGTTACCTAACAAAGTAATTCATTACTTAATGAAATGATGAAACAGTGTTTCATTTTTGTTTCATGCCCATCTCTAGTAGGAATTATCTTGTTAGATAATTTTAAAGCATTTGATGTAATAGAATGGAACACATTAAAGACATTGATTAACCATTTAAGATTTAGTGTACATTTTAGTAAAATAATTAAACATTTGATTAAAGGAACATGGAAATAAGTCAGAATGTATGTTATTAAACCATGAGGAGAAAGAAATAAGGATGTTTAAGAAAATATTTGAAGGTAAATTAAGAAATAGTATCAATTATTTAGGAATAAGTTTAACATAGGATTGACAGGAGATGTTCAAATCAATATAGAAAAAGTGAAGAAAGATATAAACAAAGAGAAAAAAGAATATCAAAAAATAATAATCCTGGTTTGGAAGAATAGTGTTATGGAAAATGAAGATTATCCCTAAACTGATAGGTGAGAAAGATTTCCAAGAATGGGAATGGAGGATAAAGATGTTTTGCAATGATAATAAAAAAGCTAGAATTAATAAGCATTTATATTACGTACCACAAAAAGAGGGAGGCTTAGGGGTACATAATATAAAGTTATATTACATAACTAACCATTTAAGACATTTTCCAGATATATAGTATTTCTAGAAAATGAGAGATTTAGAAACTCTGGGGAAGGAGAACATGGTGATAAATATATTCTTTAAGGAAAATATTAAAGAGGAACCGAGAAATATAGATAATCCATTTTGGAAAAAATTGATGGAATGTTGGAATAAATATAGGGGGGAATTTAGTCCACCAGTGTCACCTTTGATTCAAATAACGGAAATAATTTTTTCCAGATAATTTTAAAGGTATATTAACTTAAATATTGCATCATAAAAACTTAAAAGTTTATGGGATTAGATAAAACAAATACAAAATAAGGGAAATATAAAAGAATTTAGGAGAAAAATATTGGTTAAATATTGTACAGTTGGAAAAATGGATTAAAGAATGGAAAACCAAAGTTGGCGAATGTAGAAAATTGACCCAATTTGAAGAAATTATTTAATAGAGAAGGAAAGCAGAGAGTAGAAAAGGAATGGTTATTTAGATTTATAAACTATTAATACAAGGGAAATATAAGGAGAACAGGTTAAAATAGATATGGCAAGAAGACATTAATAAAGAATTTGCCCTCTGGGAAATTGGTGCAGTATACAAATAAATAAATAAATAAATAAATAAATAAAAAGTTAAAAGAAAGAATATAATAAATGTAGAATAAAATAATAATGAAAAATATGTCAGCAAAAGTAAAAGAGAATTGTTATATGGTGTGCTGTAGTTAGTATATAATGCCAGTAATGTTGAATATAATAAATAACTATCCCCAGTATGTTGGAGGTGTTAAAAAAAGAAAAAAGGGGCATATTTATGTGAAATAAGAAAAAAGGAATGAATGTTGATTTTAAGGAATTTCAAGAAACAATAAGGGAAAGGGCTCAAATATTCCCTGAGGTTGTATTGTGGAATATGCTAGAAGGTGTGGAGTTAATAATAATTTTGCTGTTGGCGGGAAGGACAATTTTTACTAACAACTGGAAATCCAACAACCAAATAACATTGGAGGAATGTTACAGGGAGTTATGGAGTATGCCTTTGATGATAAACTAACTTGTGAAATCAAATTTAGAAAAAGACTGAAAAAAGATAAGGATTTAAATTCAATACAGGATAAATTGATGGTACACTATATGTATTTCAAGAAGGAAAAGAGTATACACTGGGAGAAGATCCAGTGTATTTCTGGAGAGCAATGGGAAGATCAATATCTTAGGATTTTAAGGATGGAATAAGTTCCATGTGGGAGATAGGCTCAATGGTGAAATAAAGATAAATATGGATGCTTGTTTTCTTTTGTTTTTATGTTATTTTTGTATTTATATTGTTTATATTAATTTGGAAAAAATATGTAGATTTGTTTATGCATTAATTTCATCTCTTATTTCTCCCAATAAAAGAGCTGAAGTCACCTTACAAATTATTTAGAAGACAAATGCAGTTAAAATACAATAAATTATAATATCAAAAAGCCATTAAACATATTAAAACAACACATTCACACTGAGCTTTGAAGCCATTAAATAGATTTTATTTTTCCCCTCTTCCTTCCTTCCTTCCTTACTCATCTGTCTCACAGGGTGGTTGCTGTGAGGATACAGTAGAAAGAAAGAGGGCCCTGTATTCCGTTTTGAAGGAAAAAGAGAGATATAAGAGAACTCATGGATGGAAGTTCACTACTGTACTTCTTTCTGGAAAGTAGTAATAACTTAATTAAAATGGTAGTTAATGGTTAAAATTTCACCCTTAAAAGAGCAAACTCCTCCACCCACAAACTTCTAGGTGTCTGATTTAAATGTTGGCATCTTGGACCCAAAAAGTATTGGACAGAGGAGGTAGCATCCAATGTCCGGGAAAATTGTCCTCAACATATCCTTCCGAGGTTGGTAAAATAAGAACCCAGCTTGCCGGGGGTGGGGGGGAGCAATTTGTAGCCTGCATAATAAAATGGTAAACTGCCTAGAGTGCTTGAAGCACTATGGGGTGGTATATAAGCAGAACACTTTACAACTGTTACTTTGATTTTTAAATTTTTACAAAATATATCTGATATTATCACCGGTTACAGGTGACTGCCCACATGCACCAAAATTTGGTCATTCATTGTAATATAAGTAGAGAACAAGATGGAGGTGATATGTTGGCCCCAGAGAAGAAGAGAGACATGCAGGTGTAATGACATCTCTTATTGGACTCAAGATGTTAAACAGCACAATTACTGCATTCTCAAGGGCCAATTTTAATCAGTATGGACATATTTTAATTGATGGGGTTGAATGTTAAGGACACACTTGTGTATTTTTGAGGATAATTGGCCTGCACTGTGGTTCTGTAAGAGGACGAAGATGGCCTTTCTGGCTAACAGCTAGTGGGATTTTGCTCATAAAGCTAGAAATGATCCAGCCATCCACTATTTTCTTCAAATGGTGTCTATATTGAAGGTTTGATTATCTGCAAACTTCATTAAATTTAATCAGTACAATAATCAACTCATCTCTTGAAAGGTGGAAGAGTCATTACCTGACAATTCTCCTGTAACCCATTCATATAGTATACTTTCAGAGACTCAGATGTCTTAAAATATTTCCACACAGAGCAAAGTATAATGATTCAGCATACTTCATGGTTGTAAAAAGGTTTTTTTAAAATTAGGATAAGAACATAAGAACAGCCATGCTGGATCAGGCCAAAGGCCCATCTAGTCCAGCTTCCTGTATCTCACAGTGGCCTGACCAAATGCCTCAGGGAGTGCATGAGACTAGATATCTGTCTGCTGCTACTACTCCCCTGCATCTGGCCCTTGAAGTACCCTGGTTTTAAGCCTGGAGATTACACATCCCCATCATGGCTTGTAACCTGTGATGGACTTTTCCTCCAGGAATCTGTCCAATCCCCCTTTGAAGGCAGGAGCCAGGGACAAAATAGAAATTCTCTTGGTGTATCACCCTCCCCATGACACAACAACTTCTCTACCTCAGCTTACTGAACTGATAAGAGGGCTGATGTTGGAGTCCCCTCGGCTCATTGTTCTGGGGGACCATAACATCCATCCTGAAGCAGCTCTTTCAGGGGTGTCTGAAGACTTCATGACCTCCATGTCAACAATGGGTCTGGCCCAAATGGTGTCTGCCCCAACCCATCCTGCAGGCCACACCTTAGATCTGGTCTTCTGCCCTGATATGGACAGTGGGGGCATTGAGGTAAAGGAACTTTCTGTAGTCCCATTGTCCTGGACAGACCACTATATGGTGTGCTTTAGGCTCGCTGTAACCCAGAGCCTGGCCGGGTATGTGTGTGTGTGTGTGTGTTAGTCAGACAAAAGCAATATGTCCCAGAAGGTTGATGAATCCAGATGATTTTCTAACCGCCCTTGGGGAGTTTCCTACCTCTCCGATGGGTGATTCTATTGAATCCTTGGTTGAACTCTGGAATGGGGAAATGAGTGAACCCATTGACTGGATAGCTCCTAACTGTCTCCTTCCTCATTATAGGCCCAAACTGGCTGCATGGTTTACTGGGGAGCTGGCAAAATTGAAACGGGTGGCCTGCAGAGCTGAAAGGCGTTGGCAGAAAACCTAGATTGATACAGACAAAGGCTGATACTTCACGTCCCTCTCGCTGCAGTTTGCGGCCCCGCTGGAGACCGGTTCGAAGGAATGGAACCTCACGTCCTTGTGGGGTCAATCCGAGTTCACCCCGACCATGCCCCCTGAACTGCGCTCCAAGCGGGATGAGAGATTCCCGTCCTGGAGCTCGGGAATCTTTTCAATCCACTTCTAGATCCGTGTTGATTCCCGATTTCAACACGAAGGCAAGTTCAACTCCGCTTGAGGAAGGACATGAAGTAACCACCAAAGAAACAGTGAAAGGTCTTTGGAAGGCTTACTCCAAGCCAGTGGAGGCAGCAAATAAATCATTTTTCTCTACCACCATTGATTTGGCACAAAATCGCCCAGGGCAGCTTTTCAGAATAGTCAAAAGTCTGTAACATGTTGACCCCCATGGGTGGATAACCCAGACCACTCTGTATCTCACTGCAAAGAATTTGCACAACACTTTGCAGGCAAAACTGAAGAGATCCAGGCTACCTTGAATATTGTCCCAGAGCCAGTAAAAAAAACGCCCCGCCCTGCTTGTCCTGTATTAATGGATGACTTTCACCTCCTACAGCTGGATGATGTGGTCAAGACCCTTGGGGAGGTGAGGACCACCACATGTGTGTTGGATTCTTGCCCCTCATGGATCATGAAAGCTGCCAGAGAATGTATGGCAGACTGGTTAGGAAGAATAGTGAATGCCACCTTACAACAGGGCAGGATTCCGGCATGCTTAAAGGAGTCAATAATAAAACCACTGTTAAAAAAGCCCTCCTTAGACCCAATGATACTGAACAATTACCAACCAGTATTGAATATCCAGTTCTTGGGGAAAGTCCTAGAGCATGTTGTGGCCTTATAGCTCCGGAGGGTTCTGGATAAGATAAACTACCTGGATCCATTTCAATCTGGCTTCAGACCTGGCTATGGACTGGCTATGGGGTAGATGACTTACTCAGGGAAATGGATAGGAGGTCTGTATCCCTTTTGGTTTTACTAGACCTCTCAGCTGCTTTTGATGCTATAGACCATGGCACCCTCCTGACTCGTTTCTCTGAAATAGGAATTGGGGGTACTGCATTAAAATGGCTCCGGTCCTTCCTGCAGGATAGAATGCAGAAAGTGGTGTTAGGTGAGTCATGTTCGACACCATGGCCGCTGACCTGTGGAGTCCCCCAGGGTTCTGTTCTGTCTCCTATGTTATTTAATATCTGTATGAAACCACTGGGAGAGATGATCAGGTTTTGGGGGGTTAAGTGCCACCAGTATGCAGATGATACCCAGCTCTACCTCTTGTCACCTCCGGATTCTAAGGGAGCTACTATCTCATGAGTGTTTAGCTGCAGCAATAAACTAGATGATGATGAACAAAATGAAATTAAACCCAGACAAGACAGAGGTGCTCCTGGTCAGTTGAAAGGGAGAACAAGGGATAGGGATGCAACCTGTACTGGATGGGGTCACCCTCCAATTGAAAAAGATACAGGGGGTGCTCTTGGACTCATCCTTGACCTTGACCTACAAAGCACTGTACAACCTGGATCCTAGCTACCTTAAAGATTGAATTTCAGAGTATGAACCGGCTTGGGTGTTTAGGTCATCAGGAGAGCCCTTTCTGTCCATCCCGCTACCCTCTCAGGTATGTCTCGCGGGAACACATGAAGGGCGCTTATTGGCTGCTGTGCCCAGACTCTGGAACTCCCTCCCACTAGAGGCCAGGACTGCCCCGTCTATGATGTCTTTCCGGAAACAGGCAAAGACCTTTCTATTCAGCCAAGCTTTCTCTGAATGATGGACTACCTATTATGTGACTTTTATATGAATCTATCATACATGAATGCATAGACATTGTGTTTATAGACTTTGTGATTGCATTGACACTATGTTTTCAATGTTAGTTTCCCTCACTCATAACTTTTACTCTCTTTTTAACTTCTCACGTTCTCTGGTAGCTTTAATGTAATGTTGTTTTTTGATGCTATAGGACAGTGTTTTTCAACCTTTTTTGGGCCAAGGCACCCTTGTTTCATGAAAAAAATCACGAGGCACACCACCATTAGAAAATGTTAAAAAATGCATAGGAATGCATTGAAACTGGATTTAATCTGTTCCAATGCGGCGTTAGGTTTTTTTGGGTGATGGGGGGGGGCGGCGGACCCCGTGCAAGTGCCAGGTAAGGGTGCCCCTCCCCGGCTCACCCCCCCGTGTCTGCCGCCCCTCCTCTCCCCTCCCTCCTTTTCTCTTTCCCCGGGCGGCCGCAGGTGGTCGGGCGGAGGTGGCGGCGGGGGTGGGGGAGGGAGTGGGGTGCGCTGTTTGGCCTGGGGCGGGGGGCTTGGGTGGGACCGCGCCGGGAATCCCCCCCCCTCGCCTCTTGCCGGAGCCCTGGAGGTGGCCGGCAGGCAGGAGGGCGCACCAGCGGCCGACTTTGTTCCCCCCCAACAAAAAAATGACAATTGTTAACGGCCGCCCGCTCCCCACCCTTAAAAGAGGGGTGCGCACGCGCACTCCTACCTGGATCTGCAGGGTCGCGCGCCCACCCTCGCGGGTCTCCCGGCTCTCTCTCACTCTCTCGCTCTCCAGTCTCCTCCTCCTCCTCCTCCCTTATTTCTTCTCCTTCCCCGCCCACGGCCAGCCTTTCCTCACCAGCGCGCAATGGGGGGATAGGCAGGAAGTCAGGGCGCAGCTGATGGGCAGCCCCGGCCACCAATCACAGCGTCTTCTTCCACCCTCCTTCTCCCCCCCTCCCCACCAACCTCCCCACCCCGTGACCACACATCGTTTCCCCCCCACACACATGACACACACGCACATCGCTTCCTCCGCCCGCGGGGGGTTGTTCCTCCTGCTGGCGTGCCTTCCCGGCCTTCCTCCTCCTCCTCCTCCTCCTCCGTGGGCTTCCCATCATTCATTCATTCATTCCGTCGTTTGGAATGCTGGTGCCCCCCCCACCCCTTTTGAGGCTCCTTTGCCTTACTGGGGGAGGGCTCCCGGCTCCATCCGCGCAGCCGAGGATCGAGGCCTTGCCCAGAGAGGCGAGCGGCGGCTGCGGCGGCGGCGGACCGCCCGTGACCGGCAGCAGCACTCTGGCCGGTCTCTCTTTGACAGGCCGCCTACCAGCTGGGCTCTCCGATCGGAGCCCTGATAAGGGCTCCGGCAGCGGGAGTGGGTTCGGCGGCGGCGGCGGGAGCGGCATGGGAGGCGGCGGCAGCGACGGCGGCGATCGGATCCCTCTTCTTCGGCGGCCCTGTGCATGCGTGTGCGCGTGTGCCTGGGGTGCGGGGCGTAAGTACATGTGGATCCACCTCTGTGCAGCTCTCTTCCGGCCAAGATGCCGATGGGGGGGGGGAATAGACGCAGATGAGCAAAAAAAAAAGTCATTGTGTGTGTGTGCGGCAGCCAACATCTCGCGGCACAGTACTGTGCCGCGGAATACCGGTTGAAAAACACTGCTATAGGACAGTGTTGGCGAACCTATGGCACAGGTGCCAAAGGTGGCACTCGGAGCCCTTTCTGTGGGCACTCGACATTGCCCCTTCACAGCCACCTGTGTGTGTTGTGTCATTACAGTTGTGACTGACTCTTCGTGACCCCATGTCCATGAAGTTTTCTTGGAAGGAATACTGGAATGGTTTGCCAGTTTCTTAAAAACAAGTCATGCCAGACTAATTTGATCTCTTTCTTTGATAGAATTACAGGCATGGTAGACAAGGGGAATGCTGTGGATATTGCTTATCTGGACTTTAGCAAGGCCTTTGATAAGGTTCCCCATGGTATTCTTGCTAAGAAGTTAGTAGGAAGTGGGATAGATAGTGCTACAGTGAGGTGGATTTGTAATTGGTTGACTGATCGCACGCAAAGGGTGATCATAAATGGTCTCTCATCATCTTGGAGAGACGTGACCAGTGGGGTGCCCCAAGGTTCTGTTCTTGGTCCAGTGCTCTTCAATATCTTTATTAAGGACTTGGAGGAAGGAATAGAGAGTATGCTAATTAAATCTGCAGATGATACCAAATTGGGAGGGGTTGCTAATTCCCTAGAGGATCGGATGAAAATCCAAAAGGACCTTGACAGATTAGAAGTCTGGGCCAAAGCTAATGGAATGGATTTCAACAGAGGGAAATGTAGGGTGCTACATCTAGGTAGAAAGAATGAATTGCACAGATATAAGATGGGGGACACTTGGCTAGAGAATAGTACCTGTGAAAGGGATTTGGGGGTCTTGGTGGACCACAAATTGAACATGAGCCAGCAGTGTGATGCGGCGGCCAAGAAAGCCAATGCGATTCTTGGTTGCATCAACAGAACCATAGTGTCTAGATCAAGAGAGGTGATAGTGCCACTCTATTCTGCTCTGGTCAGGCCCCACCTGGAGTACTGTGTCCAGTTCTGTGCGCCTCAGTTTAAAAAGGATGTTGACAACCTCGAGCGAGTGCAGAGGAGAGCGACTAGGATGGTTGAAGGCCTGGAAGAGATGTCTTATGAAGAACGGCTTAGGGAACTGGGAATGTTTAGCCTATCAAAAAGAAGACTGAGAGGGGATATGATAGCTATGTTTAAATATTTGAAAGGATGTCATATTGAAGAGGGAACAGGTTTGTTCTCCATGGCTTCAGAAACTAGGACTCAGGGAAATGGTTTCAAACTACAGGAAAAGAGATTCCATTTGAACATTCGGAAGAACTTCATGACAGTTAGAGCTATTCGGCAGTGGAATATGCTGCCACGGAGGGTGGTAGAGTCTCCTTCTTTGACAGTATTTAAGCAGAGGCTGGATGGCCATCTGTTGGAAATATTGTGAAGGGGTTCCTGCTTGGCAGGGGGTTGGACTCGATGGCCCATGAGGTCTCTTCCAACTCTAAAATTCTATGATTCTATGATTCCTACTCCAGGCGCCTACAGCGCTTGGTATTCCCTGGTGGTCTCCCATCCAAGTACTGTACTAACCGGGGCCAACCCTGGTTAGCTTCCAAAATCAGGCGAGAACAGATGTGCTTAGGGCATCTAGGCAGCTCACAGCCACCTGTATTCAGGTTAAATTGCTGTATTGGCTCTTTGTGAATAAATAGTGGGTTTTGAATCACAGTTTGGGCACTCGGTCTCTAAAAGGTTTGCCATCACTGCTATAGGATGTCCCTCAGTTTCCTGTTCTCAATACTTGAATATGTTTTAATTGTACTGGACTGTATATTATTCCTCATTACTGTAAGCCTCCTTGGGTCCTTTTTGAGGAGAAAGGAGGAGTAATAATACAAACAAACAAATAAATAAGTTTCACACATCTCAGTGCAGCCCGGGCCTGAACTGGTGGCTTCTTCCCTTCTTCAGCAGTGTTATACCTTTGACACAACATAAATAATAGTTTCAACAGTGCTACTTTTAACAAATTTGCCATTTATATGAAATATTGGGCTCACAGTTCTTCTTTTAGCTGCCTTTAACTTCCTTTTTTCATTGCCTCGAAACACTCTCCCACCATTTCATGTCAGTTCCTTATTCAAAAGTGTTGTAAATATGTCATTGTTTGTACTTAAAGGTTATTATAAAGTTGCATTATATCATTATTGTGCTGGATGACCTCTGCCACACTTTATTTGTTGGGTGTCACCTTTTCATTTGTATTGCAGCCATGCTTTAGAGTAGTTTCATTTTTCTATGAAGGGCAATGAATGCACAAAACCTTCAAACATGGAGCAGTAATTAGTCTAGGAAAGATCAAAGTGTGCTCTTCTAAATCCAGCCAATTTGCTGTGGTTGTGCAAAACCAATAGTCTTTCTTTTGCCTTGGTCTCTTATTAATTTTCACTCTCATTTGTTGCAGTGCAGCTGCTTTCCTGTCCATCCACGGTGCCACTGTTTTAAAAAAAAATCCATTTTGAAGTCACAAATGCAATTTCAATGGGCCTTCAGAATAATAACTAGCTTTCTAAAGACTCACTCTTTTTGAAATGGAAACTCAAAATAAAGAAATTCTTTGTATTATACATTATCTTTTCAGCATTAAAAAAAAACCCATTAGACCCAATGAAGAAGAGACAATATGCAGATTTTAAAATCAAGTTTGACTCTGATTTCTCAGCTCTTCTCTTGGCTAACAGTTACACCATTTAGATCCAGGCCTGCTCTAGGAATCCTCTCTTGCAGTTCCGCGGGGTTCTGTTCTGAGACCTTTGCAACTCTTTTTTCACACACTGACCTCATCAATATCATGAAATCCAAATACTTTCACATGCAGCTTTATTTGTATCAGGAGTTGCCTTCTTCATTTACACCCCAATCTTCAGCTATACCCTAATTTTTACTGGGATGTTTCTTCACCAGTCCAAATTCAGTAATATTAGATTCAATTCATTAGATTCAGTAATGTTTCCCTATCTTAGGGACTTTTTCAGTAGAAGAGCTTTTGATCCAACAGAGCTTTGCAGCTAGCAGAACAGGACTGAGGAAGGTGCCAGTTTTCTGTCTTCCTGTCAACCCTTTGTAACCCAAATTGGATTAGGATTGTTGAAGAAAACTCCTTCTGCCCTCCATGATTTTCCTAAGACAAACTGTATTTGAAATTTTGTGTGTTTTTGTGTGTTTTTGCAATTTATTTATAGTTTTCAAACAAAAATGTTATAAAGCAAAAAGGAAAAAAAATGGAACAATTCTAATCTTCTCAAACAAAATTTGCATCCCATCATAACAATTTATGTATATATGATCATTAACTATTTCAAGAACTCATAAATTAAACAGGGGATTTATTTTGACTTATAATTTCGTGTGTGTTTTAAGCTTGTCGCATTTTGGGTTTAACCTAGAATTGTCGTGAATTTGGTTATTATATTGTACTTTAAATTTTCTTTTCTTTTCTTTTACAATTGTACCATTAACTTGGTACCATGAACATGTATATATTACTATTCATACCTATGTTTTTAAATTGCTAGAAGTTGAAAGACCAATGTGGTCAAAACAACAATAAAGTATTAAAAAGACTAATTTTAAGAAAGGGTTGTAATAAGGTCCTTTTAGACATACACAAATTTTGGCTGCCCTCCAGCAGCTCAAAAGGGGATGAAAGCAACCTAACTTCTCTTGGGAGGCAGTTCCATAATCAAGGCATTGTAAAACAGAAACCCCTGTTTTTGTCATACTTCCTGGTTTAGACTCTAGGGATGAGTTGGTGGAATGCACAACAGGGCATTTGCTGCAGGCTGATCTCTACGGGTGGTGGTGGGGAAAGGTCTCTCCCTTTTGTGTTGAGAAATACCACCACCAGCAACATCCTTCACCACAATCATTATTTATTTATTTATTTATTGAATTTATACCCCGCCCATCTTCCCGTAGGAACTCTGGGCAGCTTACACAAGGCTGAAGAGTTCAGCAAATAAAACAAATGTAGAACAAACAACAACAAAACAGCAATGTTAAAACAGCTTTAGCACCCTAGCGTAAGATACTCAAGGCTCAGCAGACAGCATAGTTGAGCAGACCGATGGCGGGGGGGGGGAACTAAACTAAATCGCTAAAGGCCTCGCCAAAGAGCAAAGTTTTTAATGCTCAGCGAAAGGCCAGCAGGGACTCTGCAGAGCGCACTTCACTTGGAAGGCTGTTCCAAAGAGAAGAGCCAGCCACTGAGAAGGCCTGGTTACGAGTAGAAGTTTTCCGGGTCTCTCTCGGGGTGGCAACCTGAAGCGTGTGCGCCCGTGACTGCTGAACTGGACGGGCCGAGGTTGAGTGCTGGACGATCCGCTCTGACAGGTAGTCCGGGTCCAAGCCATGGAGGGTTTTATAAACTAAAACCAAGACCTTGAATCTGATCTGGGATGCAACGGGTAACCAATGCAGGCGAGCCAGGACCGGGGTGATGTGGTCATGACGATGCACACCCGCCACCAGCCTGGCTGCCGCATTTTGCACCCGCTGTAGACGCTGGGGGAGAGTCAAGGGCAACCCCATGTAAAGAGCGTTGCAGTAGTCCAACCTCGAGATCACCAGTGCTTGCACCACTGTTCTCAGAGAGTCACCATCTGGGTATGAGCGGATCTGGGCAATTTGATGAAGGTGATAAAAGGCAGTTCTGGTCACGGCAGCCACCTGAGCCTCCAAGGTAAGCGCCGGATCCAGAACCAACCCCAGATTCCGAACCCTATCCGCCAACTGGAGAGAAACTCCCTCCAGACTGGGGAGAGGGCCTCCATATCCAGATGGGGAGCTCACGAAGAACATCACCTCCGTCTTCTGGGGGTTGAGCTTGAGCCTGTTGGCCCTGGTCCATGCCAAGACCGTGTCCAGGCACTGGTCGAGAGTCCGGACAGCTTCCACTGCAGAGGTGGAAAAGGAGAGATAGAGCACAGATGGAAGTCAGAAACAAAATGTTGCAATGTGCAGGTTCAACCTTATGCCCTTCTGAGGTCGGTAAATTGAGGACCAAGCTCACTGGGGGTGGGGGTGGGCAGTGTGTAGGCTGCATCATTACTTGTAAACCACCCAGAGAGTGCTTTAAGCACTATGAGGTGGTATATAAGCACCCCCCTTTTAATTTTAAGTCAGAAAGAAGCCACGCCTCACCATTCTCTGTGGCTTGCCATGTCTGCTTTGGGCCAGCTACTCTGACCACCCATGTTGAGTCATTAAGTAAATAAATGGCGGTTCAGGATTGCCTCAACTTTTCCAAGAACATGGCTTCCTTGGAACCTCAGAGTGGTTAAGGGTATCGGTGGGGAGGAGGTCACAATATGCTGCCCTTCTTAATAACCCCATGAAACAGGTGTTTTTACCCTCTGCACCAGAGGGACTGGATATTGAAATTTTAAATATGCGAAGAAGTCATTGTTCAAATAGGTCATGCCAGTAAACACACATTAGTTTTCCACTTGTGTTATTTTGGTTCTTAGTGTGTGTTTTTTTAATGTGCACAGAAGAGGATTTGTGGAAGGTGCTGCAGTAAATTGTAGCTAATTAATGATATGCCAAGCACATGACCACGCATGGGCCCAGCATCTCCTCCATAGGCCACACTGGCATCCACAGTTCCTGTTCAGAACATGCAAAAATGCATGGGATGTAAGCCTATTTATTATTATTTATATACCATAAGCCCTAATCAGAAAGGGCAATTCCCTGCCCCAAGGAGTCTGCAATTTAGAAAATATCAGACAGATATCAGACAAATATCAGACATAATGAAAACGAGGTAAACAGTAGTCCATTCATAATGATGCAGTTATAGCCATTTGATAGCCATTAACTGCCATGGTTCTGCCCAGTGGAATGCTGGGCTTTATTCTTTGGAAAGGCATTGTGACAGAGGGCTCTGCTGCAGCCTCCTGAAGACCACCAGCGGATTCTAAGTGCCTTGTCAAACTACAAATACCAGGATGGTGTAAAATTGTAAAAGACCATGCAGTGTAATTTCTCTCGGTGAAAAAAAAGTATCTTGGTAACAAATTCCTAGCATACATTTCTCTGATGTCTATTCATAAAAGGTTGCTGTAATTGCTTCCCATGTTCTTTTTGTCTCCATAGCCCCACTGTAAAAAAATAAAGATAAAAATAAATAGTGCCACTCCTGAGACAAGTGAACAATTGTGATGGTTTCCGTTATTCCCAACTACTGTGGAAGTTTTTATGCTGGATAACTTTGTCTACTTCAATTTTGGGGTGTGAGTGTTTCTTTCTTTTGTGGGGGGGCGGGGCGGAATAAGATTTCCTTATCTGATGTCAGATGAGTGTTTTCCCTATAGTCTGTATGAATAGCAACAGAAACAAAACGTCTTTAGGAAACTTAGTTCAAGGAGGCCTGACCCAGTACGAAGAGGAGGGAGGTAGCAGAGAGGAAGAGGAGGAGGAGAGGCCTGTGGGGAAGGGCAGGGGAGAGAAGAGAGAGAGAGAGATGACATCTGCACACTGGAACAGGAAAGAGGATAGAATTACCCATAAATGTTGCCCTGGGGTTTTTGCATTGAAGTGGCTGCATCTGGGCCACCTGTTGATGGCATGATTAGAGCGTTAGTTCTTACTCTGCCTTAGCACTATTGATAACTCTGCTTAACATCGCCACAGGGGTGTCTTTGTGGAGAGCGGCAGTCACTTTGCCTGAGCAATGGTGTACATTGGCTCCTCCATTCAAGCCTTTCCCCCCTGACATTAGCACATTTGAATGGGCCACCAGTGAAGCCATTCAGTGAGAACATGCACCAGGGCTTCTGGGTGGCCTGGGGCCGCAAAACTCTTGTTAATGGACTGTGAGTTCAGCCTATTGATGTACATGAACTCAGTGACCAAAGAAAAGTGAGACAAAGATGTCCCTCACTGGAACATGTAGGTCACAGCGGAACAAAGGCAGACATTGACCAGCCAGGGCTATTTGGTTATTCAATAAAAAGTGGGATACCTATAAATACAGGAGAACCAGCTACTGGAATTGTTTTATAGATGAGCACATTCTCTGGCGGCGCTTACCTGCATGCAGAGGATTTTATCTATTACCAGACATTCCTTTGACTAGATTTTTTTTAAAAAAAAATCGGTCCAGATTTCTGTCACTGTAAACAAGGTATTTATATACGAGTAAGCCACCACTAACAAATATGCATACTCATTTTCTCTGCCACTTCTCCAAGAATATATATCTTTGTACATTTGTTCTAGCATATCATCAAATAATGATTTGCTTAAGGAAGGAAGGAAGGAAGGAAGGAAGGAAGGAAGGAAGGAAGGAAGGAAGGAAGGAAGGAAGGAAGAAAAAGAAAGGCTGCAAATATATAGATACACGAGAGTAAATTTTGTTGAACTCTATAGCTTCCCTGAGATGTATATCAGAATAGCTATACGTAATATGCACAATAGTGTTTCTGGACAGTGTCAGAAAAAAGTGCAATATCACTAATGAAATGTTTGGTTTTAAAGATATTTAGCTGCATAACAGAGTATAACATCAGAACATAAAATAACAAGGTATTGGCTGCATCACTCAGAAATGCACACAAGGACAACTACTTGCATTTTCCAGTGGACAAGAGGCTAAGGCATGAAGCTAGCAGTTTTGCTTTATTGTTTGTTCCTAATATAAGGTATTCAGTGCCTCTGGACTTGGAGGTTCTATTTCAGTGTTGGTGAACCAATGGCACGGGTGCCAAAGGTGGCACTCGGAGCCCTTTCTGTAGGCACCCAATGTTACGCCTTCACAGCCACCTGTGTTCAGGCTAAATTGATGCATTGTCAGTTTGCGAAAAAATTGTGGGCTTTGAATCGCAGGGTTTGCCATTACTATTCTATTTAGTGGCCCTAATTAATAGCTATTGCTGAGATCTGCAACTAAATATTTCCATGTCCTGTGTAGCATTTCTCTTTAATGTGCCAGACAGTCACAGAGCATTTTCAGGATACTCTCTTGTGATCATGACCCACTCCCCCAGCAGTTTGGGGGTGATAAAAGCACAGTCTGTCCATGTGCTAAGGCAGCACCCATCCATATTTTTCCCTCTGATCTCTGAGAACTGCACTTTTGGATTATAACTGGAACTTGGCAAAATATTTTCCCTGGGCAAGAACAGTGACTAGGAATAGCAGCAAATGCTCCCCCCACCAAATCTTCATATACTGTACCAGGAAAAGAGACATATTCATATATCTCAATATATGCATCCAAATGTTGTATCTGGGGATTAGCTTCTGGCACAATTAAAAGCGAAAGTATAACTAATAAAAGAAGTGGGCTTACCCACAAAAGGTCCTATTGAAACAATGAACTATAAATTGGAGGCCTTGCCACTAACATTCTTCAGACTGATGAAGCTGCCTGGATGAATAGTGAAACATTTCAATCTCACAAGAAAAGAGGTCCAGTTGCCATGACTCAGCTGCTACCATGTTTTTGTCATTTTTATTTGTTCCTTTCTGTTTTTTTTCTTTTTCCTTATATGCCTGCACAGACTAAAATGGCTTTCTCTTTTATAACACCAAAATCACAGGGAGCTTAGTCAAGCTCTTCCCTGCAAGCCCCCCCCAATTTGGAGAGGTTTGGAGTTCAGGGGGCTGAGTTATTAAACTCCAAAGGGGGTCCCCTTAGGACAAATCCATTTATAATTAAGGGAACCACTTGAGGGTTCCCTTAATTATAAAGGTAGTGATTAGCTGGTTCTCTACTTAGTTACAAATGATTATCTCCTAGGGGGATCCCATTTGGAGTTTAATAACTCAGCTCCCTGAATCCCAAACCTCTCCAAATTTAGGGGGCTTATGGAGAAGAGCTTCAGGAAGCTCCTCTGCAACTTCCATGCTGCTACATACCTGCAATCTCAATTTTCAAGTGCATGCACTTTGTTACCTAATGAAACAACGAAACAGCATTTCATTTTTCGTTTGGTGCCCATCTTTAGTTTCTAGAAAAGCGAGCCCACCACCTCTTTTGCAGTCAGTTGGAGTGTTAAATGGCTCTCACTGTTACAAAGTTCAAAATTTTGTTTCTTGTAACTTTGTTGGAGTAGGCTTTTGAGCATAGCTGGCTCAGCAGAAAAATAAAGACACTAAAGCAGGGCTCACCATCACCATAGGTATATTTCCAGTAGTTCAATCCGACAGCATAACAAAGTAAAGAAGAGAATTCCCCCCAAAAATTACACATGGGTTTTCACTATATACAAGCCTCAGCCAATCACAAAGCATTACATCATTTACTTTAACCTTAATACACATTTGTTAGCCTCCTTTTTGTTAACCACAGTTACTCAGCATTTCACACACATATTCAACATGGCTGTTGATTACCACAAGCTTTGTTTTGTTTCAGCTTGTAAATTATACCTTGACAAACTTGAATCCATTACTTCTGATCCTGCCCTTTTGAGGTACACTCCAGGTGACATACTTTCAAGTATTTAAAGATGGCTACTATATCACCTCTCAGCCTTCACATATCCAGGCTTCACATATCAACAGGACTTGGCTTCCAAATATTTCAAAATTCAGATTGTTCTCTTTTTGCCATATTCCAGGTTTTTCTTCTATCTGTGGTCCACAGAACTGGACACAGTGCTCTCTGTGAGATTTGACCATAGAATGGTATTACTACTTTCCTTGATCTCGACTCTACACTTCTCTTGAGACAAAAAAGTTGCTGCTTTTATACTACTCCATAGCACTTGAAGCACTCTCTGGGAGGTTTACATGTTAATGATGCAGTCTATACTTTGTCCCCCCCCCCAATCCTGGCAAACTGGGTACTCATTTTACTGAACTTGGAAGGATGGAAGATTGAGTCAACCTTGAATCAGCTACCTGGGGTTGAACTCAGTTTTGGCTGCAGTACAGATACCTTAGTATACCTTTCTTTCTTTCTTTCTTTGTTCCTTATGGCATCACACCATTAATTTGTGCTTAGTTTCTGCTTTATTAAGATAAATGTAAAAGCAGAGGACTGTTCAACATGCATATGAGAGAAGGCCTTCTCCTGGGTAGCTCCCTGGCCATGGAATACATTTCCTTTAAAACTTGCATTAATTTCTCACTCTGAGAACAGTTGAGAAATTTGAACCATCTGTTCAAATTTCTCAACTGTTTTATGGATTGTTGTATTGAACGATCTTGTTTATCAAGCACGTTGGGTTTAAAAAAAACATTTTTATTGTCAAATTTGCTTTCAGTTTCTTGGCTTTTACACCATCTAATGATATTTGTGAGCCTCCTTGTGTATTATTCTGTTATGGAAATGCAGGATAGAAATGTAAGAACAGACAAATAAAAATAAATAAAATGAATGCCAAATTGGAGGAATGTTTCCTGCATTCAGGCATGGACTCCTTTGGCAACTTTTGGAAAGGCGCATCCTCTGCAAGGCTGCGCACAGGCCAGGTCCTTTGTCGGTCTCCTCCTAAATGCCTTTGCTCGACAAATTAGGCTTTTTCTCTGCTATCACTGAACCAGATAAAAGCCAAGGAAGGGAGAGCTGCTCTGTGTACTGATGAACCATGAAAGCGACTAGGGCTGCCTTTGACGCCCTGCCATTCTCTCACCGTAGTGATAAGCCTTTTAACCTTGGTGAGTGCAACTTTTGCACAGGTATTTACTACAGGCATAGGCATCCATGGGCGTTCATGTTTCCCTTTCTTTCCTTCCAAGCACATCTTTGTTACAGTATTGCTGTTAGCTTAAAAGTCTGTTTCTAAGGGAGAGAGAGAGAAATGTGAGTTGAACATGATAGATAGATAGATAGATAGATAGATAGATAGATAGATAGATAGAT
>JAHTLZ010000016.1:14433798-14463977 GCA_023846285.1 Phrynocephalus versicolor | reverse complement strand
GATAGATAGATAGATAGATAGATAGATAGATAGATAGATAGATAGATAGATAGATAGATAGATAGATAGATAGATAGATATAACTTTATTGTCATTGTACATTGTGCAACGAAATTAACCCCAAGTACAAATATGACTTAAAATAAAATAATTTAAACACACCCACCCATCCACCACGACTCCCTCGGATTATACTCAAATTTTAGCAGCATTCAAGGTGACTATAGCTCTTCGGTAAAAACTATTTTAATTGTCCTATATCTCGTGCCTGAAGGCAACAATGCAAACAGACAATGTCCGAGGTGGGATGGATCCTGTAAGATGTTTCTTGCCTTTTAAAGACAATGGGAACTATATAGTTCTTCCAAAGATGAAAGAGTATGGCCAATAATCCTCTGGGCTGTGGTAATAACTCTCTGGAGCACTTTCTTGCCCACAGCTGTGCAGCTGGAAAACCAAGCACAGACAGAGTACCTGTATATCAAAATGCTCTCTATAGAGCCACGGTAGAAGGACACCACCACTTCCTTGCTTAGATTATTTCCCTTTAGGAGTCTTAGAAAATATATTCTCTGCTGGGCCTTCTTCTCCAGAACCATAGTATTAGCGATCCAAGTCAGGTCCTGCTCAATAATAACACCCAGAAGCTTAAAGGCAGCCACCCTCTCCACAAGTCCCCGCCAATGTACAGAGGCTGAATGTCTGTATTTTTCCTCCTATAATCAACCACCAGTTCCTTAGTCTTAGTGGTGTTGAAGACCAAGTTGTTATCCCCACACCAGTCATACTGCTGCTTCACCTCAGCCCCATAGGTGATCTCATCCCCCCCCCAGAGATTAGCCCAACTACCGTGATGTCATCCACGAACTTGATGATAGTATTGCTTGGGTGGATAGAGATATACAGTCATGAGTTTAGAGGGCATAGAAAAAGGGGTTCAACACATAGTCCTGCCGGGAGCTGATGTTGAATTTAATGATGAATTGAATTGTAATATCAAACTAAACAAATTTAAATAAAAATATTTTAGTGCTATTTGGTGGGATTTTATGAACTTTGTGTCAATAAAGGGGAAGGGTTGTGCATCTTTGCAACAATCAGTACAGTTATGGAATAGGAACAGGGCTCTGTGAATGGAGGAAAAAAAGCTACGTTTGTTTATTTATTTATTTATTTATTCATTCATTTATTTATCTGCCCATCTAATGGCAATTAAAGTGAATGTAAAAATTAGGAAGAAAACAGAAATGCAAACAAACAGAAAAAGAAAAGCTGCACCCCAATAACACCACCTACATCTGAAAGGACACATATTTAGCTGCCAAGATGGCAAGAAAAGTAGCATCAGGTGAACAATGAATATACGAGAGACAATTAAATAGTTAATTAAATTAAATAAGGAGAAGGTTTTCAAAGGCTTGATTAGAAAGCCATGTTTTAAATTGTTTTCTGAATCCTAAGAGGGAAGAGACCTGATGTGCCTCCACTGGCTGATAATTTCACAGCAACTTGGGCACCAATGAGAAGGCCCAGTTCCTAGATGTCAACTTCTGGGCCTTCCTTGGAAGGTGCTGGTGGGATGAGAAGTCAATTTGAAGGAGAGGCACTCTGCCAAAAGTAAGGTCTCAACCCATTTGAGACTTTGTACATCAACATTAATACCTTGTACTTGGCCTGAAACCATTCTGTCAGCTAGTGCAAATGGGATAGGATAGGGAAGATGTGATTGTATTTTAATGTTCTTGAATTTAATCCACCTGCTGTGTTTTGCACCTGCTCCAGCTTTCAAACCACCTTCAAGAGTAGCCCCTCAGAGACTGCATTTCAACAGTCAGCCATCAAGAATATCAGCATGTGAAGCAGTGTTTTTAGAGACTTCCTGTCAAGATAGATGTGGAGGTATGCTGAAGAGTTACAATGGAAAATCAAAATTCGAAAATAATTGGAGCAGTTCCAAGACCAATTGGAACCGCCCAAATGAGCCCCACACCGTCACAAGCACGACACTCTTTTCCCCGTCCAAAATCTCCAAACCGTTCCCGAAATATCGGGAGAAATACAAACCACCGCTTTTTGCCAGCTGAGAGGCCTTGCGAGCCGAGATTCAGCAGCTGAAAGCACCAATTTGCACTCAGTTTGTAAGTTTACTTTGTATCAAGTCTCCTGTGGCAGTCAGTTTCCACAGAGACTCCATAAAACAGCAGGAGGGCGAAGATAAGCCCTTCTGCGCGCTTTGACCAATCAGCGCCCCCCGGCCATCAATCACTGTCTTGTTAATCACGGCCGGATGGGGGCGCACAACAGGGAACCCTATTCCATTGAATTGGCTTAGTAGACCGCTCCCCCCCAAAAGAACCAAAAACGCTTCCCCGGGCAAATCCAAAAACTCTAGCCGCTTTGAGTACCAGAGAAGCGGCTAAACTTCCGGCAGCACCAGTGGGACAAATTCACCCTCCCTACCCGGCTCACAGTTCCACAAACTCGGGGAAAGGCAGCCGAAGGGACCGGCTCCTCTCACCACTCTCTACTGATGCCCCTCTTCCTTTTTCCCCCATCTTCCTCCCCACTTATTCCATCTGCCTGTGGGTTGCCCTTGACCTTTTATTATTTTCTTATTGTTATTTGTATTATTTTTATTATTATCTCTTTTTTATTATTATTTTTCTTTTTCCATTGTATTGTTTTACGTGGTTGTTTAGGCTATTTACTTATTGTATCTTGGTTGTTTATTATTTAGTATTGTATTTTGGTAGTTATCTTTGGTATTTTATTTCTGTATTTCTGTTTTTTTTTTCTCTATTCTGTTTTGTTTGGTCTGGGCCCTTGGCTTCTTGAGATCTTATGGAGCCCACCGGGTGCCCCATTAGGGTGGTGTCGGGCCGTGGGAGGTACGCTGTGGGCCGACGGGTCGATCGGATAAGGAGAACTCGGGACAGGCAATTGCTGCCTGTCCCCCGTTCTGACCCGTCGGCTCACCGCCAAATGGCTGGGATCCAAACCGTCTGTCCCCCCGATCTGTCCTGCCTGCTTATTAACGCCAGGTCGGTACACAATAAGATCCTTCTCGTCCACGACTTGATTGTGGACGAGCGTGCCGACCTGGCTTTCATCACAGAGACCTGGGTGGGCGAGGGGGGTGGGGCCTCTCTCACCCTCCTTTGCCCCCAGGGCTACTGTTTGCAGCAGCTGGGCAGGTCGGAGGGGCGGGGTGGCGGGGTGGCTATGGTCTTTAGGGACTCATTTCATGTCAGTAGATCCGCGACGTTGGTGCGTCCGGGTTTGGAATGTCTCCACCTTATGGTGGGTCAAAGGGACAGGTTTGGGGTAGTGCTTGTGTACCGTGCTCCCCGCGACCCTGCACTTTCCCTGCCGGAGCTCTCCGAGTTCATCTCGGCGGCACTTTTGAGGTCCCCCCGCCTATTGGTGGTGGGGGATTTCAATGGGCACGCCGAGGCTGGGCTGTCTGGGGCAGCTCTGGAATTCATGGAGTCCATGGCCTCCATGAACCTGTCCCAATTAGTCATCGGACCCACTCATATAGGTGGACACACCCTGGACCTGGTTTTTGCCTCCACTTCACGGGGTTTTGATCTGGGGGTCGGGAGATTGTTGGCCCGGCCCATGTCATGGTCAGATCATGATCTACTGACCTTCTCTCTTGCGGTAGCCACCCCGCCCCGCGGGGAGCTGGGCCCGTCCATCTGGGCCCGTCCCCGGGGGCTCCTGGACCCTGTGCGGTTCTCGGAGGCCCTCGGGGATGTTCCAGACGGTTTGGATGATGATCCGGCCGACTCCCTAGCCCAACGGTGGTTTGAGGAGGTGGCTGGGGTTGTTGACCGGATCGCCCCCAAGCGCCTGATCCGATGCCGAGCCCGTTCGTCTCCTTGGTTTACCGAGGAGTTACGGGCGATGAAGCAGGAGCGGAGACGGCTGGAGAGCAGATGGCGGAACGCTCGGACGGCTCAGAATTGGGCTGCGGTTAAGGCGTTGAATGGTCGCTATTCTCGCGCGATAAGGGCGGCTAGGAGATCTTTTGCCGCCCTGAGAATTGGTGAGGCCTCGAACCGTCAAGCAGAATTATTCTGTGTGGTCCGAGACCTCACCAATCCCGCTCCGCCGGGGCCTCCTCCTAGTGATTTCACTAGCGAGTCATTTGCAGCCCATTTTAAATCTAAGATAGAGGCCATCCGTTCCGAGCTGGACGCCGGTTGCTCTGATCCGGCCCCTGTCGTGGCTAGTGTCGGGCCGCCTCGGTCGCCTCGGTTTGTTGAGTTTGGGCCTGTTACACCGGTGGATGCCTCCAGGGCGCTGGGACATTGCAGGCCTGCAGCTTCTCCGTTCGACCCTTGCCCTTCCTGGCTGATTAAGACCGCAGGGGGGAGCATGCCGAAATGGGCTTCACTGATTGCTTCGGCCTCCTTCAGAGACGGGATTTTTCCTAGTCTTCTGAAGGAGACGGTGGTGAAGCCCATTATTAAAAGACCCGGCTTGGCTGTGGACGATTTGTCCAACTATTGTCCCATAGCCAATGTTCCCTTTTTGGGCAAGGTGATTGAGCGAGTCGCCGCCCTGCGTCTCCAGTCGTTCCTGGAGGAGAACCATGTCCTGGATCCCTTCCAGTCCGGGTTCAGGCTGCGTCATGGGACCGAAACGGCCCTGGTCGCGCTGCACGATGATCTGTTGAGGAGGGCTGACAGGGGTTGCTCTACCCTGCTGGTCCTTCTCGACCTGTCAGCGGCCTTCGATACCGTCGACCACGGTATCTTGCTGGAGCGGGTCTCGGAGGTTGGGATCGGTGGTCAGGCCTTGGCCTGGCTCCGGTCCTTCCTTGGGGGCCGCATCCAGCGAGTGAGCTTGGGGGGTGAGTTGTCGGCTCCCTGGACACTCTCTTGTGGGGTGCCTCAGGGGTCGTCACTCTCCCCAATGCTCTTTAACATCTATATGAAGCCGCTGGCTGAGATCATCCGGAGTTATGGAGTCTGCTGTCATCAGTACGCTGATGACACGCAGCTCTATCTCTCCTTTTCCACCTGTGCAGTGGAGGCCGTTAGGACCCTTGATCGTTGTCTGGCTGCGGTGCTGGACTGGACCAGGACCCACAGGCTCAGGCTCAACCCAGGCAAGACCGAGGTTATGTTCTTCGGGGGCTCGTCGGAGGGGTACTGTGGCCCTCTTCCCAGTCTGGGTGGGTCCGCCCTCCAGCTGGCGCAAAGAGTGAGGAATCTGGGCATTGTCCTGGACCCGGATCTGACCCTGGAACCTCAGGTGTCAGCCGTGGTCAGGTCAGCCTTTTACCACCTTAGGCTTATCGCCCAGATTCGCCCGTACCTCGATGAGGGCTCCTTGAGGACTGTGGTACAGGCACTGGTCATGTCGAGGCTGGATTATTGCAACGCTCTCTACATGGGGCTTCCCTTGAACCTTGTTCGGCGATTGCAGCGGGTCCAGAATGCGGCGGCCAGGCTGGTGGTTGGCGCGCGCCGTTATGACCGCGCCACCCCCATCCTGGCTCGCTTGCACTGGTTACCCGTTGCCTCCCGAATAAGGTTCAAGGTGTTGGTTTTGGCTTACAAAACCCTCCATGGCTTGGCCCCGGCTTATTTGGCGGAGCGTCTTCCCCGACAATCAGCTTCGGCTTGACCCACCCGCGCTTCGGAGGCCTTTTCACTGAGGACGGTCACCCCGAGGGAGGCTCGTAAGGCTGGTACTCGTGGACGGGCCTTCTCGGTGGTGGCTCCATTCATGTGGAATAAACTTCCCAGTGACCTGCGGCGGGCTCCATCGCTGGCAGCTTTTAAGAGGAGTCTTAAGACCTTGCTCTTCCAGGAAGCTTACGGCGATGTGTAAGGACCCAGTCCGATGTTTTTTTTTTGTTTGTTTGTTTTTAGTCCCGCCTTATTACTCTTGGACAGTGTTGGTTTGTTAATTGTCGTTCGGAAATGATTTTTATTTGTTTTATTCAGATGTTGTGCACCGCCCAGAGTCCCCATTGTGGGAATGGGGCGGTATATAAGTGTAAATAATAAATAATAAATAATAAATAAATACCTGAGTCACAGTTCCATGAAATTCATGCCTTCTCCCGGTCGGGTATCTCTATAGAGATAGACCTGTCCCCCTTTCGTTTCTATGTTTCTCTATGCCGGTAGACTACTCCCTGCTTCCGAATTGACCCAACAGAGTTTCCCCTCTTGCGGAAACCCCTGGAAAGCTGACTTCCTCAGTTCCAGGGGTTCCAGCCAAGGAATCAGGAATGTCCCTAACTAAAGTTTTAGTTAACCCTTTCCTGCCTCTTTTCCTTCATTCTCCCAACCCTGAAGTCTCAGCCAGAGGTGCAGTTCAGGCAGAATTTCTCCTGAACTGAGGGATTATTCCCTCCGTGCTCTGGCTTGTAGAGGGAATGATTCTCAACAATCATTCTCAGGAATCAGGGACATCCTTACCATCTGAGACCTGGTTCCACTGCCCCTACCTGACATAGACCCCAGACTCCTGACCCAAAGGGTGCCCCCTCCTTCCCCTTCCCCCCTCTCTTTCTTTCTCTTCTTCCCTATCCTTCTTTCCCTTCCCACCCCTTCTTCCCTGGGTGTGCTTAAAACATGTTCCTGCTCTATCTTGTGGCTTCTTTGACTATAATCTGGGGCAAGGGGGTTATGGCACAGAGAACAGACATCATGGCGGTCCCACGAGGTAAGTCACTTCTTCTGGAAGGAATCCATCTTCTGCAAAGTTCCTGGCACGTACACTACAGATGCTTCCCGGATTACAATCATTCCTTGACACGTACACCACTGATGTTTGTCACACCCTGGGGGCTCTCCATTTTCACATCTCTGCACCCACAAAAGGACTATCCAGACACCTCCAGATTATCCCATTAGCTTTCCCGTCCCCTATTGACTTTTGTATCAGCCGTCCCCAACCCTCTATTGACTTTCTGATTTCCGCAGTTTACCCAGACCTAAGGACAATGCCTTGCTTCCCCTTCCTGTTGTCATATCATGATGGCCTAATCAAAAGACACTCTGGACTCATTAACACCTGAGTGGGCATCTGACTCCAGCCTGCCAGAGACCGCCCAGGAACGCCTCTGGCCAACCCGTGGACCACACTTATTGGACAATTTGAAGATCCATCCCCTTGCCCACACCAGGGCGGCACCACCCAGAGGGTGGGAAGAGGGGAACTAATAAAACTTGGGGTTTCTTTGTGTCCGGGGTTGGACATCTTTGCCTGGTTCCTGGCTTGTGTCCACCTGCTGTCTTTATTGGGCCAATAAACACAGTATTTTCTCTTGGATTTCTCTCGCGTCAGATGCTTTATTGGGCTTTTGGGATCCTGTGAACCTCAGCAGGGCTAGCCTGTCTGAAATAGAATTTTAATCTTATTTGAAATTCAACAATGCCTTATGCAGTTGAGAAAATGTAATCTTGGCTACAGCAGAAATCTAATTTTCCATCAAGAGGTCCAGGTCCAGAAGCACACCTGAATTGCAAAACTGATGCTTCAGAGAAAGTGTAACCCCATTGAGGCCAGACAAATGCCCCTTAATTGATCAAAGTCCCTTACTAAGAGTGGGACTTCAGTCTTGGCAGGATTCATTGCCAGCCTATCAACCTTCATTCCAGCCCTTAACTGTGACCAGGTAGCACTCTAGAGTTTGCACAACCTCCAATGCCGAAAAGGATGAAACGGAGAGAGAGAGAGAGTTGCATGATCAGCATATCAATGATCTCTGAACGGCCTGGCACAACAGCCCCAGATAGACATTGAACAACAATGGGGAGATGTTCTACTCCATTGGGACTCTAAAGTATAGGGCCCACAGGGACGAGACTGCATCCCTAGGCAGAACCATTGGCTACTGCTCATTGTAGAGGGCCCAAAGCCAGTGAAATGCTGTACCTCATTTCCAATGCCAATAAACAGTCCAGGAATGTACAGTGGTTGGTGATATCAAAGGATGCTGAGAGACCCAGGAGAATCAGAAGGCTCACTGTCCCACAGTCAGTCACCCCTAATAGTTGGAAGCCTCCCGTATCTTGCCCATCTTCCATGGCTGCCAAGTTTTACTTCATCACCTGGGCTTAACACTTTTGTCTGTTTTTTCTTGTTTGTTCTTTGCCTGTTATTATCTTTGATTATGTCATTTAGTTTTTCTGTTCAGGTTTTTATAGACTGCCATGCACTATTAGGCAGTATATACATCTCAGACATAAATAACAGGCCATCTAGCAGGGTGACTAGAAGTTGCTTGATGCAAATGCACCAAGACAGTCCATGTTTTCAAAGGCTGGACAACCTCCTGATCAATTTACTTATGAATGGCATACTGGAGGTCAGGCACCCGGAAAAAGGGATGCTGGACTAGATCATGGTTGTTATTATTATTATTATTAAAGCTATGATTTCCTCCTTTTGGGTCTTTTTACCCTTTTTCTTTTTAGTTTATTTTAAAAAAGAAAAAATGTTTACTCACATACTGTATATCCTATATGATATAGGTTTACTCAGAAGAAACCCCTTAGAGATCAGTGAGACTTACCTCAATGCAGGTATGTACACATTATGACTTAAAATGTACCTCTCTTTGAACCTTTGGAAATTGGTCTCTGTGTGGATGATGTAAGAAAAAAGTGGAAGTTTTTGATTACTTCCAAGCTGTGCTTCCGATCCCATGTTCTGCTGGGGTGAATGGGAGTTTTGGAAGAATTTGCAGTTTTAGAAGTGGTAGCTGTGTTAGTCTGTGCGAGCATTTCAGACAAAATCCAAAGAAACAAAATAAAACAAGACAAGACAAAAACATGTGGCACCTTAAAGACTATTATATTTTAATGCGAATTTTTATGATATACAGTATTGGAAGAACATGCCAGCTTGTTGCTGGATAGCTAAGTTAATGCAGCAGCATAACTACATAAACATTAGTCAGAGTCCTACCAGCATACGGCTTGTTTAACTTGCTCCTGCTAATTGTGGCTAATTATGGCTTCCTAGGGTGCACAACTCAGTTGTAACCTGAGTGTGTGACCAGCCACATGACCAGCATGTGCCCTAGCAACTTGTCAATTAGCCTCAATTAGCTGCAGTGGGTTATGCAAACAAAATTCCTATAGGATGTTGGGCCATATTTACAGTTTCTATCTCTTTTATTTACCTGTTGGAGGTTCATTTCATAAATATACACAAATACAATGAAATAGGGTGTGATATTTAAATCAAGTTAAAACATCCACAGAATAAGGCCAGTTACAAGTAATGACAGAGGACAAAAGCAGCGGTGCAGAAGTTTAAAAAGCAACATTTTTTAAAAGACAAAAAAGCATGAGAGAATTAAAATATCATTTCATTTCAGTGAACAAATGAAATGACTAAAATGTCTTCACTTAGAGCTGAGAAGACCATAAGATAGAACATCAGTCTGCAGGGTAGATGTTATGTTATTAGGATGGCACCAATGACAAGTTTTGGACACTATTACTAGAACCAGTTATGGTGTGGTATAAAATCAAGATAGCATAAAGCTGAAATAATATAGCCAGTTTATTCTTTTCTTCTGATGAAATTATTGCTCTGCCCGTATTATGTTTTTTTTCATTGTTGTTTTCTGTCTTCTCCCTCTCTTTTCTACCTTCTGCCTCTGAATAAGGGGGCCATCAGTTCAATTTTTAAAAGTCAGCTGCCTTGAAATCTTTGTACCTGAAACATGATCTATATATACACACAATGTATGATTCTATGTGTATAAATAGAATTATATTGCACTAGGAGCATATAAACTTGCAATCAGCATTAGCCTCTAAAGAGGTTTTTTTTTTTTTTGCATTTGACATTCAAATGACACCTCCTTGCTCTGGATGGGTGTTCTCTTTTCAAAACGATACAAAAGGCTCGTGATTTGAGGTAATAATGAGATACTGTTCTGGAACCTGCTCCCTGAAGTGAATTTATTCATGCCGCTTCATGGTAAGGCCAGAACTGGCAGAAGTAGGCAATCCTCAGCAAGTGTAGCCACAGACAGTCCACTTCAATCAAAGAAGTACTTGGGGTTAAAATTATGAACATCGGACATACTTTATTCTGAGAGCAATGCAAATTATACATATAAATGTACTGTAAACCAACAGCAGTTGAAGCATAGCCCTCAAAACAAATATATACTTTGTCAGGCTTGAAAATGATAGGCAAGCGTATGTTTTGCATTTTACTTCAGCAGCTAAGCATCAGGACCTTGATATCTCAGGACATTGGTATATAGCCTATGGTGAGGTGTATGCCATCTCCTGCTGTCTGTAATTATAGTAGTTATTTTGAACCATCAGGAAAGTGGTTGATTTCACAGTTAATTCTTGAAACATACTGGATTTTGAAATACATTATATTAATTTATTTTTGAACAGCTTCACTCTCTCCTCCTCTCTATGTACAGGCTTCAGTCATTATCCCAGCCTACCACTTTGCCTTGCTTAATGGACTCAAAGTCAAACACCTCAGAGATTTTGAACATTGGGCACATCAAGAAAACACTCTGGTTGGAGCAGTGAGCAAAATTATACTGTAATTCATAGTGGAGAAAGCCAATGTTGACTGCAGGTTTTGGGGGACCCATCTTCTTTTCATTGCTGCCATCCTCCTCTGGGACCAATTCATGGTGTAGGAAAGGCCTCATAATAGGAGAGTCTGAATCTGTATGCAGACACAATACAAGTAGTACCTTGTATAAAGGAATTAATTTGTTCCAAATGAATTTCTATTAAGCAAATTTTCCTTTGTACAAATTTCCCATAGGAATGCATTGAAAATGGATTAATCCGTAATCACAACCATTGTTCTGTTGTACGGATTCGCTCCATAGGCGATTCTGTTAAGCAAATTTCCCCTATCTCCAATTTTTTTTCCTTTAAGCTATTGGTCTTTCTTGTCATTCCTGTCCCTTCTCAGATAGTGGGTTCACCTGTAGGGCTATGGGGAACTCCATAGCAGAGGGTTTTGGAAGGATGCATTGAGATGATCTGTTGAGGAGTGAGTCATACTGAGTCACCCCATCATAAGACGGTGGTGTGATTATCTCAGCTGAAAGTGCTAAAGATCTAACTCGCAATTTTTATCCCAGGGGACTTCCCCTTTTTGGGTGAGACTACCTTTCTCTCTTTTGGTTACCCACTTCCTTTCAATTGTACCATCTGTCTTTTCTAGAAGGTTGCCAGGAATTTGAACTTACTGATGATGTTTTCAGTTAGTCAGAGGGTTTTGTGTTACCCATAGGGACATTGGCAAATCTTTGGGCCTGAGTCTCAAGTCCAAGTCTGAGTCTTTGGTACTAAGTCCCAAGACCCAAGTCCGAAGACTGTCAACCACCCACTTTTGGTTTCATCTGCCTTGCCTGCCATGATTCCCCCTTCTTCCCCACTGCTACATCCTATTTCAACACTTGCTGCCAATTGCTTGCTTCCCTCTCCATCTTCTGGTGCACATCCCAAAACTTCTTCTGAGTAAACAGTGTCATTCATTAAAACAATAGGGACTTGAAATTATGACTTGGAAGAATGAGCCTGAGTGACGAGTTGAGTCCAAGTCACAGAAAAAACCATCAACTTTCTGAATCAAGTCCCAGTTGAGTTGCCAGTGTGACTTAAGTCCAACTCAACAGCAAGTCATGCAATTCTAGTCCCCATCCCTGGCTACCCACCCTGAATTTACTAATCCATGCTTTGAGGAATATTCCATATGGAATCTTTTCATGGAGGTTAGGACTAGCAAGAGCTAGTAGTAATGGTAATTTTCAGTATTTAAGGAGTAAACCTCAGTACATCAGTTGTTAAGAAACATGGGATGTGGAGGCCAATTGCATTTGTGTCTTGTTGACCGGCTTCCTGTAGGCATTTGGGTGACCACAGGAGGCACAGAATAACTGAACTATAAAGTTCTCAACCAGTGTGGTTCTTCTTGTGATCTGAACAGCAAATCTAATGCCTTGTCTATTCCCTCCCCCCATGAATTGGGTGACTATACTTCTCCCTTTTATCTATAAGGCCATAATTGGGTCCATTCTTATCTGACACCTCTGGAAGCAGGTGCCTGCTATAATGTTCTGTTGAGGAGTTGCTGGCAGAATAATGTTGTGAAATATTGAGATGCTCCTAGTCAGAGGAAACAATAAAAATGTAAGTCTGTATGAGGGACAACCATGATCGAGTCCAGCATCCCTTTTTCCTGGTGGCTGACCAAGATGTTCATGGAAGGAAAGGCCCAGGTAGGACATGAGGACAACATTCTTATTCCACAGTTGATTGAAAGCGACTTATACTCAGAAATATGCTGCCTTTTATTGTGAAGATAACATACAGTATGGCCATCAAGCTTAACAAGCTTTCAAGGCCAGGCCTTTACTGTGCAAATACAGTACATTGCTTCATTCTTTCACAGGATGTCCAGATGAGGACCTCTTCAGTTTGAAGTCTTCTAGTGTTTTACCCTTACTCCTCCTTGTTAGCAGAGACAATCCATAAGGAAAAAAGGTCAGAATAGTAGGAAAATGCTTTTAAAGGCCTCATAATAGGAGAGTCTGAATCTGTATGCAGACACAATACAGTAGTACCTTGTATAAAGGAATTAATTTGTTCCAAATGAATTTCTATTAAGCAAATTCTCCTTTGTACAAATTTCCTGTAGGAATGCATTGAAAATGGATTAATCCGTAATTGCAACCATTGTTCTGTTGTACGGATTCGCTCCATAGGCGATTCTGTTAAGCAAATTTCCCCTATCTCCATTTTTTTTCCTTTAAGCAGATTTCCTGTTAAACAAACTGCTTGTTATATGAGGGTCCACTGTATACCCTTAAAAGGGTGAAACCACAAGTTTTGTTCAGTCTAATTTGGCCAATCAACCTACTTTTTACAAAAAATGTTCAGTAGGCTTGAATATCTCAGGCATGTGACACTAAAGGCATGCCAAAAGAGACAATTGTAAGAGGAGGAAATACACATTTGACTCAAAGTGTGATCTGATCAGCTATTGTGAGCTGTAGGGAGGAATTTTCTCTTCTAGAAGCAGATGTTCCAATAGCCTTATTCTCCATGACTGTGAATCAGAGGCATAGCTAGGGTTTTCTCTGCACAGGAACAAAATCAGTTTTCGCGCGCCCCTCCTGCCCTTCCTACAACAGCTGGAGGAGGCCAGCCGGTCTCCTCCCACCTGGCCTGACCTTGCAGGGCTCTGAGGAGGAGAGGGTGGGGGAGCGGGAAAAGGCGCCGAGCCCCACCAAAGGGCTGGCAGGGAGCCATGTGTGAATGGAGAGGTGGGCGTGCGCCCACCTGCCCTCCTTGGTGAGCCCTTTCTGCAGTGAGAGGAGGAAGGGAGAGCAGGGGGCTGGTGGGGAGGGTGGTACCTGGGGCTATATGGGCCTTATCATCTCCACTCCCCTCCCCTCTGCCCACCCACCCGCTCGCCCACCCGGGTTCCGGTGGAAGGAAGGGCTGGGGATGGGAGGGGGAGAGGTATGCTCGGCAGCCTGAGGGGAGGGAGGGAGGGAGGAGAAGCTGCCAGAGGGAACCTCACCTCGGTCTGAAAACTGGAGGCTGCTCTTCCTGGCTCCAGACTCTGTCTCCACAGTGCCTGGCAGCGCAGCCCAGCCTAGCCCAGCCCAGCCTCAACTGGGCTCTATCTCCCTTACCAGGGCACAACCGCCATGCCCCCCTGCTCCCCTGCCAGGGAGTTGCTCTTTGGGGGGCAGGAATGCCTCCACTTGAGGTGCTGCCAGGGAAGCCTCTGCTGGAGGGAGGCCGCACGGCTTCCACCTCCTGCTCCCCCTCCAGGTGCCCCCTAGATTGCTATGTGCCCTGGGGCAAATGCACCCTTCCCTCCCCCCAGATACACCAGTACTGTGGATAGCTGTAATACTCTTTCAAAGCCAATTAAGTGGGACTACATAGACACTAAAATCTGCATGGATCTGCTGTGAATTCACACCCAGGATATTGGGCACCCCAGGTGAATTTGCTTTAGCCAACCACACAGGAATCAGCAGAAATAAAAGAGGAAATAGGCAATTAGCCCTTCTTTACAGTTTGTTAAGGCATCTTCTGCTCTAGTTGTCCACATTTGCAGGAAGTCCAGTTCTAGCAGACAATTTTAATTTCAATACTTCTTCCTACCAGTTTACATAGAACTGGTATTTACTTGTCTATAGTTTAGTGCATTGCTCATTGATCTCTGACATTGTATAGATATATTTTTCATTAGAGCATCACCCTTTTCCTATTTCAGTTCTTCAAGAATACTCAAGTGGATACTGCCTAGATGCTTCAGATACGTATGACAGCTTTGATGAAATGCCCATGTGGAGGGATAACATTTCATACCTTCTAATTATTAGAAACTGGAATCTCATATAGTCCTGTCCTCAGACTGCCTTTTTGAAAACAGTGGTTCAGGTTCTCCTACAATATTTGAATTCAAACAAATTTTTAAAAATGCAGTTTTTTTGTAATCCCCATATCCTCTAACATGTTATTTACGGTAGTTCTCTGTCTCAAGTTGGATCCTATTACTGATATATTTAAATATGTTGTGGGGGTTTTTGTCTTAATTTTCTTTTGGGGTGTGTGTGACATACTTTTATAACATACTGCTCAATCTGACACTTTGGGCCTTTTCACACGACCCCTAAAATCCGCGGCAAATGGCTCCCAGATCCGGAGCTTAAAATTGTTTCCCCACCAGCTCCGGAGTTTACAGAAAATTAAGTGTGACCACACCCATCTAAGCGAGTCCCAAGGCACTTTTCAAGTACCTGTTCTCTGGGGGTGAAAAATTCCTGATGCGGATGTAACATAGTGAGTGCCGGGCTCTCCTCGCTTCTGTTTGTTGTTTTTTTGCCCCCCGCCCCTTTAAGAGATACTAAGAGACTGGAATGCTGCTGGGAGCAGAGCAAGACAGCAGAACGGAGGTGAGCCGGCATTCATTTCTTCCTTTTTTTCTCCCTCCCCTCACGCAGACAGCAGCCAGGAGTGCAGAGGGGGTGGGAACACAGGAACAGCGACAAACCCCCAAGATCTCTGGTCTGAATTTAAGTGGCCAGCGGATCTTAGGGGTCGTGTGAAAATGCTCTTTCTCAACTTTTCATTGCATGCTTACATATATAAATATTTTGCCAAAGTTTGCGTTTCTTTCTTCTTCTTCTCTTCTTGGCACCCATATTTGACAAAAAAACTTCTGGTGTCTAATATTTCCCTTAACTCTGCATCCCCTTTGACATGGTGACACCTTTCCAATGTATTCTCCAGCTCTTCATCTGTTGTAATTTTGAATTACTCCCAAGTTCCTTGGAGAGATTTGATGCTCTTGACCCTCTTTCTGCTTGTTTTTGTTTTTAATCGGCTTTCATTCCTATCTTCCATTATTTTTTTGAAGTCCACATTTGGAGTCAGCCTTGGTGGTGCTGGCACTTATGACTTTTCTATTCAGTTGCACTGATTTCCAATCGGTTCAAAAACAACTGAGATCTACATAACATCCTGAGCACTCAAATCCCACAATTCATTGTTCTAGAGCAGTGGTGGTGAACCATTGGCACTCCAGATGTTTTGGACCACAACTCCCACAGTCCTTTGTCATTGGCACTACAGGCTTGGAATGTTGGGAGTTGTGGTCCAAAACATTTGGAGTGCCAAAGGTTCACCACCACTGTTCTAGAGCAAAGTCATTTAGGTCACTTTGTTGCAATGCAATATGCACCACCCACACTGTGTGGTGGCAATTGAAATTATTATTACAGAAGCTTTTCTTTTTGATTCACATCTTGGATGAGTTACCAGGACTGCTTAGAAATGACTGGAAAGAAACGGGATATCTGTGTGAAAAGTCAACATATTTTTCCTTTTGGCATGTTCTCACATCAGTGGGTGGAACTATGTTCTGAATCCCCCCCCCATCCATGTAAGGTCAATGAATCCAGAGTGGCTGGCAGCTATGCAGACTGGATTTTCTAACTAGAAACTCTTAATACACTTTAAACACCACCACATTTATCATTGCATAAGGCCTAGGGAGCTACAGTGGATTTCATTACAACTCAAGACTCTATGTGTACACCCCTTCCTCCAATGTAAAACACACACACATGGTCCATAGTTTCTAGAAAGCAGAAATGGAAAAATTGTGTGTGCAAGTATGTTGAGGTACCCTTAAAATACAGTGATGCCTTGAATTACAATATTAATCCGTTGCAACGGGAGTTTTTGTATTTCAAAATTTTTGTAATTCAAAACGCTCAGCCCCCTGCTGGGTCGGGATAGCCAGAAGCAAGCAGCCTCGACCCAGTAAGGCTTTTTGAAAGAGCGACACTTGTATGCCATGCAAGTAGGGAGCTGTGGGCATAGGCCTTTCAAAAAACTCAGGGGGGCTAGTGGGCAATGGGTGACACCACCACTCACCCGCTAACTTTCCTGCTGCTTTCCTTTCCCGTCTTTAGGAAAGGGCTTTTGCTGGCTGCCCCGACCCTGTCGGGGGAATAGTGGGTGACTCTTCCTGTTTTTAAATATCTCTTTTTTCACCTGATAATCAGATATCAGTTATCATGCTAAGATGAACTAATGACCAATACTCATACACAATACATATTAGCTATTATGGCCCAAAGGGAGATTGCCTTAATTTTTTTTTTTGCCAATTTGGGGATTTGTTGGCAAGTCTTTGGTACTAAATCGTCAGTTCTAAGCCTTGAGTCTGAGTTTCAAGTCCTTATTAAAAACACCCCCCCCCCCCAAAAAAAAAGATATGGGTGCAGGTCTGAGGCTTCTGCTATTCCCCCTGAGCACTGAATTACCACCACAAATTTGTCTTGAAAAGCATATTAGTATCAAAATCCAAACCACTTATTGACACAAAGTAGTGCTCTCAATCCTGAGCATGGTAGGTCTCTGTTTTGGTCTGAAAGGCTTCTTAAATTCTTAATTCTCACATGCTGCTAATAGAGGGCACACAGTAAAAGGATGAAAGAGGGAAGCCATGGAGAAATAAATATTGAATAGGGTCAGTTACAGTGAAGGTACATGCCCATTCCAAAATCCTAATTTACCCATTCTTCCTCTCAATTGTAATACGCTATATTGTAGCCTGTCTATTGCTAGGATTATTCTGTATTTTACATTGGTTCTTCCTTGACCTGCAAGATTTCTTTTCCTTCTCTGCTGCTGCTGGTGCCGCTAGTTCTCATGAATGGGCAGACTTAACCTTCTGATGTCCCTTACAGAATTGTTAGACAGTTCAGGATATAGCTTGGTATCAGGGTGCCAAATGTAAAGAAGGGAAAACAATTAGGCTTACAGAAATGTTCCCAAGACTGCCACACTTCAGACATGCTTAATATTACTTTGGGATGATTAGAGATTTCTTAAGAGATTTATCTGAGACCTGAATGTGGTTCTCAACAGACTTTACTTGGACACTGAAACAACACTTTATTATCTGGAAGTCTGAAAATACAATATGTAGCAGAATTTTAACAGTGTTCCTTTGAAAACTGTTTCAGCATTTCGACATTCTTAGACAGCGAATATCTATCTCCTTGCTGAAACTGTAAAACACCAAGGTTGCATTTCATTCTGAATAATGTGAAACCAAACTATTCATCATTCTTCACAAAGAGGTCATAGCCTTACCTGTTTCTTTGAATTTGCAGGACGCATCAACAGAACAACTCGATAAAAGAGAAATATTTCCATTTTAGTATTCAACTTCTGTAACCTTCAGCAACATGTGTTATCAATTGGCTTTTTGTTGTTGGGTTTTTTTTTCATAAAAAGTAAAATTGTAAGCTATCCACAAGGATATGCAGGGCATTGCCATGGCAACGCAGTCTGCCTTCCAGCACCATGAGAGACGCTATGAATAAAAGATGGGGGGTCTGAAGACAACCAAATAGAAAAGGGTGTTTGAGAACCTCTAATACAATCACTTTGTTAAACGCAAGAGCACAAAATCTTGGAACAATGGATAGTGTGAATAAGAATGAGTGTTCGTACACTGCAAACGTCACCTGAGAAAGCACAATTTGTGCACCTAATGTACTAAAGGAAGGGAAACAAAGCTACTATCCTTAGTTTAGCCCTCTTCTTATGAGGAAGCACTATCATGGGGACTTTTTTCGGAAGGGACATGATCAGTTTCTGCTGTAAATAGCAGGAACAGGCCTAGAGTGTCTAGATATGACAAAAAATAAGAATACTTGTTTAGACAGCATCTGAAAAAAAGCTTGGAGGTTTATCACCTCACATCTAATTTATATTGCATGCATAGCTAACAGTGAACAATCTTGCATCATCTGCTTTTTAAAGCTTGACTCATTTCTACTCAAGAAAAACAAAAGCAACAACAAAATAAATAGGCCTCCCATCAACGATATCTTGAAAGAAATCAGAATAATTGTATATTGATATAGAGTACACCCTGACTTGCATCCTAACTGAGGCTTCAAGTATAAAGTGAATTTACTTTATTTGGTTTTTAATTGTTTCCAAGACCTCCCGCCAACATTTATTCAAGAAGTGCAACCTATGAGTGAAGTATGAGGCCATTCTATAGAGTGCACCTTAATATCAGCTCTTCTGGGATTCTGTTCAGTAAACACATCTGTGGACATTTGTCATGTCCTTTTGGGGGCGCCGGATGACGGGGGATGGCGATGGGAGTGGGGGCGGACGGCGACGGGCACGGGGGTGGGCGGTGATAGACGCAGGGGGCGACGGGCAGCGGGGGGATGGACGGCGGTGGCCAGCGGCGGGGGGGCAGCAGGCTGGCCAGCACCCCCTCTCCATTTTGGCACCCTAGGCAACTGCCTAGTTCGCCTTAATAGATGCACTGGTCCTGCCTGCCAGGAGCTACTGTGTTTTGTGCAGGTAGGATCTCTTTGTTTTATTTTGGCTCCGCCATATGTGATTGCTAGGATTGTACCAAAGCACATGGCTTAAGCTGTGTAACAATCTTGTGAAGCAGAAAGCTTCTTTTCCCATCCTTTGCAGAGGGGGAGGGGGAGGAGGTAAAGAGATAATATGGAAGTATATTGAATTACAAGACTTTTATGAAATGGGGGAGTGACAAGAAAATTGTTGGCAAAAAAGAAAGCTAAAAATAAATAAAGAACAAAAATGATCCAGAGTCCGTTTGTAAAGAATGTAATGGAGATGTGGAATAAATGGAGACAGATACTAAATCCTGGAGTATCTCTCATATCCCCAGTAACAGAACGGGGAAGTTTCTCAAAATATGGAATTAACAAGTTGACAAGTATTTAAAAAAGAAAACAGATCTAAAAATGGGAAGAATGGAAGTAAAAAATTAAACCCCAAGAACAAATAAGACCAAAGCCAGAAAAGCAAAAATTAATTGGTTAAATATAAGGCAATTGGAGTGGTGGTTAATAGAGTGAAACAATTAAAATTAGATGATAGAAAACTGAGTTTGAAGAAATTATAGAGAATTTGGGAAAAAAAAGATGAGGAAAATAGAAAGGAAGAACAGGAATAATTTATAGAATTTTGATAGACCAGAGGTAACAGTTGGAAGTACTGAAAACAGTATGGGAGACTGATATAGTGAAGAAAACAGTCAGGGGGAAATTGAACAGAAGGGTCTTTAAAAATATGTCAATTAGGATAAAAGAAAAAGAACATTCATATAAAATTCTATGGAGATGGTATTTATCATTGATAAAATTAAATACTATAGCTCCCAAATATTCTAAGAAATGCTGGAGATGTAATAAAGAAATTGGATTGTTTCTTCATATGTAGTGGAATTGTGAAGTAATAAAAAGTATGGATAAAAGTATTTGTAGAAATTAGAGAATTCTTGGAAGTTAATATTGAAATGGTTCAATAAACAGTATTGTTACTGATGATGGAAATTTGTGATGGAAATAATATTAAAAAAATGGTAATGTATTTGATGACTGCAGCTCGATTGGTGTCAACCCAGGGTGCAGCAGCAGTGGAAAAAACAAACTCAGTGCTAGGGATCATTAGGAAGCATATAGAAAATGAGTCAGCAAATGTCATTTTGCCTCTTTATAAATCTATGCTGAGGCCCTATCTGGAGTATTGTGTACAGTTCTGGTCACCATACCTCCAGAAGGATATTATGGTAATGGAAAAAGTGCAGAGGAGGTTGATTAGGGAAATGGAACACCTTCCTTATCATCTGAGGCTGCAATGGCTGGACCTCTTCACTCTTGAACAATGGCGCCTCAGAGGGGACCTGATTGAAGTTTATAGAATCATACACGGTGTGCACAAAGTAGATAAGGAAAAACTGTTTCCCTATTGTGCAACACTAGAACTAGGGGGCACTCAATGAAACTCTTGGGTGCTAGATCTCAAACAACTAAGAGAAAGACATCTGCTTGGGAATACCCTAAAGCAAATGGTGAGTCACCGTGTGAGACAGAATGCTGGACTGGATGGGCTGTGGTCTGTTTCAGCAAGGCTGTTTTTATGTTCTTATTAGAGATGGGCACAAAATGAAAATTTCCATTTTGTTTCATTTCGTTTTTAGTTTGGGGAGAGGGGGGTTCATTTCATACCAAAGATTTTTTTAAATTTTTTAAAAATTGTTTTGGATTTCGTTTTGATTTGGTTCATTATGTGTGTGGTGTGTGTGTGGTGTGGTGCTTGTGTATGACTTTTTTTTTGCCGACCCCAGCTCCGATCAGGTAGCTGCTGGGGCAGCAGAAAAGTTGAAAACTCCCGCCTTTTCCTGCCGATGGGGGGAGGTGGGAGTTTTAACCTTTTTTTTTTTGCCTCTCCAAGCCGACGCGCCAGCTGTCTTGCGGGCTGGGGGGGGGGAGCGCCGGAGCATTTCCTCATTGTAATTTCTCCATTGAAATGCATTGGCGCAATGCATTTCAATGGAGAAAAAGAAGAAAAAACAAGTCCCGCCTTTTCCTGTGCCCGAACGGGTAGGAAACAGGTGGGAGTTTTCCCCCCTCTCCCCATCAGCTGGCATGCGGGCTGGGGGAGGCAAAAAAAGTTTAATCCTCCTGACTTTTCCCTGGCTGCTCAGCATGCGGGGGAAGAGCCGTTTAAAGAGACCCCCTCTTCCCACTTCCCCATGGGGAGGGGGGAAGACGGGGTCTCTTTAAACATTTTTTCCAGTGCTCCGATGATCACTGTGTGCGGACAGGGTTCTTTGCCTGCTTTTTAAGGTGCTGGCAGTGGGGCAGCGCCTCTTTTCCCCCCCAAATGCCCACAGCGCGGCCCTTGCAGCCGGGTAGGCGCTTCTTCTTTTTTGCTTTATTTTAGGGCACAGACCTGGCCACCCCTGGGGCTGGGTCAGTGTTCCTTTATTTTTTTTAATTTTTTTTTACTTTTTTTTTTTACTTCCGACCACGTGGCCGTGTACGGGCTGGTCCCAGGAAGACTGAAGACCAGCACCAGTTAGGAGACATCGCCGCCATTAACGAAACGAACAGAACCGAACCAATTTTGTTCGGTTCGGTTCGTTTCGTTCTAAATTTACTCTGGGGTTCGTTATTTGTTTTGTTAGGTAACGAAATGAAGAACAAAGAATGAAACGAACTAAAAGTTCATTTTGTGCCCATCTCTAGTTCTTATGTTCTGTCCTTATGATTTCTAATATTGAAAAACTGGGAACAGAATAGGGACTTCCATCTATAAGAGTAATAAAATGAAATATGAAATATAGCAGTCAATGATCGTCAGAAACTTAATCTAAAAAGGGGGAAATAAATATTAATAGATTTAATGAAATATGGGAAGAATTTATAAAAGCTGTCATGTGAAAAGAGAAAGGGAAAAACCAGGCCATGGTTATATTTATTTTTGCAAGGATTTGGAGGGTGGATGAAACAGAAGGAAAAGTTTGATTATAGGCAGAATTATGCAAGATATAAAGGTCCCAAGGGAGAAAACAACTCGAGAATATTGAATTTGTGTATGTGTTATGTCTCAGTGGTATAATTTTTAAGTACAGTGGACCCTCATATAACAAATGGTTTGTATAACATAAAATCTGTACAACAAAAAAATCCGGAGATAGGGGGATTTTGCTTAACATAAACGCTATGGGGCAAATCCCTACTACATAAAAATGGTCGTAATTAGGGATTACTCTGTTTTCAATGCATTCCTATGGGAAATTTGTATAAAGGAAAATTTGCTTCACATAATTTCATTTGGAATGAATTAATTCCTTTATACAAGGTACCACTGTACTGTTAGTTTATTTTTCAACATGTTATGCAGTGAACATTCTTAGTGTTCCAGGACTAAATGAATAATATTTCAAATTCTTGTACACACAAGTTCATATTTGTACATTAAGGGAGAATCCATTCAGTTCATTGACTTGGGCATCTGGCGCTGGGTGTTCCATTCCCCACTGGCCTCCTTAACAGGAGCTGGACTTGATGATCCATAGGGTCCCTTCCAGCTCTGCAATTCCAATATTCAAAGTAAATGTATGATTGATATTGGTACTCATATTTGATCCACAGTGTGTGCCAACTCTCGGGAATTTTAACCATTTATTCATAGGGCACCATCATATGTCAGAACGTTGTGCTGATATAAACCAAATTGGAGCACTGGAAATAAATATTCTAATTAATTTGAAGGTTCCTATCCCCTTGTATAGCTGCCTAGATGCCCTAAATACATCTGATCTCGCCTGATTTCAGAAGCTAAGCAGGGGTAAGCCCTGGTTAGTACTTGGATGGGAGACCACCAGGGAATACCAGGTGCTGTAGGTGCCTGGAGTAGGAACTGGCAATCCACTCCAGTATTCCTGCCAAGAAAAACTCCATGGACGTGGAGTCACGAAAGGTTGGTCACGACTGTAATGACACAACACACGCGCACACATATCCCCTTGTGTAAGGTTTTGAAGTTCCCTAAGGCTGCATTTTGCCCGGGGAAGCTTTTGGGAGCTTTGGACTAGAGGCAGGGAGAGACAAAAATTGCTGATGGATCTCCGTGGCTGTTTTGGGACTGCCACCATGAATTTTTGACCACTAAAAGTACCACCACCACCCCCAGTTGCAAGTCTCACAAAGGCATTTCCTGTGCAAAAGAGATTCCCCAGGATGCTGGAGATTAAAAATTTTAAATTAATTTCAATTAATTATTTCTGGTGCTCTGACTTCTGTCTCTGCAGCCAGATTATGCTGCCAAGATATCTTCTCTGTTTAATCGAGTTAAGATGGCTATGAGGAGTGCTTAAAATTGCTTTTAAAAATTCCCTAAAGTGAAATTCTTTTGAACATGCGGCACAAAAACATTGTTTACTGTAAGTGACCCAAAACGTCAAACTAGCTTCAGCAGAGCAAGGTCATTGAATTCAACAATGTATCTTAGCAACTGCTTGTTTGTTTTGCCTCTCAGTTTGTCAATAAATATATGACAATAGTAAACACATGGCAGTGGAGAATAATATAATATTGTAAACACTTTATGATTATAGCTGTGAAGATTCTCATTCATCCAGGTGAATTTATCTGGAAGTCGAGTCATGGCAACTGGACTTCTTTTTCTTGAGAGATTGAAATGTTTCGCTGCTCATCCAAACAGCTTTGTCAGTCTGAAGAAAGCTAGTTGCGACTCCTCCATTTTATAGTTCACTTTCACTTCTTGTCACTCTGGTCTGAAATAGGCTCATAAGATGAACAATGGCCTGAATAGGCTCATTAGGTAGACAACAGTCTCAATCACCTTAAGATGAACAATGGCCTAAAGTGCTAAAACCCATAAAGTATGGGTCGTTAGCCAACAGAGGAACCTGGTCATTCCCTATATGGCTGGAGTGTCTGAAAAACTTTAAAGGATTTTTGGCAAACACCACATCCCTGTTTATTTCAAACCCACAAGCACACTAAGGCAGAGACTCATCCACCCAAAGGACCCAGTACCAAAACACAAAAGGAGCAATATAGTATTTGCAGTCCAATGCAGTGAGGAGTGTACAGACCTCTATGTTGGAGAAACTAAAGAGCCATTAAACAGAAGGATGGCCGAACATAGGAGGGGGGACAGCTCAGGACCAAAATCAGCAGTACACCTCCACTTGAAGGACAAAGGGCACTCATTCAAATATGAAGATGTACACATATTAGACAGAGAACATAGGTGGTTTGAGAGAGGGGTCAGGGAAGCCATTCATGTGAGTATTGAAAAACTACTCTCTCAACAGAGGTGGGGGGCTCAGGCACAGTGCCAGGACCCTGCCTGTCACAAAACTTGACTCTGAGAGGTTAAATGGTGAAGAGCTGCTGGAGGAGCCTTGCAGCTCAAGTCAGCAGGCAGCTGGGTCTGATGACTCAGCTGAAAACATATCTTCTCCCCCTAGAAGGGCTATGAGCAGGATTCCGCAAAGACGTGCTACCAGGAGAGCTAGGGAAAGGGTCTTTGATGCTAGATGGAGAATCAGGTTGGGAAGCCCTGAGTACTAGCAGGAGCCTTTCCAGAAGTAAGGGTGTGTTCCCTGTTTTGAGATAAAGCTGGTAAGCTTACCTTGAGCTCTCTGTGGGAGCAATGAGTCATTTGAACTTGCAACCACATTCCTGTCTGTGACCTTGGCTCTGTTTCCTGATTTCAGACTGGGTTCCTGGACAACGGCTTAATCTGTTCCCTTGGGTTTGGCATCTGGTTTCCGTGAGATATTCTGGTTTTTACTTGGACTGTTAATTGCTGGGAGTTGGATTCTGTTATTTATCTGGCACTTGATTGTTGGCAAAGGACTTGAACTTGCCTGGCTTTCCACTAAAGATCTTGGCAAAGAACTGAACCCTGTTTGTGTGTGTGCTCTGTGTGGGGGGCTTGACACACAGCACAGTCTATCTGCCACTTATTAGACTGTGATTTCAACAATACCTAGACAAATCAAAAATACTTCACACCTTCACCTCCAAGGCCATAGCTAATGACCCATATTTTATGGGTTTCAGCACCTTAAGCCATTGTTCACCTTAAGGCTATTGAGACTGTTGTCTACCTAACAAGCCTATTCAAGCCATTTTCATCTTATGAGCCCACTTCAGACCAGGCTGATAAGAGGTCAAAGTGAACTATAAAATGGAGGGCTCGCAACTAGCTTTCTTCAGACTGAGAAAGCTGTTTGGATGAACAGTGAAATGTTTTGCTCTCTCAAGAAAAAGAAATCCAGTTGCCATGATTCAACTTCCAGATTGTTTTTTATATCACCCTGAAAAACCATCTAACAACATTAAAATAAATTTCAGGAACCTGACTACCAATGCCAAGTACACCGGAAGCTGGTCATCCTTTGCTAGGATTCTTATCATGTTCTACACTTAATAAGTCTCTCAGCTGGCTGCTCCCATAGTGATATTTATTTTTTATTCTGTTTTATTTATGAGTATTTTACCCCGTTTTCCCCCTTGGAAAAGGACCCAAGGCGGCTTACAGTAAGGAGGGACAATAAACAGTCCAGTACAATTAAGACATATTCAAGTTTAAGGGACTTGAGGGGGATCTTACAGCATTAAAAGGCATCATTAAAGCTAAAAGAGAATGAAAGCAGTTAAGAAAAGAGTATAAATTCCATGTAATCATGTATGGTAGACCATATGAGGGATGGGAAGTTACAATTGATAACATAGTGTCAATGTAATCCCACAAGGAGAGATATAGGCACAAAGTTATAAGTGGTTATAAACACAAATATGTGTAGCTATGTATGGTAGTTCATCATTCAGGGAAGGCTTGCCTGAAGAGAAAGGTCTTTGCCTGCTTCTGGAAAGACAGTTTCAGAGTTTGAGTGTAGAAGATGAGAAGGCCCTTTCATGTGTACCCACAAGAGGTTCTGTGAGGGTAGCTGGATGGAGAGAAAGGCCTCTCCTGATGACGTTAGCACCTGAGCCCGTTCATACTGTGAGATTCGATCTTTGAGGTACTGTAACTAGGACCCAGGTCGTACAGTGCTTTTTATGTTAAGGTCAACACCTTGAATTGTGCTAAATAGCTGATTGACAGCCAGTGGAATTGCTTTCCTATGCCAGATAACAGATAAACAATGTTTGAGTTTTAAAGTGAAGAACACAGAGTATAAACATCACACACTCGTATTAAGACGTGAGACATCTTATCCAAAGAGGAAGAGAGCATGTGAGATACAGAATGAAATGCTGCCAGGTAAACATTGTTAGAACAACTGAAAAGATAACATTGCAGCATCAGAAAATCAACAATGGCCCTCACACAGGCATTTAACTGTCTAGGATCCTCCGGCAGTTATCCACTCAGGTGAGGAAGTGGAGCAGAGATTCCTTCAGTGCTGCCTTTGAGTTGGTGGCTGTTGGAGGAGGCAGAGGAGGGAAGCAGGTGCTCTTGCTGGGACTCAACAAAAGCTTGAAGAGGAGGGAAACAGTAGCACACATTGGCCGGATTGAGGAAGAGCTGCCCAGGGCAATGGGGAAGGGAACACACCAATGAACCAGGACAAACCTACTGTGGCGTTTACCTGTGTGATGAATAATGCATGAGAGGTGTATGTGTTGATTGGTGGATTTGTAAACCAATGAGAGAGTCTGGGGAGTGGCCTGAGGGGATTTAATGCTCTGCTCAGCAATGTTTTAGCCAGTTAGGGTCAGGTTTGGTTAGATAGGGACCTACAGAAAGACCTACACTTGGAGAAAGGGAATCTGACAGAGTCTGAGAGAATCAGATAGGGCTAGAGAAGAAATAGGAGTTTTTGAGTTTTTGAAAAGAAAACTAAATGTTTAGACTTTGAGATTGTAAACTTAGGAACTGGTTGTGCGTGTATTCAGCTTTATTAGTGATCAAACTTAAGTGGGTTTGAACTCTATCTATTCTTTTTGCTTATACTTAATCACGTTACCATTGATGATTTTGATTCTACTTTGTAATCAATACATTTCTTTTATTTTTATTCAATTTAAAAACAGTCTGAAGGCTTTAATTTACTACTTAAGTTAGTTGGTGGCAGCAATAGAGGAAAATCAGAAGCAGTGTTTTTTAATAGCCTGTGAAAGGGCCAGGAGCAAGAATGTTAATGCCACACCTACAAACTGGATTCATGCCCGTCTCTACCCAGGAGGTTGATAAATCTCTCTAGGACTCCTGGGTGAGACAGGCACCCCTTTCTGGATTTGACAGAGCTGCACCAACAGGATGTTGCCTATTATGCTACTCATTACATGTTTAGCCCTATTTTGTTTTGTTTTTTAAAAGTCCAATTTATAAATTAAACAAATTCCCTAAAATTGGGAAAAAAGGGTATCTTCAAAATGTCTCAAAGAAACAATTTAGGTTAGGGCTTTCAAAGTGAGAAAAGGAAAGGAGTTAATGTTACTTGTTACACAGGAAACAAGTGGGGACTCACTGCTAAATTTGCAAAAAGAAAAGTAATGCCCTCAATCCCTCCAAAAACAATGTGTTGCAGATTACACCATAAATTATAATGGCCTGTCTCCTATTGCAGAACCGTGGAGGGAAGGGCAATCATAAAAGTGTCTTTCATCCTGTTCTGACAGGCTTCATGATCCATCATACAAACAATGTCAAAAGCACTGTAGGAAAGGGCATGCGGTTTTCCACCATCTGGAATTGTGGAATTAAGCAATATTCCTTCCACTCATAAGAACATAAGTACATAAGAAGAGCCATGCTGAATGAGGCCAAGGGCCCATCTAGTTCCAGTTTCCTAGATGGGCCCTTGGCCTGACCTAGCACGGCTCCTCTTATGTTCTTATGCTCTTAATGGAACATCAAATATCAGCTGATGTAGTTAAGCCTGCTTCCTGTGTTCCCACCCCTCCACACGCCATTGCTCCTGTCTGCGTGAGGGGAGGAAGGAAAAAAGGGAGAAAAGAATGCAGGCTCACTTCCGTTCTGCCGTCAGGAGCAGTCCCGGAAGCATTCCAGTCTCTTAAAGGGCGGGGGGCAAAAACACCAAACAGAAGGCGAGGACAGACCGGCACTCACTGCTTTACAATCTGCATCAGAATTTTTTTTACCTCCGGAGACCAGGTACTTTTAAAATGCACTGGGGTACGCTTAGGTGGGTGTGGTCATGCTTAATTTTTTTAAAGGGCATAGCTGGTGGGAAAACAATTTTAAGCTCTGCACCTGGGAGCCCTATGCCTCAGATTTTAGGGGTCATGTAAAAGCGCCCTATGTGGGGCTTCCCTTGAAACCGACCCAGAGACTACAGCAGGTGGCAGCCAACTTGATTGCTGGAATGAGGAAATTTGGTCACATATCCCCAAGCCTGGGCTGCCTGCATTGGTTACCTGTTGAGTCCCAGGCCAGGTTCAAGGTGCTAGTTTTAACATAGAAACCCCTTAAGAGTTTAGAACTTCTGGACCTCTTGGGACATCCCTCCCACCGGAATCCTGCCCATTGTACTCCATCTTCCCAGGCCTCGTTGACATGGGTAGCTATGCTGAGAGAGGTGAGAAGGCCTCAACTAAAACTTGAGTCTTCTTGGTGGTGGCCCCGCACTTTCAAATGGCCTCCCCTTAGAGAACCAATATGCCTCATCCTTCCAGACTTTTTTTTAAAAAAGCTTAACACCTACATTTTTCAAGGAAGCCTTTAAAGGTATCCTCCTCAGTTGGTTTAATATTTGACCCTGTACTACCTGAACAATGTCACAATTATTTTATGTGTTTATTTGCTTTATTTTATCAGGTGTTTGTGGGAGGGGGCTATTTTTATTTATGTTTTGGGTGGAATGTGGGCTGGGTTTAGGGTTTACATCCTATTGCAATGACAATATCACTTAGAGGGGCAGTAGGCTAATGTCAGAAATGAAATAAAATAAGTGTTTTTGAAGAACACTACTTCAAAAATTAAAAGAGACACATAACACGATAGGAGCACTAGTGGTTTACCTGAGAAGTGAATTCAATTGAAGCAGCAAGAGATGAGATAGGAATTTAAAACATCAAATGTATATTTATATCCCCAAAGTCATCCGATGGTCCTAAGATATGATCCAAAGTCAAGTGATTAATTTTGCTCCCGGAGAGCTGAGGACTGTCCTCACAAATTGCTCTGCTGACCTAGATCATTGTCCCCATAACCTTTGCTAATTTAGGATGAGATATAAAATGTTGCTCAATATGCACATAAAACTGAAGTTTATTAAACTTCTGACCTTCTTACATCATTTAATGAAATAGCAGGGGCTACAGATTGAAACAGGCGCTGCCAAAATGCAGCGTTTTGAATTGTGTTACATCTGTAGGTCTTTGTGCTCTGGCAAATCCATCTAAATTGACTTTTGTCATGCTCATGCATGGCTCAGTGTTTTCAAATGACTTGCAATCAGCCACAGTTGTTGGTTGAAAAACCAGCCTAAGGAGATTGATATTGTGCTGCAGTTTGTGGTGTATATAAGAAATCCCTATGATCAACAGAAAAAAAGACAGTCATTCAGTCTAATTGTGGCCGGTACAATGTGACAATTACTGGAATGCACTGGGGGATAAATTAGTCTAGTAATTTCTTTTAGGTTATTTTGTCTTCCAAGAAGGTTTAGAAAGGAGAATGCAAAGATAAGTTATTTCTGACAAAAATGCACTATGTTCCCCCCCATGGAATACACAAAGTACAAACACAAATTGCTGATAGATTGAAATAATTCCCACAGAGTCGCTAACGTCAGGAGTAACTTTCAAAATTGCTCTGTTTGAACCTGGAATATTTTGTCAAGACATTTCTGCATGAATGAATATTAAGAATGTCTCATTCTTTTTCTATGTAGTCACTATTCTCTTTAGAACACACCTGATGTGCATTGACCATGAGTGTGGTTTTTGTTTTAATCACTTGTACCTCCTCTTTTCATTTGATTACAATTTTGATATTACAATGCAATCTTTGATGTAACAATGTAATTATTCTCTCTCTCTCTCTCTCTGGTGCAGTGGCCAAATGCCTGTACTGCAGGTAAAACTGTGCTCACAACCTGGGGTTCAATCCCAGGTAGCCGCCTTCCATCCTTCCGAGGTCGGTAAAATGAGCACCCAGCTTGCTACGGGTTGCAATGTGTAGCCTGTGTTACTGTAATTAAATTGTAAACCACCCAGAGACTATTTGAAGTGGTATGGGGCGGTGTATAAGCAGAACCCACTCTATCTATCTATCTATCTATCTATCTATCTATCTATCTATCTATCT
>JAHTLZ010000016.1:14394029-14433788 GCA_023846285.1 Phrynocephalus versicolor | reverse complement strand
TATCTATCTATCTATCTATCTATCTATCTATCTATCTATCTATCTATGATTACAGTTAGAACAATTGCATGTGTTACTGCAAGGATCGAGCGATGTCATCGTAAGAATTCACTGGTTGGCTAGATTCTCTCCAATTAAGAACTGAGAAAGGAAACGGCCTCTGTGGGTCCAGGCAACCCAGTTGCTGAGCCAGCTACTTAGTTATCTGGCCACAGAGCCAAAGGTTGGGAGTTGGACTCCCCTTTGTTCCCCTTTGGCAGGGGATGGATTTGATGATCCATAGGGTCCCTTTCAGCTCTGCAGTTCTAAGATGATGATTTACTAGACAGAGAACCCCAGTCTCGTGGGTGGCGAGCAGGACATGCAAGATGCCCAGACAAGAGAGCTGTAGTTAGGATGGAGTTCTGGGGCCAGTAACACCAGAGCTGGCAAAGGGGAGACAACAGTCCCAGAATGGAACAGGGTGGCAGTCATTTCACAAAGGAGGGAGCGTAGGCCAGGAGGAGTTTATTATTTATTTATTTATTTTTGAGTATTTTTTTTACCCAACCTCTCTCCTTGGAAAAGGACCCAAGGCGGCTTACAGTACAGAGAGATAATATATAGTCCATTACCCTTAAGATATATTCAGTTTGGGAAACATGGAATTGAGAGGTATCTTACTTAATTAGAGGGCAACATTAAAACTAACAATGGATAACATAGTGTCAGTGCAATCACACAAGGAGAGATGTAAACAGAAAGTTATAAATACAAAGGCTGTGTAGCCATGGCTTAAACCAGGGTACTTCAAGGACCAGATGCAGGGGAGTGGTATCGGGAGGCAGATATCTAGTCTCGTGCACTCCCAGACACATTTGGTGGGGCCACTGTGAGATACAGGAAGCTGGACTAGATGGGCCTTTGGCCTGATCCAGCAGGGCTCTTCTTATGTTCTTATGTTATAGTGGTAGGTATCTTTTCCAACAATTCAGTGCTATGTCACTTGGGTGGCAAATTGAATATCACCAATAAATGAGGGGAAAACACACACAACCCAGTTCCCCTTGCTCCCCGTGGAAGGGAGACAGAAGAGCAGGTGGAGGGTGATCTCTCTCTCTCTCTCTCTCTCTCTCTCTCTCTCTCTCATGGACAGCTCCATGAACAGCTCCTTCATGGACAGCTCCATGAAGGTGTCTCCCCAATGTGTGGCAGCGGTGAAGAAGGCCAATTCCATGCTAGGGATTATCAAAAAGGGGATTGAAAATAAAACAGCCAACATTATAATGCCATTATACAAAACAACAGTAAGGCCGCACCTGGAGTATTGTGTACAATTCTGGTCACCGCATCTCAAGAAAGACATAGTGGAACTGGAAAAGGTGCAGAAGAGAGCAACTAAAATGATTACTGGGCTGGGGCACCTCCCTTATGAAGAAAGGCTAAAACATTTGGGCCTCTTTAGTCTGGAAAAAAAGGCACCTGAGGGGGGATATGATTGAGACGTACAAAATAATGCAGGGCATGAGTAAAGTGGATAGAGGGAAGCTCTTCTCCCTCTCACAAAATACCAGAACTAGGGGACATACACTCAAATTGTGGGCTGGGAGAGGAAGAACAGACAAAAGAAACTATTTTTTCACCCAGTGCATTGGTAGTCTGTGGAACTCCCTGCCACAGGATGTGGTGATGGCATCTGGCCTGAATGCCTTCAAAAGGGGATTGGACAGATTCCTGGAGGAAAAGTCCATCACAGGTTACAAACCATGATGGAGATGTGTAATATCCAGGCTTAAAACCAGGGTACTTCAAGGGCCAGATGCAGGGGAGTGGTATCAGGAGACAAATATCTAGTCTCATGTGCTCCCAAACACATCTGGTAGGGCCACTGTGAGATACAGGAAGCTGGACTAGATGGGCCGTTGGCCTGATCCAGCATGGCTCTTCTTATGTTCTTATGTCTCCAATCCAGCACTCTATCATTTTAGTGACAAGGCAGTGAAGTGGCATGTTGCTTGTCAATTAGTTTTAAAGAAAACCCAGCATTTCCCCCACTATGAATAGAGGAGGAGACAGAAGAGGAGGCTTGAAGATGCCAATCAATAGGTTTGCACATGGAGGGCAGAATGAGCCACTGGTAAAACACAACGCAGCAGTGTGGTGAAGTTGTTGGTAAGGAAGATCTTGAATCAAGAGAGATTCTTATAACTGATATTCACATAATTGCAACCTGTACTGACAACAAACAGCAGCAGTGAATCTTGAAAATCAGAGGACATCAGGAGACAAAGTGAAGGGGGAGTGCTTAGCATCTAAGGAAGTCAATATCCACAAAAGCTTGCTATTTCTTTATTTTTTAGTGATCCAGTAAAAGATATTGCCTACTCTTGCATTTGTGTAATCTTCTGGACTGCACTGAACCTTGCTTTTTGCATTCTGGACTATATAAGATACTACTGATGGCCACACACAGCACTAGCTACAAGACATTGTAGACTCTTAACACCAGCCATGTGAATTCTTCACATCAACAAGAGATAGAGTATGAACTTATGCTCACCAGGTAAAAACATTAATCTGACTTTCAGTTTGCCACAATTGGTTGTTTCTACTCAATGAATGATTCCAGTTGTGGGCCTGGACTCGTGTTGGAACCTGCTATGTCTTTGTGTTGGCTTTCCCTATCCCCAATAGAGATGGGCATGACCAGGAAATTTTTTTTCGAGTTGTCGTTTTTCGGGATGGGTCCGTTTCGGCTCGTTTCCGTTTTTTGCTAATTTTTTCAAAAATTTGTCATTTCGTCGTGTCATTTCTCGTTTGTCGTTACCGCCGCGATTTACCACGACTTGACTTCCAGTTCCCAGAGCATGGGGTTAGGGGGTAAGGGCTAGGCTTAGGGTAACGGTTAAGGTTAGGGTGGGTTAGTGGGCTGTACCTCTGGGTGCCTCTGGCCCACTAAGAATACAGTGTACTGGTGTATGGGTTAGGGTTAGGGTTAGGATTAGGATTAGGTTTAGGGTTGGTGGGCTTTTAATGCCCTCTCTGGCACATCCAGAAGTTTCAGCAAAACCTGGCCATGCGATTGGTGGAATGGCTCCAAAAATTTGCATGGTCCCGTCCCATGGCCAGCCCATCATTGCACGTGCACAGGTGTAAAAAAATTAAAATAAAATAAAATAAAATCAATGGAGACGTTTTGTTGCAAGAAAAACCCACTGCTGCTACTATAAAAATCAGGCAGTTAAAATACCTAATTTTCACATATTTCTGTGGTGCTTTGGTGGTTTTTTGGACCACGATTTAAAAAAAAATATTGCGGTCGCCATTTTGGATCCCCCCGCACCGCATGGCAAATGGAGACGCCGAGGATGCCCCCTCCCAGCCTGGTACCAGCAGCCCAGGACAGGAGGGGGGGAAGGCTGGAGTGGGGACCCTCCCCCAGAAACCACCCCTCTGGTAGGTGCCCTCAGGCAGGCATATTTTCGCCTGCTTTTTTGGCCGGGAATCGGGTTTTTTTTTTATTTTAAAACTTTTTTTCTGTGCTGCTTGGCATCACGCAATCGCTGCGATGCCATGAACGACAACGACAAATCAGACCCAATTTTTTTTTTGTCGGTTCGAGTTTGAGTTCTGGGGGAGTAATTGTCGTTTCCGTTTCCGTTGCGTAACGGAAACGAGTAACGGAAACGGAAACGAGAATTTCATCAAGTCGTGCCCATGTCTAATCCCCAACAACTAAAGGAAACTTTGTTTAAAGAAAGCAATGTTTATGTGTATGTGTGTGTACGGGATGATGGTAGTGCTCTGGTTATAGGGTAATTTGTAGCCTTTGGGTCAAAAGACCCAGGGTATAAAACTTTCAAACAGGGATGGGCATGAAAAATGATGATTTGCTTCAATTCGTGATTCATCAAGGCTGATGAATGATGAATTTATGATTTTTTTCCTTACAAATCTGTGAATTCAATTTTTTCAATTTGTTTTTGATTTTCATACTTATTAAATGTCCCAGGGTCAATTCCAAATGGGTCACCTTACAAGTTGCAGATTTTCTAGTAGCCGTTATTAATAAGAAATGAGAGTGTATCCCCTTTTGGCCTTTTACCTATTGTTTTATTTGACAATGCTTTCCCATCACTGTTTTGGTTGTGTTCTATTTTCTCTGTTTTAATGCCAATAAAGGTGTATGTATGTGTGTAATGTAAATGTCCCAAGGCACCTAGAGGCACAGAAATTTCAGAGAAGCTCCCCCTTACTCTTCTCTATAAGCCCTGCAAACCTGGTGAAGTTTGGACATCCAAGTTATATACCCAACACACACACACACACACACACACACACACCAGAAGGTGCCCCCTCGCACCCATAGACATCAAACTTACAGAGACTACATACATTTAACACTCCTCTACAATCCGTTGAAGACTGGGTTTTAGATGTCCAATTTATACACCCACCAAGGCCCCTTTAAATGCAGATTAAATTTGTAGATAAACTGTGTCCAAAAATGCCATCCCCACAGCCACCGGGCTTTTTGAAAAGAAAAAGAAAAAGAAAAAGAAAACCCAGTAATGCCCCCTTAAGCGAGGCTTCCAAGACTTACCGGAGACGTAGGGAATTTTTTGCTTCGCTTAAAAAATCCACCTTTTAAATAGGCAGATGTCGTGGGACCCCGTAGATGATCCGGTTTTCTTTATTCCGTTTTTCTCATAGTGCTGACCGGCTATTCCTGGGGCTGATCGGCACTGGTTTTTTATTTATTTATTTTAATTCCCCCCCACCCTCCTAGCGACAGGAAGCTGGATCTGGTGCTGTTTGTTTTAACTTCCCCAAACCCTAGCGCCAGCCAGCTGGTCTTTTTTTATCCTAGCACCACCTGCTGGCCATGGGGCTGAACAGCGCTTTAAAGAGAGAGAAAAACACCTTTGTACGTGGAAACTGCTATCCCACATCTTCAGTCATGTGACGGGAAGAAGAGGAAAGCCTGGACCTTCAGAAGATCAGGATCTTCCTCAAGTGAGATAGCAGCCAAAGTGGATCTCTTCCAGAAAGTGCCGTTTAGCAACTAGCTTGGTGAAACCCAGAGGGGAATTACTAATCAAACTGTGGCTTGCTATCTATCTATCGTTTTAAACAATTAAGTTCTTAAACATACATTATGCAGTCCTTCACTGACTAAAACTGATCTTCCTTCAGTCCCTAACTAATCCCTAACTGACACAAGATCACACAGCTGTTTCTATACCTTCTAGCCCTTCCCACAAACTATATGATTGAATTAATAACTTACATCCATATATATTCATGAATCAACTTAGCATTTTGCCAACAACATTCAAAATGCTCAAATTTCGTTCTCCTGCTACTACTTTTCCTTGCTGTCTTTCCCATTCTTTCTGAGCGGAGGGCATCGTGCCCGCCTAGTGTTAAGTGGAATGTTTAGAACAATGATTCCAAACCTCTTCCAAGTGGCAAGCGGGACTGCAACTGGGGGGCGGGGGCAGGGGGAGCAAGTGCCCTGAGTCCCATGCTGGGTGTTTGTCTATGCCAAAATATTATTTGTACTCTACTATTCTGCACCCCCCCTGTGGCGGGTGGTGGTGGTGGTGGCTGGCAAAGACACCTCGGACTGTTCCAGGTGGCACAAACAGTAGTTACAGCCCTGATTGCAAGCCCCTTTTAAGATACCCAAGTAACCCGTGACTCCCTCCACATTTGTATAAAAACACATTTTTAATGGGGCAAAGTGATCCCTTCTCAAAAAGCAGAGGCTTCTTTCTGTTTCTCACGTATAGACCATACACACAGTTTAATATTCTGAAAGTTTAAGGAAGAAATTATTTAATAAAGGCTGCAAAACATGTAAGGCAATTTGCGACCCCTCCAGAAAATACTTTGTGAATACTTGGGAGGGGGTGTTGCAAGATGGGTAAACAAACATGGCTCTAGAATGATTACTGCAGTGCAAAGGAGCTGCCCTGCAAATATTTATTATGTTTTGTGGTCTGTAAAACACACAGTGACCAAAAATCTTATTAAGTACCACACGTGTAAGGGGAATAATATAAGCTGCCCCCCCCGACCCCCAATTTTCTGATTGACTCTGGACACACAATTGTTTGTGGCTATGCCTGAGTATGCAACAAAGAGATGGAGTGATCGTGCACATCGATTACACAATTTCTGGTATATGTTGCACGATTGGAATAAGACGTTGGTCCATATTTGGAATATTTTCATTTCATTTCCTTCTACAGAAAATCATATCACTTCACCTTTAGAATCTGTCTCCAGGAGAACTCTTTTGTTTTGGGGGTTTGGTCTTTACTTCTAAACTGGAATTGCTGAAGGAATAATGAGTTTTAATAATCAGATTACTGAATAATCTGGTGCTGTGTGTTTTGTGTCAGTAAAATCTCAGAACAGTTTGTTTTAATCGTAACATTGTAAGCTTTTATCTCAAACAGAAGGCATATGAATTGATAACGTTTATAGACCACCAAATGTTCACAATAGTAGAAGCTACCTTATGAGCCACTCTCTGGATTTTGCCTTCCACTGTGAAGAGTCACTTGGGAGTCAGAAAGTCAAGGAGTCAGTATTTGTTCTCGATTATGCTTATTCTGTCACCATGAACCCTGACCCAAAGGAGGTATCATCTAGAGGTGAAGGAAAGGTCTCACAGAAGCACCTACTTCCAAGGCCACCTAGCAATTATTTACAGTTCTGCTCACGTCATGACTACAAGCGGATAATATTTTTTTATTTTGTTCATCTCACCTACTGCCCTGAAATTAGTTAAAAGTTAATCAAAAACAGAAAAAAAATTGTCATTTGGCAATGAATAGTAAAAATGTGTCCGGATTGTCATTCAGACATACTGTGCATAACGACTGTTGATTTCTCTTTAGCTGTCCTTCACATAAATTGGTGGTCATCCTCATTGTGGAAATCTTGTTTTGTTTCTGTCAGAATCACTTTACAGCCAATAGAAATATCAGATAATAATGGACAATATCAAGACCTGTGGTGGCAAACCTTTGGCACTCCAGATGTTTTGGACCACAATTCCCACAGTCCTGTGTGATTGGCAATGCAAGCTTAGAATTCTGGGAGTTGTGTTCCAAAACATCTGGAGTGCCAAAGGTTTGCCACCACTGATCAAGTCTATTTGGGACAGCTAGCATAGCATCTAATCTTCCATCATACAGGCCAAAGGGCATAGAGTACAATGGCAAAAAGAGTGAAGTCGCCTGTTCTTCTCTGCATTTGCAAAGGACTCTTAATGCGACCCCTTATATTTTTATGCTCCTTGGTCCTAACAAATATGTAATCTATTAAGTGACTTTCAAGTAACTCAGTTTTGCATGTCTAGGGGCTAGTCTGTCTTGGATGTTCATCCATTTTAGGAGGTGCATAGTCCACATGTTAACTGATGTTACCAATAGAGATTGGCTTCAGGGATCCATTAATGATTTAGTAGCTTTCACAGAGTGCTATTGTCTACCAGTTTCCCAAAGCTGAATGCTACCACACTGGACTGATATATTGACTTGAAGAACACAATAGCAACAAAGCTGTAGTTCTTAATATTTTTGCTTGTGTGTCTCTCAACTGATTTTGAAGAATACTGTCCCTTGTGAAGGGCTTTTGCTTTGTATTTTGATTGTGTTTCTTGTAGGCCTCCGCATGATCTGAAGTACCACAAAAGTATTAAGAGATAAAACAATGATCTAGTTAAATGCCAATTTATTTGTCAGATAAAACACATATATTTGAGTCTCAGTAAAGCTGGCCTTAAGTTGATTTCTATTCCTACATGCATCATGTTCTTATGCATCTGCTAGAAAAGTTCTGCCATTTGATAGCTCCCCAACTCAGCAGCAACTGTGAAATCAATCAGTGTCAATAAAACTTGAGGAAGACTCTGCTTGTTGGCATGTAGATTATAAGCAAAAATCGGAGCCAGTGCACTGCCCTGGGGTAGACCATTCTATTGAGACTTCCATTTGCTGTGCTGTTGTTGAATGATAATGGAAAACCTGCAATTTGGCAAAATGGATTGTTATTACTTGAGTCAATTTATAATCCTTGATTAGATAATAGAATTTTTTGCAGGAGTATTTGATGAACAGTGTCATAAGCAGCTGAGAGGCCAACAAAGGCTACCTTTGTGATCTTCCTAGTTTCAAGGCCATCCTCAATATGTATGTTGTGTTAAATTCTTCCAGGGGCTTCCAAGGCACATTATGGGCTGGTGCTGTATATGTGGAATTGGGGTACAGACTGAATTCACATACTATTAGGCTAGAAGCTGATTACCAAGAATTGAGCATTTTCTCCAGCTGAAAGATGAGTGACATTTGCTATTGTAAATAAATCAAAACATGAAATACGCTAGTTGTGATATTTCTGCCCATTTTATAAACTTCTCCATTGGTATCTAGTGTATATACCCAGACACGGCTCTGGGAATTGAAGTCTCAATTTACAAAATTTACTTTTTGATTATGAAAATTGTCTGGGATTTGAAAGGAAAAGGTTGCATTGGGCAGCTTATAAATGGAGATACATTGGAATTACTTAGCTCCACTGCGATTATCTCAGTATTATCCTGCTCTGGCAGCAGTAAATACTTGGAGGTCAGACTTAACTAGTAAAGTGCTTCTGTACTGTCTGTGAGGTCTCTGAATTGCAAGTATTATGCTGGATATTTTTGGGGTTCTCTTGGGGCTGCCTCTATGTATTTATTGAATATAAAATATATCACATTTTTCTGTCTGGTAGAACTGATGAAACAGTTTTTCTTTGGGCATTGACAAGCCATCTATGTTAATTGAGATTATAATTTGCTTGGGCCTTTTTCTTAATGGTGGGCACTTGCAGGCCATTGTCAAAGTCATATAGTCAAACCCATCCAATAAGGTTTGTACCATGTCATGTTGGTGCTTTCGGACTTGAAGGACAGGTGCTGTCACTGCCTAGGGGACACCCAAATGTGTTCATATTCTTTGGGGAGGCTTCTTCCACATGTCCTGCTGTGTTGTCTAAGCCACTTCTTTACTAAATGCAAGATTTCTTCACAGGCCGTGGATCAAACTGGTAGCCCAGTCCAATGGATCATTCACCTTCATCAATGGGAGCAGGCAGAGTCAAGGTTTCAGAAATCTTGACAGGCAGCATGCATAGCAGGTAACAGGTGAGCTTCCTTGTTGTCTCTCCCAAAAGCTGTACTGTCACTATGGCCACAACATATACGTAGTTCTTCACCCTGATATCTAGGGGCCTTTTCACACGACCCCTAAGATCCGCTGGCCACTTAAATTCGGACCAGAGATCTTGGGGGTTCGTTGCTCTTCCTGCGTCCCCACCCCTCTGCACTTCCTTGCTCCTGTCTGCGTGAGGGGAGGGAGAAAAAAAGAGAGGAAAAAAATGCAGGCTCACCTCCGAAGCCGCCCGGAGCCCCGTTGTTGTCCTGATTCCTTCTCTTAAAGGGGCGGGAGGCAAAAAACAACAACAACAACAAACAGAAGCAAGGAGAGCCCGGCACTCTAGGTTACATCCGGATCTGGGGATTTTCACCCTCTGAGAGCAGGTACATGAAAAATGCGCTGGGACGCGCTTAGGTGGGCGTGGTTGCACTTAATTTTCTGCTAACTCCGGAGCTGGTGGGGAAAAAATTGTAAGCTCCGGAGCTGGCAGCCATTTGCGGTGGAGTTTAGGGGTCGTGTACAAATACCCAAAGTGCTTCTATTTAGCAGTAAAGAGACCTTGAGACGCTGAGCCTTCTTCTGATCTAATATCTTGAATCTCCATATTGCTCTTGAACTAATGGGTTTCACTCCTGTCACACTTTCTTTGTCCTCAGAAACTTCCCATTCCTTGTTCTGGTTCTTGACCTTCTCGCAGTAAACAGGTGGAGCACTGAATTCCCACTCTGTACCACCCTCTTTCAACTTTATGAGATCATGTTCTCCCTCTGAAGATCACTCCGTAAGGTGGGACATAACATGATTCATTACTTTAAAATTGACCTCACTGCCCTGGTTTTTACAGCCTGGACTTTATGGGATACAGCCACCAAGATGCTTTCCATATTCTGTCAGTTATCTCCCCACCCCCAAAAAACTGTCCTCTTCCTAGCTGAGGAAACACTGGCATCAGGATTATTCTTGGTTTAGCTTATCACCAGCAGCCCAATTTTTGATTATGCTAAACACTGTTTCACTACCAAATTGAGCACACTGCTGTGCAATATCCCCCCAACTACATGTAGAAAACAAAAATAACTGGAGATGAGTTATGATTCTGAAATGTCTGGTAGACCAATTGTAAAATGGCAGATACATAGTGCTACATTTGGAGATACATATTTCACTTGCTATCGACTTTGATATCAAGAGACATCTGAGGAATGTGATATCCACCTGGCGTTTCCGCTAAGCTCACCTTTGTGGTCGACAAATTAGAACCAACAGGATTCTGGCCTAAGTACAGCCCATATTATTGCAAAGACAGCTCCTCAGCTGCTGAATAATTTTTCAGACTGACACCTGAGCCTGTATGGTTGTATAAGGTACTACAGTACTGTAAATATAAACATGGGACATGGAAGCAATTAGAGTATTCATGAACTCTAGTTCTAACTTTTTTTTACAATTACCACACTGAATGATTTAATTTACTATAATTATGTCAAATTAGTAAGAGCAAATTTGTTACCCAGAGAAACCTGTTACCTAATCTCCCTTCTCAAATGGCAATAAATAGTTATTTTAAAATGACAAGAATGTTTTCCTTCATGACTGCTATCTAGTTCCCTTTCTTTAGTTTTATGTTGAGTTTGTAATCAGTTAGTGTAGTACAGTAAAATATTTTTATAAAGACAAAATGTGTCTGAGAATTTAATCACTTACGTCATGAGATATATGCCACTACAGGCAAAGAAAAACAAAGAAAATATTGTTCAGTCTTATACAATGAGGAGCCTGTAGCCAAGTAAATACCTTCTATTGAAAGGAACAGTGCTTTTAAATTCATTCATATGTTATGTGGACAAACCATGTCCGAATTTACATCTTTAAGTGACATCAGCAAAAGATTCAGGGTACAGCCAAAGCTTTTGTAAGGCATTCTCTGAATCATAACAAATGCCTGAGAATCCACTGCTCGAACTTCACAATAACTAGTCCAGGTTATTAATGTGGTACCGAGGGCCGCAAAGTCACCCATAATAGATATCCCCTTGGTAAATTGGCCTATTGTTCTCACCACAGCATCTGGCTCATGTTCTCCCACTCTCTTAACTGTTGTTCCACGTGGACAGGCTAAGATTCTAATCCCTACAGAAAATTAGGGAGTACATACTAATATTCTACCGGGAAGTGGCAGGAACTCATTGCTGTCACCGTACTGTGGTAGCTCACACGTAACCGTGCCTTCTCTGTGATAGGCCCCACTCTATGGAATCATCTCCCTAGTGAGCTGCGCCTAGCACAGTCCCTGCCCGCCTTTAAAAAGACCCTGAAAACTCACCTTTTTAAAGAGGCATATGGCGACCTTTTTACTTAATTTGTTTTTGTTTTTGTTTTTGTTTTTTGCATTTTGCTGCCTGCGTCATCTCTTGTGGAGGGTTTTGTCCCTCCTGTTTTATTAGTACTTTTGCCCTTTTGCCCTTTTTCTGTATTTTCTGTCTTAATTGTTTTAACTGTAAACTGCCCAGAGTTCCATTCAGAAGATGGGCGGTATAAAAATATAATAAATAAATGAATGAATGAATAAATAGTTGCTTGCTTCCATATTGGTACTGCTTCCCTGCTCTATGAGAACACAGGAGAGTAGTTTTTCATTATAATCAAACATCATGATTTTTTTAAAAATATTATTATTTAATTGAGTGGCATTGAAGCCTCATGACACAGTGGTAAAACTGCAAGACTTCAGTCAGAACTCTGCTCACAACCAGCATTTAATCCCTGGTAGCCTGCTCGAGGTTCATTCAGCTTCCCATCGTTTTGAGGTTGGCATATTGAGTACCCAGCTTGCTGTCTGCGTAATTAAATTGTAAATTGCCCAGAGAGTGCTTTATGCTGTGGGACATATATCAAACACACACCTTGCATAATATAAAATACTATTTATCATCCATGGCCAGTGACAGTAGAATTCTTATAAACATGAGTGAAAAGATCACGTGAGCAAGGCACCAAAGTGTACAGGGAAAGAGGTTTTGTTGAGAGGTTTTTCAGAGAAACCTACGAGTCACTGGCTGAAGTCCAGTAGTGAGTTGCCAGTAGAATAAGTCCATTGAATTAGTGGAACTTACAAAGAAGTTGGCTCACTAAAACTTCACTGAGTCATTGGGCATGATGCAATTTATTACTGGATCTCAGCCAATGTGTAATGGGGCGCTATGCTCAACTGTTTCATTCAATGTCTTAATGCATCATAGTGTTTCAGTATCTTCTGATGTGAAGTTTGTGCTCTTAGTTTATTGATGAAATTATATGCATCCAAAATGGATATCACTAGGTATCCAAAAACATGTCTGTGGATGTTTTTTATAAACTCAGTTCTGGTCACTGGAATGGTATGGAGATTATACTTCTGGGCCTGGTTGACAATATCTGCAGAATGGTGATAGCTGAAATTGCACCACAATTCATTCTGTGTCCTCCTACAGTCTGTTGTGTTTAATCTTGAGACATTGGGGACATTGCTGCATGAATTTGAGGGCCTTAATGTATCTGATTATTGAAAATCCCACTCAGTTTTAGCACCGTGTTTCTCAAGGTCTGAGATCAGAAGTTCAATACAATGGAGCCCTCCATTCTGTTCAAAAGAGATATGAAGTACATTTGAAGTACTGTAACTGGTTGTGACCAAATGTAAGAATACAATTCAACACCTCTATTATGTCACAATATGCAACTTTGTAGCAGGATTTTTTTCAGGAGATTTTCTAAATGCACAAATGACCTGACAAACTCTTTCCCCCAAACTACAAAAATAAATCTTCAGGCTGTGTCTGTCACACTTCAATCAATAGATCCTAGATCTAGACTTTTAGTACAGTGCTCACAAAAACAAAGAGGAGGATGTCAATAAGTTATTTTAATACGGTTTGGTCAGTTTTATTTAAGAATGAGAAGCAAACACTTCCTAGTCCAGTTTTTATATTTTTTATTAAATTTATACAAATTACAAAAAAAAACCATCAACAACAGTGCACCCCTTCACCAACAGGATCACTCTTCTTATTTACAGTCATTAACCTCCCCTCCAGAACAAAATCGATTGTTGTGTGGAAGCCTTACCCCTATCTTGTACAAGCACATATTCAATAAATCTATCCCATATATCATAGAAAATATCTCTTTTTAACTCTCCCTTTTTTATCTTTAAAAAACGTCAATTTATCATTTAAAGCAATATTCCACATTTCATTGTACCATTCGTCTAAGCATAATTCATATTTAGATTTCCAATTTCTAGCAATTATTAATCTAGCCGCAGTCAACAAATCAACTCTTTAGTTTTAGAATTATAATTATGATCTACAAATATTGATAACAAAGCAATTTCAGAATTGGGCTCTATATTCATTTCTAGTATGTCGCTTAGTTCTTTAAAAATACATTTCCAAATTTTTTGTATCGTTTTACATTCCCACCACAAATGGAAAAAGGTACCAATCTCATTATCACATTTCCAACAAAACTTAGAAAGATTAGCATTTATTTTGCTCAATTTCACTGGTGTCAAATACCATCTTAAACTTATTTTAAAGAAATTTTCCTTTATTCTAACAGACATAGATCTAAGTATTCTCATTCTCCACATTTTAGCCCAACCTTCCTCTTTTATTTCTTTTTAAAAATCTTGTTCCCACAATAATTTCGATCCAGATCCTTCCCTATTTTCATCTAAATCCAAAATAATTTTATATAATTTGCTAACATTACCTTTTACTATATTCTCCTTCTGGGTGTCCTCATACAACAATAAGAGTTGTTCATATTTTGTATAATCTCTATATTTATTATTTTTCTTTATCGAAGTGTCAGTCCATTTCTCTAATTGTATAAAATTAAACCAAGATATATCCCTACACTGAAGAATTTCCTTCATTTGTCCTTTCTCTCTCATCTTGCCTATCCAATCTTTCAATCTAATCACTTGTTTCTCCTAAATACATTTTTAAAAACTTTTAAATTATAGGGAAGTTCTCTATTTTGGTTACAGATCTCAATGGTGAATCCAAGGGACATAATTTTTTATGCATGTACCATGCATTTAACATAGATCTAAGAAAGGGGTTATTAATCTTATTTAACTTTGATTTCTTAATAGTACAAAATAAATATTTTTCAATATTTTCCTTTATTTCCTATGATTCCATTTTCCACCATAATAATCTTTCTGGATTATACACAATATCTCCAATAAACCTTATTTGATTTGCTAAATAATATTTTTTACATTCAGTAAACCTATACCACCTTTATTTTGGGCCACATACCAATATTTTTTATTTATTCTAGCTTTTTTACCAATATTAAAATAGTTATTAATCAGATCTTGCCAAAATTTAAAATCATCCTTATTTAGCTGTACTGGAAGCATCATAAAGAAAAAAATTAATTTTGGTAAAATTTTCATTTTCATCAATGCAATCTTTCCAAGCCAAGAACATTTTAGACTTGAGTATTCTAACATTTTATTCGTAATTTCTTTCTTTAGTCTGTTATAATTAAATTATTTTAATTTCTGTATGTCTTTTACTAAATCTATACCTATATACTTAATTGAATTATTTATCTTACATCCGTAATTGTGAGCAATCACTTCTTGTTCTTCCTTGTTATGATTAAATATCACCTGTGATTTCTGCCAGTTAACACTCAATCCAGATATTAACATCAAGAAAGACATAGTAGAACTGGAAAAGGTGCAGAAGATAGCGACTAAAATGATTACTGGGCTGGGGCACCTCCCTTATGAAGAAAGGCTAAAACATTTGGGCCTCTTTAGTCTGGAAAAAAGGCGCTTGAGGGGGGATATGATTGAGACATACAAAATAATGCAGGGTATGAGTAAAGTGGATAGAGGGAAGCTCTTCTCTCTCTCCCAAAATACCAGAACTAGGGGACATACACTGAAACTGAGGGCCGGGAGAGTAAGAACTGACAAAAGAAAATATTTTTTTCACCCAGCGCGTTGTAAGTCTATGGAACTCCCTGCCACAGGATGTGGTGACGGCATCTGACCTGGATGCCTTCAAAAGGGGATTAGACAGATTCCTGGAGGAAAAGTCCATCACAGGTTACAAACCATGATGGAGATGTGTAATCTCTTGGCTTAAAACCAGGGTACTTCAAGGGCCAGATGCAGGGGAGTGGTATCAGGAGACAGATATCTAGTCTTGTGCGCTCCCAAACGCATCTGGTGGGGCCACTGTGGGATACAGGAAGCTGGACTAGATGGGCCTTTGGCCTGATCCAGCATGGCTCTTCTTATGTTCTTATTAACCCACATTTCTCCAAATGATATCTAATTCTATCCATACTCTCTATTGGGTTTTTAATTATCAATAAGGAATCATCTGCAAATGGATTAATCTTTACTTTGTTATCAATACCTAATCCACTAATTAACTCATTCCTTATTTTGTCTGCAAACATTTCAATCATTAAACAAAATAGAACTGCGGAGAGGGGGCAACCTTGTCTAGTACCTTGGCCTAGAGATATCCGATCTGAAATCCCATCATTAATTATTATCTCAGATGTATTTTCAGAATATAATTGATCTATCACCCCTCTAAATTCCATTCCAAACCCCCAGTTTTCAATCACTATTTTTAATGTTGGCGATTCCACACAATCAAAAGCCTTAAATATATCTAATGACAAAATACCAGCCTTCTGTTTATTCATTTCTATATCATATATTATATTAAACACTCTCCTAGTTAAATTAGACATTTGTCTTCCCTTTAAAAACCTGTTTTGATCTTCCTTAGTATATTTTGTAATTATCCCATTCATTCTATTTGCTAATATTGCAGTAAAAAATTTTGGAATCTTGATTTATTAATGAAATGGGTCTATATGAGCTAGGGTCCATTATATCCTTATTAGGTTTTGGCATAAGAATTGTTAATGAATGTTTCCAAGATAATGACATTTGGTCTCCTTCTAAGATTCCATTTAAAAAGTGTTTTTAATCTTGGAACTAAAATTGGTTTAAACAATTTATAAAAATCTGAACCTAGTCCATCAGAATCCAGGGTTTTACCATGTTTTAGCTTATCAATAATTGCTACAATCTCTTCCTCATGAATTGGTTTTTCTAATTCCCTCTTGTCTTTTCTTTAATATCTTTTCTTTAACAATTTCTTTAACATAACCTACTACGTCTTCTTTTGAGATATTACCTCCCTTATATAATTCTTCATAAAATTCTTGAAATATTTGCAGTTTTTCTTTCATCAGGTTACACTTCTTTCCTGATTTATCTCTAATCACACCTATTGTGCTTTTTGCTCTTCTAGCTTGACATAACCGTGCTAAAAATCTAGAGTTTTTATTACTAAATTTAAAAAATTCTCTTCATATACATTAAATCTCTCTGAACTTTATCTAATTCTACGCTATCTAATTCTTTTCTTTTGGCTTGAAGTTCTAAAAATGTTTTATTATCTCTGTTTATAAGATATCTATGGGCGTTGATACACGACCCCTAAACTCCGCAGCAAATGGCTGCAAGCTCCGGAGCTTAAAAATGTTTCCCCACCAGCTCTGGAGTTTACAGGCAATTAAGTGCGACCACGCCCACTTTAGCGTGTCCCAGCGCACCTTACAAGTACCTTCTCTCTGGAGGTGAAAATTCTTTGATGCGGTGCAACAATAGTGAGTGTGGGGCTCTCCACGCTTCTGTTTGCTGTTTTTTGGCTCCTGACCCTTTAAGAGCTACTTAAGAGCTACTGGAATGTTGAACCGGCAAGAGCCGGCAAGAGCAAGAGGCAGAACGAGGCAAAACGGGAGGTGAGCCACAATCTTTTCTTCCTTTTTTTTCTCCCTCCCCTCACCCAGCCAGCAGCCAGGGTGGGAACACAGGAAGAGCGACAAGCCCCTAAGATCTCTGGTCCGAATTTAAGGGACCAGCGGATCTTAGGGGTCGTGTAAAAGCGCCCTATGCTCCAAGTTTTTAATTACATCTTCTAATTTCTTAATATTCTCCTCTTTCAATCTTTTAAATCTACATGTTTCCTTTATAATTAATCCTCTCATAATTGACTTCATGGTGTCCCATATCAATCTCATTTCACTCCTAGCTGCTTCATTTATAGACCATATTTCTAACCATTCCTTTTTTACCCTTTCTAATACATCTACATTTTGAAAAATACTAGAATTCATTCTCCATCTTATTGCCTCTTTATAATCTTTTTTAACCTTCATTTCCATTGTCATTAGAGCATGATCTGTTAATTTTATAGTACTGATGTCTGTTTCAATTACTTTAGAAAGCAAATTATGGGATACAAAGATAAAATCTATTCTGGAATAACTTTTATAAACCAAAGAGTAATATGTGTATCTCCTTTCATCACCCTTTAATTCTCTCCAATGTCTAAACCTGCAGTTTTCATTACTTTATTCAAAACAGTAATTCTATTAGTTATATCATCTTTTTAAATATCACATTTGTCCTTCACTTTGTTCAAAACCATATTAAAATCTCTTGCCATAATAACATACCCTTTTTCATCTTCTCCAATTCTTTTAGGACAGAATCATAAAAAACTCCTTGCTGTGCATAAACATTTACTAGGGTATAGTCTTCTTCTCCCAATAAACCCTGCATTATTATATATCTGCCATTATCATCCTTTACTACTTCTTTTACCACAAATTCAGAATACTTAGAAATTAAAATTGCAACTCCTTTAGAGTTCTGAAAGTTCATAATAAACAGATATATCTGTGAAGATTTCTCAGTCTTCCAGGTGAGGTTATCTGGAAGTTGAGTCATGGCTACTGGACTTCTTTTCTTGAGAGATGTGGTAATTTGTGTAATTTTTCTGGTTTCCCAGTTCCACATATATCAGTTTCCAGCTTCATAACTATTTCCCTAACTGCGGATTTGGTGCTCCGCTTCATGATACTCCCCCCCCCTCGCTCTGTAAGTTTCACTAGGTATTAACATCAAAACATATGAAGGCATTCTTGAAAACATGGATGTGAGGGTAGCTCTACAACCTGAGCATAGCCATGATTGGCTGACTTTGAACTGGACAACCTGCATGAATGCAAAATAGCTAACATCAAAATGAGCCACTATTTATTTATTTATTTATTTATTTATTTATTTATTTATTTATTTATTTATTTACTATGCATGTGTACATTATTACAAGACCTCAGGGCAGAGCACAAAAAGAAGAAATTAAAACAGTTTAGCAAGTTAAAAGATGTTAGCCCAAATCCTAATGCAAAATGCCCCATGTGTAAGGTTAATTGCATACTTCTTCCAACCATCTCTCATATGATCGCATGCACAACGGTTTGCATATCAGAGACCAAACAGACAGCTGGCAAAATTATGCACACTGCTTGTGTCATTCCCTTATTTTGCTGTGGAATGCCAATATGATTATAGCCATGAAATTACTGAAAAGAACTCAAAACCATCCAAAACATGTCAAATGATTAGAGTAACTTAAAACTAATGAAATAATGCATACCACAAACCTCTACCCAGGGCCTTTTCACACGACCCCTGAGATCCGCTGGCCACTTAAATTCGGACCAGAGATCTTGGGGGTTCGTTGCTCTTCCTGCGTCCCCACCCCTCCGCACTTCCTTGTTCCTGCCTGTGTGAGGGGAGGGAGAAAAAAAGAGAGGAAAAAATGCAGGCTCACCTCCGAAGCCGCCCCGTTGTCATCCTGATTCCTTCTCTTAAAGGGGCGGGAGGCAAAAAAAAAACAAACAGAAGCGAGGAGAGCCAGGCACTCACCAGATTACATCCGGATCTGGGGATTTTCACCCTCCGAGAGCAGGTACATGAAAAGTGCGCTGGGACACGCTTAGGTGGGCATGGTCGCACTTAATTTCCCGCAAAGTCCGGAGCTGGTGGGGAAACAATTGTAAGCTCCGGAGCTGGCAGCCATTTGCGGCGGAGTTTAGGGATCGTGTACAAATACCCCTAGTGAAGCCAAGATCCTTAAGCTCCAAAGATTCTGGTGAATTACTCTTTCCTGGAGGTCACCCTCTGTTATATGAGGACCTTCTTTTTAAACCTATAAATGGTTTTCCGACAGCAACAGTAGACACACTTTATTACAGAAACAAGACACTCACAAACATTTTTCTTTTGAAGTAAACCGTCTTAAGTGGTCAAGCATTTTAAGAATTTATCTTAGTCCACAGAAAAGAAAATCTCAAGCCCCCCACTCAAAACCCCAAAACCCTCCCCCCCCCAAATAAAATTCCTGGGCATTTTTCATGCATCTGTATTTTTTTTCTTCTCAAAAACCAAAGGCAAATGAACTGAATTTTCCCGCAGCCTTTTCTCTGGACAAGCAACAAGAGGAAAGTGACTGTAGCTAATCTACTATGCCCACCCCTTGCTCTATATGCATACACACAGCAAGGGGAAGTCTATTACATCTGAATGTGATATCATGGCACAGGCTCTGGATCAGGGCTAGCATAAGAATGAAAATCCGGGTATTTAATCTTCTGGAAAAACCCTTTAGTGGTTTCGCATTGTGAATGTTCTTAGACTAGAAACAAGCAATTGGTTTAACAAGTGTTTCATGGTTGAATGGAAGAGCAAAGAATGTTAGGCATGCAATGTGTCTACACATATAATTGCTTTACAAATTATATTAATTTTCCTTTCTTTCCTTGGAAGGTGCAGAGAGTTCAGAGGAGTTCAAGGAAAGCATTGCTGTAAACAGACAGCTTAAATGCAAGCAGTGTAAAGAGCAGCAGCTCACAGAAGTGTAGCTATAGAGATTAAGACCGGGTCCTGCCTTCCTAGGGATCATGCATAATTGAATCATGTTCAATAGGAGGCCATTACAAAACAGAGTTGATTTGCAATGCTAATGTAGTGAAGACAGCTGTCACTGGGAATTAAATATGTTTATTGAAAGCCTGAATAAATGAGGCATCTATTCTCTCCTGCCTCTGCTGCTGCCCGCTTAAGAACACAAATGCATGTTACTGTCTCAATAACTAGCTCCATTTTTTGCCTTTTTTAGTTGTAGGAATAGGAGGACGAGTGGAAGGAGAAGGGAGTACCCATGGCAATAACCACAGCACAGTGTCCAGTATAAAAGGAAACAGACCAATGGGCCTTGTAGAAGTCTATTAGGGAAAATGACTGTAAGTTTATAAATATTATTTTTCCTTAATTCTCTCTGGATAAACTATGACACTCATGTACTACAAAACCGTACATGAAAAGTAGTAGATAATTGGAGTTATTTTGAGTGGGGAGGAAGGGGGGGTTCCATTCTGTCTCCTACACCAAAGGAGGGGCTTCCCTTGTCTTCAGGCCCAATCTATTCAGCAAATAGGAGGTTGAGCCCAAGGGGGATCCCTGCAATGGAGGATCTTAGCTAGTTCCCTCCCCTACTCTTCCACTCACCTGCTCTTCTTTTTGCCCCCACGCCCAACATACAACCAGTACTTGTTTATCCTGGCAAGGATCAAATGGAATTCATGCTGAAGCAAGTCTGTAGTTGCAGTTCTTGCCCCCACTATTACACCTTAACCATTTTCCATTTAATAATAGCTACTGATTTTAACTATTCCCTTCATTACTATGCTGCCACCTTCCTTTCTTTTCAGAGCCCAAAATTTCCTCACAAGGAATGCCTGGCTTAAATTGATTGACCTGAGGGTGTGGTTATACTATTCAAATAAATCAGATGATGGACTGGGATTTTTGAAGTCAGTTTAAAGTTATCTAGTAATCACATGGATTTGGGGTAATTTTCAGGCTGTATTAGATATTGGTCAGTGGGGCTACATGGGCTTTTAAAAATTTTAAACCAGTGTTATTTTAAGTTATTTCTTTTAAAGTGGGATAGCACTATTTCAGTATTACAGAGAGACAGTAATACAGTAATACAGAAAGTATTACACCCACAGACAGACAGATAGACAGACAGACAGATAGATCCTGTGTTATATAAAAACAAAGAGAAAAAAACATGATGTTAAATTAATAGATAACTTTATTTAAGCTTGAAACAAACCACTGTAATTGCAATATATTCAGTATTATAAGCAGTTGCTGATCTCAGACCTACAAAACAACAACAATATGATAATATTGGGAATTAATTATTGGCACATGCACACTGTGCCAATAATTAACATAAACTTATATTTTAGATTAAAATTTATATCTGTTAGTACCAGTTAGTGTACCCAGAGGTAAAGGGGGACCTGGAAATTGCAGAGAAATTAACTGACTTCTTTGCATCTGTCTTCACGACAGAAGACCTCGGGCAGATTCTGCTGCCCAAACAGCCTCTCCTGACTAAAGAATTAAATCAAATACAGGTTAAAAGAGAGGATGTTTTAGGTTTAATTGATAAATTGAAGATCAACAAGTCACTGGGCCCAGGTGGCATTCACCCAAAGGTTATTAAGGGACTGAGAAATGAAATTGTGGATCTCTTAATGGAAATATGCAACTTGTCTCTTAAGATGACCACAGTGCTGGAGGACTGGAGGATAGCAGATGTCATTCCAATTTTTAAAAAAGGAAGGGGGGAACCTATAGACCAGTTAGCCTTACATCTGTTCCATGGAAGATGCTGGAAAGCTCCAGATGGGAGAGGAAACACTCTTCTCCCTCTCACAAAATACCATAACTAGGGGACATCCACTCAAACTGAGGGTTGGGAGAGTGAGGATAGACAAAAATAATTCTTAACCCAGCATTTACACAGGATGTGTTGATGGCATCTGGCCTGGAAGCCTCCAAAAGAGGATTGGACAGCTTCCTAGAGGAAAAGTAGATCACAGGTTACAAACCATGATGGGGATGTGTAATCTTCAGGCTTAAACACAGGCTACTACAAAGGCCAGATACACGTGAGCGGTATCAGGAGACTGATATCTAGTCTCGTGTGCTCCCAGAGGCATTTGGCAGGCCCACTGTGAGATACAGGAATCTGGACTAGATGGGCCTTTGGCCTGATCGAGCATGTACGTAGACCTTGGCTAGATGGGCAGGATATAGGTAAGTCAAATAAATAAATAAACAAATCTTCAAGAATGCTTTGCTCAGTTGCCATAGCCCTTGATTTTGAGACTGGCACCAAGTTAATCCCTCCCACCATTGAGCAGCTTCCATCAAAAATAAAGAAGGTACTCCACTCCACCCTTTTCACTCTGTTGAACATCTTGAGAATCTTTTCTAGAAGGCTGGGGCACCTTCTGGGACAGGTTTTTGGTGGGAATGAAAGCTGAACAGGGAATAGAACAGGAGATGAAAATTCAGTTGTCCAAAGAGAAATTTATTTGTGTAGCCTTTGCCTTAAGTTCAGTTTCCTTCCTTGTCTTGTTTTTTTTCCTCTCCAATAATGTGGATTCAATTTCTTTTGACCATGTCTTTTTCTATTTCTTGGCTTTCCCTCCTTGCCTTATTGATAACATCCTAATTTCCAGCCTTAGATTCTGCTCCAAATAAATCACTTTGCTTTCGGTGGCTCTGTGGCTTTTAGCCACTGATATTCTTTTGGGCATCTTGGATGTTCACTTTTCTTGCCAGTTTCTTGCCCTTCTTGACACCTGGCCAACTTTCTAGTCCTAAACCAGCTTAAGTCATATTTGGGAATCTAGCTAAAACCCAGGCCTCTGCTATTTTGCTATCACAGACACTTTCAGGTAAACTCGTAAAATAAAATAAACTTCAACAAGGTCAATATTTTAAGTTTTCTCATATATAATTTGACTGCTATATGATTTGAAAGCTATTTAGCTGGGAACAGCTAAATAGAAGACATGCTGTGAATTTCTACTAGAATGCCTTTAATGGCTTTTGTGTTTCCATAGTTCCATTTATGGATTGATAGAGCCTTTCCCCCCTCGCTTCGTTTTTTTTTTTTAATCTTAGAAAAGAAAGCAGTCATTCTTTGCTTTTAGAAGTGTGTGGGTGCTGTGGGTGCCACCTATATAGTTATTCTGTTCAACCCTGATTATGTAAAAGTGATTTAGCTGCAATGCCTTCAGCCATTTGCTTCAGAGGAGCCTTGTTGTCTTTCGTGATCCTACTCCCAAGTTGTGGATTTGAAAACTGCAGCTGCGGTTTACTTCCTTAGTTGCCACTCTTCTCTACAGAATATTTTTAATGTAAAAAATTGTGAAGTGATTTTTCACTCGTTGCATGTTGTTTTCCCCATTTTATTGTATTTAAGAGGCCCAAATGACTTTGAAAATTATAGAGTTTCCTCACAAACTCTTACGAGAAATGTGCATTGAACTGCTTTTGAAAATGAAGAGCCACACCAAATAAAGTTTCATTGCTATCCCTAGGTTCTTTCTCCTCTAGCACAAGGAGGTTTCTTGTAGTGCTGAGAAATATATCCAATTGAAAAGTTATGTCCAAATTAGTGGTTCCCTTGTTGTTCTTGAGCTGAAACTCCCAGAAATGGCCAGAACAACTTGTGGTGAAGGCATCTGGGAATGGTATGGCAAGAACATTTGGGGACTGAAGTTTGAGAACCAATGGTCTAAAGTAGCTTTGTGGATACAGGGGCACATCCTGTTTCCTGCTATGTTCTGGAATTTTTAACGCATGCCATGGGGTTGTGTGGTCAGATACCCAATTAGAGTTGGTTGGATCTTTGGAGATAGACAAATATAGTGAATTGATTAGGTGGTATTTCTTTTCATTTAGTTAACTATTCCATTCTTCCTTCTTTTCCATTCCAATGGAGCTGCTACTCACTCTCAAACATTTTAGTTGTTGGGAGGGGTCCTTAGGCACCGGAGCCAAATATGGCCCTCTGAGGTTCCCTAGAGGGCCACATGTCCAAAACGATCCCTCTATTTGATAGGTCTGTGAAGTTTCTCAGTCATCCAGGTGAGGTTATCTGGAAGCTGAGTCATGGGAACTGGACTTCTTTTCTTGAGAGACCAGAACGTTTCACTGCTCATCCTAGCAGCTTCGTCATTCTGAGGGAAGTTAGTGGTGAGGGCTGGATCTTGCCACTAACTTCCCTCAGACTGACGAAGCTACTTGGATGAGCAGCAAAATGTTTTAGTCTCTCAAGAAAAGAAGTCCAGTTGCCATGACTCAACTTCCAGATACTCTATTGGAAAGTTTCCCAACTTCTGCATGGGTTCTCTTAGAGTTTTATACTAGAATATGATGGTCTCACCCATATTTTTTATTCTGTAAACTGCCCAGAGTCCCTCTGGGAAATGGTGCGGTATAAAAGTGTAATAAATACATAAATAAATAAATAATAAATTTGGTTTTGGACTCCCAAAACCATTGAAACACGATTTCTGAGGAGTCTCTGAAACTGAATTGGACCCTTGTCTTGAAAAAGATTACCAACTGTTATCATAAAGGATAGACTCATTTCTGCAGAAGTAGGTGATAGCTGAGTGACAGGTCAACAATTCTTCTGATTCCTCACTGACTTTCTAATAATGTCCTTCAACATCTCTGCTTCCTAACTTCCTGATTATGTGGCTTCATCCCAGTGGTGTAGCTGGAGTTTGGAGTGCCCGGAGACAAAGTCAGTTTTTGTGCCCTATCCTCCCCTCCCCCAACCGTGTCTCACCCACCCAGCAAGGGGGACCAGATCCTAGGGAAACAGTGGGAAAGGGGGAAAAGGGTCTCTCCTTCTCATGTCCTCTTTGTGGGTCTCCTTTCCAGTTAAGGGTCTCCTGTGCAAACTGCACAGTGTGAGGATAGCGCCAAGCAGGATATTTTTTTTTCAAGCATCACCTCTGTAGCACGCTTCCCCTCCTCCTTTCCCCCAGCTAAGGTTTGGTGATCGTTAGCCTGGGGAAAGGAGGAGAGGGAAGCAGGCAATGGGATTTTTTCCAAGCAGCACCTCTGTCGCACGCTTCCCTCTCCTCCTTTCCCCAGGCTAATGTTTGCCAAGCCTTAGTGGGGGTGGGGGAAGGAGGAGGGGGAGCAATTGATGGAGGTGCTACTCGAAAATCACCTGCTTCCCTCCTCCTTTCCCCCTGACTAAGGATCGTGTAGCCTTAGCAGGGTGAAAGGAAGACTGCTGGCAGGATGGCACATGGCTTCCTTCTCCTGCTCCCCCTCCAGGTGCCCCCAGATTGCTGCGTGCCCCGGGGCAAATGCCCTCTTCCACCCCTCCTTAGTTACGCCAGTGCTTCACCCATTTGATCCTCTTTGTTGTTCTCTCCAGTGTCTTTGTACTCCAGGCACCTGTGCTCTACTTTTGGTAGACTCCTGCCATGGTGGAAGAGTCTCCTGTCAGTCACAAATGCGCAACCTGGGGCATTGGGAAGTAGAGTAATTTAAGTCTTACCTTTTCGTATCTTGTTTCTTCACCCTACAGAAAGTCTGGAGACAGTGGAGTCTTTCTGAGCACTAAGCTTCAACTAGAGGCCGTCCTCCAGTTGTTATCAGCACAAGTCCTTTAGAATCAGCAAATATTCATCAGTCTTCTTATCTCTCTGACTGTGTTGTCTCTTTCCTTTCAATCCACTAAGATCCCTCTCCTAAAGTTGGGCCAGGTATCACTACCAGAATACTTGCGCCAAGCTAAAATATGGTCACCTTATGTAAATTAGGAATCTGGCTTTCACATCAATGTATTTTCTAAATAAATCTTGGTAACTGCAGTATTTTTACTTTAAGCTTAAGCCTCTGCCTGGTTTACTGCCCCAGATAACAAAGAAAGTAGATTTAATTGACTATAGAATCAGAATCAGAATCAGAATCCTTTTATTGGCCAAGTGTGGTTGGACATACCTGGAATTTGTTTTGGTAAATATGCTCTCCATATGTATAGAAGAAAATATAAGAATCCTATATTCAACAATAACAACACAGTAAAACGCAATATAACATATTATTTAAAATAATAATTATTCAACAATTTGATAGCACTTGGAAAGAAGCTATCTTTATATCTAGTTGTCCTAGCATGCAACTAGGTGTAGCTAATCTGGTATATAAACAGATTCCCCCCCCCACCAAAAAAAACCCAGGACATTCCCACAAAAACCAATATTAAAAATATAAAATACAAAATACCAGGGCCTTGTTTTCTTGCTTCCTTCCTTGTAATGGCCCCAGTCTAGTGCCAGTTAAAGCCAAGGATTCTGTAATGTTGCAGATATGATTAGTAGAAGAGAAGCAGTTATGAAATTGCAAACTCAGGCTACTACATTTTCATTGCTTCATGGTGCCTTTCTGCAAGAGTCATCTGAAAGACTTTTGTTCTTGAAATAGTAGCTCTCTAAAACAAATCATCCTTTCCATCTATTTTTAAAGAACTAAATAGTACATTTGAATGGAATATAGAGCCCAGTTCAGAATTTGTTTTGTTATTAATATTTGTTATGACTTCAAATCTATAGAGTTGATTACTAATATATTGAAAGCGGTTAGATTAATAATAGCTAGGAACTGGAAATCCAAACATGAATCATATTTGGACGAATGGTATAATCAAGTATGGAATATTGCCATAAATGATAAATTGACATGCAATTTAAAGATCAAGAAATGAGAGCTAAAAAGAGATGTGTTTTATGATTTATGAGGTAAATTAATATGTGCTTGTAAAGAGATAAAGGTAAAGCTCCAGCACGACAATCAATTCAGTTCTGGAGGACAGATAAATAATAAAGATTTCTCAAGAGGTCTCACTGGTGTAGGGAAGCACTGTTGTTTTGCATTTTGTATTTTTGTGTTTTGCTTTAGTTTGTAATTTGTCGTGTTGTTTTTAAATAAAAATTATTTTAAAAATAAATAAAAAAAACAAATCACCCTTTCTATGCAATAAGCCCTAGACTTTTATGTTTTTCGTTCTTCTCATACTTTGTTTTGTGTCAGAGGTAACTTCTTCCTATTTTAAAAGACAGTGTTGCACATGACAAACTGTGGTTTTGGAACAAGCTACATTCTATAACCACCATTTGATACTTTAACTGTCGTTAAAGCAAATCACACACTTTTGAATTTGAACATCATATGAAACTGTGGTTACTTTAAAAAGGAATTTTTTTTAGTTTTCAATTTTATTTGTTTTAATACTGTAAACCACCTTACAGTATTTCTCCTTTTAGGAGAAAGGTGGCATATTAATATTATAAATTAAGAACATAAGAACATAAGAACAGCCTTACTGGAACAGTATTCTGTCTCACACAGTGGCTGACCATTTGCTTCAGGGTATCCCAAGCAGATGTCTTCACCTGCTTACGATTCCCTGCAAATGGCATTGAGAGATATCCTACCTATCTCTCCAACCTGGAAGGAAAACAGCTTTTCCTTATCTACTTTGTCCATACTGTGTATGATTTTATAAACTTCAATCAGGACACCTCTTAAGTACCATTGTTCAAGAGTGAAGAGGCCCAGCTGTTGTAGCCTCAGATGGTAAGGAAGGTGTTCAAGTCCCCTAATTATTCTGGTTGTCCTCCTCTGCACTTTTTCCATTTCTATAATAGCCTTCTGGAGGTATGGTTATCAGAACTGTATCCAAAAAAGAAAAGAAAAGAAATTTTGTTCCATTTTATTTTTCATTTTTATTATTTATTTTGATAAGTGCTGATCTCAGCACTTGTTAAAATAAATGTTATACCACTGACCAGCCTCCCCATGCCAGCTGGTTGGTGGGAGAAAAAAACCCGCTGACTGGTCTCCCTGTGCGCCAACTGATTGGCAGGAAAAAAACCCACCACTGACCAGCCTCCCTGCGTGCTAGCTAGGAGGCAGGAGTTAAAAAAAAAAAAAAACCAAAAACCTGCTGACAGATCAAGCCGTTGTCCAAGAAGCCGGTCCAATGTCAGGAAACAGAGCCAAGGTCACAGATAGGAACATGGTTGCAAGTTCAAATGACGCGTTGCTCCCACAGAGAGCTCAAGGTAAGCTTGTCAGCTTTATCCCAAAACAGGGAACACATCCTTACTTCTGGAAAGGCTTCTGCTAGTACTCAGGGCTTCCCGACCTGATTCCCCGTCTAGCATCAAAGACCCTTTCCCTAGCTCTCCTGGTAGCACGTCTTTGCAGAATCCTGCTCATGGCCCTTCTAGGAGGAGGAGATATGTTTTCAGCTGAGTCATCAGACCCAGCTGCCTGCTGACTTGAGCTGCAAGGCTCCTCCAGCAGCTCTTCACCATTTAACCCCTCAGAGTCAGGTTCTGTGACAGGCAGGGTCCTGGCACTATCCCCCTCCCCATGGTCCCCCTCTTCCGATGGGCCAGGCCTATCAAGGTAACTGTCATGGAATTGTTGAACCACCTCAGGAGCATGCAAGTTGGACACAGGTTCTCATCAGGTCCATAACCTTCCCAGTCTACCAAATACTGCAATCCTCCATGGTGTATTTGAGAATCTAAGATTTGACGGACTTCATATTCTTCTTCTCCTTCTACTAAAATCGGTGGAGAAGGTTCAGGATTTGGTGGTCGGTTGGGGTCAGGGTCTGCAGCTGGAACCAAGAGGGATCGGTGGAATACTGGATGAATATGAAGGGAAGCAGGTAATTGCAGACAAAAAGCAACTGGATTGATTTGTTCTAAGATGGGATAAGGACCAATGAACCAAGGATCTAGTTTTCGGGATCGCCCAGGATGTCTCAGGTATCGAGTAGAGAGCCAAACTTTCATGCCTGGATTTAACTGTGTCCCTTCCTGTCTCTTCTTGTCCGCTGCTTTCTTATATACTTCCTTAGCATGGTCAAGTTGCTTGCTCAATAATTCCTGAATGCCATGGAGTTCTTGAATGTATGCATCCGCAGCTGGCACAGAGGTGGAAGGAAGGGTAGTTGGAAAATACTGAGGATGATAACCATAATTAGCCATGAATGGGGTCTGGCGAGTGGAAGAATGTACAGCATTGTTATATGCAAATTCAGCTAAAGGTAACAAATCTGCCCAGTCATCTTGTTGGTAGCATGTATAACAGCGTAAATATTGTTCTAAGGTGGCATTAGTGCGCTCAGTCTGACCATCTGACTGGGGGTGGTAAGCTGATGCCAGATGAACTTGTGTTCCTAGTGCCTTATGCATTGCTTGCCAGAAGCGAGAGGTGAATTGTGGCCCACGATCCGAAATGAGGTGTGCAGGTAAACCATGAAGTCTGAAGAGGTTTTGCAAGTAGTGATGAGCTGTTTCTGATGCGGTAGGGGATTTAGGGCAAGGAACGAAGTGGGCCATTTTGGTGAATAAATCCACGAAGACCAGGATGCAGGTAAACCCTTTTGAGCGAGGAAGATCCGTGATGAAATCTAAGGAGACAGCATTTCAGGGACCAGAGGGTGTTGGCAAAGGATGCAACAGACCCGAGGGTTTGGTCACACCATCCTTTGCTCGCCGACAAACTTCACTGGAACCCACTTATTGGGCAACATCAGCACGGACATGTGGCCACCAGAACTCCCTTGTGAGAAGATGCAGGGTTTTGTAAAGTCCAAAATGTCCAGCAGGTAAAGAGTCATGTGAGAGATGCAACACCTGGTTATGAAGAGGACCAGCAGGAACATATAACCGCCCTCGATGTAATAATAACCCTTGCTGTGCAGAAAACTCTCCATGATTCCCATTCTGGAGTTCCTGAAGATGTTGCTGAGTCCATGAATCGCGAGCTTGAGATTCACGGATTTCTTCTGCCAATCTGAGACATGGATTCGTGGCCGCGAACACAGAGGGAGGCAAAATGGGCGCCACTAATGTCTCTTTCACAGGCGCTGCATACTCAGGTTTTCTGGATAATGCATCAGCTTTTTTATTCTGAGCCTCAGGAATGTACTTGATCCGGAAATCGAACCGGGAAAAGAATAATGACCACCGGATTTGTCTCTGAGTCAATCGCCTGGCTGTTTGTAGATGTTCAAGGTTTTGATGATCAGTCAATACTTGAACAGGGTGTCGAGCTCCCTCGAGGTAATGCCTCCATACCTCAAAAGCCGTTTTGATGGCCAGCAGTTCACGCTCCCAGATAGTATAATTCTTCTCTGCAGGTTTTAACTGCCGAGAGTAATAGGCACAGGGACACGGGGTTTGGGAGGGATCATCCTGTTGAGATAGCACTGCTCCCAGAGCAACGCTAGATGCGTCAGCCTCCACTATGAAGGGTAATTGTGGATCAGGATAACGGAGCAAGGGTTCCGAGGTGAAGCGGGTTTTCAAAGTAGAGAAAGCCTCTTCTGCTTCTGGAGTCCACCAGAAAAGCTCTTTGGGCTGAAGGAGACGGTTTAAAGGTGCAGCAATGTTGGCGTAGGCAGGAATAAACTGGCGATAGTAGTTGGCAAAACCGAGGAACCGTTGCAAATCCTTATGGTTTTGTGGTCGCTGCCAGGACAACACAGCCTCTACTTTCTTAGGGTCCATGCGGATTCCCTGGGGAGAAATAATATGCCCCAGGAATTCACCTTCCTTAATGTCAAACTCACATTTTTCCAGCTTAGCATATAGTCTGTTTTTCCGGAGACGCTGCAAGACCTGACGAACATCTTGAACATGCTGAGCTGGGTCAGTGGAATAAATCAGGATATCATCTAAATAAATGACCACACAACGATCTAGTAGATCATGGAAAATGTCATTCATCATCCGCTGGAATACACTGGGTGCGTTTGTCAGTCCAAAAGGCATTACTAAATGTTCATATTGACCGTACCGGGTTCAAAATGCGGTTTTCCACTCATCTCCCTTACGGATACACACCGAATTATACGCCCCACGAAGGTCCAGCTTGGTATAACACTTTGCCCCTTTTAACCGGTCCAAAAGTTCAGAGATTAGGGGTAAAGGGTACCGGTCCCAAATAGTGATCTTGTTTAATGCCTGGTAATCATTACAAGGAAGAAGCTCCCCTCCCTTCTTCTTTACAAAGATCACCGGTCCGGACAATGGTGATTTGGAAGGGCGTATAAACCCACGTCGAAGATTCTTGTCTAGGAAAGCCCTCAAAGCTTCTAACTCAGTTCGCACATAGGATAGACTCGTCCCACAGGGAGGGGTGCCCCAGGTATCAGATCAATGGCACAGTCATAGGGCCGATGTGGAGGTAACTTGTCAGCCCCCTTTTCCTCAAATACATCCGCAAAGTCTTGGTATACCTGTGGCAAGACAGGGTCAGATGTAGCATGGGCAGCTGCCAGGATGGTAGAAGAAATTTTCTTTGAGCAAGGAACCTTGAAGTACAATTCCCCTTGCACCCAATCCACCAATGGGTTATGAGCTCACAACCAGGAAAGTCCCAAGACAAGAGGAAACCAGGGCATCCGAGTTATATTAAAGCAAATCTGCTCATTGTGGTCCATTATCTGATGAGTAAGTGGACAGGTTTCCTGAGCTATCGGCCCAGAATGAAGTAACCGACCCTCAATGGATTCTACCAGCAAAGGAGTTTCCTTGTTCTGTACTGGAATCCGATGGCACCACACAAACCCAGCATCCACAAAACAGTGAGCTGCCCCAGCATTTACCATAGCATACAAACGTACTTTCCGGCCATCAGGAAGCCCTAGAGTTACAGGTACTAGGAAAGGTCCTTGGGGCGTGATGGTATTATCTGGGAACCCCTCGGTATGCTCCATTCCTGTGGGTTCCTTCAAGGATGGAGCTGCCCTTTTACTGCTGAAGAGGTAGCAGCACTTACTGAGGAGCGCTGCCAAGGGGAAATGGAAGTGAAATGTCCTCCTCCTCCACAGTACAGGCAGAGATTATGAGAACATCGTCTTGCCTTTTCCTCTGGGGTGAGGCATGGTCAAGCAGCTCCCAGTTGCATAGGTTCTGGATCCTTTCTGCGGGTTTCACCGGATTGCAGATTAGGCACAGCTGGCAGAGGTTGCTGGTTGTAATTCTTGCCTCGGGAGAGGTGACGGCTTTTCAGGCGTCCATCTATCCTGAGACACTGGGTAATGAGTTCCTGTAACGTGCTTGGTTGTTCCTCCCTAGAGAGTTCATCAAGCACTTCATCTGCCAATCCTTCCATATACTGAGAAAGTGCCAGTTCGTTCCAATGCAGATCCTGTGCTATCAAAAGGAACGCAGTGGTGTAGTCAAACACTGAATCTTTGCCCTGTTTCAGAGGTCTGAGTCTCCTGATGGCAGTAGCAGCCTGCACGGGGTTCTGAAAAGCTGAAGAAATGTGATTCAGGAAAGCCTGATAATTATCCAGTAGAGGTGAGGCACTGAGGAGTAAAGGAGTAGCCCATTTAGCAGCCTGTCCTTTCAGCAAACTGATGATAAAGCAGACCTTAGACCTCTCAGTAGGAAATTCTTGAGCAAGCACCTCAATAAACAGCTTGCATTGAGCCAAGAATGCAGGGAATTCCTCTAACTTGCCTTCAAACCGGCCAGGAAGCAGCAAAGGGCAACGGGGCTGCAACCCAGCTGGTGCTGGAGCTTGCTGCAATTGAACAATTGCCTGAGACAAAAGCAGCACTTGGTTTTGCAAAGCTTCCAGCGGTGTCATCCCAACAGCTCCCTCCTCTTCCATTCTGCTTGAAGAAGTTTGGGTGGGAGCAAACTGTCAAGCCCCGCACACAGAGCACACACACAAGCAGGGTTCAGTTCTTTGCCAAGATCTTTAGTGGAAAACCAGGCAAGTTCAAGTCCTATGCTAACAATCAAGTGCCAGATAAATAACATAATCCAACTCCCAGCAATTACCAGTCCAAGTCAAAACCAGAATATCTCACGGAAACCAGATGCCAAACCCAAGGGAACAGATCAAGCCGTTGTCCAGGAAGCCGGTCTGAAGTCAGGAAACAGAGCCAAGGTCACAGACAGGAACGTGGTTGCAAGTTCAAATGACTCATTGCTCCCACAGAGAGCTCAAGGTAAGCTTGCCAGCTTTATCCCAAAACAGGGAACACACCCTTACTTCTGGAAAGGCTTCTGCTAGTACTCAGGGCTTCCCAACCTGATTCCCCATCTAGCATCAAAGACCCTTTCCCTAGCTCTCCTGGTAGCATGTATTTGCAGAATCCTGCTCATGGCCCTTCTAGGAGAAGGAGTTGAGCTGCAAGGCTCCTCCAAAGCAAAAGCAAAGCAAAGTGTTCTGCTTATATACCACCCCATACCACTTTAAGTAGTCTCTGGGCAGTTTACAGTTTCATTACAGTATGCAGGCTACACATTGCCCCCACCCCAGCAAGCTGGGTACTCATTTTACCGACCTCGGAAGGATGGAAGGCTGAGTGAACCTTGAGCCTGCTACCTGGGACTGAACCCCAGGTCGTGAGCACAGTTTTACCTGCAGTACAGGCATTTAACCACTGTGCCAACAGCTCTTCGCCATTTAACCCCTCAGAGTCAGGTTCTGTGACAGGCAGGGTCCTGGCAACTGAGGCATACTGGGCTGACACCTTCATTGAGCTGTCCACCAGGACACCAAGGTCTCTTTCTTGGTTTGTTGCACAGAGTTCAGACCCCATCAATTTATAAACATAATTGGAGTTTTTGCCCCAATGTGCATCACTTTGCACTCACTAATGTTGAAGCTCATCTGCCACTGGTTTGCCCACTCCCCCAGTGTCAAGAGATGCCTCTGGAGCTCCTTACAATCTCTGTTTTTACTACCCTGTATAATTTAGTGTCGCCGGTCAAGTTTTGCTATCTTGCTATTTACTTCTACTTCTAAATGATTTATGAAGAGGTTGAAAAGCAGGGATCCTAGTACTAAACCTTGGGGGACCTCATTCTGTACCTCCCTCCACTTGGAGAAGTGTCCATTTAGTGCTACCCTCTGTTTCCTGTCACTTAGCCAGTTGGTGATCCAGGACAAGATCTGTCCCTTTATTCCATGACTGGAAAGTTTATTCAAGAGCATTTGGTGTGGGACCTTGTCAAAAGCCTTCTGAATGTCCAGATAAACAATGTCAACTGGATCTCCCTTATCCACATGCTTGTTGACACTCTCAATAAATTCCAACAGATTAGTGAGGCATGATTTGCCCTTGCAAAAGCCATCTTGGCTCTCCTTCAGCAGTGTCTTTTCTTCTATGTGCCTATTAAATTTATCTTTTAGGATGGTTTCCATCACTTTACCTTGGGCACATGTCAAACTGACCGGTCGGTAATTTCCTGCATCACCTCTGGATTCTTTTTTGAAGATTGGTATTACATTTGCTAATTAAAAATGGATTATCTCTATCTCTTGCTGTAACATATGAAACTGAATGACTTGGAAGCTTATTACTCTCTAAATCTTATTCATGTGAAATGTAGCCATGGTTTATTGCTATTTCTCAATACACCCAATGTAATATCTGTGGGCTGACTCAGAATATATGATCCTTCTAGATAATAACTGTGTCTTCAACTGATCAGTTCCATCAGCCATATCAACGTATTCTATATCAATATCCATATCAACCAATGTCATTCATATACAATTATTTTCAGTGCAGTTTCCATGTTGTAACTAAGTATAGTGTAACTAAGTGAAAAGGAATCAGGTGATCAGCATTTGCAAACAAATACTGCTTGTGCTATCCTGAGTCGATTGTGTTGATAATATTGGTTAACAACATTGACTTCTTTCTCTATGGGAATGGATTTAGACATATATATATATATATATATATATATATATATATATATATATAATCCAAATGTCTCATGCTTTGTGAAACTGGCCAATTTAAAACTAAATATTTAATAATTTTAGAGCTATCAATTGGCTTGTTAAATATAAGTAGAGATGGCTGGAGATTGGTCTTTGATCTTGTTAACTTACTGGAAAGCAAATGTTCATATTGCCCAACAAATACTCTCTTATGACTAATTGTGTAATTTAGTGTGACCCAATTTTAGGCAAGATAGGATGAAATAAAGAATCAGAAGTCACTTTTCTGGAGAGTGTATATTAAAACCAATTCTGCCTAACTCTGGTAATTTTGCACAGAGTTTATGTTCTTTCCATGTGCGGCCTACTGCTGCACATTCATCCACATAGAAATGGCTCTTTTAGTTACAGTCACATGCTGGGTTGACATCTGGACTCTTTAAAGCTAAGTGGGTCCCAAACCACAAAATGCAAACAGATGCATATGATTGTTGCAAAGAACAAAGCTACAAACAGTATCCCTGACACAGTACTTGAGTGGGTCTACATCATACGGAGGCCTGAGAATCAGCATGATGCTCACAGAACCCATCCCTGCCACCGGTGGATGTCACCAGGAGCAAGAGTCTGCCGGAGATTCAATTCTATTGATTCAATTCTATAGAGGTGCTATTAAATCTATTATCTGTTCCTCTATAACTGTCTGGTTTAGTTCTGCGACTAAGCAGGACAGATATAGACTTCAAAGGACAATTGGAACTGCAGAAAAAATTATTGCTACTAATCTGCCATTCATTGTGGAATTGTATACCACACGAGCTAAAAAGAGGGTGATGAAAATATACACAGATTCCACACATCCTGGACATAACCTGTTTCAATTGTTACCCTCAGGGTGACGTTTTAGGGCATTGCATACTAGGACAACTAGATATAAAGAAAGTTTCTTTCCAAGTGCTATCAAACTGTTGAATAATTAATGTTTTCTTCTCTTCTTTTAAATAATAGGTTATATTGTATTGTTGTACTGTGTTTTTATTGTTGACTATCTGATTCTTATATTTCCTTTTATATCGAGAGCATATTTTACCAAAACAAATTCTGGGTGTGTCCAACCACACTTGGCCAAGAAATGTATTCTGATTCTGAGACCTTATGAGTAAATGGTCACTCCGTGGTTCCTTGTCATTGGAGAATGAGGCTGGGCCTTCAGCTTCTCAGAGAACGCAGACAGTGCCTTCACCCTCAGCTCCCTTGAAGGGTATTTTTCAAACATTTAAGGTGGGGTCACATGCACATCTGCCTGTGGCCCATCCAAATACCCCACACCACCCCTTGTAAGGTTTCAATAAGAATTGTGCCAACAAACTCATTGTGCCCAGGTGTACCCAACTGTAAACGCCTCCCTCATGCCCAGACCACAGTGAGGTGGGATAGCCCCACCAGACCCTGCTTAAACACCTGTGCAACAGGAACCACAGAAGTCTGCTTTAGTTTGTCTGCTCACAGCTCTGCCTCCCTGAGCTCTGACAACCAATGGGAGGCCAGCATGAAGGATGCCCAAGTATTGTAGTTCCCGGTGTCCCCATTGTTGTGTCGGGAACTCAAGGAGGATCCCCTGCAGTCCTGTGGTCCTGCATGGTCTCTCATGGCCAAGGTTATCATCCCAGACAAAACAATCGGGCACACCAGGTAAGGTTTGATCCTCAAGTCTCAGGAAATGTGGCACTGCTCATCTGGCAAGCTTAGGCAGTCACTCCTGGAGACTGATGATTCCCTCCATCCCTTCCTATATATCTGCCTATGTTGACTAAGGGGGAAAGACAAAATAATGTCCATGAGTGGAGACAGCCACAGAGATTCCCCTCTATGCATCTCTCCCTTCCAGCTGTGAGGAATAGCAGGACATAGAGTTGTTCAGTGCCATCATACCAATAAAATTTATTAGTCTTTAATTTATCACAACACTTTCAGGATCATACTATTCTGTATCCTTACAGATATAGCCCACTAGTCTGTTTTTGGTTTATAACATGTTTTTGACATAAACATACACCATGCTTTACAAAGTAACAGTAGATCAGCTCGCTGTGGATGATGGGGGCAATAATTGCCCAACACATCTGGAGGTACCAGGCAGGGAAAACTTGTTTATGGAAAGTTCTATGTTGCATTTTCGAATTGTATGGTTCCAAACTTTGAGTCCCAGTCCCAGATATTCTTGGAGTGTAATTCTCAGAAATCTTCACCGTTAACTATGCTGGCGAAGGCTTCTTGGAAGCCTGGGGACTTATGGTTGGGAAACGTTGCTCTAATTGATATAAGCCACCATCATCCTTACAAGCTTGGGTTGTATCTGTAAGTTCCCTATTCAAACCATCACCACCCTCAACACTCATGATGAGCTGTATGTGGGAGATTCTCAAGCACCAGAAGATCACATCAGTGTCAGGAGTCTTTCCCTGAGAGAGTAGATTTCTAGATAGAGAGAATATGCCCTTATACCCAACAGTGGTAAAATATATGGTTGTGCCCTGCTATTTTAAATGAGATTTAAAAGGAATAGTCACTGTAGCTATTGGGGGAAAGTCTGTGGATCATAGCTTGATTTATAATTTTATAATAATTACATAAAATTGTATGTAATTTCAAAATGAATTATATCCAGACACAAACCCCATTTTAGTAAACTCATTAAAGAATTTCACTTCACTTCTCCCACATGCATGTGTGTGTAAATGAAATACACTCCCCCTCTCCCCACTTCACAAACAACCAGCCGTCCTCAGTATGTGTATAGAAACATACTAATATAAATTAATGCCTTTAAAAATCACTGTAAACTCTGTTTTCTGTAATTATAACAAGCCCTAGAGTTTTAACCATGCAATAGTAATTTTTCTGGCCTACTTGCCATTATTGTCCTTTTGATTTTTTAAAAAAGAAACTACATCTAACTTGAGCAAACAATGTTAAGTGGAGAAACATATGTGATTAAATAGCCTGTAATTATGTCTTTAGTCATCTGTTAGCATCACAAGGCTTCTTCTGCTAGTATGACCAGAAAAAGTGACCTAACTGATTTCCCCAGCAGCTTTGCCAGAGACTGATGTAGAATAGATGGCCTTATTAAGCAATCAAAAAAAAAAAATCAGCCATTACAGTGGAATAGTAATCAGCAGTGTTTATACTATTCACACACTTGCCCCACAATACACAATCAGGCCCATGAATTCTGCTAATTGGGTACCTTCTGCATCCAGAGGTGCCTACTATAGGAGATAAAAGGGACTTGGAAATTAGTGTTTGCGGTAATTAGTTTCTGTATAAAGACTTAGCCCAGTTGACGGAAGCCCTGATTCAGACATAGATTATTTTAGCAACTATGGCATTCAAACGTCCTGTCATTATTCAGGGTAGAATCACAAACTTAATTTCTACTTGCTTTCCCCTCCCCCTGGTACTTAGTTTGAAATGATGTGTCCAACTAAAAGCTATTTATTTTCTGTTTCCTTATTTTGCAGTATCAAATATTTCTCTGCTGTTGTTTTGCATATAACCATTAGCGAAGGACATTATATATATTTCTCCTAGGGTTGTAACTAGGGTGGAGACAACTGGGGTACTAACTACTGGAGACTTGCACAAAATCTAGAGGTGAATCTACCAGGAATGTTACTGTTGTTTATTTATATGCTGTCTCCCACCCACCCCAGGACCCAAAGTGGCAGACAACACTTGAAATCATGCAAGTTTAAAATACTATACAAAGCTATATATTGAAAACAATTAAACATTAGTCCAAATTAAAAACAAAACAAAAACAAATTTGAAAACATTTAGAAAAGCATTTAAAATAATCTAACTAGAATGTTTGTTTATTTATTTTAGAGTATATTTACCCTGCCTTTCTCCTTGGAAAAGGACCCAAGGTGGCTTTGGCTTACAGTAATGAGTGATAATATACAGTCCACTACAATTAAGACATGTTCAAGTATTGAGAACAAGAAAATGAGGGATTACAGCATTAATAGACAGACAACATTACATTAAAGCTACAGGGTTATAAGTAGTTATAAACACAAGGTCTATATGAACCTATAGATTCATATAAAAGACACATAATAGGTAGTCCATCATTCAGGGAAAGCTTGCCTTTTTCTGTAAGGACAACGGAGATGAGGCAGTCCTGGCCTCCAGTGGGAGGGAGTTCCAGAGTCTGGGCGCAGCAGCTGAGAAGACCCTTTCATGGGTTCCCACATACCTGTGAGGGTGGCGGGATGGAGAGAAGGGCCTCTCCTAATGACCTTAACACCCGAGTCAGTTCATACTGTGAGATTCGATCTTTGAGGTAGATAGGACCTAGGTCATATAGTGCTTTGTAGGTCAAGGTCAGCACCTTGAATTGTGTCCAGTAGAGGATTGTTTCCTAGACACAGTACTTAACTGCTTAAATGCCTGCCTGAAAAGTAAGATCTTTGCCTGTCAACAGAAGGGAAAGAGGAACAAGGTTAATCTGGTTTTTCAGGGCAGTACCTGGGAGCAGCCACAGAGAAGTCCCTCTCTCCTGTCCTCGCCAAATGAGCTTTGGAAGGTGGCAGGGGTGGAAATCAAGAAGCTCTATAGCATACTGAATTGGTCCCATTAAGTGACTGCCAATGGTGTTGTTATAATAAGAGAATTCCATGCTCCCTGTACATAGTGCAAGACAGCAATCTGGCTGCAGCATTTGGAACCAGATGAAGTTCAAAGCACACAGAGCACATTGTAGTCACCCAGGTGAGATCTAGGGAAAATGAATGGTCACACAGCTTTTAGTCCCATTCATTTTACTCCCCACAACCTTCTTTTTTTAGAAAGCAGGAAAATCCTCTTTATTTTGTGTGGGAATTATCACATTTTGCTTTTTTTTTCTTGGTAGTGGCTCATGCTCCTACCTCTGGAGTGGGAGGTGATGACATTTGCACCAGATGGCAAATTTTCTTTCTTTCTTTCTTTCTTTCT
>JAHTLZ010000016.1:14368987-14379106 GCA_023846285.1 Phrynocephalus versicolor | reverse complement strand
ATAGTCTCCATCTCAGAACTGCAGAGGTGAGAGATCCTATAGAATAGATCACCAATTCCAACCCCTATCAGAGAGGCACAGTGCGGAATCAAACTCCCAACCTCTGGCTGGTTCTGCAGCCAGATACCTAAACCACTGATGTATCCCACAGGGTTGTCCTTTGTTCTGCTCCAATAGGGCTGTTTCTTTATTCTGCTTCCACAAGGATATGTATTATTACAGGTAACCAGAAGGGATCTCTCTGGCATCATGAAGACTGAGACAAGCACAGTGGTACCTTGTATAAAGGAATTAATTAGTTCCAAATGAAATTCTGTTAAGCAAATTTTCCTTTATACAAATTTCCCTTAGGAATGCATTGAAAACGGAGTCATCCCTAATCACGATCCTTTTTATGTTGTACGGATTCGCCCCATAGGCAATTCTGTTAAGCAAATTTCCCCTATCTCTAGAATTTTTTATGTTGTACAGATTTTATGTTATACAATCTGTTTGTTATACAAGGGTCCACTGTATATTTACCCTATGTTTTCACTGAGAAACCTGCTGAGGGGCATTTTGGTGGGAAGAATTCTGTATGCAATGGTATTTTCTAGTTAACCAAAACAGAAGATTTACAATGTGAGTGGGGATCTGCTTCTAAGCATGTCAAAAGCTTTTTACACATAGTTCCTCGAGTTACCCCACTGAGTTCCAAATCACCTTTAGATTTGTCCTTTTCTTCTGCTGAGTGAAAGGTGGGATGATTCTTTGATCTTCGTTTCCAAAAGCTTATGTTGAGTAGCATCAGGGTAATCCTTCCATTCTAATCCATTTTAAAAATACCATTTTGGTGAAAGAGGGCAGCAATAGGAAGTCCATTTTTTTAAAAAATGTATCAAAACAGCATCTTTCTCACATAGCCTTCGAGAGGATTTTGATTCTTGTGACCATTACTTCATAGTCTGTCTGTTCACTCCATTTATTTGGCAGAGCAGGTAATAAGCAGCGAATGCACCTGATGGCTGTGCAGGTTTGAAGGCAGGGTAGGGGCAAGAAATCAAGTCAAGTGCTCCTTCGAAAGGGATGGCAATACTTTTAAAGCCGCTACATGTCATTCTTTGAGACATTCCTGTTCCAAAGAGTGCACCAAAGGACACCAGTTAATGCCCCTCCGATTATCAAGGTCAGCTTTCTGCTCTTAAGTATCATTTGTCCAGCTGTAATCAGCAGCCCAGAGGTAATCATTCCTTTCAGAGTGAAATGTTTTATTTATTTATTTATTTCAACTTCCTCCAGCCCACCATACACCTCACCTTAATACTGACCTTCTGCCAGCCAGGCAAGTTTCCTGTTTGTACAACTGGTCCTGTGTTGCTTTGGTTGGTGGGTGAAGAAATCAAATGCATTAATTTCACAGCTAGGTATTTCATTTGGTCTACTTCAGCCATTCCCAGCCTTAGGTCCCTAGATATTCTGGGACTACAACCCAGAAATCCTGTCCAGCACTGCTAATGGTGAAAGCTTCTTGTAGTTTTAGTCCATCTGGCGATCCAAGTCCAGTCTATTGATTATGCGATTTTACCAAAGTCACACTAGGCCGTGGTCACACGTGGGTTTCGATCCTGATCTTCTGAAGGTCCGGCTTTTCCTCTTCGTCCCATCACGTGATTGAATAAGTGGGACAGGAGTTCACATGTCAAAAGCTGTTTTTTATTTTATTTTAAAGTGCAGTTCAGCCCCCTTGGCCAGCAGGTGAAAAAAACGGACCACTTGGCTGGGGGAAAGGAAAACTTGTAGGACTGGATAGAGCTTCCTGTTTCTCCGAAGGTGAAAAGCAATTAAAAAAAACATAGCCGATCAGCCCCAGGAACAGGCGGTCGGTGCTATGAAAAAAGAAAGAAAAAGAAACCCGGATCATCTGCATGGTCCCATGGCGTCTGCCTCCTTAAAAGCTGGATTTTCAAAGTGAGGCAAAAATTTCCCTACCTCTTGGGTGAGTCACAGAAACCTTGCTTCAAGGGGCATTACCAGGTTTTCTTTTTTCTTTTTTTTCAAAAAGCCCGGTGGCCGTGGGGACGGCATTTTTAGACACGGGTTATCTGGTAATTTAAACTGCTTTTAAAGGTAAAAGCTTGCAAAGATTTTGGGCTAGAAATCAGCCTGAAAAAAAAACACAAATAATGGGCCAGAATGTGGACTCTCCTCCTTGCATTACAATTTCTGAAAAAGAACTGGAAGTTGCCCATGACTTTGTGTATCTTGGCTCAAATACACTCTCACTAGAGTCTGAGCTGAATAAACGTATAGGTAAAGCAGCAACTATGTTTTCCAGACTAACAAAGAGAGTATGGCTCAATAAGAAGCTGACAGAACATACAAAGATACAGGTCTATAAAGCTTGCGTACTGAGCACACTTTTGTATTGCAGTGAGTCTTGGACCATCCATGCCCGACAGGAAAGAAAGCTTAATACCTTCCAAATGCGCTGTCTTAGGCAAATATTCAACATTACCTGGCACGCCAAAGTTCCAAATAGCATAGTCCTGAATTGAGCTGGAATCCCTAGCATGTACACCTTACTGAAACAGCAACGCCTACGCTGGCTTGGACACATTGTAAGAATAGATGACGGTCAGATCCCAAAAGATCTTCTATACGGAGAACTATTGCAGGGAAAGTGCCCCAGAGGGAGACCACAGCTGCGGTATAAGGATATTTGTAAGAGGGACCTGAAGGCCTTGGGAATGGACCTCAACAGATGGGAAACCCTGACCTCTGATCGCACTGTCTGGAGGCAAGAGACACAGCATGGTCTACATAAATTTGAAGAGGCATTTGTCCAACAGGCAGAGGAAAAGAGGCAGGCACGGAAAGAAAGAAACTCAAGGACTGGGCAAGAAACAGTATATATCTGCCCCCAGTGTGGTAGAGACTGCCATTCCCGAACTGGTCTATTTAGTCACACATTTAGGATCTCTACTCCAGGCATGATACCATAGTCTTTCGAGACTGAAGGATGCCAATGCCAATGCTCCCAGACTACCTTCAATCCTCTTCCCTCATTTTCATTTTCCTCTAAATCCAAAAGTATCTTATATTATTTTACTCACACTGCCTTTCACTACATCTTTTTTTTGAATATCTTCATACAACACTAAGAACTGTAAATATTTTATATATTCTCTACTTTTATTGTGTTTTTTAATGCAATCATGAGTCCATTTTTCTAATTTTACATAATTAAACCAAGAAATAGCCATATATTGCAAAACTTCTTTCATTTGTTCCTTCAATCTTATTTTACCCATCCAGTCCTTCAACCTAACCACTTGTTTTTCCATAAATAATTTTATAAAAAACTTTTAAATTTGCAGGGAAGTCCTCTATTTCAGTCACTAATTTTAATGGTGAATAATGAACTTAGCATAGATCGAAGAAAGGGACTATTAATCTTACTTATTTTTCATTTTTAATAGTGCCAAGTAAATATTTTTCAATATTATCTTTTATCTCAGATGATTCAAATTCCCACCATATTAACTTTCTTGGATTATATATAGTTTCCCCAATAAACCTTAATTTATTTGTCAAATAATAATTTTTAACATTTGGTAAACCTATACCTCCTCTATTTTGAGCTCTATACCAACATAGAATAGAGCTTTTATTGTCATTATGCATATGCAAGATATGCACAACGTAATTAGAGTGCTGTTCCACTACACACTCTAAACAAGGAACCATACAAAACACATAAAACACATAAAACACCATACAAGATATTAAAAACTCTTAAAATCGCTTACAAAATTTAAAACACTACTTAAAAACTGATTAGGATGTTGCTAAAAGTGTCGTGTTTCACTTGGATACTGCTCTGGGATAAAAACTGTTCTTTAGTCTATTTGTCCTTGACCTAAGAGTCCTATATCTCCTGCCAGACAGCAACAGTTCAAAAAATTGGTAGCCAGGATGTGAAGGGTCTCTCAGAATTCTAGATGTCTTCCTTAAGCATCTGGAGTTGTATAATTCTTCCAAAGGAGGAAGAGGAGAGCCCACTATCCTCTCAGCAGTGTTTATAACCCTCTGGAGCACCCTTCTATCTGCCTCTGTGCAACTGCCGAACCAGACACAGAGGCAGTAAGTGATAGTGCTTTCTATAAAGCCCCGGTAGAAGGTTACCAAGTTTCTTAGACAGTTGTTCCCTTCTGAGAAGTCTCAGAAGATATAATCTCTGTTGGCCCTTCTTAACCAGTGCTTCAGTGTTGGCACTCCAGGTCAAATCCTCCTGTAGAATGACTGCTAAGAACCTACTGTCCGTCACCTGCTCTACACAAACTCCATCAATAATCAAGGGCTGAGTGTCTGATTTCCTTTTTCAGTAGTCCACTATAAGCTCTTTGGTCTTATTGATATTTATTATCAGATTGTTAGTTCTGCACCACCGTAGCAGCCGATGCACCTCCTCTTGGTAGGCAGACTCATCTCCACCAGAGATGAGTCCCACTACTGTTGTGTCATTGGCAAACTTGATGATTTTATTTTCAGGATGAGTATGAGTGCAGTCAGAGGTGTAAATACTGAACAATAGTGGGCTCAGCACACAGCCCTGGGGAGTACCCATGTTGAAAGTGTAGGCTGACAACATGTGGTCACCCAATTTGACCCTCTGTGAGCGATTTGATAAGAAATCCATGATCCAGGCACAGATGGAATGACAGAAACCAAGGTCCTTAAGTTTAGATATCAGCTTGTGGGGTATAATTGTATTGAAACCAGCGCTAAAGTCCACGAAGAGCATCCTTACATAGGTCCCCTGCAGCTCCAGATGGGTAAGAGCTGTGTGCAAGGTGATATCTATAGCATCTTCCATGGATGTATTTGCTCTGTAAGCAAACTGATACAGTCACCCCCTGCCGATCACGGGGGTTAGGGACCCACCCCACCCGCGATGCATGAAAATCCACGATATGCGGAAGTGGGTGGAGTGGGGCCTGGGGGCGGGGGGGGGCGATCACGTGCCTGTCTGAGGCTTCTCGGAGGAGCGAGGGGGCGGCGCGGAGTGACCCGATCGCCCCCGCCGCCCCCTACGGCTCTGAGGCTCCTCAGAGGAGCGCGGGGGCCATGCGGAGTGACCCAATCACCCCCGCTGCCCCCCCGCACAGCTCTGAGGCTTCTTGGAGGAGCGTGGGGGTGCGGAGCGACTCGATCGCCCCCCCACCACCACCCCCGCGGCTCTGAGGCTTCTCAGAGGAGCACGGGGGCGGCGTGGAGAGACCTGATCACCCCCCCGCCGCCCTGCACGGCTCCAAGGTGCAGGTACTGTGATCCCGCGATGTAGTGGGACCGTAGTACCTGAACCGCAAAATGGCAGGGGGTGACTGTATTTATCAAACGTGCCCGGGAGACAAGAGATGATATGCTGGTGGACTAATCATTCCAGACACTTCATTAAAATGGAGGTAAGTGCCACTGGTCTATAATCATTTAAGCTGTTAATAGATGGCTTCTTTGACAGTGGAACAATAATCGAGGCCTTCAGACAAGATGGAATAGTTGACTGGGCTAAAGACTGGTTAAAACTTTCAGTAAAAACTCCAGCCAACTGGTCTGTGCACTCCCTAATCACCCGACCAGAAATGCCATCAGGTCCTGCAGCTTTCCTTGGGTTCACAGTTTCTCAAGATGTTTCTCACTTCCCATGCCTCAACAAGAAGGAAGGGGCTAAACTGTGCTGATGGCTGTAATGTAAATATCTCTGTTTGTTCTGTCTCAAATCTAGCAATTTTTTTATTTATTCTAGGTTTTTTAATCTTCATTACAATAACTATTAATAAAACCTTGCCAAAATTAATATCATCTAATGTTAACTGTACTGGTAGCATCATAAACAGGAAATTAATCTTTGCAAAATTTTCATTTTCATCAGTGGAATCCTTCCAAACTACGATAATTTCAAACTAGAATATTCTTATATTTTATTCTTAATTTCTAATTTATGTGTATTCTTTACCAAATGTATACCTAAATATCTAATTGATTTACTTATCTTACACCCATATTTTTCAACAATCATTTCTTCCAACCTATTACAATTAAACAACATTATTTGTGATTTTTGCCAGTTTACACGTAAACCAGTTATCAGTCGAAATCAGTCCAAATGATTTTTAATTCTATTCAAACTCTCAATCGGGTTTTTAATTATCAATAAGGAATTATCTGAAAATATGTTTATCTTTACTTCATATTCCATACCCAATCCAGTAATTAAATTATCATTCCTTATTGCATTTGCAAACATTTCAATCATTAAGCAAAATAGTACCGGAGTGAGAGGGCAACCTTGTCTAGTGCCTTGTGTCAAAGTTATTTGGTCTGTTATCCCATCATAAACTATTACCCTGGGTGTATTATCAGTATATAACTGATCTATCATACCTCTAAATTTCTCACCAAACCCCCAGTTCTTTATCACAATCTTTAAAGTTGGCCATTCTACACAATCAAAAGCTTTAAATATATCTAATGACAAAATTATTGCCTTCATTTTATTTTTTTCTATATCATATAAAATGTTCAACACTCTCCTTATTAAATTAGCCATTTGTCTTCCCTTTAAAAACTCATTTTGATCCTATTTAATTTAATTTGTGATAAATCTGTTCATTCTACTTGCTAATATTGCAGTGAAAATGTTTGCATCTTGATTTATAAGAAATAGGTCTATATGAACTCGGATCTGTTCAATCTTTATTAGGTTTTGGAATATGAATTGTTAATGAATTTTTCCAAGATAATGGCATTTTCTTTCCTTCTAAAATACCATTAAAAGTATCTTTAATTTGGGAACTAGAAGTAATTTAAATAATTTATAAAAATCTGAATCTAATCCATTGAACCCTGGGGTTTAAACATGTCAATAATACTTACAATCTCTTCCTCCTGCACTTGTTTTTCTAACACTTTTTTATCATTCTCTAGAAGCCTTGCCTTCACAGATTTCTTAACATAGCTTTCTATATCCTCTTTAGATATATTGTCTCCTGCATATAATTCTTTATTGAAATACATCTATTTTTTCTTTCATCAAGCTACATTTCTTTCCTGATTTATCTTTAATTACTTCTATCATTTTTTTGGTCTACTAAATTCAGCTAACCATGATAAAAACTTAGAATTTTTATTACCATATTCAAAAAAGTTTTTCTTCAAATATATCAAATCCCTCTGAACATTATCTATTTATATGCTATCTAATTCTTTCATCTTTGTTTGAATCTCCATTAATTTCCTAGTTTCTCTATCTCTAAAATAACCACTTTCTAGATCTTTTATTCTCCCCTCTAATGTTCTTATAATTTCTTCTTTCAGTTTTTTAATCTACATGATTCTCTTAGGGCGGCCCCCAAGGTCCTGAATCCGGCCCCCGGGACCAATTGCAACCCCCCCATCTACCCCCTGCTTTGCGAGCAAGCCAGCCTCCACAGCTGCTTCTATTGCTGAAGCAGTTCAAAGTAGTGGGCTATGTCGCTTCTCCCACTCCCCCCAACTACCGCCCAGATGATCAGCATGCTGGCTAGTGGGACATTCAAAGTGGGAGGGCTACAGCAAGGTCCCCCACTCCCCCCCACCCACTGTGGTCTGGACCCCAGTAATGTCTGCGGCGTGGTGGACCGGCCCGCTGTTTGAAAACTTTGAGGACCCCTGTCTTAGGGGTATTCCTCTCATAACTTACTTCATAGTGTCCCATATCACTCCCATTTTACTTCCACCTGCTTCATTTATTGACCACAATTCCAACCATATCTTTTTTTACCCTACCCATTTTATCCACATGTTGGAAAATACTAGAATTTATTCTCCATCTTTTTGCATCTCTATAATATTTTTAACCTTCATTTCCATTGTCATCAGTGCATGATCAGTTTTATTGCATTAATATCCGTATCTACTATTTTAGAAAGCAAATTATGAGATAAAAAATATAAAATCATAAGAACATAAGAAGAGCCATGCTGGATCAGGCTAAAGGCCCATCTAGTCCAGCTTCCTGTATCTCACAGTGGCCCCACCAGATGCATCTGGGAGCGCACGAGACTAGATATCTGTCTCCTGATACCGCTCCCTTGCATCTGGCCCTTGAAGTACCCCGGTTTTAGGCCTGGAGATTACACATCTCCATCATGGTTTGTAACCTGGGATGGACTTTTCCTCCAGGAATCTGTCCAATCCCCTTTTGAAGGCATCCAGGCCAGATGCCATCACCACATCCTGTGACAGGGAGTTCCACAGACTAACAACACGCTGGGTGAAAAAATGTTTTCTTTTGTCTGTTCTTCCTCTCCCAGCCCTCAATTTGAATGGATGTCCCCTAGTTCCAGTATTTCGTGAGAGGGAGAAGAGCTTTCCTCTATCCACTTTACTCATGCCCTGCATAATGTTGTACATCTCAATCATATCCCCCCTCAGGCGCCTTTTTTCCAGACTAAAGAGCCCCAAATGTTTTAGCCTTTCCTCATAAGGGAGGTGCCCCAGCCCAGTAATCATTTTAGTCGTTCTCTTCTGCACCTTTTCCAGTTCCACTATGTCTTTCTTGAGATGCGGCGAACAGAATTGTACACAATACTCCAAGTGGGGCCTTACTATTGTCTTGTATAATGGCATTATAATGTTGGCTGTTTTATTTTCAATCCCCTTTTTGATAATCCCTAGCATGGAATTGGCCTTCTTCACCGCTGCCATACATTGGGGAGACACCTTCATGGAGCTGTCCACCAACACACCAATATATATTTCCTGATCCATCACGGATAACTCAGAGCCCATGAGTTGATAGATAAAGTTTTGAGTTTTTGCCGCAATATGCATTACTTTACATTTGGCTACATTAAAACGCATTTGCCATTTTGCAGCGCATTCCGCCGGTTTGGAGAGATCCTTCTGGAGTTCTTCACAATCTTCTCTGGTTTTTACCACATAAGAGTTCTTCATAATCTTCTCTGGTTTTTACCAATATTGATCTTTCACTTTATTAAAACCATATTAAAATCTCCTGCCATTATAACATAACCTTTTTTCACCTTCTCCATTTCTTTAAAAAACAATTCATAAAAATATTTGTGTTACATTAGGTGCATAAATACTTATCAAAATATAATCTTTTGTCTCCATTAGACATGGGCGCGACTCAGCGAAATTTTTGTTTTTGTTTTTGTTTTCTCATTTTGTTACGCAACGTAAACGAAAATGAAATTTTTTCAAAACAAAACAGAAACGGAAACAAAAAATTTTGCTGTGTTTTTCGTTTTCGTTGCGGCAAATACATTAAACTGAAAAGAATGCTAACGAACAGAAATTTTTCATTTTCGTTTTCGTTTTTTTGTTTTGTTGCACAACGAAAACGAAAACGAAAAATTTGTAAAAAAACCAACGAAAACAAAAACGAACCGAAACGGACCCCTCAACGACCAAACGACAAACGAAACACCATTTTTTTGAGTCGTGCCCATCTCTAGTCTCAAATTAAGCCCCAAATTATTAAATATCTACCATTAATATCCTTTACCACTTCTTTCACCACAAAATCACAATGCTTGGAGATTAGTATTGCCACTCCTTTAGATTTTTAAATCCCATACCCCTTTTCATCTGTAGCTTGAGTTCATTGACCCCATCTTTTGATTGATGAGTCTCTTGCAATAAAGACTCTATTCTTCTTCTCTTTATGACCAACCCTAGGCCTTTTACATTTAAAGTAACTATTTTTATATTTTCCCCCATGCCCACTCCATGTCCCATATTCTTTTTGGTCCCTTTGTGATACACATAACAAAAATACAAAACAACAGCAACAATAATACAATTAAAGCTAAACACATCTCTAACCCTATCTCACCACCCTACAATTAAACACCTTTCCTCCTCCTCACCTTCTCACTCTTTACTGAAAAGCACTGTGAGTTCAGGAGGGAGGGGGACATCACCCTCCCAGGCAAAACCACAACAGAATCCCCATCCCTGGTCAACACTAAGTTACACTTTTATTTCCCCCGATCTCTTTTTATAGCAAAAGAAGTTTTAAAAATCCCTTCTTCTTCTTCTTCTTCTTCTTCTTCTTCTTCTTCTTCTTCTTCT
>JAHTLZ010000016.1:14338441-14363335 GCA_023846285.1 Phrynocephalus versicolor | reverse complement strand
ACACACACACACACACACACACACACACACACACACACACACACACAGAGAGAGAGAGAGAGAGAGATTCTTGCCCACCTGCCTGCCTTATTTCTCGATGGTGGTTGACATTGCAGCCCCAATCTTTATTTCATTGCCACCCCACTGCGGCTTGAGATCGCGTAGCACCGGATCTTCTAAGCTCCATGCCACTGGAAGTCCCCCTCTGAGCTTCTAGATGCAGGTTAATGACATGGGGACATATAAAATGCAGTTACTTAAACCACGTCCATGGGAACACGGGAGCTGCATTTTCAGTCATGTGATGACTTCAGAAAGAAACACGGCTTTAATTATTTACCATCGCTTTTGCCCGTGTGATAGGGCCCTTTCAGTCCCATATCCTTTCTGCAGCCTGTTGTCCAGCGTCACACAAGAAGCAGCAACAAAAGTCAGAAGTTGTATGGGATTCCAGGACCTCAGCCTCTGGAATTGGGTTAATTTCTAGCCTCTACATGCTCTCCCCTGCCAATCAACCTCAGTTGAATTATTTCAGGAGCCAGGAGACTTTTAAAAATCCATGGATTCAATTGAGTGAATGACTTCTCCAACCCTTCTATTGCTGAGAGCTTAGACTTACCAAAAATCACTTTCAAGGCACCATCTTTATAATCAAAAATATATTTATTAAAACTACTGGAGATTACACAAAAATATGGCTCTTACTTGAAAATAAGAAAACATGACTCCTTCTCTAAGGCGGTTACTTCACGTCCTGTTCATCCCTCCTTGCTGTCCCACTTGGGACCAGTACAAAAAAAGATTACTTCATGTCCATAGCGTGACAGCAAAAAGTTGTCTCGACCACACCCCCTGAACCGGGAACAGAGCATGACAAGCCATACCTGCCTCTGGGCTGGGGAAGTCTCTTGTCACGGTTGGTTCCCGGTTCCTGTTCCAAGACAAGGGACCGTGTGGTAACAAGTGTCACACAACAACCAGTGTCCACCTAGTGATAAGCGGCTGAAACAGCATTCAACATTAGTTTCCCTATGGGAAACACCATGCAGTGCAAATGTTTATTAAAGAAGGTACTGAAAATTCTGTAGCATTGACGTGTAAATCCCAGAAGTCCAGTAAATTGAAATATTGAAAAAGTTTTATTTACGATATTATAAAAAAAGGTTAAGAAAGCAAGACAAATTCAGAATTTGTCACAGAACAAGACCGTGAAGTAACAGTTGTCACAAGACAAGTAATCACACCCGTGAGTAAACGGAAACAGGGACTGACCAGGGACAAAATCATGTGACCGCGAACAACGCTGTCACGGTACAAACGTAATTGCGGAACAAGGTAGGACGTGAAGTAACCGCCAAACTTAAATGAAGCTCTGATGCAGAAGCCTCACTATCTAATTTCTAAACTACATTTCTAAGCTTGTCTTCATTGAACAGCCATGAAACTCTTCTTCAAAAAGTCCTTCTCTCTTCCTCTGACTGTTCACAAGCATGGGAAAAGACAGTCACATGTTGCTTTTAGATCAATCAGGTGTCACTTGCTTCTGGCTGGTATTTCCACTGGTTCTTATTTACACAGACACTGAGATAATTAAAAAAACTACAAGTCTGAGTGCTTCTTAATATTGCATGTTTACATTTGGCCTAGCTAACAGGCTTCACTACTTCTAAAATCCATTACAGAAGTGTCTGTGAAGATTCTGTCATGCAAGTGAGGTTATGTGGAATTTGAGTCATGGCAAGTGGAGTCCTTTTCTTGAGAGATTGGAAGCCTCACTACTAACTTTCCTCAGACTGACAAAGCTGCTTGGATGAGTAGCAACAGCAAAACATTTTGATCTCTCAAGAAAAGACATCCAGTTGCCATCACTCAAATTCCAGAGAAGTCTTAAGTCTACAAACCAGCTTTATTTCCCTCCATCATGGGCTTGTTTCTCTTTCCTAAAAAAATAATAAACAAATACATACAAATTGGAGGTGGGGGAGCTGCCCTTGTGGTATCTGGGAGTGATAGTTCTTCCTGGCAGTCATCATCCTACAGATATTACAGCATTAACCATCACTTTTGTGGCACCGTGAAAGAGTTTTCCAATTTAGCTCCTGCACTGCAGAAACCCTGTACCATGCAGATGTGTTAACTACGCACAGTTTATCTTTCACAGTCAGATATACTGACTATGAGATTATGGGCACTGTAATCATTTGTAGTCCTGTGTAGATTATGGGAATTTTAATCAACATGCATTCCACCTATGCACAAAACGTATCACATGGAAAGCCAGACTAGATTCAGATGACAGAGGAGTGAAAATTGGTGGAAGAAAAGTCAGTAATTTAAGATATGGGGTGGCACCTTTTTACTGGCAGAAAGTAGCAAGGAGATGAAACAATGTTTAGTGAAAGTGAAAGAAGGAAATGTCAAAACAGGACTGCAGTTGAATACCAAGAAAGGTAAAAATAGGACTTCAGAGGAAATGAAAAACTTTGATGTTGACAATGAGAAAATTGAAGTAGTTACAGATTTTGTATCCCTTCGTCCAATCATCAATCTAAATGGAGACTGCAACCAAGAAGTCAGAAGAAAACTGGCTCTTTCCACAAATGAAAACTCAGAATGGCAGCAATCAAGAGCAGTTCAAGCTGGAACTACCTCCAGAGGCAAAAATGTTGAAGCTGAGGTTGTCCCACTCTGGACTACCTCAGGCAGGATTCTCTGGAAAAGTCAATAATGCTGGGAAAAGTGGAAGGAAGCAGGAAAAGAAGATGATCAAATACAAGATGGATTGGCCCCCTAAAGGAAGCCACAGGCTTGAGTTTAAAAGAGCTGAGCAAGGCAGTTGAGGGCTTGACATTTTGGAATTTTCCGAGGGGCGAAATGTGCCCCAGCTCCCAGTTCTGGTAGGCCATAAAATGGAATACAGGGCTCTCCAATGCGATTAGGCTTTTTAGCCCTCCTTCTTATTCGCTCTACTGTTAACAGACTATACATAAGAAGTTTTAAAGAACTTTAGAGTGTGTTGTGAGATTGCTGGTGGGAGGGCGTGCGGGTGCCATAGAGTTTTGAATCTGTTTACATTTCTCTAGCTGTGCAGCAGTCCACAGAATAGCTTCCGTACAGCAGACCAAACTTTTTTTTCTCATTAACTGGCACTTTACAATCTCAATGTCTCACTCTAACAGTAGAAATCAAATGAACAAGTTTTGTTTACTTACAGATCACAGCGAACTGACAAGCATGGCTACTTTCAGCAATAGCCACGGGGGAAGAAAAGACAGAGAGTGTAAAGGTGGGGGTCTCTTTGAATTCAGAGTCAAGGAAGGAAAATTGGTTAGTGCCAGATAGATGGAAATATACCTCCCAGCCAAATCTGCTAAAGGCAGCATGCACAGTTGCAAAAATAAAATAAAATAAAATTAAAAGAGAGAGAGAGAGAGAGAGAACTCCAACATGTGGTAGGCTACCTTCTTCAGATTCATGTTAATGGAAGCGTCACTTAGACAGTTACTTCACGTCCCTCTCATCGCAGTTTGCCATCCCGCTTGGGACCAGTACGAAAAAAAATGCTACTGCACGTCCATTGCGTGACAGCTGAAGTTCATCCCGACCACGCCCCCTGAACTGGGATTTAAGCGTGACGATCCATACCTCTCCCTGACCTAGGGAATTCGCTTGTCTCGGTTCCTGTTTTGAGACAAGTGCCTGTGAAGTAAGGCTCGTGACGCAACGTGCACATTCTCCATCTAGTGGCAGGAGTGTGAAGTTGCATTCTCCAGTACAATCACAATGGCGTAAACCAGGCCTGCCCAAAGTCCGGCCCAGAGGCCAAATCCGGCCTGCCAGGCCATTCTGAGTGGCCCGTGACTGGCTGGCCCACCCCTCCCTCCCCCTCCTTCACCCCATGTTTTTTTAAAAGAAAGTGGGTGGGGCTTGCAGTGGGGTGGCAGGGTTGGGGAGCAACCGGCCCCTGACACATTCTCAGCCACCAAATCTGGCCCTCCTTACAAAACGTTTGGGCACCCCTGGCGTAAACAGTGCATTGCAGAGAGGAAAGAAGGCACAAAACCTTGAACTTTGCTGCTTAATGCATGAAAGGCAAACTTACAGAGAATTGAATATCGAAAAACGGAAGGTTGGACCAAAAAAAAAAAAAAGGGAAAACGAAGGCAGGGAAGTACAGATGTTGTCACGAAACAAGGACGTGAAGTAACAGTCATCACGATACCATCAATCACGCCCGTGGGTAAATGGAAACAGGGACAGAACCGGGACAAGACCACGTGAACGAAACAAACGTAATCTCGGAACGAGGAAGGACGTGAAGTAACTGTCTTAGAGGTATAATGACAGTTCGCAGAGTATACAGTTTTGGTTAGCACTGCGGCCAACAGACTGTCATTGCTGCTTTGAAGGACTGAGTGAATACTATCTCTAAACCATTGCACGAAACTCTGGGAATTCTACACACAGAAACACACATATTTCTCCCTTTCAAAGGAAATTTCTAAGGCTAGAGAGAAAGTTTTCTTCACATTTATCTAGGCTCCCTGTCCATGTTATGAGTGTCTTTGATCCCTCAGTTGCGTAAGACATGTGATCAAAATATTTCATTTTACGTTGCACATCCCCTTGTCCTCACAGCTGCCTTGGTCTGCTGCTCTATAACATCCTTAATGTTTCATTTGAGGAAAGAGCCATTACTGCCTGGCATGGAGACTCCCTATAAGAACGATTTAAGAGTGACCCCGTTGGGAGGAAATGTTTGTTGTGTATTTTGGTCTTAAGGCACAAGTCTTTTAAAAGTTCCCATTAAGTACGGTGGTGTGTATATTTAAAGGCAGCACAATGCCTGCAGGAAAGTGCTTGTGTACTCCCTGAGGCAGGGCTGCTGTGGTAAGCACTCTTTTCTCCTTAAATGCTCCAGTGGGCTCATGAAATCCAATGTAAGTGGTCAGAGGACAAGTAGGGGCTGACGGTGGGTAGTCTTACCCTATTCATGAGCTGCTTTTCTACTTTTAAAAATATTGTTTTTGGCAAATACTCGATACTTGAAATACAAAATGCATGGATCACCCACTGGGATATGCACAGTGTGTAGCTTATTGAATTTAGCTAAATTGTGAGTCATCCATCAATAGTCTTCCTAGTGAACATACTTCTAATAATTTCACACATTACAAACAAAAGTAGGTATGGTTTTCAAGATTTTTTGAAGCATTTTCACTCTTGGAGATTTTATTCATTTTTTTTTTAAAAAAAAATTATTATGTTTGATTTGCTTCTGAAGGAATCTGTCACTCAACCTAGAAGTCAGAATCAAATGCTACCAGGAAAGTCAGTGATTATTGGTCACTTTAAGGCACATGGTGCAGAATGCAAGAGCTTGTACTTTGCTTATGTGGCAAAATAATTATTTATTCATTTAGTTGGGCTGCATTCCCAAATATATTACTAAGAATAATCTTTTGTTGAAGGCAATGTGGCTTCTGAATAAGCATTCTTAGGACGGTGCCCTTAGTCTATTATTTAAGGAATTAGTTAACATTGTCTTTCTGATGGGTTATAAAACCAGTCAAAACATGCCAACTTGAGGAACGCTGAATATGAGTCATATTTCCTGCATGGATATAATCTCACTGAAAGATCAAAACAAGAACACTATTAATGGTGGAGGCATGCCTCCAGAGATGTTCATTTTGCCATGAGAGTGTGATCAAGCAGTGAAGTTTTGCTAATGGAGCTAACTTACTTATTGAGCTCTAATAAATTGAAACTTTGTCTTAGAAGAAGAGCAGGTAAATGACTCCTTGATTTGCAGAGAAGGAAGTCACCATATATGGATTCATTTCTGGAGGGGATGGTCTTGCAGCAGTAATCCATACACTCATGTCAACCAGTCTTAGGTTGCTGTAATGTACTGTAGGCTGGGTTTTCCTTGCAGAAGGTTCAGAAGGTGCAAATTAGTTCAAAATACAGAAGACAGGATTCTCACTGAGATGGCTCACACATCTCTGGAGATGCGAAAGTTACCTTTCTGAACTACAGCAACCTATATATTCATATCACCAGTTTTGAGAGCGGCACACTGGCTGGTTTCCAAGCCTAGCTTGAGATGTCAGTTTTGGTTTTTAAAACACTTCATGGCTTGGGTTCCAGTTTAAGGAGTATCTTCTCCCATATCAGCTTATATGGCCATTTGGATTTTCTATTGAATACTGTCACCATCAGCAGGTTACAGTGAAGGAGATAGCTTTCTATCATTGGCACCCTGATCATGAACCTCATCCACTTAGAAGGCTCAAATGGTTCCTACTCTCTTTTGCTGCTGCTATTTTAAGACATTTTGGTAATCTCAGTCATTTTACTGGATCATACTTTAAAGTGATACTGGAAAATGCTATATTTGGAGTGGGTAATGGAATTCCATGTTTTTACTTAGCTGTTTTACTTAATATTTTAACAGTGTGTTATGCTAACATGTTTAGGGGTGGGGTTTTTGTATTTTTTAAAAAAACAACAACACTGGGAAGTCTGCTGGAATTCTCCTAGTTAGACTTCAGGGGACTTTAGCGCGTGCGCACATGCACACGCACACACGCACACCCCACCCCACAAACTCCTTTAAGGTGCTTGATATAACTTATACCTGGTGCATAAACAAGAGGGGAACCCCTCCATGGAGACAGAGGATTTGGATGGGTGTGCTAAGTTCAGTGCCATTGCAAAGTGTTCGGGGCATTGTAGTCGCCCTGCCTATAATGTCCCAAACAGGACAGGGCTCTACAATACTACTAATGGTTTTCAATGGAAGATGTATGGTTTTTTTTTCATGTCTGCTTTCTTCATTGACCAGCTTTCACATCTGCATACAATAGTCCGGAGTATCAACTGTGCACATGATCTTGGTTCAGTCTTCTGACTTGACTGCGGTTTGAATTTTGATAACAGAGATATAGAAAACCTTAAACAAAGCTTATTTTTTCATCGTTGGCATCACAGTTATGTCATTGTACTTTAATCCTTCTTTATCTACTTAATGTTCCACTATAAATGCATTATTTGCATTTCCCCCTTTAATCTTCCTATGAACAGTTGTCTGTTGAGTTGCTTGATTCTAAGCCCAATTCTCTAACAATGTTTGCTTGATTTCCTACAGAATGTAGCAATTTGGTGAAGTATATCATGGCCATCTTAGCTGGGATAGTACAGTATTTCAGCAGCTAAAATCATTCCAATGGGAAACTCTAGGTTAGCAGTTGAAACCTTTGAGATAGCAAGACATTAATTCTCTCTAGAGAATTTTTGAAGACTGATTTTAAATAAAATTAGAGTGGGCACTGGGTGCTTGGATCAAGTTTTTTTATATGACATGAATTAACCCCCCTTGGGGGGGGGGGCAGAATGTTTCAGTGTTTGATTTTCCCTACATATCAGCATTTAACATCAGACAACATGCGTCATCCTTGCTGAGCAGCTTATTGATCAGTCATTTTTAGTTCTTCACAGAAATCACACTGCATATTTTCAATCAATGCATAGCAATGTTCAGTACTGTTTTCTTGTTAAATATGAAACTCTCCTGGGCTGAATCTGAGCCGAACTGTGCAATGTAAAATCTATTTTCCAAGCCTCATCTTAGCCCTGGAATACATGAACTGATAACAAAGAAGAGGGTGTTCCTAAACCTGCAGTCTTGTCACATTAAACAACAAAGCAAGCATTTCACATTTTTATAATGAATATTATATATCAAATCACAAATATGCTGGATATTTTTTTAAAAAATCACATATTGGTGGAATATGAATAAATCCATTAAAAGCAGTGATCCAGTCTTAGATCTATCGGTGACAATGCATGGGTACACCTCTCTCCATGTACAAAATGGACATGGATAGAGGGCTATTCATGAAGAAGGCAAGGGGTGTTTGAAGTCTCATCTCATGGATGTACCTTGTGCACAAGAAGGTTGCTTTTGCTTGTTCCTCCCACCTATACTGGAAGTATAAAAAATTATATACTTAGTGCTATTAACTACCAAAACCTGAAATACTGGCAGATACCAAACACAGTGGTACCTCTTAAGACAAATGTCTTGTAAGACAAAAAAACTCATAGGAAGAAAAATTTTTCCAGGAATAGCCATGCTTTGCATGACATAAAATTCCCCATGGGATGGTTTGCAAGACAAAAAATTGTTCCACATGTACCTGGGGGTAGGGGGGGGAGCCCAGTCATTTTTGTCTTTATTCTAGCCTCCAGAACATATTAATCTGTTTCCAATGCATTCCTGTGGGAAACCATGTTTGGTAAGACAAGATTTTTGTAAAATGAAGCGACCCATAACCTCTGGAACAGATTAATCCATTTCCAATGCATTCCTATGGGAAACAGCAGTTCATAAGACAATTTTTTAAAACAAATTGACCTGTAGGATGAATTAGATTTGTTTTAAGAGGTACCACTGTATACTGTAAAATGCTGCAAGTTTCCCACAAATTATAATTATGTCATAGTATGTGAAACCGAATGTGTGTGAAGTAGATTTTCACAACATATTTTAGCAATGTTATTGCCTTTAATTCATCACACACCTTCATATCTGAAATGCACATGGCACTGTAGATAATCTCTTAATGTTTAAGTATGGGTTTTCATTAAGGAACAGCGCTGTACTTCAGCTTTCCCTACCTCGCTGCCTTCAAGATGTAGTTGGACTACAACCTCTACCATCCCCAGTTGGCACAAGAACTCAACAACCGGGCAAAGTTTGCCACAGCTGAACAGCGTCCATTGTGCTAATGCTATAGACATCATACGCTGTGCTGCCTGTAGCAGATGACTCCATCTGTTGGGCGAGTGCGCTGACCCTGAGTATCTTCTGTTGAAAGTTTCGAGCTTTGCTTCTTTGCCCAAGTGCTTGCCAAGGGAAGGGGGAACTGAAGGTGTCATGGAGGACATGTTGAGAAAAGGGAACCATCTGTGAATGCATGACGTTTAATGGGAAAGCCCTCCTTTAGCCGAGTGTTTCACCCATGCAGTGGGGCCCATGGCTTCCTCAGTGGCACTCTTACCATTTTTTAGAAATGCACCTTTCCCAGAAAAACATTTCATGCTCCTGTGCAATTGCACTTTTTCTTCCTCCTGCTTCCCCTGCTCTTCCTCCTCCTTCCTCAGTAGCAACAGCAGCGCCACCAAATTTCTCCTGGAGGCCTGGTAAGATTATTATTTGATTGAACCAAAATGTTTGGTTAAGGAACACTGGCAAAGCCATACGTGCTTTGCACCAGCAGATGGCACACTTGCACAATTGACTTCCTATTCGCCCAGCCTCAGCAGAAACTTGGCAAGGGAGAGAAGGGCCCTCACTCAGTCTCTTTAAGAGAGCAAACGGCTGTGTTTTCAAAGCTCTTGCCAATAAAGCTAGAGGACTGTGAGCAGGAACATATACTCCTGTTAAGCCATTGTCAGGATTAGTTAAGGAGGCCAGGTTTCATGGCCACAGTGTGTGTGTGTGTGTGTGTGTGTGTGTGTGTGTGTGAGTGAGTGAGTGAGTGAGTGAGTGAGTGAGTGAGTGAATGAGTGAGAGAAAGAGAGAGAGTTAAGACAGTCAGAGAGCATGTGCAGCTGAAGAGGTAGTGCTAGACTCTTACCTGCCTAAGAGATCATCAAAGCTGTCAGAAATGGAAATACCTATCCTTTATCTTGTGCAGGAAACATACCAAGGAGTGGGTGTTCAGTTCACAGCAGTGAAGAAGGAACTCTGCATTGGGCCTCTCATGTTCACAGACTATTACAGTCGCTGTTCATGTGAATATTTCCTTGACAAGAGTCCCTCCGTTTTCCTTCTCCATTATTATCAAAAAGGGTTGGATTTGATCTCTTCACCTGACAATTAAAAACGGATAAGGACGGTGTGTGGGGGCGGGGGCGGGGGCGGGGAGGATGTTTGACTTATTTTCAAGTTCAGGCACTTTTAATGCCATTTTATATGTCTGGATGAATAATCCTTTCCCCCCAAAACAGGAACAGAAAATCTGTGAAACATTGGGTTAATACGGTAGTTTTAAGAAGACCGACCCTGCATATGACAGCCATTTTGAAACAAAAGGGTAATGAAAAACAGTCAAATTAGCCTTTGCAGTGTTTTAACTGAATGCAGTTTGTTGGGCGCATGCAGGGGAAGAGCTGTGCATTGTTTGGTTCCTTCTGTTTTTTAAAAAAACTCTTCTGGCTTCTTATGAATGCCATGCCCTTTCTGAATGATTGGTGGTGCAAAAGGAAATAATAATATTCACTAATTTGTTGTTGTTTTGTTGCTGCTGCTTTGAATCCTCACACATACTTTCCTTGGTTTTGTTTTGAAAGAAGAAAGTGACAAGGAAGAGAGTGCATTTATTTTGGTTTTCTGAATGTCTTACTTCCCACTACTAACACCTGAAGTCACAACTATATTAAAAACAGGAGTGACCAAAACTGGTTCTCCTTTTTACTTTGCTTGAAATGGCAGTTAAACAATCTGTTTAAATCTTCAATATATCAGTTTTCAAAATGTTGCCTTCTGCTACGCATTTTGGAACGGGAGTTCAGAATTTGTTAATTTTTTTTACTGTGTTAAATGTTCTTACTTAGCCATGTGATCATAACTCAATGCTACAGTTATAGTAGCCATAAAAGCACCAAGTTAAAGTGCTGTCCACAAACCACTACTACCAGGATATTGCGCAATGGTGGCAATGAGAACTGTATGGCCCTTTGTGCAACTGAATCATTTGGTTCCTTGTTGCTAGCTGTGTTCTCCAGAATATTGACGCAAGCATAACGTTATGTTAGATTTACACGAACAGGGTAGCTGAACCAGTCCTTCATGTACAGCTGATGTGGGGTTAGATGTGGCTCTGGAATGCCCCACTGACTTTTTCATGAAGGAGATAAGAGTGTGAATTTGTGAAACAAGAAGAAGCCTCATAGGTCCTGTATAGAAATCCTTTTGATGCGTACATTTCTGATGTGATTATAGTCTTCAGCTTTACCATACATGGCTGAGCTGTATAAAAGCACTATAGATATTGCCCACTATAGATGGGCGACCACCAGGGAATACCAGGTGCTGTAGGCGCCTGGAGTAGGAACTAGCAAACCACTCTAGTATCCCTTCGTGGGGTCACGAAGAGTTGGTCATGACTGTAATGACGCAACACACACACACATAGATATTTATGGTAGACATCTATAAACATGGAAATTGTGTCAAAAAGTGAGGATTTCCTCCAGTCACCTGATGTTGTGGGGAAAAAAGAGCTGGACTATATGTCACCGCTTTGGATTAAGTCAGATGCATTAGTGTTCTTGTGATACTAAAATAAAAAGAGGTCCAGAGAAGCAGACATTGGCTATTCTTTTACTTTGCTTTTCCTAACACATGCTTTGTTGAAAGGTGAAACAGACAGATCCGATCCAGTGAAAGTGAAAGGCTTTAGGGGCTTAGATCTTAAAAGTCTGGATTTAAATCCTTGTACAGTACAGTGGTACCTTGTATAAAGGAATTAATTCGTTCCAAATGAAATTATGTTAAGCAAATTTTCCTTTATACAGTGGACCCTTGTATAACAAACAGCTTGTATAACATAAAATCTGTACATCATAAAAAATTCCGGAGATAGGGGAAATTTGCTGAACATAATTGCCTATGGGGAAAATTCATACAACATAAAAATGGGATTACTCCATTTTCAATGCATTCCTATGAGAATTTGTATAAAGGAAAATTTGCTTAACATAATTTCATTTGGAACGAATTAATTCCTTTATACAAGGTACCACTGTACAATTTTCCATAGGAATGCATTGAAAATGGAGTAATCCCTAATTGTGACCATTTTTATGTTGTACGGATTTGCCCCATAGGCAATTCTGTTAAGCAAATTTCCCATATACCCGGAATGGTTTATGTTGTACAGATTTTATGTTATACAAACTGTTTGTTATACAAGGGTCCACTGTATATTCAAATTATAGTTGCCTCCCCCCTTCCCCCTCTTTTGCTCCAACATGTTCTTTATCTTTAATATCTGCATAGTGGGCAAAACAAAAGTGTGCTCCTTATATACTGCCCCATTGTGTTTAAAGCACTTTCGGGGGGGGGGGGGTTTACAAGTAATTATGCAGCCCTCACATTGCCCACCATTCAGTGAGCTGGGTACTTATTTTACTGACCTCGGAAGGACAGAAGGCTGAGTCAACCTTGAGCTCGCTACCTGGAATTGAACCCCAGGCTGTGAGCACAGTTACAGCTGTAGTACAGCATTTTAACCACTCCACCATGTGGCTACATGGTGCACAATAGTTCTCTCCATGATAGAGACAGCCACGATCATTTTTATTTGGGTGGTGAGGACTAGCAAGAACGTGCATTATTCATTTTCAATAGGAACGTACCGGTCTTCATATATTTCTTCTTTAATGTCATAGAATGAACTTGAGATTTATTTTTAAAAGAGGGGATCCAGGAGAAAGCAGAGATCCACCATCCTTTAACTGTATCAGGTATATTTCTTCACTGTCCATCTATGGCTTCTTAAAGCAAATAATATTCTATTAGCTTTTTTTGGGAAAGGAACCTTCACTTAGTAGAAAAAAAACTTCATATGATATTATTCCAAAACAAGCTGCCTTCTACTGCCAGATTTCATAATGAATTTCATAGAATGGGCATTTTCTGAAGACCACTTCAGATGAATTAATGAATCCAAAATATTCTTTGTTCTCATTTTTAATTTAAGTACAGAACAGTTTTTACTGGTAAATCATGAAAGCCTGATTCCTGTGCAAAGTGGTCGAAGACTTTTTATATTTCTGAAGAAATAATGGCTGTTTGGAATGTAGCCCTTTAATCTTGAAAGGGGCCACTATTGTTGCTTGGGATGTTTATTTATTCAAATGAAGTTTATAAATCCTCTCTTGGTAGAATGCAAAACTTATAACTAGAAAGGATCATTAAAACAAGAACAACAGCAATAAAAAGAACACACCACCAAGTACATTATCTACAACCAGGCTTTCCAAGGTAACTTGGTTTGCTCAGAGCCACAGGAAAGAGAGTAGGAATTTCATAAACTACAATGCCCAGTCAACAGGGTGAAAAGGCAAATGGCCAAGACTGTCTGGTACCTAGGCAGAACCTGTTACGAAACAGACTCATAGAGTGAATGACAAGATGCTGTCAGTAATCATCTATAGTCCCAACAGAGACCACTAAGATGTATCATGAGTGACTCACATCCCATTCTAAACAACAGTAGTAGACATGGGCACGACCAGAAAAAATGACGTTTCAAGTTTTCGTTTGTCGGAATGGGTCCGTTTCGGGTCGTTTCCGTTTGTCGCAAAATTTTTCAAAAATTTGTTGTTTTGTTTGTCATTTGTCGTTTCTACCGTGATTTTGCGTGATTTGACTTCCCAGAGCATAGGGGCGTCCTGCAATCAGGGCCAGCGCTAGGTGTTTTTGCACCCTAGGCGGCGGGCGGGGCGGGGGGCGGGCAGCGGGGGGGAGGTGTGGGTGGGGGCGGGGGGGGGGGGGGCATGGGCGGGCGGCGACAGCGGCAGGGGGGAGGCGCGGGCGGGCCGCAGGCGGGTGGCAGCGCGGGTGGGCAGGCAAGTGGGCAGAGGTTCTGTTCTTGGCTTGCACCCCAAATGTGTGTGTGTACAAGCAAATTGAAGTTGGAAAAATAGAAAATAAATGGTAGTATATAATATATATTTAAAATAAATCCACACCTCCCACTCCCAGTCGAACCTCCCCCTTTATCCAATATCAGAAAAAAATCCTCACAAACTGCCAGAGAAGAAATAAAGAATAAACTGCTATTCCCTTCAGCAGACAAAGCTGCAGGGAATCAAAGAAATTATTTTCTAAATTCAATTCCCTCCCTGCCTGCCTAACTTAAATCTAAAGCCTCGAGCCTCCCTCCAAATTCAAATAGCCAGCAGCAGCCAGCCACACAGCCCTCCACCCTCCTCCACATCCAGACCCGACTGCGACTTCTGGAAGGTGCCTCGGCTTTTTATGCCCTCTAGCACATCCAGAAGTGTCAGTCAAAAACTGGCCATGCCATTAGTGGAATGGTTCAAAAAAATTGCATGGTCCCATCCCATGCCCAGCCCACATGGGCACGTCTAAAATAAAATAAAATAAAATAAAATAAAATAAAATCAGTGCAACCTTTTACTGCTATAAAAAACCCACTGCTGCTACTATAAAAATTCAGGCATTTAAAATACCCAATTTTCACATGTTTCTGTTGTGCTTTGGTGGGTTTTTGGACCACGATTTAAAAATAAATATTGCGGTGGCCATTTCGGATCCCCCCCACCGCATGGCATGGAGACGACGAGGATGACCCCCCCCCCCAGCCTGGTGCAAGCAGCCCAGGACAGGAGAGGGGGGGAAGGCCGGGGACACCCCCCCCCAGAAACCACCCCTCTGGTAGGTGTCCTCAGGCAGGCATATTTTCGCCTGCTTTTTTGGCCGGGAGTCGGTTTTTTTTTTTACTTTTTAAAACATTTTTTCTGTGCTGCTTGGCAATGGCATCGCATGATCGCCGAGATGCCACTAACGACAACGAAAAACCCAACCCAATTTTTCTTTTTTCTGGTCGGGTTCGAGCTGGAGCGAACCCAGTTTACGTAACGGAAACGAAAACCGAAAACGGAAACGACAGTTTCGCCACTCTGTGCCCATGTCTAAACAGTAGGTACTTCTCTCAGTCTCTAAGGAGGTAGCCTCTACTTGACTACAGATAACCCTTACCACTATGAACAACTACCTATACAATGGTACCATGTATAAAGGAATTAATTTGTTCCAAATGAAATTCTGTTAAGCAAATTTTCCTTTATACAAATTTCCCATGGGAATGCATTGATAATGGAGTAATCCCTAACCACTACTATTTTATGTTGTATGGATTTGCCCCATAGGCGATTCTGTTAAGCAAATTTCCCCTATCTCCGGAATGTTTTATGCTGTACAGATTTTATGTTATACAAGCTGTTTGTTATACGAGGGTCCACTTTACACAACATGTCAATGGAGACAAGAACAAGACCTTGCGACGAACCCTGTTTGTTTCCCCATAATGACTTTGGTAGCACCTTCAAGTGTTCTAACCATGTCGGTCACAACATCAGGGACTCATTTACTTGTTTATTGTCCTCTGGGATTTATGTGATCTTCAACCCACATTGCATCTCTGCATTCTACACAGGACAGTTTGTGCAAAAGACTGAATGGATACAAATCTGACACCAGGAATGGTAACACAGAGAAGCTAGCTTCAGAACACCTCCCTGGACACTCTGTTATGGATCTTAAAGTGGCCATTATAGAAAAAAGGAATTACAGAGGGAGACCTGGAAGGGAGATACAGTGGTACCATGTATAAAGAAATTAATTGGTTCCAAACGAAATTATGTTAAGCAAATTTTCCTTTATACAAATTTCCCATAGGAATGCATTGAAAACAGAGTATTCCCTGATCATGACCATTTTTATGTTGTATGGATTCACCCCATAGGTGATTCTGTTAAGCAAATCTCCGGTATTGTTTATGTTGTACAGATTTTATGTTATACAAACCATTTGTTATACGAGGGTCCACTGTATTGTAGCAGAAACAGGCCACAGAAACAAGTGCCAGTGCCTCTGAAAGGACCTCTATATGTAGATATCCAGGTTTTTTTTAGTGCAGTGTATTAGAACACACTTAGGCTGTGTTCACACAGGTGAAATATCTTTCTTTTAATTTGAATTTGTCCTATCATGGTTTCTTGCCCAATCTTGTCATGTGATTGATATCCTGTGTCAAGAGTTCACATGCATATTCTTAAGTGGCCCCTCTAGAACTTATATGGAAAAGCATTAAAATGATGCAAAGATGAGTCAACTCAATAGCAAACAAACAAACAAACAAACAAACAAACAAACAAACAAATGGGTGGGGAAGGTGGCATCATCATACATTCTGAGACAATGGGGTCACACATTGAAGTAGAGTGATAATATAGTGCAGAATAAAAAAGTAATAAATTGCCAACTTCTCAGATTTTGTCATGGAGTCAAAATGGTGCATGGTACAACATTTGCCCTCTGAACCTCCCCAAACAAACAAACTGAGACTGATGGGGGTGGGGACAGGAGACTTGAGAAACATTTAGGACATCCTAATACAAATGCAGACTGTAATGTCTTCAGGGTCTCATTGACTATCTCAGCAGACTCTTCCTTCTGCTCCGTGAACAGCTTTTATCTGGTAGGCAGGTGATCCCTCTGGCTGTCGCCTGTTAACTCTAGTAATCAACAGGTTTATATACTCATTCTTCTGTTAACAAACCACTGTCACATTGTGTATAAATACAGATAATGTGTGTCTGCAGTCCTCTATGGATGAAGAAGTACACTTTGATCCATGAAAGCTCGCCCTGAAATAAATATGTGAGCCTTTAAAGTGCCACAATATGCTGCCTTTCTCTCATCCTTTTCCCCCTTCCCCCTTTCCGCCTTCAATTTTGCCAACATACAAAAAGAAACAGAAAGCCTCACTAAGAATCAATACAAGAGAACTGCCTAGAATCCTGTGGAACAACTTCTCCTATACTGTCTGAATGATGCAATCGTCAGTGTCAGAGTGCTGCTAATTAAAGGCAGCTTTTTGTTGTTTTTGTTGTTGTTTGGGGTGTCCATAGTTTGTGCACAATAAAACCGAGTTATATATAACTAGATTTTTTAAAAATGTACCAATATGCTGCTGCTGACAGTGAGGCTACTATGACACGATATGAAGAAGTATAAATATTTTAAATTAATAAAGTGAGTGAGTGGACACGCAAACAGCACATCAAAGAAATGGACTTCTACCTACAGAAGATCATTTTTGGATATTTATTTCTAAAAGTATAAATTTAGACACAAGGAAAGCTTTTACAGATTGTGAACTGTTTAGAGTGCTGCCAAATTATTATTATTTTAGTTGTGAGTTTTTCAGGCTGTGTTCTTGTAGTTTTTCTTCCTGACGTTTCGCCAGGCTCTGCGGCCGGCATCTTCAGAGGGCAAGGAGTTCAAGGAACTAGGAGTTCTCTCTGTGCTCTGGAGCACAGAGAGACTGAGTGAGTGAGTCAGTGAGAGTGAGTGAGACTGTGGGTTTTTAAAGTTGCGGAAAAGAGGAAACTTGTTCTATGCGGGAGAATAGGTGTTAGCCATTGTATTGTGATGGAGGGATTATGACGTTTCACTGCAATCAGGGGTGGGAGCAGTCATCATCATTATTTTTTTAAGTGGGTTTAATTGCCAATACCTGACTTGCAAGGATGGATCTCTCTTGTTGTAGGTTATGATGGAGGAGCTGAAGAGATGAGCTTTTGGTCTATATTTCCTGCCAGGGGAGTCGGGGGAGGACCTTAGGTGCCTTATAAGGGTATTACCAACTCAGTGAAGTGTTTTCTGGTAAGACTAGTTGCAGGAAGGGTTCCTTCAGAGTTAGCCCTTAGTTAAGTACAGTGCCCAGAATCCTACCAGAATGCCTGCCTATACAGGCAAAAGTGCAGCGGTTTATATTGCAGTGGTGAATTGTTGCCAGAATTGTTGCCACTTATGTCCCTGGTCATGCAACTACGTAGTTGTGTGAATTGGAGAATAACAAAAGAGTTATAAGTGGCAACTTGTGAGCAAATGGCAATTCACTGGTGCAATTTATGTCATTGTACTTTTGCTGGCATAATTTACCAATGGCTTGTGATCAATGTTTATTGCTAGTCTCTAAACATGGATTGATAACTGAGCAATTTTTTAAAACTGGATTGAGCTGAGCATTGTTTTTATTTGTTAAGAGACTTGTCTTCTGTGACAACAGTTTGTGTGCTCTTTCGCTCTCTCCACTATTCCAAATCGCTGTGTTCCAAACAGTGCTAAACAAACACAGATTTTTAAGGACAGACCTCAAAGCTTGTTAATATCAGGCTTCTTGGTGAGCATTTCTCTGGGGGCACGTCAGAAGCCATTTTATATTAATATAAAAACTTGATAGGCTTCTCAAGGCTGCTAGTTCTGTGCGGTGCTTGCTCCTTTTTAGAGGCAAAATATTCACATCAGTAAAAAGCCTTGGAGGCGCCACGAAGTGTAGACATTAGTGGCTTGTTTGTTTGTTTTTCAAACAAGTAACTATGTATCAAAGAGCAAGGCTATATTATGAATCTAGTGTCTGGCAGAAAATGTGTGTATTTGGAGCATCCTTAACATCAGGATAATGTGAAGATATCTGCTCCTTGCCAATTCATTACTGGAATACACTATTTGCATGAGAGTTCATGGAGTGGTCCTTTTAATCCGAAGACAGTCCACTAAGTTAGCATTTCATTTCCCTTTATTATAACCCCCTTTCCTAATGGTCTCATAATAAAGAGCTGCAAGCCTTTCTCTAACAATATCATCTTCTAGGAACAAGGACTGGTCAAAATAATGCTTCAAGGCTTATTGTTACTGCAGCAGTAGTAATAGTATAGTAGTAGCAATAGCAACAGTAGTATCAACAGCAACATGTCATCAGTGTGGTGGTACTGAACCCATGGGCAGAATGCTGCTTCAGATGTGCTTGTGCATCATGATTTGTTATCAAGTCCAACTTAAGTCACACTGGCAACTTGACTCAGACTTGACTCAAAGATTTCAGGGGGTTTCTTAACTTGACTCGTGACTCAGACCCATTTGTCTGAGTCACATTGTTGGGTCCCTCTGGCCCTGGCACCGCCACCTGCTGCAGTAAAAGGTCGCATTGATTTTATTTTATTTTATTTTACTTTTTATTTTTTTAGACCTGCCCATGTGGGCTGGGCATGGGATGGGACCATGCAATTTTTTTGAACCATTCCACCAATGGCATGGCCAGGTTTTGACTGACACTTCTGGATGTCGCCCGCCCACCCGCGGCGCCGTTCGCCCACTCGCCCGCCCGCGGCCACCGGCCACCCGCTCGCCCCCCCGCGTCTCCCCCCTGCCACTGTCGCTGCCCACCCATGGCCCCCCGCCACCGCCGCCTGCCCGCTCACCCCCCGCCTCTCCCCTGCCCCTGTCGCCGCCCGCCCATGGCCCCCCGCCACTGCCGCCCACCCGCACCTCCCCCCACCACCCGCCACCGCCCCGCCCGCCACCTAGGGCGCAAAAACACCTAGCGCTTGCCCTGATTGAGGGACGCCCCCATGCTCTGGAACGTCAAATCGCGCTAAATCGCGTTGGAAACGACAAACGACAAACGACAAACGGAAACGACAAATTTTTGAAAAATTTCACGACAAACAGAAACGACCCGAAACGGACCCGTTCCGACAAACGACAACTCGAAACGTCATTTTTTTCTGGTCGTGCCCATCTCTAATAATAATAAGATTCTCTTAAGTGACTACTGTATTTCCACATTTCACCCCATTTTGGGGAGTGAAACAAGAATGGAACAAGCCCAGTGTGTTCAGAGTGACATGACAGAATTGATTTTGCAGCCTTCCTATATGTTCCTTTTGTTTCTTCCACCTTTTCTTCTTACCACAGAAAATCACGAATGGGAAAAAGGAAAGAAGAGATGCATGGTTACCTTTCATTGTGAATCATACGAGCCCCCATCCCCACCCCTTGGTCTAGAAATACCCAGGGTTGCTCCCCACCCCCCCACCCCCAAAAAACAAAGTAAATTTTACATATTCTGCAGAATAGAAATTTTGAAGGCAAAGTACTGCTTTTGGATAAAAGGGGCATTAAAAGAATGTGGCATTTTAATAGACAGAATGTGGCATTTTAATAATATTTTTATGCCACACAAATTGTGAGGCACCTTGGGTCCCCTATGGGGATAAAGACAGCATTTAAACGTAAATGAATAAATAAAATAAATTAGTCATATTGGGCTTGATTATTATCATGATGCATCTATCCTTCCTGTTTCTTTGTGTGTGCTTATTTTAAAACAGTATAAGATAAAGAGTGAATGCTATTTTTAAGTGCTTTTAGCCAGAGATCTCCCAGGGCTGGGTAGGATCTCTTGCACTGGAAAATTGTGATAATCTACCAAAAATAATAAAAAAGCTACAAAAATTTGAGTGCAGAAAAGGAAACAAGAAGGTCAAGTATGCTAAAGACTGCAAAACCGTAAGCAAATGAAAACAGATAGATTTCAATCTGAATAAAATCAGAGTTCAAGGCCAGCTTGAATGGATCAAAGAGATCAAATAACGGACATGTAGAAATAAAAACGAGGCTTAGAGGCAGCTGAAAACCTGGATAGGAAAGCAAACAAGCTTTCTGATACTGAAGAAGCTCTCATAAGAAGATCACATTATTATGGATACTGAATTTTTCATGCATAGTAAAGTTGAAATTACGCCTGCAAAAATTCAAATGGAGCACTAGTTTGAAAGTCCCTAGAATTGCTTGGGCCAGTCTCCACTTGCTTGGCTAGATGACATTACAAGCCATCTTCCTAACTTTGTTGCTGTCCAGAAGTTTTGGTTTCCATCATCTCAAACCACCATAGCCTATGCTATGAGAGCTGTAGTTTAACATATCTAGAGAGCAGCAGATTCGAAGAGACTGTGTCAAGATTTATTTAATGGTTTCGTTGTTACTCAGTGCTGAAACTTTGCACTAAAAAGTACAATTTCCATTCCTTTTTGCAGAACCTATATTAAGAGCAGATGGGTGAAAGATGTGGAGATCTTGATAGATTCTTGAGTAATCTGCAATAGATTTCCAAGGATGACCATCTCCCAAGTGTTAAACCCAGTTGTCCGTCTCAGCTAGAAGAGTCTGGACTTGAATGAATAGGAGAACTTGTTACATCAACATTTTGGTAACTCCCTTTGATTCAGTGTTCAGACAGTTAGCTTTATCCCAAATTGTTTATTGTCAGAAAAATAGCTCCAGTCCTATATACTGTAGCTGAAATTAAGGAAACTGGAACCAGAAGAGTTTTGTTTCAGTGGAAATATAGTGAGATCCTTTTGGTTTTTGTTACTAAGAATGAATTCATGGCCCCAGGATTATTAAATTCTACATTTAAAGTATTTTGCACTAGCATCTGATTAGTAGACCTTGGAATGAGGTGAAAGCCATTTCTTAAGCTTGAAATTTACCTATCATGACCTTGGTGCTCTCGTGGAGATCAAAAGTTCAGTTTAAATGTTCTGGTATGTGAACAGGACCAGGGAGCCCAGAGCAGTTTTAGAGATCAAAGCAGGGATGCACAAATAAACACCCACCATACTTTCTGTGACCTCAGGTGTCAACAGTCTCAGATGGCATAGCAAGTGGCAGACTGAAAGAAATTGGAATCCCAACATCTGAGGGCCCATAGGTTCCTGCTGTTTGGTGCCTTGGTAGCAGGGTTGAGGTGAAGCTCCATGCTTAGGGTGAGTTGGAGGTTTAGGAAAAGAGATTTATTTCAGGTAATTTTGTCTCTAAAAAGATTCTCAGAGAGTAAACAAAAGAACGTGATTTTTCTCCTTAATGGACTTGAAAGGAAAAACAGCTAGAGTAGCTGTTTGCTTTTTAAAATTAACTAGTAATATGTTCAAGTCATTTCTCCCTCCTCCAGTAGGAAATATCTAATCATTTTGAATGATTCCACCTCAGGTTTTATAGTTTCCTATCTGTTATGTTGGGAACAAAGGGATATAGATAAATTATTTATTTATTTTTATTTATTTATATAGCTTGTATGCCGCCCACTACCCAAAGGTCTCTGGGCGGCTCACAATCAAAATGGACAATTAAAACATCAAAATACAATAAAAATAGAATAATAAAAACATGTAAATGCAATAAATATGATACATTAAAAACACCACTAAAATTGCCATCAGGACCCACAGTCATTAGTTAAAAAACTTTTGGAACAGGAAGGTTTTTACCTGGTGCCGAAATGTTAGCAACGTCGGCGCCAGGTGAGTCTCATTTGGGAGGGCATTCCATAGTCTGGGGGCAGTTGCTGAAAAGGCCCTTTTCCTGCAAGCCATCCCTTTCACCTCCTTAAGGGATGGCTCTTTCAGGAGGGCTCCCTGACTAGATCTTAATTGCCGGGTAGGTTCATATGGAAGGAGGCGGTCCTTCAGGTATCTAGGTCCTAAGCCGTTTAGGGCTTTATATGTCAAAACAAGCACTTTGAATTGGGCTCGGGCAGCAACTGGTAACCAATGAAGGTTATACAGAATCGGCGTGATGTGTTCCTTGGTGGCCCTACCACTCACCAGCTGTGCAGCACGATTCTGAACCAGTTGCAATCGCCGAACCGTCTTCAAAGGCAGCCCCACGTAAAGCGCATCGCAATAATCAATACGGGATGTTACCAATGCATGCATAACTGTCATAAGTCTCCGTTCATCCAGGTAGGGGCGCAGCTGATATATATTCCGCAGCTGGAGAAAGGCGCCCCTGGCCACCGAGTCCACCTGGGCTTCCAGAGTTAGACCGGGGTCCAGGAGCACCCCCAAGCTACGGACCCTGTCCCTTAGGGGGAGTGCAACCCCATCCAGGACAGGGAAGTGGCCCTCTAGCCTGGCTGACAAAGCACCCACTAACAGCACTTCCTTCTTGTCTGGATTGAGTTTCAATTTATTAACCCTCATCCAGTCCATTATCTGGTCCAGACACAAGTTCAGAACAGAAACCGCCTCACCTGGATTGGTGGAGAACGAGAGGTAGAGCTGAGTATAATCAGCATATTGCTGACTCCTCAGCCCAAACCTCCTGATGACCTCTCCCAGTGGTTCCATGTAGATGTTAAACAGCATGGGGGATAGTATTGAGCCCTGTGGAACCCCATGATGTAAACGCCATGGGGCAGAGCTACTATCCCCCAGCACCACCTTCTGGACACGGTCAGCCAGGAAGGATCGGAACCACTGCAAAGTGGTGCCTCCAACTCCCAACCTGGCCAGCTTATCCAGAAGGACACCATGGTTGATGGTGTCGAAAGCCGCTGAGAGGTCCAGGAGTATCAACAGGGTTGCACTCCCCCTGTCTCTCTCCCGGCAAAGGTCATCGTACAGGGCGACCAAGGCAGTCTCTGTTCCAAAACCCGGCCTGAAACCAGATTGAAATGGATCCAGAAAATCCGTTTCATCCAGCAGCGCCTGGAGCTGTCCAGCCACCACCCGCTCCAACACCTTGCCCAAATAAGAGAGGTTCGCTACTGGTCAGTAGTTAACCACCAGTCCTGGGTCCAGGTTAGGTTTTTTTAGGAGTGGTCTAATTACTGCCTCTTTTAAGGCAGCAGGGACCACTCCCTCTCTTAGAGAGGCATTTACAGCTTCCTGGACCCAGGTGCGAACCCCCTGGCAGATCTTACAATTAGCCAAGAAGGGCAAGGGTCGAGCAGCGTGGTGGTGGAATGGGCAGATCCAAGCACCCTGTCCACATCCTCGGGTCTCAACAATTGAAACTCATCCAATAACACTGGACCTAAGCACGGTGCACTGGACACATCCCTTGATACTGTACCAATAGTGGAGTCCAGTTCACTGCGAATCTGAGCAATTTTTCCCTCAAAGTGAACAGCAAACTCCTCACAGCGTGCCGCCGAATGGTCCTGGACCTCCACCCTATCTCCTGGCTGAAGAAGTTCCCGGACCACCTGAAACAGCTCCGCTGGACGGCACTCTGAGGAAGCTATACGGTTGGCGAAATACTGCCTTTTCGCCAACCGTATAGCCACGGAATAGGCCCGATAGTGGGCTCTAAGCCGTGTTTGGTCAGACTCACTGCGATATTTTCTCCACTTGCACTCCAGCCGTCTCCCCTTCCACTTCATTGCCCGCAACTCAGATGTATACCAAGGAGCTGTCTGGGCTCTGCGTAGGGGGAGAGGGCGCTTAGGTGCGATCATGTCAACTGCCCGGGTCATCTCCCTGTTCCATAAGGCGACCTGAGCTTCGACAGGAGTGCCGACCATGTCAGCTGGATAATCCCCCAGAGCTTTCAGGAAACCATCCGGATCGATTAGTCTCTGAGGGTGGATCAGCTTAATGGATCCCCCACCCTTGAAGAGGGTTGGAGTAGCTAATAGCCTAAATTTGACCAGGAAGTGGTCTGACCATGACAATGGAGTGAAAGCCAACCCCTCCACATCCAAACCACCATTCCCCAGTCCCGTTGAGAAGACTAGGTCCAGAGTATGGCCCTTCTGGTGTGTTGGGCCAATGACATGTTGAGACAGCCCCATGGTTGTCATGGCGGCCATGAAGTCCTGAGCTGCTCCAGTTAAGGTAGCCTCAGCATGGATGTTGAGATCCCCCAGTACCAACAGTCTGGGGGTCTTCAACACCAGGTCTGAGACCACCTCTGTCAGCTCAGGCAAGGATATAGTTCGTACGCAGCAGGGTGGGCGGTACACCAACAGAATCCCTAATCTGTCTCGTGAGCCCAACACACAATACAGGCCCTCCAGACCTTTTCCCAAAGAGACAAGAAGCCTGACCAAGGAGATAGAACTCCTGTAGACTATAGCAACTCCACCTCCCCGGCCCACCGGGTGACACTGGTGCTGGACTGAGTACCCAGGTGGGCATAGCTGGGAAAGGGGAACTCCACCCTCCTCTCCCACCCAGGTCTCAGTAATACATGCCAGGTCAGCACCCTCATCCAAAATAACATCATGGATGAGGGCGGTCTTATTTTGTACTGACCTGGCATTTAACAACAGCACCGTGTGGCTCGTGGGCTCGCTGACATGGTCACCTGATTCCTTCTGGCTAGGAGTGGGACCAGAAGAGGGGATAGATGTAAGATATCTAACCCCTCTTCTCCTACGCGGGCATGTTCCACTCCTACCACCATACCTTCCCCTACCCAGCACAATTTCA
>JAHTLZ010000016.1:14320048-14338431 GCA_023846285.1 Phrynocephalus versicolor | reverse complement strand
CTGTTTTGTTTTGTTTCATGACAAAATGTGTCCTAACATTTAGTTACATAATGATGTTATTCATTACATATTGAAATGACAAAACAGCATTTTGTTTTTTGCCCCTCTCTAGGAACACTTTGGGGGCAGGCTGAGTCGCTCCAACAAAGGCATCATTTAATCACTAGCTTTAGGCATGAACCAGCCTGTCCCTGCAGAGGACCAAACAGTGAGGAAAAGATGCAAATTGAGGAATAGGAAGAAGAAATGATATTTAAAGAAAGTGACACGAATTGCTTCCCAGACTCTTAACTGTGTGTCTGTGGGGGCACTTTTCAAATTCACCACCCTGATCTCCATGCATAGCTCTAGTTGCACTATATGTAATGTATGCATGACTGATTTGTAAATGCATACATTACCAAGGTCTACCTTGGTGCTGATATTGCTTCTGCTTGTGTAACCTCATGTCATGCAAGTGCAGCACTGCAATGGGATTTCTGCCTACATGTAACATTTTGAGAAATTCCTCTAAGGGGGGCCACTATTATTCATCTGATATGTCTTTTAAGCATACAGTACATGCTATCTGTGTTCAGTTATAAGGGTCTAAGTCATTGCTCATGTTAATTTTGTAAATGTTGCCTCTAATTGTTGCAGATGCTCATGTACTTTTAAAGTGCCTGCTTATTTGGAAGTTAATTACTGAAGGCAAATTCTGTAAGTACCCTGACTATGTTTCAAAGATGTCATTTCAACATTGGAAGAATACAGGAACGCCTCCTATTATCAAATTAATTTCAATGTGTAGTGGCAATTTGGCATAGATATTTTTGGGGTATGGTGCATGCCCTTCATTCAAGTTTATCTATATTTTTACACAGAGAGATTTACTTTATTCTATTGCTTTCCTTATTATGTGTGTGAGAGTTTTATTGTTTTTTAATTTTTTTTCATAATAAAAAGGGGAAAAAAAGAACCTTACAAAGAAACACATTGACAGGAATTGCTTAATGCCAAGGTAGTGCTATCTTTTCACAGTCAAAACAGACATTATAGATAGCCCAGGAGTAGAACAGGAAAGGTCTTATGGGCTATTGGCGTGTGAGTGTCACAGTAGGAACTTCTCTCAGTTACTGTACTTGAATTTACAAATTAGTTTGCTTTGCTTCAGAATTTAAGCAAAGAATTCATTTAAGAATCATTAAAAATCATTAAAAATCATTTTTAAAAGCCCGCTGCTATGAGACTTATTTTACTTTTGCACAACAAAAGATCATGTTTTTTGTCATCAGCATTTTAAAAACTGTATTTTTTTTAAAAAGGCACCCAACCCCTTAGATTCTGTGTATCTTTTCTATTTTGCCGTACAAGGAGGCACATTTTGCCTCTGTAAAAGACAATGTTTCTGCAAAATGTACATTTATATAAATGCAACCTTTTTGTGCAAACCCCCTTTTTGGCCAAAAGAGGAAAAAAAGGAAAAGAAAAAAAAAAGATAAGAAAAAATAAATAAATAAAGTGTTCAAAACATGTTGTAATTGTACCCTGTTGGGTGAAGCTTGGATTTTTTTAAATTTTCCCCTGGGAGATGAAAATGAGCAAAGATATTCATTCCTATTTCCAAACCTGATCTACTTTTAGCACTAATTACAGAGTATTAGAAGGAAACAGTTGTAAGATATCAAGTCAAATGTATCTTCCCAGTATGTTAGTAATACCATGTGAAGAAGAGTGTGACAAGGGTACATATTCTTGCCGCTGCTTTTCAGTTTTCAAGATAATGCCTTCGGAGAAGCCCTTGCTGATTCAAATGACAGAATAACAGTAACATTGGCATGCAGATGGTACAGTAAGTCTAACGAACAATTACTGCAAGATTACTTGACAAAGTGATTGTCCCTGAATAAAGGACATGCAGACTGAAACCTTTTGGCTTAGCATAATAAATTGCACTAGAGCAAAATGACTGAATCTTTGGGGATTTGATAAGTCAATTCCTTGTCAATTGAGTAGATCAAATGGATCTACTCTAGCTGTGACTTACTTACAGAGGAGTTGATTCACCAAATCTCTGGTGCTATTTATTTATTTATTTATTTATTTATTTATTTATTTATTTATTTATTTATTTATATACTGTATATCTAGACTACAAGGCTGCTCTACACAGTTTACAACTTACTATGCCCACCAACAGGATTTCACTCATAGATTGTGGCCAACCAAGCTTTTGGAGGAGATTTTGAGGCACTCAATTTTTTGTATTATCTCTACTTCTCCTGATCTCTGTTTTTAGAATATTCATTCATTTGCAAATTGGAAGAACAGCTACCCAAGAAGACTATCATTTGATTACATGCCACTGAGTTGATTCTGACTTAATGGTGAGCCTTTCAAGGGTTTTCTGGGTATAATGTACTCGGAAGTGGCTTACCCTTCCCTTCTTCTGGGGGGCACTTTGGGACTTTGTAACTGGCCCAAGACTACACAGGCTGGCTCATTTCCTAGGGTGCACAGTGGGGAAGCAAACTCCCATCCTTTGGCTATGCAACAGCTACAGACCTATTGAGATAACTTGAGAAGGCTATGCATCACTCTGAGTCTATGAGCCATCTGTTCAAACCACACATTGCAATCATCCTTCCACAATCACATATACACTCAATCCAAAAAGTGAAATAATATTAGGACACAGAACCAAAGCAAATGAATAAAGACCATAATAATAATAATATAGATTGTAAAATGCAGTGTGTGAAAGTGCAGGAAGGAAAATATTATTATTGCTTTTAAAAAAAACCCTCTAAGCTTGATTTTGATGCAATACAACATCTTGAAAAGATTATGCATCCATAGAATCATAGACTCATAGAGTTGGAAGAGACCTCAAGGACGGTCCAACCCCCTGCCATGCAGGAACCCCCATCAAAGTACTCCTGACAGGTGGCCATCCAGCCTCTGCTTAAAAACCTCCAAACAAGGAGACTCCACCACCCTCCATGGCAGCATATTCCACTGGTGAACAGCACTAATCCAATGCCATGATGTTATCCAATTCCAATAGCAGAGAAGAATATTGATTCAAGTGCCATGGAATGGTTCTCAGTGACATTGTTGACATTGTCTGACAGTTCCACAACAGTTTCTGAACTTGAAAATAACAGTAATAAATAGATGGGATATACAGTGTTGAAAGGGTCATACCATTTGTCTGATATCAGTGTCCAAGATCTTGAAAGTCAGTCAGTCAGTCAGTTTGTCTGTCTGTCTGTCTTCCTTCCATCTCTGCTCTTAAATGCTTTCTTTCGTATGTTCACACTCATTGAAACCAACAGCAAGAATCAATCTGTACCATTTTCATTGATGGCCATCTTGAATGTGCTCAATTGGTGGCCAGTAAGATGCTTTGTAATGCTGTACACACAAAAGAGCATCCAAAGCAGATTTCTTGGTAATTAGAGAACCTCAGGGAGTACAAATAAAAACATGAACTGTGATTAGTAAATACAAATTCTGCAGCTTCAGATTTTTGGTAACACAGTATTATTCAGTGGTAGGGCTGTTAACGATCAGAGCAGAAGGTCTTAATACGGGCATAAAGTTGACTGATTTATCCAAAGAAATGATTCAATCTGCCAAGAGGTTTGAATTCAGGTCCTCAAAGTTCAGCGTTCTCCAGTGGTGACATCACTCCCTCTTCTCCTTGGCTTTGTGTGTTTTCTGATGTTAGTCTCTGATAATTCTCTAGGGCTAGGAATACCTCTAAGCAAGAAGCAAACAGAAACATTTCCAGCTTGGGTTCTTTCCTTCCTTTGTACATTCCACTTCTATGGACATATATTTTGTTACCTAGGAAATAGCAGAAAGAGGAATTGCTTGGCACTTGCTGTAAGTGTTGAAGTTATGGGTGTATATTAATTGGACTCACCCATTACTCGACCTTTCTGTAAACATTCAGAATTTGATAAAGCCTCTTGAAGAAAATATTTGGATTGGCTTTGTGTCACATTTACCATATTTATTTTTAAACTCTGAATCAGAGCATCACACTAGCACAATTTAATTTAAAATATTATGTAATAGAAAAAAAAGGGTTGTTTTTTTAAAAAAAGAACTGGGTTTCTGCAAACTAGTACACACCTTCTAACACAATCCAGTTACAGAAAGGGAGAGTGAAGCCAATCCATATTTTATGGGACAAATGGATTTCATTTTGGCTGGATTACATTCTAAATCCAACTTCTTACCCACTATAATATTATGTTCAGTCTTCCCACCCCCGGAAACCCTGAAATCCTGCCCTGAGGGGTTTCATAGCCCTGTGGAACAGACTTTTAGGGGACATGGGGTTGTGTGAGAGAATCAGGGATGGCTTCCACCTTGAGTGCCTTTACAATGCAGGACAGTAGCCTTTGTGTGTAGGTTGTGCCCCAAATAATTCTGCTCTGGTACATTGCTTCAAAGTAACATGTGTGACTTTTAAATTGTTCTCCTTCAACAAGCAAGCTTAGAATCATAGAATCATAGAGTTGGAAGAGACCTCAAGGGCCATCCTGTCCAACCCCCTGTCGTGGAGGAACCCCGATCAAAGTATTCCTGACACATGGCCATCCAGCCTCTGCTTAAAAACCTCCAAAGAAGGAGACCTCACCACCCTCTGTGGCAGCATATCCCAATGCTGAACAGCTATAGCCATCAGAAAGTTCTTCCAAATGTTCAAATGCATGGATTTGTTCAACACAGATGAGCTTTCAAGTACAGGAGGACCTTTTATCAGGTTGGATAATTTTTTTTTTGGGGGGGGGTGAGTTAAAATTACCTTGACTAGCTTGAAATATCCCACTTACCTCTGCTCCCGAGCCAAATAGGAGCTAGATGTGCCAAGTCCCATGACAGTGATAGTTGGGCCAGATGATTACAATCCTGTTTGTAATATACACAGTTCACCCGACATTGCCTAGTGCCCCAAGCTGATGCCACCTGCATCTTAGGACATTATTTTAACTCAGATTCTGATGCTGCAGCCTCTGGTCAGGATGAGTTTTCAGATTTTAGAAGTCCAAATATTATTTACCATTGTTTTCAGAATTTGTGCAAGGACCATGCAGGGTCCCACCTCCCCTTTCCTAGAAGTTTATTTTATTATTCATTTTATTTTTAAAAAATCTATAACCCTATCATGCAGATATGGATTTGTTATGTTCAAGGAAATATAAACTACTAGCAGAGATTAGCAATAATGTGGGAAAATAAGTGCACTTAGTGATTATGGAGCTAGGAGACAAATGAACAAGGCAATAGAGCTTAGTACAAAACTTATATTACATATGTACACGTGACAAAGATTAATATGCAAAGCACAGCATATAGAGAAAATACAATAGAACATGGGGAAAGCTGCCTTTCACATTAGGCAGTCCCAATTTACATTGGTTTGCCTGCTACCTTTATACATACAGCTACCTGCTGCAGCCCAATCAGATCCTTAATGAAGTGAGGTGATCAAACTATTCCACTTGGAACTAATCATCTTGACCTTTCGGGCTCCTTATTCCTTACACCTGTGCCCTAGACCTAATACACATTCTTGTCTAGCTCATGACATGGCACAATTTACATTTTGTAATCTGTTAAATACATATTACAGGCATTTTGTCAAAACTACAATCCTTGACAGATTCATCAATGAAAGATTTTCAGACGATCTTAAAATGACCTTTATAAAATAGGGTGCCCCATATTTTTCTTTTCCCCTTCAAATTGTTGCCAGCCATTTCCATTGACAGATCCCAGCTGTTTTATGAAGCTGGAGGAATTGAATAGAGGCTGTAGAGGAAGGCAGGTTGATCTCTCAAATCCTTGTCTCACCTTGCCACTTGGATCCAATCTGTTACATAAAGTCCATCACTAGACGTGGGGATCCATCAGTAATCTAGAGATGTACTTCAGGTAGACCATTTTGAATGAACAGTTGTTCTTACAAAGCGCACAGGCAACCCTAAAACAAAGCAAACAAATTTACCCAGTTATAGAGCAAACTCCTACTGTGACAATCAGACATTTTCTCAGCACTTAAAGAAATCCCACTTCTAATGATAGGTTATCTGTAACATGGAGTTTGGCCCTTTTTCAAAAGAACTTACAGTAGGACCCCAGTATATGTTGGCAATTGGTTCCAGGCCTTTCCGTGGATAACGAAAACCATGGATAAGAGAGAACACCTGCCCACCCACCCCCAAACTGCTGTTTCCTGACAGTAGCATGCTTTATGACTGCTGTTTGTGTCAGTAGCTTGCTTTACAGATGCTATTTGTGACAACAGCTTGCTTTACAGCTTGCTTTGTGGCTGCTGAATTATTTAATTTTTTCCTCTACCAACCGTGGATAACTGAATCAGTGGATAATGAATCAGTGGATACGGGGGTCCTACTGTATTTTCTGCAAATAAATTAGCATATGATATAACTGTATCTTCTTATACCATTTATGATGGTGTTTGGACACAATCCAACTAAGGGAATGCATGCTTAAAAGAAACATCAAACAGGTGCTTAATTTTATCTCCATGAGATAATGGGGACAATGAATAATCAAAATGAAAGTATTATCCCATTCGTCCCACCACTGAGCACTTCCAAGCATGCTGTCAGTCTACAGAGTTCTTGAAACCCATGGTACTAATTTCAAAGTTCCTTGATGAGGAAAACATGTTTTTTCCCCCTTCAGAACTATCAATTTTATGCTGAGGAAGGTATGCAATTCAATATAAATGGAATCAATAATCAACAAAATTAACAGTTAATAGATTAAGATGCCATTAACTAAAACCTTTATCTTTTCTCTTAGCTTTCAAAAGTGTTGACCTAAAATGAGATCTAGGTTTTAGACCATACTTAAATCCTCAGGGGAATTTACCAATCTTCCATGAAATGTCTTGGTTTGTAAATTACTCATAAGAAGAAGAAAAACACATTGTAATGGTGGAACAATCTGTTTGTTTGGATTCTCATAAAGGTCTGTCTCTGTCAAGCCGAGCTGTAATGCTATCACTTACAGTTAATACACACCCCACCGTACTTCCCAACCACATTAAAAGGCTCTCTGCTATGACACTCTTTCTTCGCTTGAAGGCCATTGTGCATTGGTCCTTACCTAGTGTGCCCCTCATCATAATCACCATCATTATAAAAGCTCTTCATACATCTCAAAATGATTGGTTCCCAAAGATGAGGTTGCACAGACACTCAGATGAATGGATTTATTTGTTTCTGGCATAATATAGCCTACGTGTGTGTGTGTGTGTGTGTGTGTGTTTTAATCTAATTTCAGAATCGATCAAATACAGTAGTACTCTGAGATTCTGGTTAAATTCAACAAGACCTGTTATTTTAACTCCTTTAAAGATATAACTCATTTTCAGGAACAAGCCAGATCTCTGGTTCAAGTCATATCCGAATACAATTTGATTTGCATTGTTCATGTTCCTTCTTTCTTTGTAGGAAGGGGGAGGATCCTAAAATTAACTGTCAAGAAGATCATTTTTTCCAAAAATTGTCCAGTGGCATTCATGCAAAGTGGGTAAGGTAAGGACTAAAGTAGAATTGATTCTATGTCTGTTGAATCTTACTTTCTTTGTTAACACTGTTTATGAGTCAGATTACAGGTACCAGATTTTAGGGCTAGATCTGCAGTTGCATCTCTTTTAGAGAAATGCTAGAAAAGCTCATAGACTAGGTTACTGTTAGCTTTGCTGGCTAGCTAAGTGGCTGGACTCCTTGCAGAGACAGCTGAGTCTGGGACAAAGTGTCTCCCAGAGATTCTTCTGCCATTTGACCAGAGTCTGGTTCAAGGTTTCAATGCTGTTTTCATCTCCATTACCATAAACCAGCAGCACTCACTTAAGGATGGAGAAGAGTTTCTTTTCACCTCATATTTTATAATAATTTTCCAAAAGAGATTCACACATCTAAGCTGAGATAAGGGAAGTCACGGCCTTGAGCTGAGCAAAACTCTGAATGATAGGATATTCTTGAGGTAACTCATGTGTAGGGTTGCCATGGGTCTGAGGTGATTTGATAGCACATAACACCAAGTTGAACGCATTGAGTGCTTACCTCAAGATTTTATGCCTTGTTTTTAAAACTCTTTTCTTTCTAATAGATCCCTCAGGTTTAACACTTACATGGTATTGGCCAGGTATAACATGGAAATTCAACACGAGGTGTCCACCCCCTGCTGTTTTGGGGGCTACCCATGCTATTCAACAAATCATTGAATCTCCTTGTTTCTCTTTTCCCAGAGTATTTAGTTTTGGGAATAAAATGGGAAGAAAAAGAGCATTTTTTTCTGCTTCAGTGTTCTGGCTGTGGAATGTAAATTGACTGAGGCAGCTCTGTTTGGCTACTGATGTTCACTTCAACTGTCATGGAAGAATGGAAAAAAAACTTGTCCATTTGAATTGTTGAGGAAGGGACTTGTGCAACTTTCCGTTATACATTTCATGCCAAGGTGCCAACGTTTTTTTTAAATTAAAAAAATGAAACCTGCTATTAGTGGTGGTTAAAACTCATATTGGAGAGGGTAGCCATCCAGTGCAGAAATAACTGGGTTAGTCACATATACTATGGGCTACTGTGTGTGTGTGTGCAAGTGTTTGCAGAATCATTTACAGGCCAGCTGAGGCTCCAGAATGATTTGGACAGGTCCAACGTGCTGTGCTCCCTTTTCAGTATCAGGTAAAGACATTTAGAAATGACCCAGCTCTTTATTTGGTCTTTATGCTGAAGCCGTCTCTGTCCTTGAGTTTGTGTGTTTGTGCTCTGAAAACACACGCCTTGTGTTTGGAGGACTGTTTTTACTGTGAGCTGCTCTGAAAGTCTTCAGACTAATAGAGTAGGATATTAATATTTGTAATAAATAAATACACCATCTGCAGTACAGTAAGTGGTCCTTAAAACTAGAATGGTAAGCACTAACAGCAATAATTCACATTGATACAGTACTTTACATACATTATCTCAATAATCCTTACAGCAACTCTGTAACCTAGGTCTGTATCTGTACTGCTGCTTCTGCCCTTGCTAGTACCATGACTACCATGACTACTACTCCCAGCATTGTGGAGCTATGGACTTCATAGCAAAAGACAGCTTGTGTGTTTCTTCAGGAATATTTAATGTTAAAAGGTGGCATGTAGAGTTTGGAAATCAATTAAGACTGCTTTGTGGTTTAATTGAAACTGGATGAAATTGGGTGGTTTTTTGGGGGGGATGAAATTTGAATTGTGTTTTCTTGGTCACAGCACACACTTTTCACAGTGCATTTTTTTTGCACTGAATCACAGGACACCTGCTCGCCCATTGACCAAACCAGAACAAACTATCAAACTGTCAACTCAAAAAACCATGAAAAGGGTTGCCATAAGTCAGAATTGACTTGGAGACACATTGTTGTTATTTATTTATTTATTTATTTATTTATTTATTTATTTATTTACTGTCCATCTTAATTTAATTTAATTTATTTTTTCTCCCTCCTCCTTTCTTACCCACCATCTTACTATATATATAGCAAGATGGTGGGATAAGAAAGGAGGAGGGAGAAAAATTAAATTAAATTAAATTAAATTAAGGGTCGCCAAAGGTCTCACGAAAGACCCTGATCTTCAAGGCTTTTTTGAAGGCTGGCAGGGACTGTGCAAGGTGCAACTCACTTGAGAGATGGTTCCAGAGCACAGGACCAGCCACAGAGAAGGCTCAGTTGCGTGTTACCACTTTCCTAGCCTCCCTGGGCATGGCCACCCAAAGTGAGAGCACCTGAGACATTCTAGTAGGTCGGGCTTCAGTTGATCTCTGAAAGATTCGCTCTGCCAGTTCTATAGATCATTGTTATTGTTGTTGTTGAGACAGATTTACAGCACATCTTTTAAGGAAGTTTATGGCCAGGTGATCTGTATGTATTAAATCTTTAGGTAGAAATTTAACAGGGTTATTGATCTTTAAATTAAATTTTGAGCAGACAGTGCATGCGATAGAGGACTGTTGCCTGTTAAAAAGGATATATGCTCAGCCTATAGGCCAGCCACACTGCCTTTTCCATCTGTGCATTTTCTAATGCATGTTTCCTTCATAATAAACACATATATGCATGCATGAATGATGCACGTGTGTGTGTGTGTGTGTGTGTGTGTGTGTGTGAAGGGTGTAGAAAGAATGACAGGAGGGAGAAACTGCAGCTCTAAATTTAGTTCAGACCAGGATACAAACACTGAAATCTAATCTCATCATCTGCTAACAAATCAATGGCTGGGGTTGGTTTATTTCTGCTCATTTATAGTAGCCTTCTACAATTCAGCGTTTTCCATATGCTGTTCTTGGCGACTGTGGTGTGTGATGTGAGTTGTGGTTGTAACACATTGAGGAGAAGATGCTAAGTGTTTTAAACCTGGCCTATTCCACAGAAGACTAGTATCATAGTACATGACCATAGTACTTGACCATATTTGCAGGTCAAGTCATGAGAGTCATTGATAGTAAAATAAATGGGTCAGATATCCCATATCTGTTTTCCATGTTAGTTCCTGCCCCTCATAATGGATTTTTTTCTTTTTGCATTCCCTTTGTAGCTTTAATGCTACATTTTAATGTTCTAAGATGCCTCTTCTAATTCCCTGTTTTTAACTTGTAATTATTGTAAGCCACCTTGGGCCCTATTCCAAGGAGAATGCAGTTAAAATTATATATATCTATATATCTATATATATCTATATATATATATATATATACTCCATATAAAGACAAAAAGATAAATAGCTTTCAGTTCCAGAAATAATAATGCATATATGTTGTGATTTTTTTAAGTGACACATTAAGGATATAATATCAGCTTGAACACCAACATATTATCTTATTACTTCAGAACCAGAATGTGAAGGACTATCTCACACAGGGCTAATAAGCCGACAAAAGCTGAAAATTGTTTTCGATTTGACAGCCTATTTCTTCTCAATAAGTCAGCATGAGACTGAACTCATGAAGCTGTGAGATTCGTCTCACTAGGCACTATTTGTATGGGTGTTTTAAGCTAGCATTGTAGATTGTGTGTTTTTTTTTTTTTTTTAAATTGGCCACTCCATAGTGGCATGAAGGGAAAGATGGATAAGGTGTGCATTTTAAGGAAATGTGTGTGGTTGTCCCCCTCCACCCAGATGATCTATAGAACTGATCAGGGCTTTTGAACAGCAAAGGGTATATGTGAAGGTAACAACTACACTTGTTTCTGCCTCTGTGTTCCTGCTTCCTACTCATATAACTAATTTGCTAAGGAATTATCATGCCCCCCTTCTTTCTATCCACGGTAGCTGAAAGACTTGAATGGAGTTGAATAATGCAACAGTTTGACGAAGACATTTTAATATGCTGTCCATTCCATGCAGCTGACAATACTTAAGAAACAAACCTCATATATGGACTGCTAGAAACAAATTTCATAGTTTGGAGAAACACTGTTATGAGCTTGATACATTTCTGGCTTCAAACCAGGATAAGGCCAATATAAAAGATTTTTACCCAAGCCTTTGTAGTTGATGGGATGTTTGGAAATTCATGAAGATAAATGTCTAACAACTAGGCAATATATATATTTTAATTGATCTGGACCTTCTCCTTTATATCATGTAGCATTTACTGTTTTGAGGGTTTGGTGAGGGAATGACAATAAGAGTCTTTGCTCAGATAGCTTGTGACTCAAAGCTTGCTCAGTTTTACAATGATAAACAGAACATCACATACTTTAAGCTATGGTTTTTTTTTTTGACAGAGGGCAAACCCTACAGTGTTTTTCAAAATGTGTTCAATAAAAATGTACATTATTATTTAGAATTCATTCTAAAGCTGGTAATTCATCAATTAGTTCAAGAACAAAACAAACAAAAGGTTAATTCTCTATATTTCTCACAACAATAAAACAATCTGAGCTTTAAAGGCCCAACTTGATTTCTTAATTATTATGCATTCAATAATCATCCAGAGGGACCAGTTTGTGTTTTAAAATAAAATAAAGTTTTTGGTACATACCTTCAAAATTGCAGAACCCCTCCCCCCTTCTGTTACGGCTCACTCGTTGTCTCTCACTGAGCCACACCAAATGCTTTAGTAATTTGTGCTGACCAAGTCTATGAAGAGATCTTAAGTGGGAAAACTATTTGCATATCTTAGAAGCCAAAGAGTAGCGTGTTACTTGTATAGCATTCCCCTTTGCCAGCAGAACAAGTGAAGTGTTCTAACTGGAATAAAGGTTTATAGAGTGCAAACTGCAGTTCCTACTATATTCCTCACATCAGTTCCAAAATGCAAAAAAATAAAAGCAAAACTATTGTTATTCTTGATCTGGTGTTGAAAAGCCACTCTGAGCTAAAATGCAGAAATCACTTATTTTAAACAGAATGTGTTTTACTGAGAGCAAGAGACTTTTCTATGCAAAGCTTTTTTTGGTCTCTCCTGGGATCTTCTTGCCAACGAAAATATTGCTGGTGAATGAAACTTGCAGGTAGAACTATCATGTCTTCATCTACTAATTTTCTAAACACTGAATGGTAGTAGGATTTATGCAATGGTAAGATATCATTTAGCTATCGAGTTAAAGCTCAGTGGTTATGGAGAGATCCTTTTCTCTAACTTCTCAAACCATGATCAATATTGGCTTTTGGAGGAGTGGGTGAGTTAATTACTTACCACACTCTTTTTTTTTTTTTAAAGGACTGGAGGAAGACAAATTCCCCAGAGAAGTGTTCAGGCATAATTTGGCTCGTGGGTGCTTCTATTAACAAAAGTGTTTGATTGAATAAACTCCTCTGGGGATTCACCACATGGTTGCTTGAGTCTGAATATTGTAATCCTTTCCAAACCACCAGAAAGGAAACAGAGGTTTGCTTTCCAATTATAAATTGATCAGCCTGATGAAAACTAGAGGCCTTGCATATAGCAAATCAGTGTTGAAAGGATATGCTGAAATTTAGGTGATCAGAACAGGAGTCATATTATTCATTCTGCTTTCAGACAATTACAGATATGGACAGCATTCCAGTTGTCCACATGGGCTGAAATCCTGATGCTTTATTATGGGAAAGGTGTAACATACAATCATTCTTGAGGGCAATTAACAGGTGCCTATTGGGATTCTTGGGTGTACATCAAACCAGCCCCCCTCCCCCCCCGATTCTTAATAGGGGCTTGTGAATTGCTAGTTGTGGATGGCTGAACATGACATTTTCTATCACCCATGTTGTGCAACAAAAGGTCAGAAATCAATGAGTTTTTCAATCCTGTGGATAAGGACAGATATATTGTAAGATGGTATAGTAACTGAATTCAGACCATGTAAATGATGCTACCATGTACCCATGTTCAATCTAAAAAGCCCAGAGACCTTTGGGCAGTGGCCGGCGTATAAGTTGTAAAAATAAATAAATAAATAAATAAAAATGTGCATTTTTGATATCTTAGGTCCAAGACTACAGAACATTAACATTCAAAAGCACTACATGGAAACACCCTTCACAGACCCTTCACACTTCTATGTTTGTTTGTTTTGTTTTGTTTTGTTTTTGCATTAGAATATATACAACCCATTTCTTATAAAGTAAAACTCTCTTTAACTGATATCTTGTTTAAAACAGAATAATTTTATTTTGGAGTTTGTCACCTCTGGGTTTAAATTTTCCTAAAAACCAGCCTGGTGATGTTAAAGTACTCAGACACCACATTGAAGATTAGAACTGCTTCTGCTGCACAAGGAGTGAAAAAAGCTATATCTTTGGTTCTTTTTTGTTCTGTATATCCATAAATCATATTGATTCTGTATTCAAAGATGATAGATCACGCTTCTCCAGTAAAGGTAAAAGGAAGTTATTGATTTTACTTTAGGTTGCAGATTTGGTACTTCTGCTTTGGAAAGACTACACTTCCCCCCCTTTTCTTGGGTCATTTTTGTTGCAAAGCTTTGAAATTTCTGGTAAATTTCTCTTTTGCTACACTGTAAAAGTACAGAGATCCACAAAGGAGAATAGCTACAAGTTTTCCCACCTCTTATTGGTATTTAAAGTCCTAGTAATTCACTCGACACTTGCAGGCGAAGGAATAAAAAATGTTCCTTGATTGGCAATTGCTTGGAATTACAGATTATTTATTTATTTATTTATTTATTTATTTATTTATTTATTTATTTATTTATTTATTTACTAAATAATTACCAAACAGATCAACAGCACAACAACAATAACAACAACAAAAACCTGCCAACAACTGATGAAAGAGAAGTATATGGCTGTCTTTGAATTTCAAAAGCTAGAAGTGCCGGATATCCCATCCTGGAAAAATCCCTACTAGTCACTTGAGACACAGATTGTGTGTGAGGATGTAAATAAAACTCCAACAATTTTTGCCACAGAGATTTTCTGACAGGATTATGAAAATTATGATCCCACATCTTTGATGCCTCTGTGGCATTTTGACTCCCAAACAACAATGTGCTTACTGTCACCAAACATCTTTGGTAACAGGATGCAAACCGTATCACTTAGATATGGTATGAATTTTTAAAACACCTGCTTTGTTTTCAGAAATGAAGGACTGTTCTCAATAATAATCAAATTCTGTTAGGCCCTGAGGAACAGCAAATGGCACCAGTTTTTAACCTCTCCACACATACTGGATGCAAAACCACAACCGACAGTTTCCATGCAATAAGGGAAGCCGCAGCTTAGAGTTTCTAAGAACTGAGCAGTGATGTTAATGACAAAGCATTCTTAGGGTCGCCATCTCTGAGGCAGCCTGAGAGCACGTAACAATAACCTTTTGGGTTATGCCCCAATAGGGGCAAAGAATGGAGGGATTCCACATAGAGCCCCATTCAATTGCGTCATCTTCGAAAGCATACACAACACATTATTGTACCAGATAATGGAAGCCCTTGAATATGCATAAAATGCACTGCTACACTTAATTTATTTAAGCAAACAGAACCCTGATACAAGTTAGGAAAATGTGGCCCCAACTGCAAAGCTCTTGATTCACATGTAGTGGATTATAATTTAATTACCAGTTGTAGAATTAAAGCAAAATGTCAAACTCAGATCATTCCGAGTGCAAACTGTGCTTGTGGAAAACTCAGTACGTATTTACTCCAAGGTATGTTTAACTGAATTTAATCTTCCAAGTGGTACCTGACAGACTTTTCAGTTTCACCTGGCTGTTGTTATAAAGTCTTCTAACTTCCTTCTGCAAAAGATATAATTATAGTTCATGTTCTGAAGGGAAGATTTCTCAATCCTTTGCGGCATATTTCCTCTGGTGCCATAGCACACATAGACTTCTCATAGCTCATTTAACAATAAGAAGAGTTTTGGCATTAAAAGATGGTCAAATAATTTTTAAGTAAGCTTGTTTTGATATTATTCAGTGTATCTTGCATTCTGGCCATTTTTAAAGGAATCTCCAAATGCCCTTAACATCCCTAACCACCCTGATGTGTGCAGAGAATACAAGCAATGCAACATTTATGCTTGTTTACTTTTCTTTTGTTTTGTCTATGAAGATTCTCATTCATCCAGGTGAGTTTATCTGGAAGTTGAGTCACGGCAACTGGAATACTACTAATACTAGTACTCTTCTTCTTCTTCTTCTTCTTCTTCTTCTTCTGCTTCTTCTTCTGCTTCTGCTTCTGCTTCTTCCCACTAAATGGGTTGCAAATGACTTCAGAGTAATCTGTTCTAGATTTTCTTGCTTTGGCTGTAGCAAGAGAACCCAGAACAGAAGAAAATATTTCACTCTGATTGCGAAACTTTTTTAAAAAGTTAAAACTGTCTTTTTATTGAAAGCTTTTTATCGAAAGCTTTTCGTAGTTGCAGTAATATAATAAGTTTCTGTTGCTCAGAATTGCCTTCAGCTTTCATGGATACCATGAATAATGTAAAAAGGGTTTTTTTAAGAATTGTTTTTTTAAAAATATGCCACCTAATAGAGGATTCATTACATCCATAAGGATAGCTTGTTCCTAATTTCCTGAAAATTGTTCTTTCAGGAATTGTTCTGATGGAAGTTGGAGCAAACATCTGTCCTCAGGTGAAGAAACAGATTTGAAAATCTCTACAAGAGGAATTGAATTTTAGATTTTTTACAAAAATGTTGATTGTGTCCATCTGTTCGTTTTCTTCAGGAACACACTCTGTGTTGGTTACTGGCAACTGGGTAGGGGGAGACCAGGGGAGATCTTCTTTTTCAACAAGGACTAGAATCGTTAGCAATTGTCAACTTTCTCAAACAGATTTTGATGCTGATAAAAAAGGATAATGACTTTCAATTGTTTATTGTGAATATATTAGGTTTACACAGACAAAACATGCATAAAGTGCAATTACTGCTAGTGTTGCTGTATTAGTATGAACGTTAATAGCATGTTTGTTTTTGAAATGGGTTATGCATTCTGGTAAATGTCTGCTTTAATCTTGTCATCTGTGCATCACTTGTCTAAGTACTCTCATTTAAGATGCCATATCTCTTCTGGTAGCAATAAAGGGGTAAAGCAACATTAATATTAAATAATTAGAAAAACAAAAGGGGAATGATTAAACAGATTTACATAATTGAAATAACACTGAGTCGCAGTGGGAAATCGGGACAATGTTGTCTCCATTCAAAGTAATTCATAATTCAGATTTTTAATTATGGCATATTCATTCATTTAAAGATGATTCTGGATGAGAGGGCCACTAATGAAATACAATCATTAGCATCTAAACAAAGTAATTTAGAAAGTCTCCTTTAAGGGGAAAAGACTTTCTAGAACATCATCAATCACACAAGATATGCAAAAACAAGCAATTAAGCCACACACAAGAACTACAACAACCTTATATATCCACAATGTACACATGAAAACACAACTGATTACAATGACTAGGCTAGGATAGTGTAGTTAATTTGTATTTTCCATTGCAGTGCAAGGGGAGATTGTACCAGGGAAGGACCAGAGCATCCTGTGCCAAGTGAATTCCATGTCATTGAAAAAAGCTTTTTAAACAAAGGACTCCAGTTTTGCTTCCTTGTCCAGAACTCAGCAACGAAATCCCAGAAGCACAGAGAGGCCAAAGGCAATCTCTGTATACCCTGTCCAGATTTATCCTCACTGCCTCCCCCTACCCGCTCCGTACCTCATGCTGTTGTTTGGTTTGGTTACATGGCCAAATGCAGGATTAGCATGATATTTTAAAGAAGAAGCAGGTGCTTGCATTAGTTTCTCATTAGTTACTCAAATCCTGCTTTAGGCTTAGACAAAGTCCCTTGGAAACCCTAAATGGGCTGAGGAGCTCCTTCCAGATACACAATTACAGTTCATTAAACATGCAGGAGCCGTCAATGGAGGCTATAATTCCACACAACTTCTAATGCCTGTGTACAGTGTCCTGCTAAATGGATACATAATAGGACTGGATTTATTTTTTTTGAACACCATTCTCTTCTAGGCTAACTCGTAATCTCGTTGAAAACCCATAGCGCTTTTGTTTGCTGATTTATAGATATGGACTTCGCTTTGAGTACAGCGAGCTTTTCCTTGGCTGCAACCCTCAGAGTTGCCTTTGATAACTATCCGTCTCAGGAGCCAAAATATGTTCTATTGGGTACTTAAAAGGACAAAAATACTGGTTAATTTTCAACAGTGCTCCTTCATTTGACTTTACAATTTACAGCAGTGAACATTAATGCGAGAATAGCTTGGTTGAGGAGGAATTTGAAATTAGAGCACCTCTTCTCATTAGCCCTAGTAGCCTGACCCAGGGTGAACGGAAAAGTAATTTGCTGCCAGATCCTCATTTTGCTGCTGTTATCACTCCTTGTAAATGAAGCGCAGCAATTTATTGTAGCACCTCGAGAAGTCAAGAACATAATGTGTAAAACACATACAAAAAAAATCTTTCTTCACATTCATTAACACCCAGTGCATAGAGGCTGTTCACTGTCCCCTCTAATGAAAGGAGGGGGGGAGAGAAATCTTACAACCTAAAGCTTTCTGTTAAGTGAAGAAGAGAAGCCCTCTTCAGGCCATTAGATACTCAGCTGGACTAATGAAAGGTCTTTGACAAGACAGAATGAGGGGTTGAGGGGGGGAAGAGGAAGGAAGGAAGGAAGGAAGGAAGGAAGGAAGAAAATAAATGCTGATGCACACAGAAAATAGTAAAATAAAGGACGAGAGTTTGGTTAACTCCAAGAATTGATACTACTTTTTCAGAATCAGTGAGCCATCTTTTTGGGGTGGGGCGTGGGGCAGGGAATATATGTATTTTCTGCTGTCAAAATCTACATTTTGATTTTGCTGGGAGTTGCTTTAATATTCTGGGACCTGTTGCA
>JAHTLZ010000016.1:14279952-14308251 GCA_023846285.1 Phrynocephalus versicolor | reverse complement strand
TTTATTTATTTATTTATTTATTTATTTATTTATTTATTTATTTATTTGGATTTTAAAACTCCCCAGCTGGGGGATTTTTGAGGCGCTGGCTTGGGGCCAGTGCCTCTACAGGCCTACCTTCCCCCACCGAGTTCTAGGACCAGGAGGACTGCGGTGACGAGGACAAGGTAGGAGGGGTTAATGAAAAACGAAGCGAACGAAACAGAAATTTCCATTTTTTGTTTCGTTTTTCTTTGATGGGTTGGTTCGTTATTCGTTCTGTTAGCTAACAAAGTGTTCTGCTTTGTTAGCTAACAGAACGAATAATGAACCAACCCATCAAAATGAATAACGAATAACAAAATGAATTAAAAGTTCATTTTGTGCCCATCTCTAATGACAAGCTCTAAAGAAAGAATGGAGCTGGCTGAATGAAATAAAATAATAATAATTAAGAGCCCACATTCAAGCAGCAGCTCCAAGTAAAATACACCCAGTTGCTTCAAGACAAGTAAACATTAAGTAAATCCCTTTGATTCAATAGGTCTACTCTTGCTTGGATTAACAACTGAAAGAATTCAGTAAAAACAGGGATTTCCCCCTCTGTTCAGAAAGAACTGGAAACTGTTGTTTTTTTACCTAGCATTCTAAGAATACAGCCTTAGAAGACACGTCTGCTTAGAGGCAAATCTAATTGAACTCAGTGGGACTTAATCCTAGATAAATGTGCATAAAACCATAAAACTGTGAAGTACAGTATTTTATTGTTGAAAGCAATGCATTCCTGAAAGCAGTAGCACCTGTTTTTCTTCTTCTTTGAAGCTTTTTCTCTGTGGCAACACAATGCACTTAGCAACTGAATGGAATACTATAAAAATTGAAGTTTTGTAATTGTCTGTACAGAGATAAATATTGTCTACGTTTGAACAGAATATTATACCAAGATTCCAGGAAATTCACATTTATTGTGGGAAAGGCTGGGTGCTAAGGGTTCTGTAGCAGCAGTTCCCAACCCATGTTCTTGGACTAAAACTCCCAGAAGACTTCACCACCAGCTGTGCTGGCCAGGATCTCTAAGCATTGTAGCCCCAAAACCTCTGGGGACTTAAGACTTGGAATCATTGTTCTTGGACACGTATTCTTTGCTCCTCATCAACAGCAACCACTAAGCTCACCAAGGGGTCAGACTCCTGGTGGTATCAGAGAGCACAAACAAGAATTGCACAAGCAATGTGCAATTTGCCGGGCTCTCTGCTGAATTCTCACCCATGCCTAGTTTGCACAACGGGTTGTTCACTATGTTACGCATCTGGGTGGGTGGCCGATTGCCAGCAAAATGCAGAAACTGCTCAAAGAATGGCCTTAACGCACAAGTTTTGCAATAAGATTTTGCCCAGCGTGTATTCATTTAGGACATCAATCCAAATTTGGATTCTGTTTTATAACTCCCTGGATATGCCCATTAGCCAGAGTTCATTCTTGATTTACAATTTAGGCTTTTTTGGGGGGGGGGGGAAGACAGAATCCCTGATTACAATAACCATTTGGAAAAGCGAAGCAAAACTGATCGGGCCACGGACACTACAATCCGAATCTTGGATGACCCTTCCGTGCAATCGTGGCACCGAATCAGCCAACATAGGTCTTAATGCTTACATATAGGACCAGCAGATATCTCTGTATCAGTACTAGCATGCCGTCTTTAGGCTTCTCGCTTTCTTCTCTCCCTGCATCTCCGCACCTCCTGCAGATTAAAACAGTGACATTCTCCACCTTTTCTATCAGCGAGAGCCTGGTGTCACAAGGTTTAATACTGATTGTGTCCCCCATATAGCACCTTCTCCTCTGCAAGGATGAGGAAGCCAGACTGTGGTAGTAGCCAATCAATGCGAGCTATATGGAAATAGCCTAACAATTGCCTTCGGTAATTCCCAGACTATATTTGACACTAAAATCCTGACAGCTTGCTCTTGTGATAAAGATGTTAACAAGAGAAGAAAATGGCACTAATTTAATCTATTCTTACAGGTCAGGCTGAAATGAGATGGGGATGACACAAAATTATAATAATAAATACAGGCCTAATTTCACAGTTCTTCATAAACGCTGTTCCCCTGTCTTTTCATATGCAAATGTACTAGCCTTTGCTTCGTGACAGTGATTTGTGAGGTGCTGCCTTGCCCTCCACTTGGGGATTGTATTCTACCTGATCCCATAATTATTTTTATCCTACTAAAACAAACCCTCACAGATTACTACGGCAGTGCAGTTGTGGACATTTGGCCCCTCCTCTTCTTTCGGCTTTTGAGAGTATTTACATTTGCATTAGCTTCTTGATTTTGACTTTCATGTTACCTGCCACCTCGTGTGGGAGGCAATTTATACAATGGGGGGGGGGGCAAAATGCTAACAAAGGTAAGAACCAAACCCACAAGGTTTGGCACCAGAGTTTTGTTTTCAGCGTAAAAAGTGCAGAGGCTAACTATTTCAAATTTTAAGATAATTAATTCTTCACCAGTGGTTGGTGAGACACTTAGGAAGGAAGGGATTTTAGGCACTGAGTTCGTTTGTCTTTCTTCTTGGGTCGGGTCGCATAGGTGGGACTTTCACGCACCCTAGGCCATTGTTCACCTACGAGCCTATTCAGGCCATTGTCCACCTAACAAGCTTATTCAGACCAGGGTGATGTGAAATCAACTGAACTATAAATTGGAGGACTTGCCACTAACTGTCCTCAGGCTGACAAAGCTGCTTGGATGAGTAGCAATGTTTCAATCTCTCAAGAAAAAGAAGTCCAGTTGCCATGACTCAACCTCCAGGTAACATCACCTGGATGACTGAGAATCTTCACAGACATCTTTCTTAGCCATTCCTTAGACTCACTTCATTGGCTGCCAGAGCTGAGAGCTGTTGTTTTGTGAACCAGGTTCAACTTAAACACTACTTTTCAGTGCTCCTTTATGGGGAAACCAGTTGGTCAGTAGCCAACCAGACCAGCTATGAAGCAGAAGGCCATATTCACCTCAGGTACCAGATGCTGGTTGTCGTAAAGTGGCAGAAATATGTTTCGTCTTAGTGTATAATTTTTGTTGCTAGGAAAGGGGGCTTTGGGAGTTTGTTGGGTTTGTGTGTGACTGTAATATTTAAATCTTACCTTTTCTCCAATGAGCTGAGAATGTTATACTTACCCTTAGTTGAGGTTGAGAAAATGTCATTGGCCGATATTTGTAATCTGAACCTTTTTGCAGAGCAAGGATTTGAACCTAAGCCTTTTCCTTGGCCCTTGAATCATCGGCGTGGAAGTTGAGTACAGTATCCAGGTTGACACTAACCAAGAGTCACGCCTGAAGATGGCAATTTCCAGTGACCCTAATAGCCTCGCATAATGCAGAGCTCAAATAGTCAATATAGGTGACCCATAGGCCTGAAGATTACTTATGGAAACTGTTTGTGACATACTTACGAACAGCCGAGTTGTTAGAGAAAAATAGGGGTATTAAATGAGCCATTTGCTAACTCGAAAGGAGCTACGTTCAAAGTAAGCATAAATGCTAAGGGCTAGTTTCAGAAGCTTCGGTATAAATGCTACCACAAAGGGCCTTTATACGCCACTAAAATGGGAGGAAATTACTTTCTGATTTGGAAAAAGTTCATGCCAAGGTGACATTATTATATGAACTATGTTGACTCTACTGATGGAAAGTAGCTGAACAGCTTCCTTACAGCAGGCAGACATGATTAAGTAGCTGCTCCCTACTGCCAACATGGCTATTTACTTTCAAGCTCCAAAAGTAATCTCTCTGCCTTATATCTCTGTTTCATTGGTGAGCTTTTTGCATATGTATCACTGGATTTCATTACAAAGTCGAATGCAATATGGAAATCTAAACACACAGGAGAATGTACATATGAACTAGAGTGGCATAATTATAAGGTTGATCCAGACGTTTTCACTTAAATGGTGCTTCGAGTGAATCATTTCATTGACACAAGTATCTTCTTCTGCATTTCTGAGTTAATGTGATACATTGGCTTTTCAAAAGCTCTACTATAGTTGTGATTTAAGGTTAGAAAGTCAGGTTGTATCAATGGGCTTCCAAAGTTGGACTCCCCGGCAAATCTTCCATCACTTCAGATATGAATGCATGTGGATTTGTAAGGAGTCGGCAACATGAATAACGGGGTATACGGAAGGACCTTTCTCAAAGAATGGGAGGATTATGAGCACAGGTTGGCTTCTTCTGAACAGTGATAGCATCCTAATGGCTGATCCTTCCTCTCTGGATGTACTTTTGGATTGCTTGTGCTTTGAACGAAGATAATGAGTAACATTGAGGGTACGACCAAAAAACAAAAACAAAAAAAACCCAACAACATAAGGGCCACATTCAAGGTCAAGCCAAGGTCAGCACCAAATGAAAGCATTATTAAGGAGGAAGATTACGCAACAGTGTACTGTTTTAAACACAGAAATATTTAAATGTGTGCATTGCATTAAGGTGGACCTGAGAAAACAAGGGGAGAAAAAATATGTACCATTTGTGCAGGCCATTCCTACTTCATGTGGCCACCCTACAAACCTGCCATTTGACAGAGAATGTGAAAATTACAGACTAGTGTGATTGAACACAAGTGCTCAAAGGGGCAGGTGCTGTTTGTTGCTGCTCTTTGAGGTTGCTGGGTTTTCTCCCCTCTTAAAGGTGGTGGTTGTTGCTCTTGCTGACTTTTTAAGAACACTTTTGCTAACACTTAAAAACAAAAGCATTCAAAAATACAAGATTAACTCAGTCATTTTGATAGAATGGTTTTCTCCGCTGCACCTCTGCGGGTCGACTCCTCTGCATATGGAAAAGACAGGAAGAGCCAAATAAAAACTACTGTTGGTCTGGAAGCAAGCACTTAGCAATTTCTTTGGCCCTTTATTGAGAGAGGGCCAAGCCTTACATGGCGGTTTCGCCAGGCCTATTCCACCACTTAGATGGCAAGCCTTTTTATATGTTAATGTCTATAAGATAACACTGGGTTGTTGCTAGGTTTTATCACATTTTATCATTTACATGGAGCATTTTCTTGTTGTGCATGCTATATAGTTATTGTTTCTGTGTTGTATGCCATTCTGGGACTCTTTGGGAGAAAAACAGCATAGAAATGAGAATAAGGAATCAACCAACCAATCTTTTGCATATTAGCTCAGAAATGAGTTTCAGTTGGGTGCCCTCCACGTGTTTGCAGGGGATTTGAACTAGGTCTTGCAGCTCCTCTAACCAATATGTCACTTTGACATTATCTGTGAATGCTATATTTAATAATATAAAGGAGAGTTAGAAATGCCTCCTTCTGGCCCTTTTATACCAACAAATATTTGCTATTCCAACCACATGCTAAACAAAACTCAGATTTGGAAGCCACAGAAAAATGTGTATAGGAGAGAGAAATTAAGGTTAAGAAAAAGATTTCACAGATGTCCTCTCTTTCCTGCAAAAGTCAAACCCTTTCCTATTTTAAAATCCCCATTTTGCTTGCTTCAGGATATCAGACAGAAATATTTAAAAACTGCACTTAAGTTATTCTACTATTCTCAGATGGCTGATGCACCCATTAACTTCAGCAGTCATATTATTAGAGAAATGGATTGTATTTCTTTGTAATCTTCTACATGCATCTACAAATTGTGTTACTTTAAAGGTCAAGATAAGTCTTTTGTACCATAATGAGAGTAATGATGAATAATGGTACTTGTGTTCATAAATTAGGCCTTGTCCATAAATATCCTTTTTACACAGATGCTCAGTGGAAATCTATTAAATATTAGCAGTCATCTGGAGAACTCGGTACAAAACAACCTTAAGGAGGTAGATTAATTGTAGGACTGTTTGGGTATCACAGTGGGGTTAATGCATCATGCTTTGCTAAAGCTGAATTGGGGGGGGAGGAAATGTATTAACTCAAAATGTTACATGAGAAAAGGTAAGTGGCGTTGTTGACATTAAATGTGAGGCCTGATCACCTAATAGTAAATATAGATTCATTTGAACTGATCTGATTTTATTTAGAATGAATGTGCCAAATAATTCAGTGAGGTTCTAGAAAATAAGATTTTAAGAAAGACAGAAAGCAGATGTGATGCAAGAAACCTGTTGTTGGTTTCTTGTGTTTAGTTTTTTTAAAAGGGCTCTTTTAAAGTAGCTGTATGTGGAGGGAGCTGAGTTTTAGCTCAGTAACCCTGGACACAGAAAATTAAACCTCTCCACCCACTGAGTCATTTCTTCAAATTAAATTATTTGTCAGGATATTTTAAATTATTCCTCATGATATTTTAAATTATCCCTCAGGACATTTCAATTTATTGTTACTTTTACATCCTATGTTCCCTCCACTGAGCGCAAGGTAGCACGCATGGCTTTGTTCCTCCCTATTTTATCATCACAACAGCCCTGTGTAGTAGTTCAAGATGCAAGAACTATATTGCAGTCAGCAAAGCTAAAATTTAAGGCTGTAAAAAGCCATAAGAAGGTTTTCCCAAAACTATTTTCCAACAGATGATTAAACATGTCATCCACATAAAAAGCCAAGGCTATGTATTGGTTAGTCTTGGGAAATCAGGACAATCAAATCATCTACAAATATCCAGAGTAAGCTGAGTGGATGACACTGGAGAGTTCTCTTCTCAGAATAACCTACTGGTGGGGGGTGAAAGAAGGATCTGGTGTCTTCCACACCAGCCATCTCCCTGGAGATTTCTGCGGGACCACCCTAGACTTGGAAGGAAGCTACCAGTATTTTTCGCCCTATAAGATGCACTGGGCCGTAAGATGCACCTAGGTTTTAGAGGAGAAAAACAAGAAAAATGTTTAGCCTAAGGTTTTATGACAGAGAAAGGGGAGGCTGCAAACAAGGTAACTGGAGCTGTAGAATCCAAGCTGCAAAAAGAGATGCTTGCAATTGAGGTAATTAGAGCTGTGGAATCCAAGCTGCAAAAGGGGAGGCTGAAAACAAGGTAATTAGAGCTGTGGAATCCAAGCTGCAAAAGGGGAGGCTTGCAAAGAAGATATTTGGGGCTGTGGAATCTAGGCTGCAAAAGGGGAGGTTTGCAAACCACGTAATTAGAGCTGTGGGATCCAAACTGAAAAAGGGGAGATTTGCAAACCAGGTAATTGGAGCTGTTGAATCCAGGCTTCAGAAGGGGATGGCAGAGGCTCGGTGGAGATCTCTTTGTAAACAAGGTGAGTTTTGACTGGGGAATCTTGGCTGCAGAAGGGGAGGAGTGGGGAAAGGCTCCCTGGAGGAAAGCTCTTTGCAAACTAGGTGATTGGAACTGTGGAATCCCGGCTGCAGCACAATATGGGAGAGGCTCCGTGCAGATATCTTATCTCTAAATTAAATACTGTGATACATATGTAGTGGGGACTGCTGTATTTGCTCTATAACATGCACAGACATTTCCCCTTACTTTTGAGGGTGGGATAAGTGTGTCTTATAGGGCAAAAAATATGGTACGAGCCATCTGTGAAGTCCCCCTGTCAATATGTGAATTTTTAAATTTATAGGGTGTTAATAAAGTTAAAGGAGGGGCCAGGAAAAGTAGTCCTGGAAACTAAAGTGCTTTTAAAATTGAGGCTTGAACAATAGTTTACTATTGGCTTTTCAAAACAATAAGCTAGATCTCCAGTTAGGCAAGGTACCATAATACCCTCACAGTTGAACTTTTAAATGTTACCTTGTGTAAATATGGAGAGCGCGTTTGCAGGTCCTACAGCTTACACTCTTCACTGTTCAATACCTTGGAGTTACAATATTCAGGTGTTACAGGGTTCTGGTACAACAAGTCTTTATTCCTATAAAGTTTGCAAGATTTTTTTTAAATCAAAAAATGATAATGACAACTTGACAGATATTAAATTGCAGACCTTTGGGGTTACAAAACTGCAGGAACAATAAGATACCTATTGAAAAATATTCCTTGGAGTTTCAAACTCCTTGGATCTTCAGGCTTCTGGGAAAGAGATTGCTTACAATTTCCCTCAGCCTGATGAAGCTACTTAAATGAGTAGCTTTCCTTTTATCTTGGGATAAATGGCAGCTGTTATGATCAGAAGCTTCTGATTTTTCTCGAGGAATCTATATTCTATGGGTATCTTAGATAATATGTTTAGGTGTCAAGAATCTCTGCCAAAACTCAGCCAAAATACATGGTGGAGATGGTGAGGATGAGACAGCAAAGCCTGCTCAGAGGGTTAGAGAGAAGGGAGCCATTGAGTAAAGACAAGATTTAGCAATGGAAGGCAAAGTCCAAAGATTGTAGAAGGGAGGGAGGAAGTTTGGAAGCTACAAAAGAGGAAGGAGAAGGGAATGATTGGAATCTGGACTGGGGGAAGTGAGTAGAGAAGGAGGAGGAGAGAAAGGGAGGAGAAAGGGAAGACCTGGGTGGATGCACTGGAGTGGCACCAGCTAAAACTGCCCAAAGGAGTACCAGAAGGATCAAGTTTTCACTGGCCCAGGAACACCATCACAAAATCATCACAGGATTTCCTCCTAATTTAAAAATTGGCAAACCTTCATGGCAGTAAGCAAGGACCCTAATTTACTCATGGCCTTGGTGGCTTCCCTCTGGCCTTTGAACTAGGCCATTGTCCTAGTTGTCAGTTCTAAGCCTGCTTGGTTTCATGGTCACATGAGAAAAGGAAAAACACTTCCTAGGCCTCCAACCTAAAGATTCCCAAGGCAGCATGACTGGCCAATACTTGTAGGTTTTTAGCAGCATTACCACTGACATCATCAAGTACACTTCCCCAATAGAGATGGTCATGAAATTGAAAGATTGTGTTTTGTTACTCATTGTGTATCATTTTGTTTAGTTACTAACAAATTTTAATAGAATTTTCATAACAAAATGAAATGAGCAACAAAATAATCCAGAAGCTGCCGCCACCCAGATGGGTTTTTTTGACAGGTTGGGCTGTGGGGAGGGGAGCCCTCCTCACAGCCCAGCCTGTCAGAAAACACCAGCTGGGCAGCAATGGTGGGGGGCTACAAGGGAGAATGAAGCAGGGTTTGAATTTACCACTGCTTGCTCTGTTCTCTCTTGCCAATCTGCCTCCCAGATGGTTTTTTTTAGACAGGTTAGGCTGTGGGGAGAGGTGGCTCATACTCCCCACAGCCCGACCTGTCAAAAAAAACCCAAACCATGTGGGGGTCAGGGGTAGCAAGGGAGAATGAATTGTTTCACTTCAACAGTAAAACATGGTGTTTCATTTCGTTTTGTAATGAAATACTGTCTGCCATTTTGTTACATTATGAAATGTTTTGTAACCTTATGACACAACGAAACAGCATGTGGTTTTTTTTGTTTTGTGCCCTTTCTTATAAAGAACAAGTACTTTTGATCTATGTTGATTCTGTCTGGAACAGATGAATCTACTGTCATGTGACCTGGGTAGTCATAATACACTCCAATTGTATTTTGTGGGATTCAGCCTTGGATAAATATACAGTAGGTATAATTGCAACGATAATGAAATTAATTAGGATATTCAGGCAACTTGCATTGTTTGCGGCATTCATGCAAAATGCGTGTATGCAGAATGTGAACCTGCCTAATGCTTTTATTTTAGCACGCATTGGAGCTGCATTATTTTAAGCTGAGGTACATATTTGTATTTTAACCATTTTTCATGGATGATTCATCTGTTTTGTGAATGTGCCTGCTTTGGGTTAAAACTTTAAGCAAAACAGTGTAGAATTTCCTTCAACGAATAAGGTGAAGAAAAATACTTATCTTTTCTATAGCTTGCATCTCATTCGTCATGTTTTAGAAGAATGGACGGTAATGCAAATTACTTTAAGGACATATAGGACAAAATTAATGCACAATAACACTACCAGAGGCATATTAAACACATTTACCACAACTTTGAAGTAATTGTAATCAGGAGAGAGGACTTAGCACAATTGGAAGATTTCACTGAATAACTATATTCCATATATAACACAATCAAATTTTCGGTATTGTTTAGTCCTGCTACTATTCATAAGCTAGGTGTACTGATTAATTTAAGAAAGGACTAATTGGAGCATGAAGGCCTATTTGGAAGCAAGGTCCATTAAGCTGCCTTGGTTTTGTCTCTCAGGAGATGTTGATAGGACTGTGAGATTAATGTTCAAGAAAGCAAAAGGTTATTCACCCTGGAAACCTACATACTCCCATTAATAAAATGTTCTCATTTAACAAGTTGTGACACAAACTCCAGAGCTGACAGGAGCATATATTTTTTCTCTCAGCAGCTCAGAATTAGTAGTACTTTTTTAAAAAACTTAGCAATAACATTGGTAAAAAATGTTGAATTCTGCTTGCCATACCTTGCTTTCTTTGAAAGAAAAAAATCGTATCAGATGCTTTGAAAACAAACATTTGGGACATAGAAAATGCATAAATAAAATGTTACAAAATTCATGAAGTAACAGGCATACGTTTAAGTAAATTCTAGAAATCATTTCCTATAAATGTTGTGGGAAAAAGAGGAGAAATAGGACTTGCTGGAGGGAAGTAAAGAGTCCTGTGTTTCATTACAATATTTCACTGACAGTAAAGGAGAGTTGGACTGGGAGGGTTATGGACACTGAGTGAGCAGCTAGGGACAAACTTTGGATCTGCAGGATCCCAAGCCCTCCTAGTAACTCAGATTTGGTGTAATTTTTTTTTTTAGTTCTATGGGGCTATTTTTTTACGTAGCTCATCTAATGAGGAGCCTTGCAAACACAATTTCACAAAAGGAATCCTTTCTTGTTCATAGTTATGTTACAGACAACACGAGCAATTATAACAAGAAAAGGCTAAAATTTGTGTACTTGTGCCCTGTATAAACACAGGATCTATTTGTAGAACTGCAAGTTTCAAACATCGTTTTGAATTTAAGTTCAGACAAAAATCCAAGGTATCATTCTCAACTGAGTTGGGCATCCGGAACATACAAGAATCAGCTTCCCATGCAGTCCTTAAAATTCTAAAATGAAAATATCATTTTACTTGTGTGTGTGTGTATGAATTCACTGCACAAATTTACCTGTTCAACACAAACATATAGGAATTATACCTAGATCAAGGCCTTAGCAATCTGTAGCAACAGCAACTCCAGCCTTTTCAGCAATCCTGCTCTCTCTAATCTAAATCTCTTGCTCACAGCCCAGCTCTTTTTTAGTTCCACCCTGTTGGGCAGAACATAGGCAACACAATTTCTCTGGCATAGGGATGTGCATGAACCATCTTGTCTTAGTTTGTAAATGCAGCTGCAGAGGTACTGCTCCTGCTTCTCTCCTCTCCTTCCTCTTCAGCCTGTCTAGCCACTAACCTGGACCAGTTTGCTTGCTTCCAACAGCTTCTCAACTGATTTCTGCACTACTGGCTGCAGCTCCGGCTTTTCTGCTCCATCCCTTTGTCTAAGTAGGAGGTGATCAGATAAGATGGCTGGGCAGAGATGCCTGAGATGTAGCCAGGAGTGGAAAATCAGAGGAGACGCTGCCAGAAAGCTAGCACACTGGGCCAAGTTAGTGGCTATTTGAGGCTGAAGAGACGTGAAAGACCTTTGCGAACTGAAATGAACCACTTCGTGCTCATCTCTAATCAGGAACTGTTGAAAATACTTCCCTTGCAATGGGAAGAAAATGTGTCCATTTGCTCTTTTTGCACTTTGGAGGAAGGGAACCCCCCACCCCCAACCCATACTGTTTACTACAGGCATGTCCAAACTTCGCCCCTCCAGATGTTTTGGACCGCAACTCTCACAGTCCTTTGCCATTGGCAATCTAAGCTTAGAATTCTGGGAACTGTGGCCCAAAACATCAGGAGGGCCGAAGTTTGGACATGCCTGGTTTACTAAGGCTGTGGTCACACCTGGGTTCCATCCTGATCTTCTGAAGGTCCGGGTTTTCCTCTTCCTCCCATCACGTGATTTAAATGTGGGACAAGAGTTCCCACTTCAAAAGCTGTTTTTTTAATTATTTTAAAGTGCAGTTCAGCCCTAGCATTTGAAAAAAACGGACCACTTGGCTGGGGGAAATTAATGCTTGTAGGACCAGATAGAACTTCCTGTTTCTCCGAAGGTGAAAATAAATTACAAAAAACACAGTCCATCAGCCCCAGGAATAGCCAAAGAAAGAAAGAAAAAGAAACCCGGATCATCGGCATGGTCCCATGGCCTCTGACTCCTTAAAAGCTGGACTTTCAAAGTGAGGCAAAAAATTCTCTGCCTCGTAGGTGAGTCACAGAAACCTAGCTTAAGGGATCATTACCGGGTTTTCTCTTTTCTTTTTTTATCAAAAAGCCCGGTGGCCATGGGGACGGCTTTTTTGGACTCGGTTTATTTAGTAATTTAAACTGCTTTTAAAGGGACGTGGGAGTGAGCCCTCACTCAACATTTGAAAAGCTCTCTTAAATTATGGCACTATTGTGATGATGGGAATAAATCGGAGTTTGCTTCTGGTAAAAAAGGTAAAGGTTTTCTCCGCACATGTGTGCTAGTTGTGTCTGACTCTAGGGATGGTGCTCATCTGTTTTCAAACCAAAGAGCCAGTGTTGTGCAAGTCCATGGCCATGTGGTCAGCAGGGCTGAACACATTTCTGCATACAGAACACTGTTTACCTTCCCACATTTTATGGCCTTGCCTTTTTATCTACTTGTATTTACATGCTTTTGAACTGCTAGGTTGTCAGGAGCTGGGGTTAACAGCGGGAGCTCGCTCCACTGCGTGGCATTCAGGATTCAAACCACCAAGCTGCTGACTTTACAGCTGACGGTTTCAGTGCCCTAGCCCACTGAGCCATCACATTTCTGGTAGCCTGATGCTAATCAGGAGATGTGAAGAATGTCTCACTAATGTTTTTATTCTTGCTAGACAGGCAGACTCGTCAGTTGAGGTAGACCATTAATGAGTTCATTGACTCCTACAAGATTTCTCTGCACCATCATGAGAACAGGATGAGAGCTTTCCTCCTATCAAGCTTTACACAACGTTTGCCAAGTGTCTCTGTACAATATTGCAATATATTTCCATTTCTCTAGCAAACTGTATATGCACATATGTGGAGGTGGGGGAGTAGAGGTCTGTACATGTGCTTCGGCCGCCACACAATGTACAAAACATTCGCATCCATCCTATGCTGTCATCAAAATGGTCTACGCAAAAGAGCAGTGGCTGTCGTAGTTCAGCATAAGACTGCAATGGCACAATTGTTTGGACTGAGCAAAAATTCAGCAGCACAAGCACAGTTGAATGCACAGGAATGCACGCCTAGGGTTTTAAGAGGTAAGTACTCAAAGCAGTCTACCTTGACAGGTGAATCGATTTTGTTTTGCCTTGTAATATAATTCCATAAAAGCCTTTCCTACGAAGTTATAACATTACAAACTGTCCAATTTTGAACAGTTTTTTTATTTTACCAAACTAATGGTTACCTATACATAATTCTAGATCAGGAAAACTGTGCAACCAGGTGTCAGCATGATATGCCTGACAACATTTTCTTGGTGGAGGAGAGGAACCCATGATGTGAAAAGGATAACTTGTTCACATAATGGTTTGGGAAAAGCAACTGTATTTGAACAGAATTGTAATTGATTAGCAGTTCTAATGATCTTAATGCAACGATTGTTCTCTGGATTGTAAACTGCTGAATTTACAGCATACTTGTATGCAGTGGAGATGAGTGACAGGCACCAGTCTAGTGTGTGTGGGGGGGGGGGATTTGTTCCCAAGGTACAATTTAAATACAATTTAAAACTAATTGGGTACCCAGGTTTTCTTTGTGACAGAATATTGAATGGGAGATTAGGTCTCTAGAGAGCCATGCAGTGGTGTGAAGTCACAGGCATTAAACTGCTCTCCAAAAGACCCAAATACTGTAGTGGAGTGTAAGATGGTAAGAATTACATCTGAACAAGGCTTTAAAATTGGGGGAAATATTTGATATAAGTAGACCGTCAGTGCCATTCCTGTGTCTCTGAATGATGGGGTGGAGAGGCAAGGATGAAATATATCCTTCCACTCCTCTAGAAGAAATGACATTGGAGCACCAATTAGCTCTATGCCTGAGAGGTTAACCCCCTGCCTGTGACAACAAGTGCCAGTGAAAAGGAGAGCATGATCGGAAAACGGGCCATGTCAACCATGAAGTTATTTCAATACTTTTCCCATCCAAACAAGATGATTAATCCCATTACCCTCTTTCAAGCCCACTTCCCATCCAGCTAAGCACTGCCTAATAACACACAGCTTCCAGGAGTAAAACTTTGACTTCCTAATGTGATCTTATCAAGATCGTTGTCATCTGCCTTCTCTCTAGCAACCAGTGGGGTAATTTTTTTCCTCTCCTTTCTCTGTTCATGTTTTGTCCAGCCAACATCTAGGAGGTGAGGCCACAGATTTTTTTAAAAAAAATAGATGCATGGAAAGGGGCCAGTTAAACGCTGCAAAATGTTAAATGCAAGATGCAAGAAAACTACTAGAACATTTAGGGCAAGGGGCAGAACTGGCAGGCTCCCACAGGAAAAGGCTGTTGGGTGGATCTCTTCAATGTCTGTGTCAGACGCACAAGGTTTACCTGCTGCTGGAAATGGGAGATGAATGCAAGGGATGTGCCCCCAGTCATCTCATATTTACCATCTGGATGTAATTTGAAATTACTCATAAAGCTGCTCTATGGCATTCTGAAAAAGGAAAACAGCTACTCTCAGTAGCAAGGGGGTATTACTTTAGCCCCGTAGAAAAAAGGAACCATTGTGGACAGCTAAAGACTGAATGCCTCACAGAACCAAATCCTAGTGGAAGAATTCCAAGTCAGTGCCAGCAGCCTGAGTTACTTGATTCAGAATCAGTTGCTGACAACATGTAGGATGGTCATTTCGACATCATTAAAGGGAAATTGAAAGTGGACACTCATTTTCATAACATTGTACGTGCTCATTAATATATACCAGAGTAAAATTAGGAATGACTTTTATTCTCCAAACCTAATGGCAGCACATTTCAATGGATTAAAGAAGGCAGTCCCCAGGTGACTTCTCTGTCTATGATCTGGAAGTTGAATCATGGCAACTGGACTCCTTTTTCTTGAGAGATTGAAACATTTCACTGCTCATCCAAACAGCTTTGAAGCTGTTTGGATGAGCAGTGAAATGTTTTAATCTCTCCAGAGAAAGAAGTCCAGTTACCATGATTCAACTTCCAGATAAACTCACCTGGGATGACTGAGAATCTTCACAGACATTCTCTGTCTATGAGTGTGCTATCCAGGTACTCAGTGCAGGTGGAAAAATTTTAGGGTCCTCAGTCTTCCTCCTTATGATCCCCCAGATTGAAACTAAACATTACTGAGCAGACCATAAATAAATAAATAAACCCATTCAAAAATTGCCCCCATGTTAAGGAGCTAGCCTTCAAGATAGTTGTTCAGTTGTGTGTTCTTACACATAGAATGAAGTGACTTAACCTACTTTTTTCAAGATATGTAACCATCAACGATTTCTTTATTAGACCATTTGTTGTTCAAAAGCCCTGCTTAAGCTACAAAGTCATGTAGCTGCTCCAGAAATGCTACTTGTGTTCTATTGCCAAGGTATGCTGATGACATGCAGCTCTATCTCTCCTTTTCTATGTCTGCAGTGGAGGCAGTTCACTCCCTTGATCTGTGCCTGGAGGCAGTTCTGGAATGGATCAGGATTAACAGGCTCAAACTGAACCCCGAGAAGACCGAGGTACTGTTCTTCGGGGCGCCCTCGCCTGGGTACAATGGCCCCCTCTCTAGTCTGGGGGGAGTTTCCCTCCAGCCTACGGAGAGGGCCAGGAATCTGTGCATGGTCCTGGACTCGGCCCTCTCCCTGGAAGCCCAGGTGATGGCTGTCTCCAGGGCCGCTTTTTTCCATCTCCGCAAGATCGCGCAGATCTGCCCGTACCTAGATGAGTCCTCCCTGAGAACGGTTGTGCAGGCCCTCGTGATATCGAGGATTGACTACTGCAATGCCCTCTATGTGGGGTTGCCCTTGACCCTTGCCCGGAGACTCCAGTGGGTGCAGAATGTGGCGGCCAGACTGGTGGTGAGTGCTCATAGATACGATCACATCACCCCAGTTCTGGCCCACCTGCATTGGCCGCCCGGATAAGCTTCAAAGTCCTGGTTTTGGTTTTCAAAACCCTCCATGGCTTAGGTTCTGAATACCTGTCGGATTGTATCTCTCAGAGGTCACCTGAGGCCAGGCCCACACGAATGTCGCAGGCGCGCTCACTCAGGGTGGCCACTCCTAGGGAGGCATGGAGGTCTGCTACTCGCAGCCGTGCCTTCTCTGTTGTGGGCCCATTCTTATGAAACCACCTCCCGAGTGAGCTGTGCCTTGCACAGTCCCTGCCCGCCTTCAAAAAGGCATTGCAAACCTTGCTTAAACCTTGCTTTTTAAGGAGGCGTATGGCGACCTACTGTAGTTTTTTTTAAAAAAAAAAATCCATATCTGCCCATCTCCTGATGTTTCTTGCCTGGTCCCCCCCCCCCATCTATTTGTATTATGTGGTTTTACTGTATATTTTTATGTCTTTTAAAGCTGTAAACCGCCCTGAGTTCCAGGTTGGAAGAAGGTGCGGTATAGAAATGTGACAAACAAACAAACAAACAAATAAATAAACAAACAAACAAACAAACAAACAAATAAACAAACAAATAAATAAATAAATAAATAAATAAATAAATAAATAAATAAATAAATAAATAAATAAATAAATAAAGTAGGGTGGAATTCCATCAAGAGGTTAAGAAGGAAAGATATACATAAACTAATTACTCAGAAACTGAGGAACAGAGGCCATGATGAGTGGTGCCTTCATGACCATGCATAAGCATGAAATACGATTGCTTTGGTCTTATTTATAAATTTTATAATAATAAATTGCCACCCTTTATTTTGAGCAGAAGCAGCATCCCATGCAGGTTCCACATTGAACAGTCTCTGGAGGTGCAGGAAAACAATCTTTCAACTGCTAAATCAACTGCTGCAAGCGGGCTGAAAAAAAAACCATGGTTACCTTTACTTTACCTTGTGCATCTCTTGATGAATACCAATCGGGGTGGTGGTGGTGGTGGATGTTCTTTTGCACTACGATCTTACTTCTTAAACTGGAGGAAAGAAGCAGTACTATAATAGCAATGGATAGAAAGGAGGCAAATAAAAGCCTAAAGTTCTAATCAAAACCCTAATCAGAAAGATGACAAATGGTGAAGATTATTAAATTTTCTTTGCGCCGTTGATGAATTTAATAAAGAACTAATCAAAGATCATTAGAAAGCTTTTGTGCTTGGCATGCATTGTGGCTGGATTGCAATCTGAATTTGTGCTTTACTGGTTACCTAGAGTTGAATTGGATCTGTAAATATGAGTGGGGGGAATAATATTTAAATCAGCAATACTGTATGTGCCAAATGTTCCTCCCTGCACTTGGATGTCTTATACTTTGACCCAGTGATTAGAACACTGACGCTATTGTTTCTACTTTCTAATGATCTTTGATTTCTCTAATGACCTTTGATTAAATTGATCTTGTCTCTTGCATTCTTTTCTTTCCTACTTTGTGTGTGTGAAGAAATCCAGTTTCAAGAAGATAGAGCCACACAGCACGAGCCAGAAATGAGTATCAGTTGTGGGGTTGTTAGGTAAAACTCATAAACTGCCCAGAGTCGAACTGCTGCCAGATGGGTGGTATAAAAATCTAATAAACAAACAAACATACTCAGAATGCCATGTTGAGCAGCCATCTCCTGGTGTCTTGTGGTCATGGGTCTCTCTCTGTCTCTATGTCTCTCTCTCTCTCTCTCTCTCTTACACACACACACACACACACAGAGAGAGAGAGAGAGAGAGAGAGAGAGAGAGAGAGAGAGAGAATGGGCTCCATAGACCATTCTTTATCTGGTGCCCAAAGAACCTGACATGCCTTGGGTGCTGCTATGTACCTAGAGCTGGGATGGAGAAACATTCAGGCAGTGAAATCCTGCAGGCTAGCCCGGCATGTTGTGCACAAAGTAATCCCCCAGTCCAGTCTCCAACAGCTATAATTCAATATACTGTACAGTGGTACCGTGTATAAAGGAATTACTTTGTTCCAAATGAAATTATGTTAAGCAAATTTTCCTTTATACAAATTTCCCATAGGAATGCATTGACAACGGAGTAATCCCATTTTTATGTTGTATGGATTAGCCCCATAGGCAATTCTGTTAGGCAAATTCCCCCTATCTCCGGAATTTTTTATGTTGTACAGATTTTTTGTTATACAAACCGTTTGTTATACAAGGGTCCACTGTACTGTATAGGTAATGTGGGATATGAAAGTAATGCTTGGAAAAAATTTCCTGATGATGCTTCCTTAAAACATAGTGTCTTTAAAGATAAACAAAACAAAACAAAACATCACTTCTCCAGAAAAGGAACCTGAGTACATTTCATTGGATCCCTGTAGATCAAACTATATGTTCCAGATGGCTCTTCATTAGAAAATGGAATTCTTTAAGGGCTGAACATGTCATTGTTCATACCTGGCGCGGTTAGCAGTGGGTTTTGCTTTCTATGGACAAAGCAAAATGTCTGCATACAGGAAGGGTTGCTCTGTTATGGAGGTATGTTGGAAACCTCTCTCAGTAAGATGCATGGGTGTCCCTTTCTAATGACAAGTCTGTCTGAAACTATGTGATATGTTTTGCTTGACCCTAAATTGCATCAAAGCATAAATGTGAAGCAAATTCAAATTCTAAGGGACTGCACTATATAGCGAGACCCGTGGTGGAGTGGTTAAATGCCTGTACTGCAGGTAAAACTGTGCCCAGGTAGCCGGCTCAAGGTTGGCTCAGCCTTCCATCCTTCCGAGGTCAGTAAAATGAGTACCCAGCTTGCGGGGGGGGGGATGTGTAGCCTGCATACTGTAATTAAAAAAACTGTAAACCACCCAGAGACTATTTGAAGTGGTATGGAGCGGTATACAAGCAGAACACTTTGGTTTGCTGATCTCTCTTCAGGTGTCCAGGAGAAACCAGATACTTTGCAGCCAGTTCTCGGATGAGTCTGACTACAATATCTTTTTCTTTTCTTTTTGTGGAACCCTATACTTTCGGTCCTCAGCCTGCTTGTTTCTCCCCCCCCCATACAACCTGAAGCACAGGAAACAGGCTCTAGTCATCTTTGGCAGATACTTCATATCCATCTCATTGCTGTTCGCGGTCCCACTGGGGACTGGTACGACGAAATCTAACCGCACGTCCATTGCAGGACAAAGGGAGTTCGTCCTGACCACGCCCCCTGAACTGGGATCTAAGCGGGATGAGAGATTCCCCTCCCTGGCCTCGGGAATCTCCTCATCTCGCTTCTCGTTCCAATACGAGAGCCTGTGAGGTCAGTCTCCTCCCGCAACGTGCCATTCTCCATCTAGTGGCAGGAGTGCAAAGTGCCGTTTGCCAGTACATTCCCTATGGAGTCAGCAACGCAGTGCAGAGAGATTAAAAGACAAACGCCTCAAACTTAGCTCCGTAACGCATTGAAGGCAAGGCTTTGGAGAATCGAAACATCGAGAGACGGAAGGTCGGGTTGAAAGAAAAACGGAGAACCAAGGCATGGAATTTCACATCTCATCACGGAACAAGGACACGTGGAAACAGTCATGCCAGTATCATCAATCACGCCCATGTGTGCAGGGGAACAGGGACAGAACTGCAAGAAGACCATATGACTGCAACCGACATCAACACACAATGAACTTCCTCCCAGGACGAGAGTGGACGTGAAGTAACCATCTTTGTTCCCGGTTTCTTTTTATATCTTGTGGCCACTCTATCTTCCACAAGGACTGAATGTCTTGAATGTCATCTCTAAATTTGCTTATCAGCCTTTGCATATCAAAACTAGATTTATTCCCTATTGTTAAACAAATGAGTCATGAAGAGAAGGAAATATGAGGACACACTCTAGTTAACCCCCCCCTTTCCCCCTTTAATCCATTTCATGTTTCTTAAACAGATGGGAAGCATCAGAAGGGACTTTGCAATCTGCCATCAAAGCAATTAGCTGTTTGCCTCTCAATCTAGAGTGAAAGTACCTTAAGCCACCTTTTGTATTCTTATCGTTTTTTAAACACAACTCTTCTTGCACAAATTTGCTGCATTTCTCCGCCAGAGCTTTGATCTCCTTCCTTATCAGCTGACTACAAGAGATGGGAAGATAGACAAAAGCAATCTGCTGCAGACTTGGTTGGGTTAAAAAAATAGGCAGGCTGTACAAAGCCACTTGTTAGCTGAGGCAGTCAATATTGACATGACATGAGCATAATGCCTTCTTTATGTTAGAATCATTGCTCAAATTACCTGATGAGGAACCTGCTTTTTTATTAAACCTGTAACCCCCCCCATACCCAATCTCTAATTTTCTATTATTTTAGGGGTTCACAACTATTGCACAACATATAGCTTTGCCGTTTTAAAAAATAATAGTTATAAATGTATAGTGGGAGTGATTTTCACTTCAAAGATAGCACATAAGGATGGGAGGTATACAAACTGGTACTGATCCCCACAATATGGTACCACCAACATACCTGCAGCTCATCTTCTTAATAAAGAGATTTTCATTTTCCTGGGGCTCTGAGCTATGGGATGGGTCGGGTGAAATTATTGTTAAAGAAACACGGATTCAAAAGCTGTGAAAGGGAGACAGAAAATGGTGGAATAACCAAAAGATTAAAATTAACAGATCACATTGTTGTTTTAATTTAAAATGCTTCTCTCTAAAGATCCAGGTGCATATTTGGTGTTCTGTATTCCATAGCACTGTTGTTAAGGAAAGAAATTAGATTACAGCTTCCTGGGAGTGGGGTGGGCAATGTGTAGCCTGTGTGTGTATGCAGGCTACACATTCCGCCCCCCCCAGCAAGCAGGGCTGGCGCTAGTTTTTTTTTTTTGCGCCCTAGGCGAGGGGTGGGGCAGTGGGGCGGTGGGCGGCGGCAGCGGCGGCGGCAGGCGGGCAGGGTGGCGGACGGTGACAGGCATGGAGTGTGGGCGGCGATGGGCGTGAGGGGCGGCGGGTGGACAGTGGCGGGGGGATGGACGATGGTGGCCAGTGGCAGGGGGGCAGCAGGGGGCGGCAGGCTGGCCAGCGCCCCCTCTCCATTTTGGCACCCTAGACAACTGCCTATTTCACCTTAATGGACGCGCCGGCCTTGCCAGCAAACTGGCTACTCATTTTACCGACCTCAGAAGGATGGAAGGCTGAGTCAACCATGAGCCTTCTACCTGGGATTAAACCCCGGGTTGTGAGCACAGTTTTACCTGCAGTACAGGTAAAACTGCATTGAATTTGCTGTGTCTGTTGCTGCATGCAATAGAAATCCGACTGCTGTTTAAAATGTCACCCAAGGCACACTATTTTAAACTGCAGTAGGGATTCTTCTGTGTCCAGCTGGGACAAGATAGTCTTTCCTCTTCTGCAGAACTTGCTTGTCTGTCTGTGGATAGCTGGATAGTGGCACCAGGGGGCATGGTGGCAGGAAGAGTGGCAAGACCAGGCAGACTCCTTCACCTCTATCTACCATTGCTGCCACCATGTTCCTTGGCTTCTCCTTGGCAGATGGCCGCCATCTGGAGGAAGGGCCTGCTTGCTTCAACCAATCACAGAGGAAGCCCCACTGCTCCTACTCAAGGATAGAAGGTCAGCGGAAAGAATACCAAAGGGGCATACCAAAGGGAGGAGGTGGGGAGTGTGTGCCAAGGTTCTCTCTAAGGCCTGTGCACTTGTGCATGTGCCTCTGCACCCCCCCTGTGCTTTTCCCCCTGTGCACCCACAGTGACTGTTTTTGATCTGGTCACAATTGAACCTGTATTGGGGGACAGGTGCACGCACAAGAGGGGAAGGTGTGCATGAGTGAGGGACAAAGCTGCATGCAGTGAGGGTCAAAATTAGAGGGATATTTGTGTGTGCTATACTTAGATTCTGTGTGCTTAAATGTGAGCCGTTTCAGTCAAACAAAGGAAATACACTCTAAATGCATTTGGGCCTGTTTGTCTGTAACCTGCAAGAGCTCCTTTTGCTGCAGATTATAGCAAACAAGGCCGATGATTGGTTCCCCATGAAGGCTGTTTGCCAGATTCCGCTAAACCAGGGGTCAATACTAAGCCCATCCAGAGATCCATCTCTGTTTTATCTTCTGTCTTGCTAATGCAACAAGCAGAAAGATAAGAGTAGAGATGGGCAGGAAACAATTTTTTTTATTTCATTTTTCAGTTTTTGTTTTGTTACGGAGTGAAACAAAAAACGAAGTGCCATTTAAAACAAACAAAATGAAACAAAACAGAATTTTTAGTTTCATCCTCTTTTGTTTTCATTTATTATTTATTTGGACAAGCGTCCAGCTGGTCGGCACTATATTTTTTTTAAAAAAGCACCGACCTGGCCCTTGGGCCAGCTGGTCAGTGCTAGGTAAAATAAATAACTAAATAGAAAAGCACCTACCAGTTGGCTGGTCAGCTATAACATTTTAAAAAATGAAAACTGAAACAATTTTTTTAAAAAATAATTTCATTCTAAATGGAACCAAACAATAAAAACCAAAATAAAAATGAAACAAAATGCCATTTTGGCATTTCGCGCCCATCTCTAGATAAGAGCCTTGTGCAGTAAATATTGTTTATTCCCAGTCAGCATTAATAAAGCAATTTATGAATTTCATTATGCCTTGGTTTGTTATCAGAAATTAGGCATGTTATATCAGTCCAAGGGATACCTGGTGTAGTGTAGTGGCCAAAGTAATGAACTGGGACTCAGGAGGCCTGGGTTTGAATCCCTGCTGTACCATGGAAAACAACTGAAGGGAAGCCACTCCCTAAATACCCCACTTATCTTGGAAAGTCCGGTAAGCATTGCTGTCATTTTGTTCCAACTTGAAGACATATAACATAAACATTCCAAAAGACCACCATTCATTGACCATACATGCAATATGGTCTCTCAGTCCCCCCACTAGGTCCACTTCGTGCTGGGATAACCCTGACAGAAGCCTACATAGCTTTGTGGGGCAAGGGTACCAGCTTGGGGAAGTCTTCAGCATCTTTTCTTGGAGCCTTGCTGAATTTATCCGCAAAAATGGAGGACCAAATCTTAGACCATTTATTGCAAGAAAAATAAAGTTGCAGCAGGTCAGATTAATATGTCAAATACAGAGCCAACTGAAGAGGTGTATAACAAATCTATAAGCCAACTCCAGACCTCTGAGACCTAACTCTATACTTCTGGTGGACACTACACAAAAATTTCCAAAAGCGGTTAAGGGTCTTAGATGTTTAATGATTATTTTGGTGGCAGCGGGGTGTGGGGGGGGGAGAGAGATACATTTTGATTAATTTGGAATCAATGGGTTTGGAGCTCTTGACATTTTTCTAAAAGTTGGTCCTCACTGAGGAGCTTTTCTCTATTGAAAATAAAACATGAAGGGGCAGAAGTATTGTATGTTTTGAGGGAAAGTAAGGCTCTTTTCCGGCTTGAAAGCCTGGCAAATTCTGGCCAAAAGGACACCTTTCTCAAGCTCTATACTGAACAACAAAATGGATGTTTGCTACTACTCTTTGCTAATGTCTTTTGATTTAAAATAATTATTCCTCTATGTGTATCTATGGGTATACCCACTTTATGAAAACCAGGGTCTTTTTCTGGTAATATATTTCTTCCCCTTCTGTTTTTTTCTTTTTTCTTTTGGGTGATGCAAAAGCAGCCACCATGACTAGTTTCAAGAAGGGTCTTGGTTTATCTTGGCTCATGTGAGGCACAAAGGCACTGCTGCCAAGGCTCAGGTGGTTTGATGGTGGCGGGAGAGCAGGGCCCGCTCCCCCCTCCCGCCGTGTGCTCTGAATGCCATGGCTGACTCACTCGCGCTTGCAGTCATCAGACTCCTGGGGTCTGAGGAGACTGTGGAGCCAATGCACTTGATTTTAAAGTGGGAAGGAGCGGCAAGATCCACTCTTCAGCTAGCATCCCCCTTTGTGAAGTGGCATTATTGTTGGCTCTAAAAGGAGCATGTTCTCACACTGAGAATTACACTAAAAGCTACCATGTTTTATGTATAGAAGAGCTCCCAGTGAATATTTCCCAGTCTGAAGGGGGAAAACTTATAGGTTCACCCTCTCCCTCACCTACGTTTCACCTCTGACAGTGGAGAGATAGTGGCTTGGTAGTGAAAGCAATGATATACTTTTTTGTCCTATGAATCTTTTAGCCGTAAATGCATTGGAAGTAATAAATGAACGTTGCATAGACCAATCACGACACATTATTGTTCTTCAACCTCGCACAATAGAGCTGAGTAGCTGTTCTCTAAACTCAGAGATGGTAACATTTAGAGCAGTAGTGGTGAACCTTCAGCACTCCAGATGTTTTGGACCACAACTCCCACAGTCCTTGGTCACTGACAATATAGGCTTGGAATGCTGGGATTTGTAGCCCACAACATCTGGAGTGCCAAAGGTTCACCACTTTGGGGAATCTCAGTTCAAGGAGCCCACTCAGTTATCAAGCTCACCTGCTGGCCCTGTGCAAGCCTCTCTTTTATCATCTGACCTACCTCACAGGGTTGTTGTGAGCATTGCTATGGAACTGCCCAGCCCTGCAGAGTCTTGCTCTCACTAAGACATGTTTGTGAATGCCACATGTAGTTTTAACTGGAAAGCTTGCTGAAGACAAGTATAGATTAAGAACACTAGTGGAGGAGAAATAGCCTTCAGGGGTCTAAAAGTGAGCCAAACCCCCAGCAGCAATGAAGGATTCTCACCAAAATTACAAAGAGGGCCCCAGTCAAGAAGTCCTCTCACAGACTAGCCGTCCTATAGAGAAGCCAGGTAAACTTAATTCCTTTCCTTTGTTTTTAGGCTAAATAGGATTGTCTGGTGGTCTGGGAAAGTAGGTATCCTAGAATGGCCTGCCTGTTTTCTTCATCCTGTTTAGTATGTGGCCCATCCAAAGTCCACTGTCTCTGGATTAGCTAGGTGGGAAGACACTGGTCAAGACAAGGAAGGGCACATGATCGCTCTAGTGATCCTGAGAAGGAATCATTTAAAAGCAGCCATTTTCATGTCTCAGGTTCAGTGCAAGTTGCTGAGAGTTGCATTTAAGATTGGGTTCTTTCGGCTGTGCTGCTTCCTGAACGCTGCCTCTTGGCTGAAGTGCTAGAACTAAAACAGTCTAATGAGACTACTGAGAGATTGTCTTAACTCTCTTCTGGAAGTATCCCCCCCCAACCTACCTGTATTCTCTCCCCCCTCCCCGGTATATGATTTAGGGGGAAATATTTCCTTTGAAGCCCTCTCAGCCATGCTAGTTTGATTCTTTTGAGCCTACACGCACTGTATTAGGCCATGGTCTCACTAAATTTTTCTGCGCATCTTAATTTTATGTGTAATTTTTGGAGGGCAGTCATGTGGTATTTGATGTGTAGTTAGTGTCCTGTCACCAGGGTAGTATTTTTCTGCTCTGTGCCCATCTCTACTTGCCTACTGCACATCTTTTCCCTTGTTTCTGGGTCGATTTTCTAAGTCTCTGTTGCATATATAACCCCCCCCCCCCCGGATGACTACCAGTAAGCCGTCTTTCAACTTCTGCAGTTTCTCATTTTGCAAAACTGCCCGCTTTCCTTCCATGTGTTTCATGTGTTCTCAATGAAGAATCGACAAGCCGGAGCCACAGGAAGTGGCAGGAAATGGGGTACAAAGCTAAATACTGCGTATTTTCTGGGGTTGCACCTCGTTAGAGTAGCAAATAATTGAGCATTTTTAAGGGAAGTTTTTTAAACTAACCCCTAGCGGTGCTTTGAGAAACTTCAGTGAAAGTGCGCTTCTGGGGGCGTAGTCGACCAGGACACCGATTTACTTCCCTTCGCGGTTAGGACGCAATCTTTTACTGTGCAGTTTGCCACAGCAAAACTGCACAGAAAACGTGGTAAGACCGCATCGTTCCAAAAAAGGTGACAGGGAAGATCCCACAAACTACAGGCCAATTAGTCTTCTGTCCACAGTTGGTAAATTATATACTAGCTATTTAAATATTAGACTTAATACATGGATTGAAGAGGAGAATGTTTTGGGGGAGGAACAAGCAGGTTTTAGGAAGGGCCATTTAGCCCTGGACCACTGTTTAGTACTCAGACAATTGGCTGAGAAATATATGAGTTCTTATGGAAATGGGCTGTTTGTAGCATTTATCGACCTAAAATCTGCCTTTGATTCAATCCCGAGAGACAAGTTATGGAACAAATTACTCCAATCTTCTATAGACAAAAGACTTCTTCATCTAATTAGATGTCTATATTTACATAATTCAATTAGAGTAAGATGTGGTCCAGATGGTAGTTTAACAAATCCTATCCCTGCAACTAAGGGTGTTCGACAAGGCTGCATCTTAGCTCCTACATTATTTAATCTTTACCTTAATGACCTGATCAGTAAGTGTTTGGCACCAGAATTTCAGGCACCTTAATTGGCAGAGACGAGGGTTCCGTTGTTATTATATGCAGACGATGCCGTCCTTATGTCTCTGTCAAGGGTAGGACTTAGGCGGCTATTCCGAATCTTTATGGAATACTGTAAAGACAATGGATTGACAATTAACTATGGGAAAACTAAAATCATGTTTTTTTTCCAGACGTCACCAGGACAATTGCGGGACATAATATTGAACAGGTCAGGAAGTTCAGATATTTGGGCATGGTTTTTTCCTACACTTTATCTTGGAACAGTCAAAGACAGACAGCACTTCAAATAGCTCACAACACAAGCAAAGCAGTTCTTCGATTTTTTTACTCTAAAGGGGGACAGTTCATTCCTGCTGCTTTGCAGGTAGTTAAAATTAAGGTTTTAAACCAGCTGTTGTATGGTATCCCAATATGGATCCATGGATTCAATTCAGCTATCGAGAGTGTCCTCTCTAATTCTTATGCTCCCTTTTTGGTATGCCAAGATGTGTGTCATCAGCAGGCTTGCGTTTAGAGGCAGGACTCATATCTACAGAATGTAGAGCCTGGTCCCTTGCCTTTCATTACTGGTTAAAGGTGGTGTATGCTGACCCAACATCTGGATATCTTTATCATTTGAGTAGAGATGTTTTTATTAGCACTTGGTTTAAGGGCTTTATACCAAAACTACAGTTATTAGGGTTTTCTCTAGAGTTTCTTTACAAACAGACTTTTCATAATATTAAACCGGTCATCAAAGAAAGAATTAGAGATATTGATTTTCAGTAATCCTTATGAAGGGCTTAAGGTCCTTGCTCACCTAATTTCTTTGGATTAGATTGGGAGTTTCCTAAATATGCAGGATACTTGAACAAACTTACTATTCCAAAATATCGTTATGCGTTCTCCAAAGCCAGGTTTGCTTCTCCTCAGCTGTTTTAGAAGGTTGCTATCGTGACATTCCCTATGCTAAGCGACTATGTGCTTGTGGTGATAATGTAGTTGAGTCTTTGGATCATGTTTTGTTTGAATGCAGTTTTTATTTAGACGAACATAACCGATTTATTGTGCCAATTTTGAAGAAGTGTCCTGGAAGATCAAAAATAGAGCATTTGTCTCAATTATTGGTGAGCAAAAATCAACTAAATACAGAATCTGTAGCTAAATTTTTTTGCTTCTGTGGTCAAGTTTAAAAATAAGCAATATCTCAATTATGCTATTGATTTCCCTTAGCACTGGGTCTTATGGTTCTCTATGTTTTAAACATGTCCTGGTTTTAGCTTGTATTTTAACATTTTGTATTACAAATTGGTTTTATTTGTTTGTTTTTACCAATTTTCCTTCTGTGCCCTTAAATTGGATTGAATGTCCTGGTTTTAGTTTGTATTTTAACACTTTGTATTATAAATCGGTTTTATTTATTTGTTTTTACCAATTTTCCTTCTGTGCTCTTAAATCGGGTCTATGACCGCATAATAAAAAAATAACATAAGTTCCAAGATGGCTTATATGAGTACACGTATGTGTGCTGAAGAGCATACCTGGTACTCTAGTGGCTGGTTCTGGTAACTTATGCTTTAGAAACATAGGATTTTTCTTTTAATTTTTTTCCATGTTATATGAATCTGCATATACTTATTGTGCAGATAAAGGGGCCATACTGTATGCAAATAGAATTTAGAATTTTTACTGAACTCAGTCAGGAACTGTACCAAACAATCTTAGAAGTTTGTTTATAGCATATTCCTTTCCATATTGTGGATTTTGCATGGGTATTATGCTGAGAAATTATTAAAGCCTTTGAAAACACAAAAA
>JAHTLZ010000016.1:14230168-14279942 GCA_023846285.1 Phrynocephalus versicolor | reverse complement strand
TGATGTATTAATCTAGAACAGTGAATAAAAAGTTATTCTCCTGAAGGCAAAAGTAAAAAAAAAAAAAAAACATTGCAAGTGCAGGAATGATAGAAGACCCAGCTGAAATATGTGACAGTCTGTAAATGGTGCTTTAGGAAACTCTCTGCAGACTAACTGAGTTACTTGTTGCCAGTGCTAAAGAATACAGCTGCATAGAAGCCTTGTAACGCAGAGACATAGACAACAGATATACAATGTTCACCTTTCCTTTGAGATATAAAAAGCTAGCAGTTCTTCAAATCTGTATCTAGAAAATCTCATATAATCCTTTCACAAACATGTAAATGCAGTGCAGCTGTGAGCCTTAGCAAATAAGAAACAATGAGTTATCTCATCCTGGGGTTTTCTGCAGTGTAGTTCTCTGCAATAATTTAGTCCTTGTCTTCCTTTCTGAAGGATTTAAGGAATAACCTTAATTCTGGTTTGTTTGCTTTCACTCTCCATCCGCCCTCTCTTAAGCAGTGGCAAGGAAGACAAATAACAGATTAGTCCTGGTACTTTTTATGAGGTTGATGAGTCCCTAAAATGTGTGGGACAGAAACAACAGACTAAAAATAATAATAATGGCATGGGGGGACAAAAACATTGATTATTTGAAATCATTATATTCCATTCGGTCAGTCACTCTCACCTAAGCCCTCTGCTTTTTTAGCCAAAAAAAAAAAAGTCTTGTTACACATCCAAGGATATTGTTACAAGGCTAAAATTATACATACTTTATTTTTTAAAACTTTATCTAGACCTAATTTTAATTCTTGTAGGAAACTAATTGCTTATTTTGTAAACCTTGATAGTGTTTGTCTGCCCTTTCTGTTACCTTTTACTTTTTTTATTTTCAATTTATGTTTATCTCTAGTGCAGTGATCCATTTCCAGGGCAGCCCTCTGCATCTCTCTTGAGAAATAATCCCAGTGGACACATATTCTATAACTCAAACCCAAGTGTGTATGTATAATATTGCATTTAATGAAATGTTGAGTAGATTTCACCACCCTGGGGGTCACCAAGGTTATATAATCAGTTATCTTCTACATATAGACATCATTCTAGCTGTTCAATTTATTTCTTGGGGTGGTATTTAGCAGATTGAAGAATGAGCAGTGAAAAGATTAAGATAGTTGTTGACAGAGCTGTGTGTCTGTGAACTTCCAAGTATTTCTGCTTTGTTAATTAGTGTTGTATAGCATAAATCTCTGTTTGTCTGTTTTTCAGTAGAAAACTGTTCCTTATAGGAGAGTCTCTGTGTGTTTTATTGTGTGCGTGTGTGTGTTATGTCCTGACAGTCATGACCGACTCTTTGTGACCCCATGTCCATGGAGGAATACTGGAGTGGCTTGCCCGTTCCTACTTCAGTGTGTTTTATTAACGAGATTTATTTCATCCACTGCTTCATTAGCCTCATTTGATGGTAGATTCCAACCCCCATGATGTTAAATCCTATGATTTTTTTTCTATGTGTAAATTCATTAAAAAACACACACCCCAAAACAACCTTCTGCCTGCCACTGTGTCTTTCTCCCTTTATTTTGTGTGCATGTGACTTTGTAGTCATCTGAAATCTAGTAGAAAGCATAATCACGTGCAATTTGATTGTGATACATATTTAAATTGTGTGGTGAGCGTGAAACACGATGAGCAGCACTATCATTTTTCTTGCACAAATGCATCATATTTGAGTAAACAAAGAGTCTCATTTAATTTCCATTCCATTACATCTCCTCAGTGCTTCTATAGATCAGTCACAGTTTCAGCCATTTCCTTGATCTTGATCACTAATTTAGTAGGGATGAAGCATCTCCACAGTGGTAATACAAATACGTACAGTATTATACATGTGGGGTTCAAAAGAAAGCAGTGAGGTAATGGGAGTATCCCACAGAAGGACTCTCAGCGTGAAGATGCGAAGAAGGTGGCACCATTTTCCTGACAGACAAGCCCCTGGGGCAGAAGGGAAGGAGGGGGATACAAGGTGGTAATGGGCAATGACAACCCAAACTACACATTAACTTGCTAGGATGGTGGCACTGGATGATGAGGGGGCCCTTGCTGTACTTTCAAGGTCATACATCAGCTTAGAACCTTAGAGGTGCACTTCCAAAACTGAGGTTATGCCATTCTAGATTCTAGCTACATTTGTCTGGAAAGACTATCCTTGATATAGCTGCCTGTCTTGTCTCTTAACCTGCCTGCCCAGTGTCCTCTGTACTACCTTTCAACACAGTACTTTAGGCCTGTCTTACTCTTGTTCTTTATTTGGCTGTTTTTGGTGCACTTCTTCAACTGGAAAGCTTGAGGGTTTTCTATGGGTTCTGGGAAGATGTCATTCAATACGTGAGATGACAAAAGCATCAGGAATTGGCTACTCTGGTCTCTCAGCTGAATCCGCATGCTGCTAGGAACTGTATTTTGTTTTCTGAAAAAGCAATATTTAACAGTGCCAATATTTTAACACATACCTCCCTGAAACTATCCATCTAGAAGTTGACACATCTGCTTGTCTCCATAGGGTGTATGATGTCTCCCAATTTTTGGTTCATCATGTCAAGATTTTTCCTATGGAAGTTTAAAATTTAATATTACAAAATGGCTGAAAAAGCACTGAATCATATCCCAAATTATGGATAAGATGGATGCTGAATTTTAGTCTTAATTCTGTACAGCTGTGATAAACTGATGCAATGTACAGGAATACCTAATGATGTAAACTGTATTGTGATTGGTGCACAGTTGTATAAAATAGATGTGTCCAGAATGTATCTTTGTCTGCTGTAAATCAGATCATTTTATTCTCTGTACTGCGTTTTATGTCTTGTATTATACTCCTGTTACAGTACTTTGTTTCTAAAAGATGATGTGTCAAAGTCATGTACCTGATGCTATGTTGAATCTACTGTAAATTATTGTAATATATTTTTGTTCACACTCTATGTCAGTGTCTATTTCTACACCTCCTAAACTCTGCTTATTCACAAGAGTTCCACATTCCTAAGTTGTTGTTTTTTTTCAATGTAAGTTAATGGTGGTGGTGGATGTGAACTGAATTGGATGGGGTTTCAGTTGCTTCTAGCCAAATTTTCATCTGGTCTGAAGCATTGAATCAGCCTTCAAAACAGCCTTGGGGCACCTACAGAAAGACCTAATTTCATTGTTGGATAGCAAGCTGGACAAACAAGAGTTCTATTCACACATTCTTGATCAGACCCTAGAAAGGATGAGAAAATCTTATTCCTTTAGGAAAAGAAAGGTAAAGCAAATCACACCATAGTGAAGTCAAAGGAACCTTTGCTACAATACTTAGCACAAAGGAACGGTGCTCTTACACTAACACACATATGCATGCACACATGTATTTACAGAAGTCAGATTAGTTGTCTGGAATGTAGTGTCGGAACTTGAGATGGATGGTGAAAGGAGGATTCCTGATGTTCAGGTGAAAGGAGCTTTTGTACTCTTTTCTAGCTTTATTTTTTTATTTTGTCCACCTCCTCTCTCATGTCTTGAGATGTGCAAACAAGGAAGAGACACCAGTCAATCTTCCTTTCTGGGTAAACGTCTAAATTTCCTTCAATAAGGTTATAGGACATAATATCATAGACAACTTGAATACTTCCTAAGGTACAGAAAAGTGACTTCTTAATTACTGTGGTTTCCAAAGTAGCATTATCCGTGTTAATCTGTTTAAACAAAGCCAGACAAAAACCAAATGAAGAGAGAAACCAAAACACAAGAATGAGAAAGCACCCTCCAGACTAACTTTTATATTTCACTGTGCACTTTTGTGGGTTAATCCATTTGGTCAGATATATTCAAGTGGATGGAAATTATTCATACAGCACAGCTTTCATTCCCACTAAGAGAGAGAGAGAGAAAGAGAGAGAGAGAATTAAAATCATATATTAGCATATTAATATTAGATTATTAATATTACAAATAGCAATATATATTAGGAACATACATGTGTGTTTTATACATATTTCAAAAGGCTCAGAAATACATTAATACTTTTAGCAATCCATCTTAGCTTAGTGAGGGGAGATTTGGCTTTCAGTTTCTAAGTCTTTCGGAAATAATGCATCCATTTTTTGCATTGTTTTGCACAGAAAACCCGCTTTAAGCATTTTTCCCCAAAGAACTTCATTTCCCAGAATGCATTTTGCTGCATTGTGACCCATGCAGATCGACTTCACTGATTATTTCCATAAAGTGGGTACCACTGTATTCATCCTCTTTTCATTCCTCTCTTATCAGAGATGTGATGTGATGCTATCTCATTAGCTGTTTGACCTAGCCAGCTATGGTCCTTGGAGGGAATGGTGTGTTGGAGTTTGAATGTTAGAAATGCTAGAAAGTTTCAAATATGGTCAGGATAGTCTAGATGTGGTTGGGTGAGAGATGTGTAGGTATAGTTGATAAGAGATAGGTCATATAACCTGATGTCTGGAGTATGATGTCATGGTGGCTAAAACTGGATCAAAAGTTCAGAGAATATGCATATCCAGATACAATTGTCACCATGATGGCAGTTGAGCTTGAGTTAATAATAGCTGAGCTTTCTTAAAGTTTATGAACTTGGCACAGTCTTGAAAATGAAAAGTTATATGTTCTTAACTGGATAAAGGATATATGTATTCCTGCAATACTACCACGGCATTTTAATTGGATGCACAGCATATTCTTCTTGTGAAGTTGAAGTGAGGTAGTGGCAGGAATTTGAATTGGGAACTAGGAGTCTAGTTACTTAGAGTAGGCTAGATCTTTGTTATTTTAATGTAACTGTTCCTGGTATAGCTAAGTTCTCTAAATTCTTTAGGATTTTTAAGATTTTTGCTTATTTTTGCTTATATTTATATTTTAATAAGCATCATTATATATTTTTAAAATTGCCTCTATGTTTTTGATTAAGGTAAGTCAGAATCAGCAGCAAAGTAAAGAGATTTTAAAACAACTCACAAAGGTATGAACAGGTTTTCTGAGCCCAGAAGGATCCCATTTTCTCAATCCTTCTGTAAGTATCACCCAGTGAATGTTCATTAATCTGCATATTCAAACATCTCTATTTCTTGACATGCCTTCTTTTCTCATGGAGCTCTTCTGGTCCTCATCTTGTTGTGTCTTCTTCAATTCTCTCTTCCAGCTTCATCCGAAAAGAGATAAGTGCGTAGCAGCTGCAAAATTCCTGAAAAACAACTCTCTGCTCTTTGACTACAAGACGACTACATATCTGTCACAGTATGTGCTATTTGATCAGCCAGCAGAAGTAATATTATTGACAAAATTGTTAGCCAGAGACAGAGTTTTCTTAAAACCAAACTATATTACAAACTGTACAAAAATATATCACAGCATCACAGAACTTCTACAAAGTTCAACAAAGCATAGAGGGAAAATCACATTAGTACACTGATACAAAATTCAACAGTATAACAGCATAATAGCATAGACAAAATATATGACAGAGAAACAAATGGGTGCCTTACTCACAGAAAGCCCAATGAACAATGATTTACAGAACATTTTTATACAGGTGTCTGTCCAATCATAAATGACATTACTTCATAGCTATTGCAACCCCTTGCATCAGCCCAAATTCATTTTATGTTAATTCTTAACATCTGTACTCCATTAGAAAAAACTATACATTGAGTCACAGTGACTTCGCACTTTTTACAGACTCCATCTTTAAATCAATTAAATACATATCAAATATATAGAGAACATCCTGTCTAATACATATATTTCACTAACTAATATCTGACTTCTAATTTCTTTACTGCTCCCATGCTACAAGCTTTTAAAAAACATCTTAAAACCTGGCTGTATAGAGTTGCTTTCCCTGACTATTTTTTGTCATCTTGTCCACTCTGCTGATCCGGTTTTTATTTATTTATTTATTTATTTATTTATTTATTTATTTATTTATTTATTTGTTTGTTTATTTATTTATTATGTGTATACTGCAATCTGGTAAATAAATAAATAAATAAATAAATAAATAAATAAATAAATAAATAAAGCTCAGTGGCTTAAGTTATCTGGTTGCAGAGCCAGAGATCGGAAGTTTGATTCCCCATGGACAGGTGATGGACTTGATGAACCATGTGTCTGTTCCAGCTGTGCAGTGCTAAAATGATGATGATGATGATAATGATGAAATCAGTGGTTCTCACCTTTTGTCTCTGACATGCCACATATCTCTTTATCTAAGCTTGCAAATCACAATGTGGCAGTAAGAAAGACTGCCTATCCCCAGGAATGATATTTACAGTCCATATTTTCAGGCTCTCTTGTTACCGTTACTGGTCTCCTGTTCCATACTTGCCTAAATGCACAGGTCCAACTGCACAAGTGGCTGCAGTGATCTGACCAAGTACTAGTTGTGTGAGACCAGGTGCGTGAAGAACACTTTGTCACATTACTGTGGCTGTTTCCACAGCTAGAACTGAGTTTCATTTTGAACAGCGTATCAGTCCGTATTTATCAGTGAGACCGACAAGAAAAAGTCTGTGCCACATTTTGACCATGACCAGGTCAGTGAAGTGACATGTACCCATTCTATTTAGGTGTCAGATTAATACCCCAAACTATACTTGTGACAAGATAGAGAATTAAGTGTTGATGAGTTTCCAGATACAGTGGTACCTCGGATAACGACTGCCCCGGATAACAAATTTTTTGGATAATGACTGCAAATTTTTGGGTATAGAACTGAGTCTGATAACGAATTTTCCATATGGGCTGCCTTGGATAACAAATCACAAGTCTAGGTATAGGTCCGCCTTGGATAACAAATTTTCTCTCTGGACTGCCTCGGATAACGAATTTCCAGCATACATCAGTAAAAAAGAGTTATCCTGGGTGGCATTGCATCTGTAACTTTAAAGTGCACTTTATACAGGGTTTTGAGCAAAAAAACAGGTGTATGTGCCTTTTTCCTAGGCTCCAGAACAGATTAATAGGTTTCCCAATCATTCCTATGGGAAACCGCATTTCGGATAACGACGTGTTTCGGATAACGACTAACCTCGGAGAATGAATTAAAGTCATTATCCGAGGTACCACTGTATTTATATGCTCTATAGCTTGGTGGCCTAGGTCTCTGGCTGCAAGACAGGGAGTTCAGTTCCCGATTGTGCCTCCTTGAGAGCAGCTGGACTGGATGATTCATTGAGTCCTTTCCAACTCTGCGGTTCAGCGGTTATTATTACGCATAAGGACCTCCTGCTTCATCAAGGCAGGGCAGAAATGTATGTCTAGAACTTCTCTTCTGCCTTTTCATCTTCTTTCTGCTTTGGCCTTTGGCTTTTCCCTTGCTCTCTGGGATAGCTTCCCAGGGCTTGAGGTTTTTAAAGGTGAAGAGAGGGAGAAAATGGAGTAATTGGCTTTGAGAAATAGCTTGTGTGTGGACAGAAACCAACTAATTAGCACAAGATCGATTTAGCATTTGACTCAGCAGTCAAAGCCTACTGTTAAAAAGTTAGTCACAAGATTGCTTTCCTTAATATCTTTAAGATAACCACTACTAATGCAGACCAGAGGTAGAAATGTAGGAACAGACTTTCCATAAGCTTGAAACTTGATAACATTATAATGATAAGATAACCTATCCAGTCTTTGTTTGCTATGGCCAATGGGACAAAGATGAATATTTCAGAACTGCTGGCATGGCTGGTGTGAGGACAGGAATACTCTTCTGTTTAACAAACAGTACCAGTGTCTATAAGCTTTATTCTTGCTTCAAGTTTGTTTGTTTTGTTTTAAGGTATGTCTGTTTCATAACATGGACAGATGTAAAAAAAAACAAACTAAAAAGAGGACACATCTATTTGGAGGCATCAGGATCCTGGGCATCGCAAATAAAGAAAAATACATTAAAAGTACGGGCCAGTTTACAATCGGTTAACAAACTCTTAAACTACATTTACCCTGGCACTTTAATCCCAATTTTGAATTTTTTTAAAGCTAAGATAATTCCTATGTTAATTTATGGCACTGAAATATGGGGTTTTGCAAACCTTAAGAAAATTGAACAGATTCAAACACAATTTTACAGGGCTATCATGTGTCAAGCCCTGCACACAGAGCACACACACAAACAGGGTACAGTTCTTTGCCAAGATCTTTAGTGGAAAGCCAGGCAAGTTCAAGTCTTTTGTTACAATCAAGTGCCAGATAAATAACAGAATCCAACTCCCAGCAATTAACAGTCCAAGTCAAAACCAGAATATCTCACGGAAACCAGATGCCAAACCCAAGGGAACAGATTAAGCCGTGGTCCAGGAAGCCAGTCCGAAATCAGGAAACAGAGCCAAGGTCATAGACAGGAACATGGTTGCAAGTTCAAATGACGCATTGCTCCCACAGAGAACTCAAGGTGAGCTTATCAGCTTTATCCCAGAGTTGCAATATTTGCTTTTAAAGCTGCTGTATGCAGAGCTATGTACTTGGATGGTATAGGTGTAAAGTGCCATAAAGATTCAGAGGTATGAAGATAGCCTCTTAGAATGCAAATTAAATGTTTTATATAAAGGTTTTTAAATTGTAAAGTAAATACTTTTCAGGGATTTTAGTTAAATTGGTTTAAGTAAACAATATTTTATATTATATTTTAAAAGCATTAATATTAAAATGTTTATTTTATTGTATAAATACTGATAAATATGGCATGATAATATGTTTGCTTGTTTGAAATGTATATTTTGCAATGATCTGATGATTATGCAATAAATAGTTCATTTACTATTTACTATTTGGATTTAACAGCAGCGTAGTTCCATGCATGTTTGATCAGTGGTAAGTTCCACAGTGTTCCTTTTAGCTGTAAGCAAGAACCCCAGGTTCTAAGCCAGTTCTGAAGTGCTTTTTTATAAAAAAAAAACAAAGACATTTATGTTAAAACCAATGTTCTTTTTCTTGCTCTGAGAAAAACCCATCTGCAGAGAGATTATATATGTTTTGGCAAACACTTATTTGAATATACATAATGTACATGAATGTGTGTATATTTTACTGCATATATTATGAAAGTACTGTATATATAAATGTGGGGACATACAAATACACATGTGTATGTATGTATGTGTCTGTGGGTTTATATAGAGCTGCCCTCACCACATACAGTGGTACCTTGTATAAAGGAATTAATTCATTCCAAATGAAATTATGTTAAGCAAATTTTTCCTTTATACAAATTCCCATAGGAATGCATTGAAAATGGAGTGCTCCCATTTTTATGTTGTACGGATTCTCCCCATAGGCAATTATGTTAAGCAAATTTCCCCTATCTCCAGAATTTTTTATGTTGTACAAATTTTATGTTATACAAGCTGTTTGTTATACAAGGGTCCACTGTATATACGTACCATCAGATGTATGAGCGTATTTTGGTGTATTTCTGTGTATGTATACAAATATCCCATAGTAGCACCACCAGCTTTATATGCTACATAATACAGTAGGACCCCCGTATCCACTGATTCATTATCCACTGATTGAGTTATCCAAGGTTGGCAGAGGAAAAAGTTAAATAAATAATTCAGCTGCCACAAAGCAAGCTATTGTCAGAAACAGCAGCTGTAAAGCAAGCTTATGTCACAAAACAGCAGCCGTAAAGTAAGCTACTGTAAAAAAAACAGTTGTGGGAATATTTTGGTCCTACTGTATGTCTTCAAAATTAAAGAATCAGTTAAAAAAACTTAAGACATTTGTTTAATATGCAGATGAAAGACAGAGAGAATCCTCATTCCTGCTCCACAAGATTTCCTTCTAGTTTTCATGAGCTTTTTAATGGTGGATTGAAATCATTTAGAGCAGAAAGCCTACACAAAGTTTTTAATACTAGAAAAGAAAGGTTGAAGATAAATCTATTCTAATAAAAGAGGATGTTTTCTTTATTCCCTCACTGCCATAACAAACATGTCTAGAAACAACTGCTGAGTGCTGACCATTAGAAGTGATTACTGTATTTATAATGTGTTTTAAGTAGCAACATTTCCCCCTGTCCTGTGTGTGTGTGTGTGTGTAGTCTTTTTCTTAATTTCAAATAATCAAATAGTAAAGGACCAACAAAACAAAGGACAATTTTTTAAAAAATGCACAGGTGTACTTTTTTAAGAAAATAAAATAAAATCAAAATTGCAAAAGGACTGGTATTTGTATAACAAACTTTGCAATTGTTCTCATGCCAACTTTAATATTCTGCAGCTATTTTCTTATGGCTGTCGCACCCCCCCTCCTTTTACAATAACATGCACTTTCTTTCTAAAAGGTAACTTAGTTATTTCTTTGCCTGAGGCCTACTTGCTCCTTTTTCATGTGGGATTTTCAATACTCTGAAGTCTGAAATGATGTAGAGCAAAAAAGGTCCATCCACTTCACTTGTGATGCCTCCTGCATTACCTAAACCACAACAGAACAATGAGAGACAACATAGCTTTTTTCCTCTCTAACAATTCAGTCACCATGACAACCAGCAGAAGAACGTTTGGCCAGAAAAAGCTTGGAGATTGGCGGACCAGACTAATCAAAAAAATGGAATAACATGACAACAATTACACTGATGAGTGAGAGGGAAGCTACAGATGCATTCAGACACCTAGGCCACTGCTGACTCAATGCATTCAGCTTTTTTGTTGTTGTTGATAGTGTCTTGTGTTTTTTATAGCAGATATACAGAGAAGATCCAATTGTGTAACAGAATGTCAGTGCTCGACTTAAATAGAAAATTCCTTTCATTTTTGCTTTCCTACTTCAAGCACGCTGAAGAGGGTTTACAAGAGATGAGGTTTTGAAGTGAAATATGTAATAGATACAATATGAGTGTCACAAGACAACTTTATTTAGTGTTATAATGAGCTAAATATGCAAATGCAGCAGTAGATATGGACAGGTGATAAGAGGAGGGAAATAATCTCCAGACATGGAGACGGAGTTAGCCCAAGGCAGTGTTTTCAAAGGAAGCTCTGCTACATGCAGTTTTGTATTCAATGGCATTAATAAATGCATACGATTTGATAAATTTATACATGCCAAAAGCTAAGGGAAAGCCTGGTCAGAAAGCTTTCTCTGGGTAGATAAGGCCCAAGCTTTTGACCTGAAGCAGTAAAGGAACAAAGGTTTTCAGAATTCAGACGCATTATTAGTATTTCTCAGTAACTTCATTTTTCTTCTCATTTTGTTGTAATGAGTTCAGAAGAGAACATGTGGTCTAATGCCCTCCATTCTTTTATGTATTTAATAAACCCGTATTTTAATGCAAAAACCACTAGTGATTAGAATGTGTCCTCCTGACTAGCAGCTATTTCTCATGTGGCACAAAGAATCTTTTGCACATATAAAGAAACACTCACTTCCTTTTCCTTCTCATTGTGTCCTTACCTTCCAAATCTTCATCAGAAGCTCCTTCCAATTGTGCAAAAGTTAAAATATCCTAACAGAAATGTTAAGTACTACTGACTCAAAATGTATTTGACAAGTTTGCACTGGGAACCTATAATTAATTTGTTAAAACCTTCCAGCAGTGCTCCAATTCAAAGCTTGGGAAAAGCAATTTTTGTTGGGGGGGGGGGGCTCATTTCCCAGAGTATTCTAGGCAGACAGCAATTGGCCACATTGTCTCAGGAATTCTGAAGTAGCTGCCCAAAACATTTATTTATTTGTTTGTTTATTTGTTTGTTTATTTTACCCCACCTTTCTCCTTGGAAAAGGACCCAAGGCGGCTTACACTAAGGAGAGACAATATACAGTCCATTACAACAGGGAAGTGATCCAAAATATCACTTTCCAAGTCAATGATGACCTCGCCCATGGTCTCAGCAGGCAACAACATTTGTTCTGCCCACAAACTACCAATGACCCCCAGGAACAGATTTCCAAAAGGCACAGAAGGCTGCAGGATGAAGGCTGAATGAGGGCCTGTCCAGATGAAGGAATTCTGAGAGGTCTGGCTCCCTCTTAATAGGATCTTCAGTGCGATTTATTTCATCTCCTGCTTGAGGAATCCCATTGATACCGGGAGATGTTTATTCTCCCATGAGGAGGTCTGTGGATTGCTGGTTTATTTGCACAACAACAACAACAACAACAACAACAACAACAACAACAACAACAACAACAACAACAACAACAACAACAATACCAAACAAGGTTGGCGCAAGGACACAGCCCTGCTTCACTCCACTTCGGATGTCGAAGGGATCTGACACTAGGCCATCAAAAACTACATTGTCCTTCATATCCTCATGAAAAGACCTAATGATGTTAAGGAGCTTGGGTGGGCATCCAACCCAGAGGAGTATTTTAAAGAGTCTGTCCCTACTAACCATATCAAATGCCTTCGTAAGATCTATGAAGGCTACAAAAAGTGGCTGTCCTTGTTCCCTGCATTTCCCCTGCAACTGCCTGAGGGAAAATACCATATCAGTAGTGGACCTGTTGGTTCAAAAGCCACACAGTGATTCTGGGTAGACTCTCTCTGCAAGTATCTGGAGCCTCTTCGGTATAACACGTGCAAACAGCTTCCCGACAACACTAAGAAGAGAGATACCGCGATAGTTGTTACAGTCACTCCTGTCACCTTTATTCTTATAAAGCGTAACAATATTAGCGTCCTTCATATCCCGTGGTACTCCCCCTGCCCTCCAGCAAAGGCAGAGGATTTCATACAGTTCAGTGGCAATGATCTCTTTGCAGCACTTCAGAACTTCAGCAGAGATGTTATCTTTCCCAGGTGCCTTGCCAGAGACAAGGGAATCCAGAGCCACATTTAGTTCTTTTAGTGTTGGTTCATTGTCAAGCTCCTCCAAGACAGACAAGCACTCAATATTATTTAAGACTTCTTCGGTTATTGTGTTTTCTCTGGAATAGAGTTCAGAGTAGTGCTGCACCCAGCGTGCCATCTGCTGCTCACGATCCTGGATGATCTCACCTGAAACAGTCTTTAAGGGTGCGGTTTTCTTATGTATTGGCCCTAAGGCCTGTTTAATTCCATCATACATACCCTTGAAGTTACCTGTATCAGCTGCCATCTGAATCCGAGAACACAGTTGCAGCCAGTAATCGTTAGCACATTTCCTGGCAGTCTGCTGGACTTTATTACAAACAGCTCGCAGGGCCTGTAGGTTGCGCTCACTGGGACAAGCTTTATATGCAGTCAAGGCTCTCCTCTTTTCCTCAATAGCTGGCATCAGCTCTTCTGAGTGGGCTTCAAACCAATCTGCTGTCTTTTGAGTCTCCCTGCCGAATACTGATAAAGCAGTGTTATAAACAACATTCTTAAAATGTTCCCAACGTTTAGATGCATTATCTTCAGCAGTGCCAGGAAGAGCTTCCTTGAGTACATGGGATAATTCCTCCACTTTTCCTTGGTTATAGGTCTTACTGGTATCAATTTTTGATCTTCTTTCCTTCTTCAGGTGGTACAATCTCTTTGTTTTCAGTTTTACTTTGCTATACACCAGGGAGTGGTCTGTGTCACAGTCGGCACTCTGATAACTGTGTGATTGTAACGCTAGAAATGCTGGAGCACCTGACGAGAATCAGGTCGAGCTGATGCCAGTGCTTCGATCTTGGTTGTCTCCAAGAGACTTTGTGCTGGGGCTTTGTGTTAAAGAATGTGTTGCTGACACAGAGACCATAATAGCAGCAAAACTCCAGCAGGCACTAGCCATTTTCGTTCATCTAATAAGATATATTATCAGAAACAAGGTGTTTAGTAAAGTTGAACTAGAAGAAATACAGAGGAGTTGTGAAATTGGAGGTCAACAAATTATCCAAATAGGAGGAGAAAATAGTTTAATGACACCTGGGGACATCAAACAGTAAAAAGTTGAAGAAAATATGGATGTTGTGCAAAAATTTGAACCAAAAGAAGGTTCAAATAGGATTGGAACACCAGCAGAGCTCACTATTAGGCAGCAAGAATTGAAGAATAAAATACTCACACATGCTGCATTAAATGAAGTGAGGGGAAGGCTCCCAATTTTAAAGACTGTGCCTAGAAAAAAATTGGTACCATTGATGAACGATGTAAACTCAGCACTTGCAACAATCCAGATAAGATCAATTGAACAGATAAATTAGCTTGCTTATAGTGCAGCAGTAATAGTAGCAGAAGAACTAGGGATTCCACAATTGAAGCCCCCCCCCCAAATGTATTGAGAAACCACAGTGGAAAATAAGGCTGGAGCTTGAAATCAAAAGACTCCAAGCAGATGTGAGTTATTTAAAAAACCTGCAGGAGGACAAATTAAAGAATGGTAAGATAAAGAAATATTTGACAAAAAATACTGGCTAAGTACAAGGAAAATTGGAGAAGCATTGGAAAGAGTGGAGCAGCAAATAACAGCAACAGCTAGAAAAATTGAAAGATATGATGCTAGATTTACTCAGTATAAAGACAACCAGTTGTTTCAATCAGATCAAAGAATGTTCTATCAGAGTTTAAATCAGAAGATAGGTATAAAAGATGGAAAGCCTGAAAAAATGGCAACCATTCAGTTTTGGAAAGATATATGGGGGACTGAGAAAGACTATACAGTAATACCTCGTATAGCGTAGGGTTTGTACAACGTAAAATTCGTACAACGTAAAAAAATCTGGAGATAGGGAATCCTTCAATAACAGTAAGAGATGATCGTCTGCTCCGACTCCCATGTCCCTGGCAGGCACTTCACCTTTTCTTCCTCAATCTTAACCAGCCCTCTAGGCAAAAACTGCAACAGAGCCGCCTCCACCTCTGCCTCCTCTCTCTCCTCTCCTCTCTCCCTTCCCCCTCCCCCCCACATACATCGGCTTTCCTTTTGCTTCCTGCTTTAACCGCCCAGCCCTAGCCCGACAGCGCGAGCAAACGAGAAGCAAGGAGAAGTGGCAAATGAAAGGGAGAAGGGCGAAAGAGGAAGAAGGGGAGGGAAGTGTGTGACGCACCGGCAGGCACCACGCACGTGCGCATGCATGGGCACGGAAGAGGAGGACGGGCAGCCTTCCTCCCAAAAACAACAGCAGCAGCAGTGGTCTGGGGGCTGCTGGGGGCCATCCAGGGCAAACGTAGCTGGGAGCTGGAGGCATTTTCCTCAGTAGGAGTGGCGGCGGCGGCGGAGAGAAGGTAGCCTTGGCGAACCAGGTTATAAAAGCCCTTGCGCTCCCGCGCTCTCCCTTCAGACCCTGCCCATAATGCCTGCCTCTTACTTTCTTGGAAGAGATAAACGGGGAGCCTGGCTGACTTGGCATGACGCGCCTTGCTTCGCCTCGCCTGCCCGCTTGCCTCCTAACCTTGCAGCAGCAGCAGTGGTGGCCAAGCTCCGACTCCTTTCCTCCTCCCCCCTCCCAAGCATCACAGCCAGGCTATGCATTGGAACAGATTAAATCTGTTTTCAATGCATTCCTATGGGGAATTGCAATTTGTACAACGGAAAATTTGTATAAAGTAATTTCATTTGGAACGAATTAATTACATTATACAAGGTACCACTGTAATAGAAATGCTGGGTGGCTCCAAGTGCACAATGGACCAACTAGAAATAACAGCTGATATGATTGCCAAAAGAGTACAAAGAGTCAAAAACTGGACATAACCTGGCAATGATCAACTGCATGGGTTTTGGCTTAAACACCTGACCAGTCTTCATGGAAAAATGGCCCAGCAATTTAATGAAATGTTGAGGACAGGTCATATTAACGAGTGGTTAACAACTGGCAAAACCTATTTGATTCAGAAGGATCCAACAAAAGGAGCAATACCTGAAAATTACAGGCCAATAACATGTTTGCCAACTACGTATAAACTGCTAACAGGCATCATAGCTGATAGAGTCCAAGATTATTTGGATGCAAATAACATCATACCAGTAGAGCAGAAAGGGAACAAACAGGGAAGCAGAGGCACAAAAGATCAGTTACTCATTGATAAAATGATTCTAGAGAATTGTAAAGGCCGGAAAACTAATTTATATATGACTTGGATTGACTACAAAAAAGCCTTTGACTCAGTACCGCATAGTTGGATTATTAAGTGCCTGGATGCCATTGGAATATGTGAAAGTATTAGTGCCCTAATTGGAAATGCAATGAAGAACTGGAAAACAGAATTGCTTGTCAGGGATGAAAGCTATGGATTGGTTAGCATTAAACGAGGGATTTTTCAAGGTGACTCTTTGTAACCTCTGCTATTTGCTATTGCCCTGATTCCCCTCTCAATAATTTTGCAGAGCACAAATGTAGGGTACCAAACTGCTAAAAATTCAGCGAAAATTTATCATCTACTGTATATGGATGACTTAAAGTTGTATGGAAAATCAGAAACTGAAATACACTCACTGATAGACATGGGCATGACCAGAAAAAATGACGTTTCGAGTTTTCTTTTGTTGGAACGGGTCCGTTTCGGGTCGTTTCCGTTTGTCACGATATTTTTTAAAAATTTGTCATTTCGTCGTTTCATTTGTCGTTTGTCGTTTCCACCGCGATTTAGCACAATTTGACTTCCCAGAGCATAGGGGCATCCCGCAATCAGGGCTGGTGCTAGGTGTTTTTGCGCCCTAGGGGGCGGGTGGCAGGGGTGAGGTGCGGGCAGGCGGCGGTGGCAGGGGGCCATGGGCGGGCGGCGACAGTGGCAGGAGGGAGGTGCGGGCGGGCGAGTGGGTGGGCGGGTGGGCGAGTGCGCAGTTAGGATATCACTTAGGATAGAGGTTCTGTTCTTGGCTTGCACCCCAAATGTGTGTGTGTGCAAGCAAATTGAAGTTGGGAAAATAGAAAAAAATGGCAGTATATAATATATTTTTAAAATAAATCCACACCTCCTACTCCCAGTCGAACCTCCCCCTTTTTCCAATATCAGAAAAAAATCCTCACAAACTGCCAGAGAAGAAATAACGAATAAACTGCTATTCCCTTCAGCAGACAAGGCTGCAGGGAATCAAAGAAATTATTTTCTAAATTCAATTCCCTCCCTGCCTGCCTAACTTAAATCTAAAGCCTCCAGCCTCCCTCCAATCTTGATTCGAATAGCCATTGCAGAAAGCCACACAGCCCTCCACCCTCCACATCCAAGATCCGACTGCGACTTCTGGAAGGTGCCTCGGCTTTTTATGCCCTCTGGCACATCCAGAAGTGTCAGTCAAAACCTGGCCATGCCATTGGTGGAATGGTTCAAAAAATTTGCATGGTCCCATCCCATGCCCAGCCCAAATGGGCAGGTCTAAAAAAAATAAAAAATAAAATAAAATAAAATAAAATCAATACGATGTTTTATTGCTATAAAAAACCCACTGCTGCTACTATTAAAATTAAGGCATTTAAAATAAATAAATTTCACATGTTTCTGTGGTGATTTGGTGTGTTTTTTGACCACGATTACAAAAGAAAAATTGTGGTCACCATTTTGGATCCCCCCCCCACCGCATGGCATGGCAAGACGACAAGGATGACACCCCCCCAGCCTGGTGCAAGCAGCCCAGGACAGGAGAAGAGGGGGGGAAAGGCCGGGTACCCCCCAGAAACCACCCCTCTGGTAGGTGGCAAAGCCTCAGGCAGGCATATTTTCGCCTACTTTTTTGGCCAGGAGTCGGGTTTTTTTAAAAAAAAATTAAAAAACTTTTTCTGTGCTTCGCATTGCGCGATCGCCACGATGCCACAAACGAAAACGAAAAACCTGACCAAATTTTTCTTTTTTCGGTTCGAGTTCAAGTTCTGACGGCTTAATTATCGTTACTGTTTCTGTTACGTAACGGAAACGAAAATGAAAATTTCGCCGAATCGTGCCCATGTCTACTCACTGACCAACACAGCCTGAATTTTCAGTACTGATGTTAGTATTGAGTTTGGCCTAAACAAATGTGCCACAGTGGCATTGAGAAAAGGAAAAATAATTGAGAGTGAAGGAATTGAAATGCCAAATGGACAAGCTATTAAGTATCATCAGTCTGAAGCCTATAAATATCTGGGCATACTGGAAATAGATAATATCAAGCATGGTCAAGAGAAAAATGTGGTCAGTAAAGAATATATCCAAAGGGTCAGAAAAGTATTAAAAAGTAAGCTGAAGGGTGGTAACACCATCAAGGCCATTAATAGCTGGGCCATACCGGTCATCAGGTATACCTCTGGCATAATAAACTGGACTCAGACGGAACTAGATAGTCTAGATAGGAAAACAAGAAAACTTATGACCATTCACTATGCATTACATCCACGCAGTGATCTTGAGAGGCTGTATCTACCTAGAAAAGTAGGTGGTAGAGCTCTTCTGCAAGTGATTCAGTTGAAGGAGAGAAGCATGCGTTGGCAGATTATGTAAAAAATACTACAGAGCCAGCATTATTGGAGGTTAAGAACAGGGAGGTGTTTAAAGTAAAGCAAACAAAGGGTCAATACAGGAAAATGTCAGTTCCTTGAGAAAGTCAAAGGAAAAAGAGATGAGGAAAAGACTTGGTTATGGCTCACCAATGGAACACTGAAAGAAGCCCTGATTTTTGCTGCTCAAGAACAAGCTATCAGAACAAATGCAGTTAAGGCCAAAATAGAAAAATCTGCTGAGTCCCCCACATGTAGACTCTGCAAAGAGGCAGATGAAACTATCGAGCATATATTGAGTTGTTGCAAGAAAATTGCTCAGACTGATTACAAACAGCGTCATAATGTAGTTGCTCAAATGGTCCACTGGAATTTGTGTCAGAACTATCATCTGCCCTTAGCAAAGAACTGGTGGGATTATAAGCCTGAAAAAGTGACTGAAAATGAGCATGCAAAATTACTTTGGGACTTCCGAATACAGACAGACAGGGTTTTGGAGCATAATACCCCGGATATTGTGATTGTGGAGAAGAAAAAAGTGTGGATCATTGATGTTGCTATATACCAGGTGATAGTAGAGTCACTGAAAAAATAGGCAGGCAATTGGATCATCTCACCTTTTTTAGTGCTTAAAACAGGCAGATTAAAAAGCCCGAACAAAAACAAACAAACAAAACCTTTCTTCATGTCTCAGATAGTATCAGAGTTGCTCAAAAAAGTTCACAGACCTGTCCTGCTGGTATCGGACAAATGCAAACTAGTATTGATGGTCAGTGAATAGCCATCTTGGATTCTTAAAACTTGATTGAAGCAAGGGCTTTGAAAAATCATCTGCCAAATTGCATTCAAGAACTGATTGTGATAGACTGTGCTGTACTCAAGAGTCTAAAGGATGGCGAAATGGTGGTCTCCAAATTGTAGGCATCCTTTTCCTTTTTAGGATTGTAACAATTAGTAAGCATTCTTGAAAGAAGGTCAAGAGTTTTGAGAATGAACAGTGCCTTCCTTTTATGCCAAAGGAAGGAATCCCTACTGAGCAGATGGCTTAGATTTAGGCCATTAAAAGAACAGCATTTTGCTGCTAGCATGGTGTAAAAATATGGATATTTCTTTTAGCATATACACAGACATCTTAAGTAAAGTTTGATACAATGAAACAGCAATTTGGAATTCTGAACCGTTTCCCAAGAGCTGAAACATATAATCAGTCATGATGCATTCTTACTTTGTATGAAATAGAGCTTTAAATAAGATGGGCAAAGAAATAATCTCCAAATGGAGACCAATGGGGGGGAAATAGGATTATTTAAGATGACTTGGTTTCATATGTGGAATAAAAATGGAATGTTCAAGTAATTTTCCAAATGCAAAGCTATTTTATGCAATGAAGACAGCTTTGAAAAAAACATTTGCTAGCCTGTGGTGAATGATTTACAGTCATCAAAATCCTGCAGGTAATTGTGGAAATCTGCATGAGACTACTCTGCAGAATGGCAAGAACCTCATTATACTGAACTCCATATGAGGGGAGGGTGCAGGGGAGGTAGAAAAAAAAAAGAAAGAGTTTGCCCTCTACTGGACAGATGTTCAACACTGATTGATAGCACTGACATTGCTCGAATTGAGTTGAGTGTCTCTTGATTCTGGTGAACTGCATAAGAGGAGATGACTTCCGGAAGCCCTGTTGTCTAGAGGAGGAAAAATGTGTCAGTCAACATCCCAGTAATTTGTGGCTATACTATTCTCTCAATGCATATCTAACTTTGTCTACTCCAGCTCAAGCCCCAATTAATTCAGTGGGATTTACACCCTGGTAACTGTACGTAGGCCAGCAGCCTTTGTAAAGTGGAGATCAAAATAGAGATGGTATAGAAAGTAGCAGGAAGGATCAGCTGATATATATTTAGCATTCTTGAAAAAAAATCAGAAAAGCAGAGGTTGAAATCAAGCTGCACCCATTTTTACAGATTCCTTTTAATCCAAGGAAAAGCCACAAGGAAGGAAGTGGTAAGGCTTCCTTGCTTAACTACAACTGTGGGGCAATGGGCATATGACATAACCCAGTGCTGTGGCAGGTAGTGGCGGAAGAACAGGAAAAATAGAAGAGTACAAAGACACCATAGGAGTGTTCGCTGGCCCATCTCTGGAATTTTGAAGGCCTAGAGGACTCATCTCCAAGAGGTGGGAGAAGGCAAGGATCCCATAGGCGCTGATTGCCCAGAGCTGGGAGTCTCAGGAGGTTGTCACCTGGTGGTGACACTCATTTATTATTCGTTGAATTCATTTCAGGCCTGGGTCTGGGGCAAGGCCAGTTCCAGATCCAGAATATTCTTCTGCCCTACTATAGGCACCCCTTTGTTATGGGCAGTAAAGTGTTATATGTTAATATAGCGTGGCCCATGTTTTCACCCACTTATCTGTGTCTCGCCTCGTTTCTCCGGGCTAGTTGGGCAAAGAAAAGCAAAGGCTTCTGGCACCTTAAGACTAACAGGTTGATTTTGCATGGGATTTCGTGGATTACAGTTCACCTGATTGCTCTTGTCACCTTCGACTTACAGTGACCCCATGAATGAAGGATCTTCCGAATGCCATGACCACAACGACCCTGCTCAGCTCTTGTAATCTCAACTGTGTGGCTTCTTTTAGTGACTCGACGATACATATCTTATTTTGCTTTCCTCTTTTCATTCCACCTTTCCCAGAAAATCCTGCTTTCTCATTATGTGCCTGAAGTTTGGCAGCTCCATTTTAATCATTCCCCCGCACTGGTTTAGACTTGATTTGCTCTACAAACCTCTTGTTTGTCTTCCCGGCAGTCTAGGTATCTGCCAAGCTCTTCTTCGGCACCATAAACCCCTCCCCACCCCTAGCTGCTGCCCCTGTAAACTTTCTTAACTGTCCATCTCTTACCTCTATATGATGATCAGAAATACAAATGTGGATAATCTTGGTCGTGAACTCCGGTGACACATCCTTGAAAGTAAAGATATTTTCTAATTCCCTCATTGCTTCCCTTCTCAGCCCTAGTTTCCTTCTGATTTCTTGGGTGTGGTCTCCCTTTACATTGCTGGTTGAACCACGGCCTAAAAAGGTCTTCAATGATTTTAATTTCTCCGTTGTCAGCATTAAAGTCATGTAGTTCTTCCATAGTCATCCGTATATCATGTAGATAAGACAGATCAGGATATTCCCAAGAGGGAGTGTCAAAGGCATGGCGGCGGCTGGACACATACTGTCACCTGCCCAAATGTCCCCAAAATAGCTTGTCTTCCTCTAGTTCTGAATTGCCATATTTTGGGCTTAGAAGGATTTTATGTTTATTTTAGACCCATTTATCTATTTTTTCTGTGCCTATTTCCTGACCTCCTTGGCCCATGAGGGTTCTCTTAATTCCTTGCCTGTCCTGTCCTTTGACACAAAAATACACACCTTTTGTTAAGGAGCGGTTAAAACTATTCTATTCCGCGAGGCCTTCGGTGACCTAGCTTAATTTTAATTTTTTTTTTTAATACCATCCCCGCCATCTGCCGCTCGTTCACCCTTAGCTTGATTTCTACGAGCTATAATATCAACGGAGGGTGTTCGTAACTTTATGTCTGTATTTTAACTCATTTTATTCTATTGATTAATTTTGTTGTTTGCTAAACACTATTGTATATTTGTGTTTATTGCTCTGTAAGCCACCCAGAGTTCCCTCAGGGAAGATGGGCGGGATATAAATTTAATAAATAAATAAATAAATAAACATCTTAGGTACCTACTGACTCTTTTCAGATTTTGGCCATGAAATCTCAGGGAATAGGATGCTATTCACCTGATAACTGTAGTTGTGGGTGCTGAGCTGACCACAAGGAATACAGAAGAGCCTGTGGATTGTAATTAAGGGTAATTAAGGGTAAACATATTGAATACTTTTGAGAAACAGATGATACTTTTAAAAATGCAATGCTGATGGTAACAGACCCTTGTAAAGAGGTTAGGACTATGAATAAAAACTTAGTAACTAGCTACTTTTTAGAAGTCACATAGAAGAATAGAATAGAATAGAGTTTGTCATTGTATAAAATACGAGATTCAAAAGTGCCATCCAGTCAGCTCATTCACACACCCCAGTATAAAAATCCAAGACATAAAATCTACCATTTAAGAACAAACATCCATACACATACTCCTACATTCACATGCAGAACGCCACTTGTATTCATTTAAAACTGACATAAAACCAAACATCCACAAACACACGGCCCTACACTCTCTCACCTGACAGCATTCATAGTCAATACATAAAAACTACAATTTAAAAAACAACAATAACAACCGTACACAATTTTCCATACGATTTACATTTTCCACATTCAACACTGATATTACCCAACAACTTAATTTTTTAACATGGTTGCTGCTATTGGGTAAAAACTGTTTCTGAATCTTTCTGTCCTTGTTCTAACAGATCTATGCCTTCTGCCTGATGGCAACAGTACAGAGAGTGTCCAGAATGAGAAATGTCTCCTATTAAGACAGCGGGAGCTGTGTAATTCGTCCAATGTGAGGAGTGGGCATCCGATGATCTTCTGTGCTACATTGATAACCCCCTGGAGTGATTTCCTCTGAGCCACTGTGCAATAGGCGTACCACACATATGCAGTACGTTAGTGTACTTTCTACTGAACATTGATAAAAAGACACCAGTAGTCTCTTAAGTTCTTTAATGAATCAGCTCTGACCTGCTGCAGCATGTTTGCCAGGCACTTCCAATACAAAACTAATTCATGCCCAGTTTAGCTGAAATGAAACAGCTAAAGTACAGTATATGGAAACCGGAGATATTACATTTATGTTGATAACTTATAGTATTGTTTTATTTGCCTGGGTGAAATCTTTGAATGCCATTCTTCCTTAGAAAAAAATTAGTTCTTTTCTCCATCTCCTTCCCTTCAGGGATTAAATTGGGAAGGGAGAGGCAGTGGTGATTTATAGTGGTGTGTGTGTGATATACAGTAATACCTCGTAAGATGTTTTTAACTTGTTCTAAGAGTCAACTTGTCTTATGAAAAAATCTTACAAGGCATGGTTTCCCATAGGAATGCATTGAAAACCAATTAATCCATTCTGCAGGGAAAGGATTTCTAGGTTATCAATGCATTTTATGGCAAATGGAAGGGGCAGCCACCAGCACCCTGGGGAGCCCCACCATGGCACTTACCTTGTGGGTGGTTGGGCTCTCCCAGGCCACACAGCTGCATCATCCTCTGCTGCCATTGCCACTGCCAAGGATCTTTGGCAGGCGGGTGAGTGAGCCTCCACTGCCGCCACTGCTGAAAATCTTGGGGGGTGGGTGGGCGAGCCTGCACTGCTGCCACCGCCGAAGAGCTTGGGGCTGGGTTGGCAGGCGGGCAGGTGAGCCTCCACTGCCGCCACCACTGCCAAAGAGCTTGGGGAGTGGGGTTGCATGGAAGATCCACTATTGCTGCTTGCCCAGGCGGCTCGAAGACTTTTTAAAAAGTCTCTCCCCCCCCCACGCTGGCGGGGGGTTGGTTTCAAAGGGCTGGAGTTCTAGCCCTTTGAAACCTGCCCGCGAGCCTCTGCAGCCGTTGCCATGATTTTTAAAATGTTCTGCCACTAGTGTACTGGCTGGGGCTAGAGCACTTGTGGCGGGACATTTTAAAATGGATCTTCGCCCAGCCTGGGAGGCTTGGAAGGCAAGCAGCAGCAGCACCGCTGCTTCTCTTCCAAGCCACACGGGTGGGGTGAGGAACACTTGTACAGTGGTACCTTGTATAAAGGAATTAATTCGTTCCAAATAAAATTATGTTAAGCAAATTTTCCTTTATACAAATTCCCATAGGAATGCATTGAAAATGGAGTGCTCCCATTTTTATGTTGTACGGATTTTCCCCATAGGCGATTATGTTAAGCAAATTTCCCCTATCTCCAGAATTTTTAATGTTGTGCAAATTTTATGTTATACAAGCTGTTTGTTATACAAGGGTCCACTGTACTTCATAAGACGAATGTAAAGGGAAGAAGAAATCGTCTTATGATCTTTTCCTGTCCCCGGAAATTACATTCGTCCTGCGATTTTTTCATCATAAGGGGCATTCATCTTACGAGGTATTACTGTACCTTTAATTCAGAATTGACATAGCAATCCTAATAGGGTTTCAAGCTAAGTGAGACATGTGAGTGTTATCCCCAGTTCTACCTGCTTCCCCTTAAGACTGGGGAACGCATTCACTCTAGATCTCCTGAGTCACAATCTCTCCCTCTACAGTGGTAGCCAGTAGCATCTGTTTTACCATCCAAATATCAGTGTATTGTTTAAAAATAAAGAACAGTTTGGTCTACATTGCTTGCATCAAACACGTGAACCTATTCAGATGTTGGTAAATCATTTATACTTACCACAACTTTCCATTTTTACAAAACATCCAGTTCTTTTCATGATTCCTTACTTCCAATTATCAAAAGCAGTGTATCACCTCTGCATCTTAACTGCGGCATCAGTAAGGCTTTGTCTCCAAAATACATACAAATGGTCCAGATCCAGACAAGTTGGCTGTGTTTTGCTCACATAAACCTTCAGCCCTTCAGTTACTAACACATCCCATATACTTACCACAGACCAGAGGGTCACTCCATCCCTGTACCTGGAGAGAAGTGTCTTAGGGCTCGGTCACATGTCCCTTTAAAGAGAGTTTAAATTACTAAAAAAATCGTGCCCAAAAATACCGTCCTCATGGCCACCCCGCTTTTTGAAAAAAAAGGAAAAAGAAACCCCGGTAAAGCTCCCTAAAGTGAGGTTTCTGTGACCTACCTTTGGCCTTGGGAATTTTTGCCTCCCTTTTGAAATCCGGCTTTTAAGGAGGCAGACGCCATGGGACCGCGCTGATGATCTGGGTTTCTTTTTATTATTTTTTGCATAGCACCCACCGGCTGTTCCTGGGGCCGATTGGTGCTGTTTTTTTAATTTGGCTCCATATCGGAGTAACAGGAAGTCCGACACAGAATTAAATTCCCCCAGAAAAGTCTTCCGTTTTTTTCAAGTGCTAGCACCACCTGCTGGCCAAGGGGGCTGAACTGCACTTTAAAATTGAAAAACCAGATTTTGACGTGAGACCTCTTCTCCCACATTTAAATCACGTGATGGGAAGAAGAGGAAAAGCCGGACCTTCAGAAGATCAGGATCAAAACCCAGGTGTGACCTAGCCCTTAAGAGAAGACTTTTCAAGTTCTAGAGGATGGGGCTTTGCAAATGAATTGGGATGCTGGTTTTCTACATGGAGGAGAGAAATGAAACCAGAAACAATGGGGGCGGGGGCTAGAGCACTACCTATGCATGACCCTTGTTTAAATAGGGTCCTTTTTTCAGTCCAGAGAAGGAGACTACATCTGAAAGAATTCTCCAGATTGGTCCTCCTCTGCAATCTGTTTTGGCAGTATCTTCTTCTTTGACGATATTGTATACAGTAAACCCCCACCTATCTCAGGGGTTAGGGACCTGACCCGACCCGCAATAATTGAAAATCTGCAATATGCAGATGCTGGGTCAGGTCTGGACTGGGTGGACTCTCTGGGGGCTCTTGTACTTACCCTGGTGCTGCCCCAAACGGGCCTTCAAGGGGCTTTCCAGTCCTCCAGAGGCTCCAAAATTGCTTTCTAGTGATCTGGAGGTCATTTCTGGTTCACCGGAAGTCACTTCCGGTTTGTGGGGAAGCACTTTTGTGCCCTCCAATGGGCCTGGGAAGGCCTTACCTCCTTACCCCAGGGGGCCTTTTTTTCATATACTGCGGGCCCGCGATATACCGGGACCGGCGTATACTGTATGAACCGCGAAAGGGCGGGGGACAACTGTATTTTTTTCAAGGACATTTGAAAGACCAGCCTCACTTAAAAAAACAGCCCTGTGTCCCCACTTTCTGAAGAAGTCAAGAAAGTCAGATTTGAACCCTATCCTATTATTATATGAAATCCCCAATATACTTTCCCAAGCTTCGTTTCTTGTTGTTCTGATAATATAACTATGCTTTTTACTTGTCTCTTATTATGATTTTATAGTTTATCTGTTTATTTCTTTGTTTGTTTGTTTCATTTTTATACCGCCCATCTTCCAATCAGGAACTCTGGGTGGTTTACAAGTTAAAAACATTACAATACAGTATAAAAAGGGAAAACACTAAGCAAGATGGATCAAAGGGCGGGAGAAAAAAATTAAATTAAATTAAATTAAAGGTCGCCATATGCCTCCCTGAAAAGCATGGTCTTCAAAGCCTTTTTGAAGGTGGACAGGGACTGTGCAAGGCGCAGCTCACTCGGGAGGTGGTTCCATAACGAGGGGCCCACTACAGAGAAGGTGCAGTTGTGCATAGCCGACCTGTGCGCCTCCCTGGGAGTGGGCACCCTGAGCGAGCGCGCCTGCGACATTCGAGTGGGCCTGGCCTGAGTTGACCTCTGGGAGATATGCTCTGACAGATATTCAGGGCCCAAGCCGTGGAGGGTTTTTGAAAACCAAAACCAAGACCTTGAACCTTATCCGGAGAGCCATGGGCAGCCAATGCAAGCAAGCCAGAACTGGGGTGATGTGATCATATCTATGAGCACCCACCACCAGTCTGGCCACCGCATTCTGCACCCATTGGAGTCTCCGGACAAGGGTCAAGTGCAACCCCACGTAGAGTGCGTTGCAGTAATCAATCCTCGAGATCACGAGGGCCTGCACAACTGTCCTCAGGGAAGGCTCATCGAGATACGGGTGGATCTGGGCAATCCTGTGGAGGTGGGAAAAAGTGGCCCTGGAGACGGCCATCACCTGGGCTTCCAGGGAGAAGGCAGAATACAGGACCACGCCCAGATTCCTGGCCCTGTCCGTAGGCTGGAGGGAAACTCCCTCCAGACTAGGGAGAGGGCCATTGTACCTGGACAAGGGTGCCCCAAAGAACAGTACCTCGGTTTTCTCCGGGTTCAGTTTAAGCCTGTTAATCCTGGTCCATTCCAGAACGGCCTCCAGGCACAGATCAAGGGAGCGTACTGCCTCCACTGCAGAAGTAGAAAAGGAGAGATAGAGCTGCGTGTCATCAGCATACTGATGACAGCAAACTCTAAATCTCCTGATGACCTCCGCCAGCGGCCTCATATAAAAGTTGAACAGCATAGGGGAGATTGCCGACCCCTGGGGCACCCCGCAAGGGAGCGTCCAAGGAGCCGACAACTCATCACCCAGCTGAACCCGCTGGGACCGGCCATCGAGGAAGGATCGGAGCCAGCAGAGCGCTGAGCCCCCAATTCCCGCCTTGGCGAGCTGATCCAGCTGGTTACCGTGGTTGACGGTATCAAAGGCCACTGACCGGCTGGCAATAAGCCATAACCCTGGAGGCCCCCGCCGGTAACACAGGCCCAAACTCGACCAGGCAACGAAACCGAGGGGGTGTAGTTCCATATCTGAGTTTTCCAATGGTAACCTGCCCTAATTTATTCAAGATTATTTGTGTACAAATATCATACAAAATACTATCATATTTCTAGTACTGTAAAGTAAATTATAAAATTGAAAGAGTGTCATTTAGAAAAGAAAGACAATTATATTTCTTTGAACTAGCTTTCAGCTGGAGTAGATTTCTGGAGACAATTTTCAGCATGAACCCAATACTGTTTTTCCGCAACTCATTGTAATAAAATATTACAGCTGACCAGTTGGTGGAGCAATTACATTTCCCTTGTTCCAAGTGGCTACTTATATCCTACCCCCCCCAGTGGACTACTAATTAAATTGGAAAACATGCCAATTTTTAAAAAAACAGTTAAACATGTATGTAAATACATATAAAAGAAACCAACCCAGTCATTGGTCTAAAGCAGATTTAAAAATGTATCAGTTTTAAAAGTCTGGTTATAAAATTCAGACATTGTAAACAAAAAAGAAGGGGGGAACCCACTACCCACAAATGAAACACTGGTTTGGTGCCATGTAAACTAGTCTAGAAAAACTTTAGGTTCACATGTTTCTCCATTTACATGAGGATACTTCTTCACCAATGTAAATAGTTCTTTTTCTTTCTCGAATTATTCTGTACAATTGCCCAACTGCTTTTAATTTCCACAGTCGTGTGAACTAGATTAGCTAACTGACTGAAAATAGCTTGTCTTTCTCAAAAAGAAATATATTTTATTTCAAGTTATAAATTGGAGGGGGGATGCAACCTGCAGCTGGGTGTGATATACTCCTTTTTTCTGGCTTCAGGCAGTCATGCCTTCTTCCAGAATATTCTTTTCATTCCACCTCCCTACAATAGGCCAGTGTACTGTGGCCACTCAGCATAATTGATCTACTTTGGGCTGCTTTGAGTTTTCTTTCCCTTTAAAATAGTTTTTAATCATTAACTTTTTCTTCTTGTTTATTTCTTCAAACAATTGAGTTCCTTCAAGCTTGCTACCGTATTTTTCTGTCTACAAAACACACCCATCTATAAGACACCCCTCACTTTTCTAACCCAAAATTACAGGTGCTCTTCTCAGCTTATTTCTGTGGATAAGACGACCTTCAATTTTCAGTCTAACAATTTTAGAAAAAAATATAGTCTTATACACAGAAAAATGCTGTAATTTATGCATGGATGGTGCTGTGTTCAGCTATATTAGGACCTACTTTCAGAGAACTGATTCACTATTAGTATCACTGATGGCTAATAGATCAAGGAAATTGTTTGCCATACATTGGATATGCCCCCACATAGACAACTACTTGTCAGGGATTAGTATATTGGATATCTAAGAACAGATGAACAATAGACCGTTACTATTTTTGATACTGTTCTATTGTCATCCTTGTACACAGTTAACAAGCCAGGTTGGGTAATACTTTTATTCAACCATTGAAATATTCAACCAGATGGGCTTCAAGAAGAATCCCGCAGGGCATCCAAGCTCACCTCTTTCTAACACATTAGTTGTCCCATAAATGTATTAACCAGCTTTGTTTTAGAATTTTGAAACAGCTGGATATATGGGGAGGGGTGGGAAGAGCCTGACATTACCTTTTAAATACTTGAGTGGCCATCACACAGAAGAGGGCAAAGTTGTATTCTTTGCTCCATCCAAGGGCAAGACAAGCTCTAATGGGGTTAAGATGGAGATGGATTGAACAGCAGCAGCAGATTTATTGATAATAAGAACAGACTGACTATGCCTGGGAATTTAGTCTGCTTTTCTTTGCTACAGATTTTTAAGAGGGGGCTAGACAGCCACCTGTTGAGAGTAGGAGCTTGGACTTGATGTTTTACAAAACACTTTCCAATTCTATGATTTATTGATACAGGTGGAGGACTTTAAGGTCTCCAGATGCTTTGACTTTCAACATGGCTACAGAGAAAAGGCTTGGGCAATTGTAGTCCAAAATATTTTAGAGAAAAAACATTTCCAGCCATGCTCTATTTCCAGCACAGTTCCTTCAAACAGAGGAATTAATCCATACAAATACTTTTATGTAATTATTTGTATGTGGGAGTTATACAGCAGGTTACCTGTGGGAGATAAAGCAACTGAATCAACTGCCTAACCAGGAAAACAAAACATGCATATCCTGTTGTGAAACATGGAGGGTAAAAGAAGATGGAGCATACCTGTCCCACACATGCTTCACTCAGTCTATGGCCAACAGTTACACAAGCCAGAAATTGCACTGGTAATAGTACTGGGCTTTCTGAATGTGCAAAAAAGCAAAAGTAGACACAGGAGGATCTATTCTGCATAAGATTCGAAACAAACAGGATATTATCTCCTGGGTTTACACATGACAACGTAACATGTAATAGGGTAGACTCATGACAGTTGAACATGGCTGTTTTTGTTTGACATTCGTTTGCTACTGGACTAAAATTAATTCACCTAAGTCATTTATGTTCTGTTATCTTTGCACATATTTATTTACAGTGTTATCTTGTATAAAGGAATTCATTCGTTCCAAATGGAATTCTGTTAAGCAAATTTTCCTTTATACAAATTTCCCATAGGAATGCATTGAAAGAAGAGTAATCCCTAATCGCGACCATTTTTATGTTGTACGGATTCGCCCCATAGGCAATTCTGTTAAACAAATTTCCCCTATCTCCGGAATTTTTAATGTTGTACAGATTTTATGTTATACAAACCGTTTGTTATACGAGGGTCCACTGTATTTGACTTTTATACCCCCTCCATCTAGCCCTAGGGCTGCTCTGGGCGGTTTACGACATAGAATCACATGAAAAGCTAAATAATGAATATGTTTAAAAACCCAAAATACACATACTTTGAATTGTGTGTGCTTTCTGAATCCTTATTATGAAATACAGTATAGAAATATATGTGTGTGTTTTGCGTACATTATCTCCTAGAAAAAGAACAACAACCTTTTTCAGGCAGCGAATTTTAGGAATGTCTTCTTTTTCAGTAGAGACACTCAGAGAGCCCTGTTGCTGTCACTGTTCAAAGATTCCCAGACGCCACTGTACAAGTAGCTCATTTGTACAACATCGTTGCACTTTGCCAGAGATGAGAGCTCAGCAGGAGACTTGTCAGTGCGGCGAACAAGTGCACTGCTCTTTTAAAGCAGAGATGTGATACCCAACTTCTCGTACGGCTCTCAAAGCTACAAAGAAAAATAAACAAAGACACTGAGTAATCAGCTAACATGGCCTATATCTTTATAGCCAGTACAGATCAACAATGAAAACACTAAGCTGTTGGTATCTACGGCAGACATTGAGTGGTGCAAGACTCTTCCCTCCACTATGATCATAACTTCTCATGTCCAGCAGGCCCATCACGCAAAAAGATGATATGCTGGAAGCCCTGTTCAGATGCTTCTTTCCCCTGCTTTATGAAGAAGGTCAGGTCTGGTCCCTGACTTTTTTCTGCTTAAGACAAAGATAACATTGGTTCTGGCTTCCCAATTCCATGGACAAAATTCAGCTGGATTACCAAGCTCATCTTTTCTTCAGCACAGGTGATGGGACAAGGCCATAGCTGTCAAGTGTTTCCCACAGCTGCCCAGGACTGGTTGATCCAGGGAGGCAGGGGGCTGGCAGCTGGGCCCTTTGGCCAGGGGGTGGAGCCTCATTTGCATGCAGGGTTCCCAGAATCCCTTGCGGTGGCTTCAAAATGCTCACTGTGACCTAGGTGTCTCAGATTTCTAGGGGATATATATATGGACAGCTGGTGGCATGTGGGTTAGGGGTTGCGCAGGGAGAAGTGCTCTCTGGTGGGCCACCTAGAGGCGGGCTACATGGCCACCCAGCAGCATCCAAAGCTCAGCCCGCCACCAGAATTGCGGCACATTTCAGGGAAAAATAATTTTTCGGGAAGATGGCAGGAAAGAGTGATTGATCCGTGAATGTGCCGCCAAAAACGTGACATTTGACAGGTCTGGACAAGGCCTTCCCCTACACCTGAAGGTGTCAGACTAGCTTAGGAGACAAAGAATATTTCTCTACAGGTCCACTGTTTAAAGGACCAGTCCTAGAAGCCAAAGAGCCTTTAGTTCAATTCAGTTTTGGCTATTGATTGAAAGCTCAACAGATGGATCCAGCCTGGCTTTTCTTGTGTGGGGGATTTTGAAAATGGAGGCACTGAGATCAAGAATTGGAAGGACAGGAGACACAATATGTCTTGAGGACCTCAAACTCTGGTTGAGTACATGGGGAGATGTCCTGGCACCAAGCTGTGTAGGGCTGTATAGATCAGAACCAGCACCTTGAAATGAATTCAGAAGCAAATCAGAAGCCAATGCAGCTGGTTCAAGGCCAGTATTATATATATGGTCTCTATAGTGAAATAATAGGTTAGCTGCCACATTTTGTGCTTCTTTTTTATTTTCAAAATATTATTATTATTATTTTAAATATTATTTAAACCAACACAGAAAAAAGATAAAAACAAAACTACGTTACAGTACAAAAATAAAACAAAAACTAAACCATAGTAAACCCAAAAACACAAGCAACTTAAACTATACAATTAACAGAAACAGTGTACCCCTCCACAAGGACCATTGGAGATATATTAAGTCTTTTTTTTTTTTTTCATTTATGAAGCTCCACATTTTGCACTTCTAAGTTCAGAGTGGGAGATCTAGAGACTGGCTGCTATTATGTCCCAGGACAGTAAAATGGTGTGTGGCCGAATGACAAAGTCAAGACTCTATGCCAGTGGTGGTGAACCTTCGGCACTCCAGATGTTTTGGACCACAACTCCCAGAATTCCAAGCCTAGATTGCCAATGGCAAAGGACTGTGGGAGTTGTGGTCCAAAACATCTGGAGTGCTGAGGGTTCACCACCACTGCTCTATGATGACATTAAAGGCAAATGCTTGGATTGCAGCAGAAAAAAACAACAGGAGCAGGCGCAGCACCGCAGCTTGCAAGATAATGGAAAAAGAAATAGGTCTCTGGATGGATAGGTTTCAATGGCATTTCCGGAAGCCATCACAATGAAGCACAAAATCTGGATTGTCAGGCTGGCGGCATCCCATTCCCTGAAATTTCAAAGACAGAGAGCTGGGGAATGGACCCCAAAACCTAAGTCACAGGGAGCAAATCTTGAGACCTGTCAACCCTAGAACAAGTTGGAACTTCAGAAACAACAGCCTGTAGTTTCTCCAGATAGTGATGTCATTGTGTATCTGAGTGGCACTGGAAGCCTTCCTTTGAGGAGATGACCTCAGGTCTGGTCATTGTCATTTTCTTGATGATTGTTTTGTTTCAACCTGGTGTTTTCGATCCTTACAGAAATCTCATGGATCTTGTTGACTCTGCTTATTAACTCTTTCTGGGTTCATGGACATGAGGATTTGATTGCATCCAGGAATTACAGCTCAAGGGAAATGGTAATGTCTGTTGTGATTTTCAAGCAAGGCTGGGATTATGCCCACACGTGGTTGGGCAATTGAGTGTATCTGTGTCATGGCTAAGCAGCAGGCACTTGCAAAACAGAGTGCATTGCTTCGTGTGCCTGGCCTTGCTCCCATCTGCAGTTAGCACGCACAGAGCAAGTTGGAAATGAAGTAGATGTAAATACAGGTTCATTCAATATTTCAAACTAGCCTCACCCAACCTGACACATTTCCTCAGTGTTGGATTATGACTCTTATCATTCCAAGCCAATAACATGCTCAATGAGAATGATTGGACCTGTAGCTAATATCACATGAACTGGACATGGGTACATTTGGGTCCTTATATCCACAGAATTGTGAAACTCCCTGGGTGACCTTGAACAGTCATCCTCTCTCATTCTGACCTACCACACACAGTTGTGATAGGAAACAAAAGATCTATGTATCCCATCTTGAGTTGTTGGGGAAAGGCAGGCTATAAATACGAATACAAAAATACAAAAAATAAATAACACAACTGGAGGGCATTTGATTGATGAAGTCTGCTGCACATAGTCATTATCCCTCTTCTCTGTCTGGAAACATATGTCCTTGTACATGAATATGTTGCTGCTATAACATGCCACCAAGTCACTCCCAGCTTTTGGCGACCTTCTCCAAAAGATCCTATCATTAACAGCCTGTTCAAGTCTTGAATGAATATACAGTGCAACTAATCAGCTTATTCCATTCCTATTTTTCCTGAATCTTTACCATGGCCTCTTTGATTTCTCCTTTTTTAATGTCAGGTGTTGACTTACAGAATTATCTTGGCTGTCTTCCTAAGACTGAGTCATTTCCTTTATTTGTAGGAGATCATCAACTATTCAATAGCAATCCTTCTTTGGCAACTACTTTGTAATAGGATGGTTATTTATGGAGCTGTAATACCACCTGCTAAGGATGTATGTTATAAAGGCTAAAATCCCAAATACACTTACCGGGGAGTATGAGACTTTTTTATGATGATGCATGTACAAAAACCCATTGACCCAACCTGTGCCCAAATATAGGGCAGAGAGGTGCTGTCATTCATCATTGGCATCCTTCAGTCTCGAAAGACTATGGTATCATGCCTTGAGTAGAGATCCTAAAAACAACACCTAGTGTGACTAAATAGACCAATTCGGGAATGGCAGTCTCTACCGCACTGGGGGCAGATGTGTTCTGTTTCCTGCCTGGTCCTCGAGTTTTGTTCTTTCCGTGCCTGCCTCTTTTCCTCTGCCTGTTGGACAAATGCCTCTTCAAATTTATGTAGACCATGCTGTATCTCTTGCCTCCAGACAGTGCGATCGGAGGTCAGGGTTTCCCAACTGTTGAGGTCCATTCCTAAGGCCTTCAGGTCCCTCTTACAGATATCCTTATACCACAGCTGTGGTCTCCCTCTAGGGCGCTTTCCCTGCAATAGTTCTCCATATAGAAGGTCTTTTGGGATCCGACCGTCATCCATTCTCACAACGTGTCCAAGCCAGCGTATGCGTCGCTGTTTCAATAAAGTGTACATGCTAGGGATTCCAGCTCGATTCAGGACTATGCTATTTGGAACTTTGTCGTGCCAGGTAATGTTGAATATTTGCCTAAGACAGCGCATTTGGAAGGTATTAAGCTTTCTTTCCTTTTGGGCATGGATGGTCCAAGACTCGCTGCAATACAAAAGTGTGCTCAGTACACAAGCTTTATAGACCTGTATCTTTGTATGTTCTGTCAGCTTCTTATTGAGCCATACTCTCTTTGTTAGTCTGGAAAACATAGTAGCTGCTTTACCTATACGTTTACTCGGCTCAGACTCTAGTGAGAGTGTATCTAAGATAGTTGAGCCAAGATACACAAAGTCATGGACAACTTCCAGTTCTTTTTCAGAAATTGTAATGCGAGGAGGAGAGTCCACATTCTGGCCCATTATTTGTGTTTATTTTTTCAGGATGATTTCTAGCCCAAAATCTTTGCAAGCTTTACTAAAATTATCCATGAGTTGTTGGAGATCTTCGGCAGAGTGAGCAGTAATGGCAGCAGCATCAGCGAAGAGGAGATCCCGCAAACACTTCACCTGTACCTTAGACTTTGCTTTCAATCTAGAGAGGTTGAAGATTTTTCCATCTGATCTGGTCCGGAGATAGATACCCTCTGTTGAAGTTCCAAAAGCATACTTCAGCACGGTAGCAAAGAAGATCCCAAACAAGGTTGGCGCAAGGACACAGCCCTGCTTCACTCCACTTCGGATGTTGAAGGGATCTGACACCAGGCCATAAGAGGTGCTGAATCATCCTATATTAAGAGAGATATTGACTTTGCCTGAGCTGGCAACATTGCTTGTGCATTTCCAGATGCATATTTTTTTTTAAAAAATCCTGCAAATGGGGACATGCAGGTTTAGAGGGTGGCTATGCACTGACATCAGTTTCAGAGCCGTGAATATAATGTACTATATTGGGATAGATACCTTTTCAGATGTGAGGTCCAGTCACTTCCAAAATTATGTCTGCACTTCGGCCAGTAAAGGAGCCTGGAGCAGTATTATATCCTATAAAGTTACCCAGCTTCACTTACACACCCACTCCAGGCATTCCTCTCCTGGTTATCTCACTTCCTTGAATCCCATGCAAAATTAATTAATTAATAAATTATTATTATTAATAATAATAATAATAATAATAATAATAATAATAATAATAATAATAATAATAATAATAATAATAATAAAGTGGAGAAAAGCCTGTTAAATTAAGTGGACTACAGTGGTCCCCCACCCTTTCGCAGTTCATATACTGTATATGAAAAAAGGCCCCCTGCGGTAAGGGGGAAAAGTCCCTCGGAGGCCTCAGAAATGATTTTTGGTGATCCGGAAGTCACTTCCAGTTTTCCAGAAGTCACTTCTGGTTTGCAGGGAGGCCCTTTGGGGGCCTCCAGAAGGCTAAGGAAGGCCCTCACAGGCCCATATGGGGCAGCGCCAGGCTGGGGGTAAGTAAAAGAGCCCCCAGCTAGACCCCCCAGGCCTGACCTGACCTGCATCCACATATCACAGATTTTCAATTATCGCGGATTGGCTCGGGTCCCTAACCCCTGCGATAGGTGGGGGGTCACTGTACTATGTAGATGAAGGCAGATTTCCTAGACACCATGTGTTGTAAAGACCAGTAGCTGTGTTATTTTCCCAACACAAAACAAGTTTTTTTTTTAAAAAAAGGAAGAATGGGGAAATGGGTTGCAAGAGACAGACTCAAACTTCTAGGATGCTGGGACCTATCTGCTTCATGCCCATAGGATAAATATTTTGCCATAATCACGCACACACAAACACATGCAGTCCTAATAGTATAATACATGGTTAGGAAGCTACACTGAGAAGAAAGGGGGAAAAGAATATTTCAGAATGCAAAGGCTAATTTACACAAAGGAATGCCCTCATTTGACTTGCAACTGAGCAAAATTACTGGACAAGAGGCTTCAGGGTGGCCTTATTATAAGCCTTCTCTAATCCCCCAGGTGTTATAGAGGCCAAGGAAGATGTTGGGCTTTATGATGGTGGTGGTAGTTCACAAGTCACCTGTTTCTCTTTTGGCACCCACACTTAGCCTGCTGATACTGTGTACTTATTATTTCCTTTTCTCAGTTCAGATAGCTGAGGTTCTTTTAAAAACCTTTCGGTCCAACAAGTGGCAGATAGAAAATGATGGGTCTTTGGTAGAGATGTGAAGGCCCAGAAAAAAACTGAAAAAAATGGGGAAAATGATTTTTTTCTATTTCTTTTCCTGAAGCCTTTTTGGTCTTTTTCTACCAATGGGCTATTCATTTTGGAAGGTATGGGTTCTGAAACGACCCATGTGAGCCCAGGTGGTGTTTGGAAACCTCCGAAATGCAATTAGCCAATCCCTTACCTTGCTCTGCACCCGCACAGAGTTGAGCTTCAACAAGGAAGCAGCCTCTGGCATCATTGTTCCTTCTCCTTGGTGCTGGCAAATCAGACAGGGAGGTAGGATGATGTATTTCCCTGCACAGCTCTTGATTGGCCAGCACCAGGGAGAAGGACAGATGATATTAAAGACTGCTTCCTCATTGGAGCTCAGCTCCATGCAAGTACAGAGCAAGGTAAAAGATTGTCTGATTGCATTTTGGGTCGTTTTGGAACTGGTGGCTTCTGAAATGAATAGTTTTTTTTTCTTAAAAATGGAAAAAAATGAAAAAATGAAATGAAAAAATGATTATGGAATGTTTTAGGTGTGTGTGTGTCAGGAACACGCCAAACAATTATGTTAGTAAACAAATTATTACAAAAGTTCCAAATCAATAGCGAATCCCAGCTAGAGTAGACTGGCTGAAGGAATGAATCTTAAAAATGTTTGTTTCCCAAGTTCCTATTGGTCCAGTGGATTTACCATTAATCACACTTGCAGTTGGATTGAGGCCTAAATTCTCCAACCTCTAAAAAAGAAAAGAAAGAATGAGTAGGCCTTGAAGTATTGCCCAAGATTGTTGACACCCCTAACAACACATGAAAGAGACAGAGGTCTTGCTGTGGGAAGGTATGTTGGTGGGATGTGGGGGACACATAAATAACCTTCTCAGGAAAAAAAATTGGCACTGGACAATTGGTTTTAATTATTTTTCAAGAATATGAACCCAGCTGGCACATTTCCCAGTTGTTTTGAGGAAGGCTTGGGCCTTTTTACTTCAAGCAGCAGCATCTAGAAATGTTGGTGAAGTCTGGGAGGAGATTTTGGCTCCTAATGCAGGTGAAAGCCATATTGATTACCGAAAGAAAGTTAAAATAAAAGCAGTTTCTTTCTCCATTTCTACACATTGCAGCTTTTGGCCTATCCACTCATAGCTAAAAAGCATTCTTTCCTGATAATCAAGCTTCAGCTGCCTGAATTGCAGGCCGAGCCTCTCATCTTGAGCTCTGCTGAAGAGCTTCTTTAATTAACCATTATACCACAGATGTTATTGATTTTTTTTTCCAAATCTGGTTGGAACATCATTGTGTTGGATCATCGCCAAGGCTAAGGCCTCAATTTTTTGTGTGCTGCTTTTTACTCCTTCTGCATACCTTATTAGTCTCTATATCTGTTAAGTGCAAGCCACAGTATTAACTCAGAAAATATGAAATTGATTTTTAGCCTCACAGCTCTGATCGAACAGCTTCTAATTTGGAATCTGAAAACCTTGAGCTGTTCTGGGGGCCATGGAAGCACATGTTTCCTAGAAGACGGATCTCACACACTTCCAATTCAATTCGTAGTCTTTACGCAGTATGAAGTCTAGAATATGGTTGTTGAAGAATCCATATGTCAGCTACAAATGGCGGCAACTTTCTTTGACAACACAACCATTTTATTTATTTATTTATTGGAGTAGGCCATCTTGAAATATTCCATTTTTGTAATGTTTATAGGAACTAGTTACTTGGAACTTATTTGCAGGTTAACTTATACAGTGGACCCTTGTATAACAAATGGTTTGTATAACATAAAATCTGTACAACATAAAAAATTCCGGAGATAGGGGAAATTTGCTTAACAGAATCACCTATGGGGCGAATCTGTGCAATATAAAAATTGTCGCAAGTAGGGATTACTCTGTTTCAATGCATTCCTATGGGAAATTTGTATAAAGGAAAATTTGCTTAACAGAATTTCATTTGGAACAAATTAATTCCTTTATACATGGTACCACTGTATATCGAGAAAAATATATATTTGTTGTTGTTAAATTTGCATGGATATCCCATCTTTTCTTTGTTGTACTTAGAACATCCTTGGCTCTCCCTCCCCCACACTGAAGAGTTTACTTGGCTTCGCCGCCACCATATCTGTGGTTTAGTGCTAGGCAGTTTCCTAAGATTAAGCTAAAACTGGGCATTAAAAGAAGAAGTAGCATGTCCTAGGCAAAGCGGCCGGACAAAACCCAAAGACTTGCTTTAAGTGGGTGCAAGGGACATGATCTGTGAGATTTCATTCCCAGCACCACCAATAGCATCAGTTTTGAAAAGAAGCCTCTTCAGTTTCAGAAGCAATTCCCCACCTTTGTGATGTTCAAGAAGCTCAAGTCCAAAGCCACCTCAGTGTGTCAAATGTCGCTTTGACTTTGCATGCACCACTTTACCTCAGTTTGCTTAAATCCTGCACAAGAATAATTCCATTAAGTGTTGTTGGTAGCGGGGATCGCTGCCAGTGGAGTATTCTTATGCACTGCAGTGCAAAGCACTCAGAACCAATGCCTTGTAGATGTCTTAAAAGCATCCAGTAAGCCTATTCAGACCAGGGTGATGTGAAATCAAGGTGAGCTATAAAGTGGAGGCCTCACCACTAATTACCCTCAGACTGATGAAGCTGCTTGGATGAGCAGTGAAACGTTTTGATCTCTCAAGAAAAGAAGTCCAGTTGCCGTGAATCAACTTCCAGATAACCTTACCTGGATGACTAAGAATGTTCATAGATATACAGTTATACACAATAAGCTATCCTAGTCATACCTGAAATAGACCAAGGCTAGTATTCTGCTTAAAAAGTTTTTAATCAAATGTCTATACGCTGCTCACAAGCAAGAACTGTGTGCAATAGTACCCCCCATAACACTTGTGTGCTCCCCAGCAACTGGCATTGAAACTCATTCTGCTCCAGTCAATGCAGACAACCTGCAGACAACTTGGGTCCCCTGACATCTTTGTTCTGTATGGCATCTTTGAATACAAGGCAAGTTAGGAACAATTACTAAGAACAAGAAAAGAAAAGACACCTGTCTAAATTAGTGAACAAGTGATCCAACAGCTGTGAAGTTCAATGTTAGCAGCTGGAAAGCTATGTTAAGTGATTAGTTGATGCAGTTTATTTAATCTTCGTGCTCTATATTGGTATGAAGATAATATCTAATGGAATGTCTCTCTTTGAAGCATTAACTCCTCTCCTCACAACAAATGGTATTGACAGTGCCAATGCTAAGAAGACCACAATATCTACAACTAGAAACCAGCCATTTTGTGCCCTGCACCTCCTTCTTGAAGCTCAAGCTATTGTTGTTGGTCTACCAAAGCACCATCCCTTCTCACCTTTAGAAAGATGTTAAAAACTGAACTTTTAAAACATGTTTTAATGATTTTGCACCTCAAAAACCTATGGGCATTTGTCACAGTGTTTGCAGTATTATTTTAGGTTTAGGGGGTTAGGACATTAGATTGGAGTCAACTTAAATTTTATTTTCCTCATTTAGTAGAGGATATCATGCCGCCTGCTTTTTCATTTATTATGCTTTGTTACTTGCTCATTATTAATATGTTTGACTGTTGTTCTGTTGTAATATGATATACTGGCTGTTTCTGCACTGCCCTCTGTTGTAATATGATATCTGGCTCTTTCTGCACTGCCCAAAACCTGCCTGTTCACTATTTATTAAGCAAGCAAACAAATAAATATATAAATAAGAAAAGTGGTTTACAGTTTTAAAAAGTCTGTATGACACATAATATAATAGATTTATACATGCAATTTAGAATCCAAAACATTTATTCTGTGTTCTAATATTGAACATGAGCTATCCTTGGAAAATCCAGTTATTAATGAGAAAGAGTTTCATGCTATTTTGTCAAATATAATCAAATTTTCACATTAAATGGACCCAAAAGGTATTTTTGAATTAAATTTTAATAGCCATAGCAAGTATTTTGGTAGCATACATCAAGCTGAATTTAAAACACCAAGCACATGAAACTTTCAAAATATATAATAATAATCTAATTCAAGTTATGACATAACTTTATCAAAGTTTTGGTTTTCTAATTTTTGTTCTGGATGAGGAATCACAATAGATCATCCCAACAGGGATCTTCATTCAAACAAATCTGATTCAAAATTTGCTTTAGCAGTATTAGGAATTAACCTAAGAACTGCAGGCAATGGTTAATTTCATAAAGATCAGTCAGACTCACTGATAAGGATATAGGCAAGTTAAAACAGCAGCAGCAGCAGCAGCAGCAGCAACAACAACAACAACAATAACAACAACAACAAAAGTAAAGTAAGTACAACAGCAAAGTACCAAACATTAAGGATGAATTACAAAAATTCAAGGATGCTGAAGCAGGATCAGGTCAACCTCATCCACATAGTCATTTTAACAACTTGAGCTGCTAAATTTGTTTCCTAAAATTAAAAAAAAAAATCACTGATTTTGTAAATATGTCATCTTGCCCACAAAATTTAAGTTAAAATTGACTTCTAATTTTTAGCTCTTACCCTTTGATCTGCTTTCATTTATCAGCAGAAATGATCATAATTAGAATAATCGTAATGCATTATTATTTCATGGTTGATCAGTATAGCTAACTTAACATGGGAGACAGGCTGTTAAGCATTCTTTACCTGGCTGAAAGTTTTTACTTCCAGTGCAAGAATGAGACAATAATTACTATATTCTTTTTACCATCTTGTGTTTTTATATTTTGTACAAAATGAATCAGTGCAAACCTAGCACTTTCTCCCCTACATGTACAATTACACAGTAAGTTCCAAATAGCAGTTGGGCTGAACAAAGATACACAAACAAGCTATACAATCCTACTATCTTTGCAAGTTTGTGCAAGAAAGAAATGTTAATTGTGTTTACTAATAGTGTGCATTCTTACAGAAAAGCACAGAAAACACTAGCAAAAATGCACAGACTTAGAGGACTGGAAGAAAAAAATTGTGTTCTGTTGAGAATATTTTTTCTTGTGTTATCTTGTTTATGATGTGATAACAAATTGAGGTGATATTTACATACCTGAAAGAAAAGCTTGAGGTATTTCAGTTCAATATATCTCTGATTATTTCCTTGTATTTAGAGACACTGATCAGCAACATATTTATCAGTTTTAGGAAAGTCAGTCTGGCAAGGCAACTATATGGTGTTGTGATGTCTGTAGTAAATCAGGAATTGTTAATTGAATTACAAAATTGATAAGGAAAACAAAACAAAAACAAAAGCACTATGACATGTTAAAAACAATTGATTTATTTCAGTATGAGCATCCATCATTTGCAATTAACTTCCTCAGATTCTAGGAAGAATTGTGTTGTAATACAGGAAAGCCCATATCGAAATAAATCCATTTGTCATTCCAGGGCCACAAAATTTGGGTGTTTGTTTTGTTTTTCTTATACATGCTGAAACAGAATAATATAGGTACTACTTTGACAAATACTTTAATTACAAAACTCTGTGAAGGAATCTAGTTTTTTTAAAATGACACTTTCAGTTGTCTGCCTTACTTGTGTAGCCTTTTGTCTAGTTCAGATTTCCTATGAATGTGCGGCTGCAACCTTTTGCTCCCTGAAAGCAGATGGATGAAATTGAAGGGTTGTAAAATTATTGCAAAATTGATTCAGCGTAGCAGCACTCGAATGAGGTGTTTTGCCCTGAAGCATGAGGCATCATTCTTATTGAACAAGGCAGCCATACACAACAGAAGCAAAAAAAGAAATCAGAGAGGGAGGAAAGGGAGATCAGGTTGGAGTGAAGGACAACCCAGAAAGCAGCAGAAGTGCAAGAAATAACAAGCTTTCGGGAGACGTTTCCGGAATAAATGTGCACGGACATAGTAGGCAAAATAAGGGTCAACATGCGATCAGTCACACAAAATAAGGGGATATTGTTATATGCCATGAAGTTGGAAACAATATAGAGCAGCTTTAATGGGCTTTCAAGGTGAGAGATTTACAGAGTGATTTTACCAATTCCATTTCCACAGTGAGCTTCCATTGCCATATGGGATTTGGACCCTGGTCGCATAGTCCTAGTCTGTCACTTTATCCACTATACCACTCTGAGTACTCAAGAACACCTAAGCAGCACTAAAAAGGTAAATTGTCACTCCTGGCAACATCCAGAGAGGCGGTTTTCTTTCAAATTAAGGTGTAAAGTCTTGGTTGAGTACAGACGTTAGGGGAATTTCTGTGCTTTAGGCAATCAATGTTGGTGGTGGGGAGAGAGAAGACCTACCTTTTAAACAAATGAAGCTAATGATGGGTTGAGAAGGTAAAAAAGCAATCCACGCCTTCCAGAGTTGTTCATATGGAGATTGAAATCCTTAATTCTTGTGGATAGCTGGGTTTGTGATAGTGAACATGTATAGACTGCATTATTCTGACATGTTGATTAGAACAATGAACAGGAACATACCACAGACCACAGCAAAATACTTTGTTGCATTTGTAATCCTCTAATCTCAAACGTTTACGGTGATCAGGCATTAACAATGAAAAATTGAACTCATGGCTATGCATCTTAACAAATCAGCGTTTCAGTATTGTGAATATGGACTGCAGGAAAGAGGCCAGGCTAACAAGTCTAGCATTTGGAACCTAAAGACAGTTGGCTGGAAGTATGTCCTACTGATTGCAATAGAACAGTTTTTATGATGAGACAGGAGACAGAGAGTCTCCTAACACTGTAACTCTGGGAGCATCATGAAGATAAATAGTGACCAATTCATGTTACATAAATAGAAGTACAGTGGCACATCTAGATACGAAATTAATTCATTCCCCGAGACACTTCATAACTTGGAAATTTTTGTATCTAAATCTGAATGGGGTGCAGTGCACTCTGGGAATTGAAGTCTTCCACATTTTTTTTCTTATCTTGAGTTTTCTCATAGAGAATTTTTGCATCTTGAGTTTTCACAGAAGTGTTCAGAAGACTTCCATTCCCAGGGTGCATTGTGCCCCGGACAGACTTCCCTTCGTAACACAATTTTTTTTCGTGACTAGAGAAATCGTATCTAGAGGTGCCACTGTATTTCTCCACACTCCATGTGTCATTAGTTAAAATCCACACTACCATATGATGTCGTGATAATTGTTAATTTACAAATTTCAGAATGAACTCTACGAGTTTGCAGAATGTAAAACGATGAATGGCTTTTAGCCATAATAGCTTTATATTTCCTTCCGCATCTGTGTCCGCATGCTTCTTGAATGCCTGTTTCTAGAAAATGTGTGCAGGAGGGCATTATTTGGCTTATGTCCTCCCTTGGGCTTCTGGTTGACCGCTAACAGAAAAGAATATCTGCCTAGAAAGACTTTTGGTCAGATTTGGGAGACCTCTTCCTACATTTGTATGTTCTGTTCATCTTTCCAAACAAGTCTAGGATAGCAGGTTTTGTTGCCTTGATGTTTTCTGCTGGTGGTCTTTAAATATTCCTTTGCACAAGTGTTGAATTCAAAGGGTAAGGCTGTATTCCTACACAGAGGTATCTGGAATTGAGTCTCCCTGAGTGTGACTGAGTTGACAAACGTAGGACTGCCCTAAAAGATAATTAAGCAAGCCTTAACATTTCTACTTAAAATATCTCTGAGAAGAGTGATATGTTATTTAAACATAATTTGAAGTTTTTAAAATACAGCACTGGTGCCTCTTGACCCTTTTTTAAAAAGTATGCACTTGCTGAACACACACACGCTGAGGAAAAGACAGATGAAAATGTTTATTTGCACTGGCAAATCCCCTGTTCCTTCCTAGACCCAGTAGTTCCTTTCACGGCAGGGAACTCATGCATGTCACTTTCACTCTTCAAACAAGAGCTAGACAGGGCTACTTGAACCGGAGAAACAATGACCTCCAGTCTATCCTATGCTTGAGCGATAAACAACAACGAAGTCCTCTTGACAAAACTCTGTCGTGAAGAGTGGAATCTCACTGCTCAGTATGTCTGCTGAACATAAGTTAGAAAAAGAAAAGATCATCTTGTAAACAATTAATTAATGTTTGCCATGAATTATCATTTTTACTTCCTCCTCGAGAGGCTCAAAGGGAATAAAAAAACACATTTTTTGCAGGTGGTGGCATTCAAACGTAGGGCAATCAAATGTTTGAGAGCGGTGGCGCAGCGCTTTGAGTCTCTAACAGTGAATGATGCTAGGATTAGAGCACAGCAGGGGGTTGAGGGCTTCAGGTGTGAAGCTTAATGTTTGTGATCAGCAAAAAAAAAGTCTTGAATTTATCTAAACTGCTCTTCTGCTAACAGTACTTCTAACACATAAATGTTCTGAAAGTGGCAAGTGTTCTCGTTGCTCTTCTAAGGCAAACATGATCTGCATTTGAAAGGCACATCCCTCTTGCCTAATTTAGAATGTGCATCACAAAGAGTTAGAATGATGACCCAAAAACAGATCACATACACACACACACAGAGAGAGAGACAGACACACACAAAGATGTGCATACACATGGCATATAATTCATAATGATTTGTATATACTAGAGAGACAGTCTATCTGTGTCTTAGCTACATTATCCTCCATTATTTCCAATAACTCTCTAAGTAGTGGGAAACTGTCCAAGAGTACTATACAAAAGTCAGGGAAGTGTGCCATACACAGATTTGAACATATTCCTTTTGATGATGCTTTCAAGTCTATGGCTGCTTTTTCGGATTTCTACAGCGGGATTTTTGTACAGTTCTTCGCTTTTTTACCGAGTTATCAGGAACTGCTGATTACTGTGTAGCTACATTTTTATCTAGCATCTTTCAACTTGATATTCAGAAGGCTTTATCTGAAGAAGAATTCAGTTCTGGTTTAGACACTGTATTTGCCAGATTAATTATTTCATTAATCTCTGTTATACACATGAACCTCATGTGCTCACATGCGCATGCATTCACATGCGTATATGTGCATCCATGTAACCATTTGCTTAATTCGTAATAGGACATTCTTAGTTGGAACAGTGCATCAAATTGGTTTTGTATAGAACAACAGGGACGGGGTAAATCCACACATTTATTATCCATCCAAACCTCTTCTACAGAGCTAATAGTTTCCAGTTTATTTCAGTGGAAGAGATCGCTCTGTGTCTTTGTCTTCCTAAAAACAGAGTTGTTTCTTCCACTGACATTCATGGTAGTCTCGATATACATGAACTCTTGAAAATAAAGAACTATATCAAGTGGGGTGATACTTCATGAAATAATGGGACCAAAGTTCTTGTTCTTTTATCTAATTTAGGTGTAAGTAATCTGAGCCTTGGACTGAAATAACCAGAGAAGCCAAGTTCAGGTATTTTGGCCTTCTGCTGGTTGATTTCAGAAAGAACACCTCGAGCACAACAGAATTCCTAAAATTGTGATACTACTCATTAAATGCTCCTTGATCCAACCATATTCTATTGAAATAAAACACATGATCTTGCTAGAATACACAGTGAAATGGATGTGCTTGAAATCTGAAAGTATTTAGAAATGAGATCTGGCGTGCTGATTCTTCATGTTTCCATGCAGCTTTTTACAGTCTATGGTAATCTTACAGTATTCCTGGAATGTCCATTTGCCACTTTGTTTTGCTGTGTGCTCTCAATGTGACAGAGCCAACACGAGTTAAGGCCTTAGACTGAAGCTAATGACAGAGTTGCCTAGATGCCCTAAGCACATACGATCTCGCCTGATTTTGGAAGCTAAGCAGGGTTGGCCCGGGTTAGTACTTGGATGGGAGACCACCAGGGAATACCAGGTGCTGTAGGCGCCTGGAGTAGGAACTGGCAAGCCACTCCAGTATTCCTGCCAAGAAAACTCCATGGACATGGAGTCACAAAGAGTCAGTCACGACTGTAACGACACCACACACACACACACACACTCACGACAGAGTAGCTAGTTCATGCAAGGAATTGTCCATGAACACAGCACAATCCTGTTCATGGGCATTTGGTTATCTGTTGAATTCAGTGGAACTTCCCAGTAAATGGATGCAGGATTATACCCAAATATGCCTTGATAGTTCATGAAATGGGCTAACATTATAAGTTCCAGTATTATGTTTTGAAAAGGAAAACAAGTTACAGTATGTTAGATGGGGTTGCAAGGGTCTTCTTCACCTTTCTCTTCTTTCTCTTTCTGGTCCTCCACTCTCTCTCTCTCTCTCTCTCTCTCTCTCTTCTGCTGTTGTTGCTAATATTCTCCTCTTCCTCCCTGTCCAGAACATAATGCTTTTAGCAGAAGACCCATTATTATTTCAATTCTTTCATGGAAATTCAAAGCAGCTTTCACTGTGCCTGGTTTCACAGTTGTGCTGGAGCCCAGCTATAGCTTGGGAGGGAAGCTCTCTTGAGTATGGGGAATCGCCCCTGCCGGTCAGCTGCTGTTTGAACTAAGCCCCGATGGCAGAATCAAAAGTGGGCCCAAGGAACGCAGTAAACAGTGTGCAACGAGCCTTCTGAAGGCAGCTGATGCCTCATTTGGGGTGACATGTTGTGGCTGATGAGTGTGGATGATGTGGGGTTTTCGATAAGTGCCTCATCAGTATCCTCATCATGATCGTGTTGCTCAGCCACGGCGTGTGCCCTGACTTGATTGTAATTGCTTGAATCTGCTCCTGCTGCTCAGGAGCGCACAGTAATATGCAATAAAACAGCAAGAAGCGAATGTTAACCATCTGAGTTCTGACACGACTGTTTTGCAGTTCAAGCGCTCCACAGAGATAGATGGAGAGACAAGATCTTGTCCATGTGCCTTCTTAGAAGCGCCTCTGTAGTATTCCGATGATGTGCATGCAACATGCCTCTGACAATATTTATTGCATTCATAGAGCTGAGTCTGTTTATAAAAAGGGAAAGCAATTATCGTGCTATGCTTGGTTGCTGTTTCTTTCTGTAGTGGGATCCTTAGGCTCGTTCATTTAAAACATTCATATTCTTTAATTATAAGGAACTAGTACCTGTATACATGACCAGCAGATATTTGTATTTTGATCAATTAATATTTATTATGCATGGAAAATATTCATAACTCACTGCATCATTTACAATATACTTACACGTTATCATCCACCAAGTTTTTACCTGCATGATTATTAATACTGTATTCCAGCATGCTCAGTCATCTTTACACTCAGGAGAACAAGTAGGCTTTGAAGAAATAACCTCTGCAATTTTAGCCCATTCTAAAATACATATAGCATCTTAAAAATTCTTCAGCTGTAAAAAATGCAAAAACAAAACAAAACAAAGCAATAATAATGTGAGGGATCGTTAGGCAAGGGGTTCAGATGAAAATAAATGGTGACCATGGTGAAGTCTTTTTAGAAATCTGTAGTGTGGCCATCCCTGTAATACAATGTACAGTTCTACTAGAACCTAAAATAAACCTTCATGTTGCGGTTGGGCTGAATTACAAAATTTGCTACCTCAAACAGTAACAACAGCAAGAGCAGCAGCAGCAGCAATAGCAACAACAACAACAACAAGAAGAAGAAGAACAGCAACAGTAATTGTGTACCTTCAAGTCAATTCTGACTCATGGAGACCCTTTTCAGAGTTTTCAAGGCACTCAGAAGTGGTTTGCCATTCCCTTGTCCACCCAGCCCAAAATAAATAGACAAGACACGTTTCTGGATTAATAATGGGCCACAGGGACCTGGGTAGAAGCTGGCCAGTGAAGAGCAAGCGGCCAATCTCAAGCATTTAATCAAAGGGTGCACGAAGGTGGGGGAAATCAAAGCCCCATCCTTGGGTGACCCCGAGCAGTCAATTGATGGTTAGCAAAGGACTGCTTCGGGAGGAAGAAACAGAAAAGGTGGCGAAGGACCAGATAATTAATCAGACAAGGGGGGGGGTCTTGAAGTTGGGAATGCGGGGACAGATCAGGAGGTTTGTGGGGGGGGAGCAGAAAATGTTACCCAGCAAGCCTGTAATTAGGGCTTACTCAGATGAAATCCGCAGAGGTAGGAACAGTTACCACGGCTGCTGGAGATTGATAAAGGTGCTCCATGGCGAACCTCATCCGGTTATCTTGTGTCTCCCCAGTAGCCTCCCCAGAAAATCTGTTAAGGTAAAGCTCAGCTCGGTAAGGACAATCTCACCTCATGGCCAAAATGGCTGCACAAGGATGCTGATGAGCAGCAGAGGTGTTGTCCTGAGAGAGGCTAGGAAAGAAAGACCACAATGACCCAGCTGCTAGCCCTTTACCTGGGACTTTTCCTGATGGTCACCTGACCCAGTGGTTGGCCACGGGCCAATCTGGCCAGCTTTGCTGGCAAAGCCCAATTGTCCAGCCTGGCAACTGGCCAGTGTGTCACTATTGGGCGAGCAGACAAAGAAGCCCCTCCCAGTACAGGCCTGGTTGGAGCCCCCATCTCCTGAGGATGCTCTGGGATCCTACAGATTGCCCATGGCCATACAGGCTGTCTGTTCTCCTAGGAGGCACAGTGAGGAACTGAGATCCCAGTCTCTGACTCTGTGGCCAGATACCTGAAGCACTGAGCAATCCAGCCAGCTATCAATGTCATAATAACCCCTAATGTAGCGGACTTTAAACTGGAGATTGGACAGCCTGCTGGAGGGTAACAGTGTGCTATTTCTGCGACTGGAGGCAAAATGCTTTTGAATATCCACTGCTGGGAAATGACAGCAACAAGAGGACTCTTGTCCTCATCTCAGGCTTGTACGCAGTTGCTAGAAATGGGAAGCTGGATGAGGTGAGCCTCAGGTATAACTGAGCTATTTTATGTTCTGTAAAGTTGTTTGAAATGTTGATATTTTGTGCTATTATTATTATTATTATTATTATTATTATTATTATTATTA
>JAHTLZ010000016.1:14176422-14230158 GCA_023846285.1 Phrynocephalus versicolor | reverse complement strand
TATTATTATTGGGTATGTCTGGGGTTTTGTAGGTTTGGGCAGTTGTTTTTTTGCAACGTGTTGTACACCACCCAGAGTTCCCACAGGGAAATCGGGTGGTTAACAAGCATAAAAATAAATAAATACAGTGGACCCTTGTATAACAAACAGCTTGTATAACATAAAACTTTACAACATAAAAAATTCTGGAGATAGGGGAAACTTGCTTAACATAATGGCCTATGGGGAGAATCTGTACAACATAAAAATGGAGTCACTCCAATTTCAATGCATTCCTATGGGGATTTGTATAAAGGAAATTTGCTTAACATAATTTCATTTGGAACGAATTAATTCCTTTATACAAGGTACCACTGTAAATAAATTTCTATGGGGGCTCTTTTGCTTGTTTTTTTTTAAGCAGGAAAACAGTTGCTGGCCATCAGCAGGCACAGTGAGGAAAATATTTGGTTTTCATGGCAAAACAAGGGAGAAACGAGTCTGAATGATCCTGTTTTTAAGAAACCAGTTGTTGTTATGTGACTAGACCACCAGGCCTGAGTCCAGTTGCTTGTCTCCGCTAGAAAAGACCTATTCAGTCATTTGCTGAATGCAAATTCAGTGCCTATGGAGGCAGAGGTTGGGATTTCCCACTGTGCCTCTTATCAGTGCAGGGGGGTTGTGTCCCCTTGAGTCAAGTTGCAGAGTCCCAGCCCTCCCCTCCCCCAGAAAAAGGGAATGCTGAACCACTTTGAGTATTCTCTACACAGAAAACTCTGAAAAGGGTTTGATGGCATATGGACATTTGTCCATAGTTTCAATCCAACCCAGCAATTCCACCACCCCCAGCTATTTATTTGTGTGTGTGTGTGTGTGTGTGTGAATATTTATTCACATAGAGAATATTGTTGTGTACCAGTCGGCCTTGAGAGATACCGAATATGGACATGTGAGGTGGAATTCATTCAGCATCTTATTGTGTTGCTCAGAAAGTATAATTATTTAAAATGATGAAAGAGAAAAGCATGGCCAAACATTTTGCTGCACAAATGGAGAAGGTGTGTCACAGATGTCAGCGTGCTTGTTGCTGACTTGGTGCAGACAATAGCAAAATATTTGGAGCATACCTAATGCATTCACAGGTTCCAGAACCTGGCCCTAAGCATGTTTTTGTTGTTGAGAACAAATTGCCTTACCGGGTATGATTGGCTTCAGTGTTTGTCCTACGCTTCCTTGGGGACCACTGTTAGAGCTGGAAGGAGGTTATATAGCATAGTATGTCATAATTAACAATGTATTATGAATATTATACCACACATTCTTGAAAAAGCAAAAGTGAATATGACAACTGTTTACAGAGTACTGTGGCTCTCTCTTTTTAAAGTCCAAGTGTGTACTTTGTCAATGCATGATCCTCGCCACTTGAATCAGTAAGAGCTTTGCCACTAATTTCTACTATTGCATAAGTAGGCACATGAAATTTCAATCTTTGTCAGTTTTTTTGATGCTTAGAAGGGTTAACACATTCATATCTGCCAAAGCAATGAAGAGGAATGTGCCAATTCCCCATACTAAATTATTGGGCAACTCCTAGCCACAATTATTCAAAACAGACAGCATGGCCTTCTGTGTGTCTACTCCTCAATCCCACAGTGTTCAGAGATACTTACTATGGGGACTTACTATATCAGCCTTGATGGGAGGGATAGTTCTTTGAATGGTGTCTCTACATAGCCTAATGGCCAACAAGATTACTCCTCCCACCAAAACTTGCGACTCCCGTGAAGTCCAGGGAGCACCAGGGTAGTTTCCTATTTTTTGAAAGATGATTAATGGCAATGACATGTGTAGATAAAGAAAGTTGCTCTATAAACATCAGGTTCCTGGCTGCATTTCCCATAATTCTGGGTGGGAGAAGTCTTAGCAAATTCTGGGAGCTGGAGTTCAAGAATATTGGCATCACTCAGACTGGACAGATTTAAGGCTGTCAGGTCTTGTGCACCCAAGTACTATTTCATGTTCAAGGATTTGAGGTTTTCAATGACAAGGTGGTTTGTATGATCTCTGGGTAAGCCATACTCTTTGGGAAGTCCCTCCTCTCCTTTTATCAGTCCTTAGCCCTGTAAGGTGTCCTGAGGAAGAAAGGGAAGGGGTGCCACTACATAACAGCAGTTGCATGGAGAGGGGAGCTAGAACTGATGCCATGGCATAGAATCATACATACTGCAGTCCGTGTCAGAGTATGTGCTGTTTGATCAGCCAGCAGAAGCAATACTTATTGAATAAATAGTTAGCCAGAGACAGAGTTTTCTTAAAACCGAACAGCTATATTGCAAACTGTACAAAAAATATATCACAGCATCACAGAACTTATACAAAGATCAACAAAGCATTAGTACATTTATACAAAATTCAACAGCATAACAGCATACATAACATTGTCAAAATATATGACAGAGAAACAAAGTGGGTGCCTTACTCACGGAAGGCCCAATGAACAATGATTTACAGAACATTTTTATACATGTGTCTGTACAATCATAAATGACATTACCTCATAGCTATTGCAACCCCTTGCATCAGCCAAAATTCATTAGGTTAATTCTTAACATCTGTATTCCGTTATAAAAAAACTATACATTGAGTCACAGTGACTTTGCACTTTTACAGACTCCATTTTTAAATCAATAAAATACATATCAAATATATATAGAACATCCTGTCTAATACATATAATTCACTAACTAATATCTTACAGTCCGCTACCCTCTCCTCTTGAGGTAGAACTCGACTTTTAAGGCTAACCTCCTGGCAAACCCCATCTAGCCATGTTTGGACTTTTGGTACTTGTATTTATTTATTTTTAAAAGGAGACAATTTTTTTTTAAATCAGTGGCCTATAATGTTAATGTGTGGCAATAACTAGCCTGTTGAGCCTTTCATTCTCTTTGTTGCTATGTGCCATGAAGTCAGAACTGACTTACAGCAATCCTCCTGAGTCTTAGTTCATTACTCTGTCCACTACACTACACTACACTAAGTATCCATAGACTCTAGATATGCTAAAGGGTTGATCTAGAATATACCCTACTTGTTCTCCAGCAGTTGTACACTGAAACAAAGGCTTGGTAATGATAGCGGTAGCTGTAGAGAAGCAGTCTTTGAAGAAAGCTAATCTCTCATTAATACATTCCCCAATGGGTAACTCTTTATAATCTCTTTATAATCTTTATAATTAAGACATCCCAGGCTTCCCTGGAATACTCTGTAAAAACTATTGACTAGCATACACACACATCTCAGGGTTAGAGATGGGCACAAATTGAAAAAATAGTGTTTCGTTCCATTTGTTTAGTGCAATACAGTACCTATTTTCACCTCCATTTTATTACAGATGTGCACTAGAATCAACATCTGGATTTGCAATTAGATTTAGATTATTATTTTTTTAAATTTGGGAATTCTGCAGTCAATATGAATACAGTGGTATGCTGACTTCTGACACACCTGATGTATGAGAAAACTGACTTACGAGCAGAAATCCACTGGCAGTTTTCCCTGGTGCGTTACGAGTAGAGATAGGCACGAAATGACTATTTTTCGCTACCGTTCTCTGTTATTCGTTCCGTTACGTAACGGTACGAATAACGACCATTGTGACGGGTCAGGCTCGAACTGAACAGAAACAAGAAAATTAACTTCGTTACTGTTCGTTTTCGTTTATGATGGCGCACGCTGTCGCTGAAATGGAGCTGCTTTTTTAAAAAAGCCCCGATCAGCTGTAGTGTGGGTCCCCTGCTGGGCTAATTGCTGGTGTGAGTTGGTAACTGTGTCTGGGGGAGGAGAAGAAACCCAGCGCGCCTGACAGTTCAAAGTGCCCTACCTCATGCCAAAGGGGGGGAGCAGGGAAGGGATGTCACCGCCGCCCACTGCCATTGGGTCCTCCTGCCACTGCCGCCTCATGCGCGCTTCTCTCCTCTTCCTCCTCCTCCTCCCATTCCAGGGAGCACCCACTCCCGCCACTGCCACAGCCGCGGTTGCGCCGAGCATGGGGCGCGCTAGAGCTGGTCGGGGGTGGGGCTCTGTGAGCTGGACCTCGGGGCGAGGAAAAGAAACCCGCGCAGGCGCACCCAAGAGTCAAAGCCGCCCATGGCTGCCTCGCCCCAAGTCTGGCAACGGCACTGAGTGAGGCAAGGTGGGCTGCCGGGTGGCAGGGGGGACGGGGAACAAGGAAGGGAACTTGTGTCACTGCCTGCTGCAGCCTCAGGTGGCTCCCCGTGCTTCTCTTCTCTTCCTCCTCCTCCTCCCATTCCGGGGGAGCGCCTGTTCCCGCCACCACCACCACTGCCATTGCACCAAGCAAGGGGCGCACTAGAGCTGGTTGGGGCTTTTAAAAAAAAGTTCTGATCAGCTGTAGTGCAGGCCCCCTGCTGGGCTTGGGGGGGAGGGGGGAAAAGAATTAAAAAAAAAAAAAGAACCAAGCACTGGGCGTGCTAGAGCTGGTCTGGGCTTTTTTTAAAAAAAGCCCTGATCTGCTGTAGTGCGGGGCCCCTGCTGGGCTTCTAGGGGAAAAAAGAAAAAAAATTTTTTTAAAAAAAGCACCAAGCACTGAGCGACTTGCTAGAGCTGGTCGGGGCTTTTTAAAAAAAGCCCTGAGTCAGTAACCATCCTGGCTGTCTGCTCAAATCTCCTGATTTGAACCTGCCCCCTCCTCCCCTCCCGGGCACCGCAGCCACGGCTCCGGGAGGGCTCCCTGCGACTGCGGGATGGGTCTCCTGCCGCCGGCTCTGGTGGCGCCTGGCCTGGGAGGGCTCTCCGCGGCCGCGGGAACGCTTTCCCGCGGGTGCCGAAAAACAACGCTGAAAAACGGAGCGGTTCCCCGGAGCCCGAAAAATGGAAATGACCCGAAGCAGGCCCCAGGGCCCGAATAATGAGCACGAAATGCCGTTTTGGCATTCATGCCCATCTCTAGTTACGAGTGAAATATAGGGTTTTTTTGACTTACAAAAAGAACCCTATCTTAATGTCTTCGAGTAACCGAGGCACCACCGCTTGCCTCAATTGCTCAAAGACATTTTTAATAACCCGCTCCTTCCCCTGAAACCCATCCAATTGTGTGTGGGGGAAGGAGTGGGTTTTTAAAAATGTCTTCAAGGGAGGCAGTGGTGGCATAAGAATAATACTTCCATGCTGAAGGCAATGGAAGGCAATGTCTTATTCCTATCTATGTTAAGTAAATAATATTCAGTTATGCGTAGAGAATGCAAATGTAAATTGAGGGATCAGAAAAGGACCCGGAGAAAACTGCTGTGGTGCAGGACTCAACGAAAACTGCTGCGGTGCACCCACCCATCTCCTACTGGCAAATGCTCCAGGGATTTATAAGCAGCTGCGCCCACGGACTGAAAAATATGAGCTAGGAATGTACACAGGTTCTTCTGTAAGTGGAACTCTGAATATTAGGATTTACTGATACAGATCAAGGGCTCCTTGATCACTACAGATGGCCACTGCAGCAGCGAAATAAAAAGACTCCTGCTTCTTGGGAGGAAAGCAATGGCAAACCTAGATAGCATCCTAAAGAGCAGAGACATCACTTTGCCAACTAAGGTCAGGATAGTCAAAGCTATGGTTTTTCCTGTAGTGATGTATGGAAGTGAGAGCTGGACTATAAAGAAGGCTGATCGCTGCAGAATTGATGCTTTTGAGCTGTGGTGCTGGAGGAGAGTCTTGAGAGTCCCCTGGACTGCAAAGAGATCAAACCTACCCATTCTGAAAGAAATCAACCCCGAATGTTCACTGGAAGGACAGATTTTGAAGCTGAGGCTCCAGTACTTTGGCCACCTCATGAGAAGAGAGGACTCCTTGGAAAAGTCCCTGATGCTGGGAAAAATCGAAGGCAAAAGGAAAAGAGGATGACAGAGAATGAGATGGTTGGACGATGTCATCAATGCAACCAAAATGAATTTGACAAATCTCCGAGAGGCAGTGGAGGATAGGAAGGCCTGGCGAGTTCTGGTCCATGGGGTCACAAAGAGTCGGACACGACTGAATGACTGAACAACAACAACAAATACAGATACTCAAAGCTATCACGTTTGGAACTTGGATATATTTGGAACCAGTCGTATGACATTATTTGATAAATTTCCAATATTTCTGAATCCAAATGCACGTCCCTAATTTTTATAAAATATGACGTTACAGAGGTTGGAATAATATCTCTCTTCAATCATTGTTCATAATATGGATGTGCATTGTCTTTCAAATAGGTATAAATATAAACCAAATCAGCAGCCTTTATGCATTTCCAGAGGAGCCAGAGGCATTAATAGGGAAACAGCAACCATATGGATTTATCATGTTAAATCCAGCATTCATGTGTTACAACTGGATTTGGGGAAAGCAAAAGAAAGACTAGGAAATGTGTTCAATGGATGGCAACAGAGATGGAGAGTACACTCTTTGCTTGAGACATGAACTTTCCTTGCCCTTCGTTGCAAAACCATTGCTTAAGTAATCTAAGTAGTCTTGTTGCCACAGATCCGCTAATTTCAGATCCAGGTCAGAGAAAGGACAGAGGACTGTAAGAAAGAGCAGGTTCCTTGCATTGCCCTTTTAAGAAGGAATAACAGGATGATGTTGAAGTCACCCCCTTCTCTGTGGCTTAGCATCAGTGTTTTCCTGATAAAAAAAAAAGAAGAAGAGGAAATTTTAAAACAAAACAGGGCACCCAGCTCTGCTGCCTGCAATGCCCAAAAGACCTTAGGTCCAGCCTGCTCCATTCTGTTTATGACCTCAACTTGCCATTTGAGTTTTCCCATTCACAGAGACAGAGTTTTTCGACTGATTAACATAAATATCAACTAATGGATATTAAATAACACATTTAGCCAAATATTGTCTGAATGTCATCAAGAGGTGACAGAGCATCCCAGATGTCAGTCTGTGTCCCATATTCAGGTATAGACCGGGCAGAGGGCCTGTCCACGCCCCAGGTGTGCAAGCTTCAATTGAAATTATGGACAAATTCAACACACAAAGTAATGCATGATCACCTGAAAGGAAGTGCTTGTAAGACTAACATGCTGAGTGGCTGTCCTCCTGACCAATAAACTAACACCCTTTCTTTGATGGGCAAAGATGACCCTTCCTCTATCTTCAGTTCTTCCCATTTATTAGCAAGGCAGTCGAGAGGGTGGTGGCAGACCAGCTTCAGGGGCTCTCGGATGAAACTGATGCTCTCGATCCATTCCAGTCGGGGTTCAGGCCACACCATAGTATGGAATCGGCATTGATCGCCCTGCATGACAACCACTTGAGGGGGACTGACAGGGGCAAATCATCCTTGTTGGTCTTCCTTTACCTTTCAGCAGCCTTTGATAGCATTGAACATGATATCCTGTTGGGGAGGCTCTCCAAGTTGGGGATTGGAGGCATTGCCTTGCAGTGCTTCTGTTCCTTCTTGCAGAACTATCTCCAGAGAGTTCAACTGGGGGAGATGACTTCCATCCCTTGGTTCTCCAATTGTGTGGTGCTATGGTGGTCGATCATTTCTCCCATGCTGTTTAATATTTATATGAGACCACTGGGTGAGGTCATCAGGAGGTACAGGGTTTTGTGCTATCGGTACGCTGATGACACCCAGCTCTATATTGCCTTTTGTCCATCTGCAGTGGATGCCATTTTATCCATGGATCACTGCCTGGATGCTGTTCTGGAATGGATGAAAGCTAATAGACTGAGGTTGAATCTGGGCAAGATGAAAATCTTCTGAGTGGTGGCGCCTGGTGTTGGTGGTTTGGGAAACTCCCTCACTTTTGGGGGGGTTACTCTCCCTGCAGAGAATGAGGTGTGCAGTCTGGGCATTCTATTGGACCTGGCACTCACAATGGAAACTGAGGTGGTGTCAGTGGTCCATTCTGCACATTACTAACTGTGGCAGATCGCACATCTGTGTGCCTTCCTCGACCAATTTGATCACTGCCCTTCCCCATGGACATGGCTGTGTAGAATGCACTGGTGACCGGGTCTCTCATCAGGAAACAGGAACTATGTATCAAATTAGCTTTTTATTCTTATTATCAGTGTTACCTCCCCTGCATCACTGGAATAAAGGAAGTAGGTGGTGTTCTTACATGGACCATCTTGCTCAAATTCGATGTTTTGATATATATTGTTTATAAGGTATTATGTTTTTACTTATTTGAATGTTTATCTATGGTATTATATTACATTGTTTGTGGGTCTGATTTCTGTTCATTTTTGTAAACCACCCAGAGTGGCTGTGTAGCAAGATGGATCAGTATATAAATTAAATAAATAAATAAATAAACAATAGATCTTGGATTTTATCATTGTCTATAATTTTGATTTTAGCTATGGTTTATTATGTCTGTTTTATGTTTGATTTTATGTTTAACATTATGTTTGCTGTGTTTATCTTAAAATGTTGTAAACTGCCCAGAGTGGCACTTGTGTCAGATGGTGTGGTATAGAAATCAAATCAAATAAATAAAGCCTTTCTTTAGTGAGTGAATCTCTTGGGACATGGAAGAGGAAAGATGCAGGTTTGAGTTTCTCCTGTCTTCTTGTCCACCATTTTCCTCCCAGCCAAATGGCCTGGGAGAACCCACCTTTTGTTTTTATTATTTTTTTAAAAAAAATCTTCATTCTGTCTATAACCTTGGAAGTTTTTTGTACCTTAGAGAAGTCTTCTGTAATCAAGGTCAAGCCTATGACTCGTAGTCTAAGTGAATAAAGAGCAATTTGCCTTTTTATCTTAAAAGCAGTGTCTGTCTAATTACTCGAGCTGGTTAAAAAGCAGGGAGGGTGTTTGGGAACTTGCTTCTCCATTTTAATTCCTAAAATCATTCCATTCTCTCATTGGTACTACAGAGCCCACTGCTGTAATAGTGTCAAATGCCAAAAGATTAAGATTTGGACAAGAGAGAGTTAATACAGTCACAATTAGAGATGAACATGAAACAAATAAAAATCATTTTGTTATTCGTTATTCGTTTCATTACGCAATGAAACAAATAACGAACTGCCCCCTCAAAGTGAAACGAAATGGAAATTTTCATTTCATTCCATTTCATTTTTCGTTCTGTTGCCAATGACGACTCTCCTACCTGTTCTCCGCCACTGCTCCCGCCACCAGCCGCCACTGTTGCCACTTAAAAAAACCAACCAACCAACAAACAAGAAAGCCGACCAGGCCTACACTACAGCTGGTAGGCAGGCCACATGGTCGGCCATTCAAAAAATAAAAATAAAAATAAAAATAAATTTAAAAAAAACGATCCGGCCTACAGACCACTGACCCAGCCCGCATGCTCCCGACCTGACCCACGGGCCGCCAAACTGGCCTGTGGGCCGGCAGGAGTAAAAAAAAAAAAATTAAAAAACCGACCCAGCCTCCAGGCTGCCGATCTGGCCCAGAAGCACCCGAACCAACCCACGGGTCGGCAGGAATAAAAAAAATGCCAACCCAGCCCGTGCTACAGATGGTAGGCGGGCCATGTGCAAGTGCAGCCGGCAGGAGCAGCCCCAGCTCTGTTTGTTGAGGTGCCAGGAGGGGGTTAAAAACCTCTCTTTGGAAGCCTGCTTCTCTCGAGAAAAAAAAAGTGATATAATTTGACCATAATGTATGAACAGCGTTGTGGTGGGGGGACTATGTACTTCGTATTTCTCCCCTGAAATCCTCGTGCCCTCCTTTACCAATCCGCCTTTGGAGCCTCTCGTGCAGGAGCTGGTTGGTGTAGGCAAGACTGCCTGTGTGAACCCCATGAAGGCAGCACATTGTTGGGAAGCCAGACTCTCTGCAGTTTGGGCTTTGGCTTCCAGTCCAGAGTGTGTTTGCTTGCATGCAAAGCCTCCCCACCAACCCACACCCTCATTTGGGTTAGGGGATGCAATAGTTTCCTTGCCCTGGGTGTTGCCACTCTATGCCACTCAGCTAGGAGATGCATGGAGAAGAGCATCTCCTCCCCTTATTCCTGTCCTTTCAGCAACAGAAATGGGACAATCTAGGCCTGAAAGGAAGAATAATGCTGTATTCAAGGCACAGTAACACTATAACCCTATTTAGGTCTTTTGACTGAAAACAAGAATACTTCTAACTTTAGTGGAGATGTGGGGATGCCTGCGAGTCCTGCCCGCAAAGTCCCCTTGGATGTCACTCAAGCTGTTCCATCTTCAGTGCAAGGTCTGAAGTAGTGCTTGTAAATGCATCCACCCAAACAGCATTAATAAATGCTCTTGATCTTACACATGGTGTTGTACATCTGTTTGATGTAAAATGCAAGGTTTAGAATTCAAATACACAGTAGAGCATGCAGTACATTCATGGCTTGAACAATGCTACAGGAATGAAAATCTCTCCCAGTGGAGAGGTGCTACATCATTGCATTGGATTGCAGAACCTGTTGTATAAAATTGTTTCAATACTATTCTTACAATCTCAACATGTGCAGCCACAAGAGCAACAGACCTTGTGTTAATACAGTGACAATATTCAACACAAGCCATTAAACCAATACAAGATACACCGGTTGGACTTTTTCCAGTGAAGAGGTTGGCTAGAGACGGGGTATAAAAACAAAATTAAATAAAGGTCAGCTAGCAGTGAGTATGAATTGGTGGCTGAAATCCTCTTGATTAACATGGCTCTTGGAAAAGCTGATGATGCCATCAAATACAGACATAACTCTTTAATTTGGAGTGTCCTGTTCCCCTGTTCAGGTTCCAAGGATTTCTTGTTCAACTTGCAAAAGTCTTTGGAAGCCTCACAAATGGCTGATGCTGGTTTCACTGCATTGACCGGGACCAATGCAATTGCTATTTGGTTCTAAGGCCTCCATCCTACCCCAAGGCTCCCAAAGGTTTCCCTAGGTCAAAAGGGTTCCTTAAGAAGCTTTGGAACCTTGGGATATGGGAAAGCAAGGAAACTTTATAGATTAGCATCTGTGACTGTTGTCAACATCAGCCTTTACAGCATGGGAGGTTACTCAACGAGGTTATTGTCAGCCATTGTATTACGATCTTGTGAAAGATCATCTAAGACTTAGATCTCGATCTCAGTGAAATACAAGTTGTGCATGGTTTCCACCTACTATCTAAATGCCGACAGTAAACCAGCCAATCTTTTGCCAAAGTCTGGAGAAACAAAAAGTTTGCTCTCAATTCAAGTACCATTCCAAAGTGCAAGCAAAAACCAGAAGTGGACGGAGCGTGACATGTTTCACAGTAGTGTGTCTCTGAAATTTGAACTGAGCCGCCACCAATCTAGGCTGTCTCCCTAAAGCCGAGGGAAGGGAGGGCTAATAGAAATCAGGGTAAGAGAAGTGGAAATGGACCTCCGGATGGACAAAGGGAATGCAAAATTAAATTCTTGATGTGAAAAGGGGGGACAAAGAAGCTTTCTGGCTGAGATACCTTTAGAGAGGAATTCAATTTCTCTTTCTTTCTCTCATGCTGTATTTTTATAGAGATATTCTGAAAAAGCCTGAAAGCCTTTTATTATCTATTTTCTTTTTCTTTTTAATATGTGGTATAAGTTCTATTTTTTTTAAAAAAAAATTCCTCCCAGTGTTAAAGCAGTTCCCATTTTTCTGTTTGTTTCGGACACCTAGCTGCTACCAACAATGCCTACCACAGAATCACTTCTTTCATCTATTCACTGTCTTTTATTCCCTTCATCTCATCTCCCCCTTCACCAGCTTACCTCTTATTAACCCTCAGGGTTCCCAACACATTGTATCTCTCTTAAAGATACATATATATTTTTTATTCAGACATAAGCCATTTCTGCTTGGTGGATGCAGTTTTCATAATTCTCTCACACAATAGTTAAGTGCACAGTACAGACTCTTTACATGCAATGAACAATGTGGCAAGATACTAATTTATACTCCTATAATGTATACTGCTCAATTGTATACCACTTTTTACCTTCTAGGTTAGGCAGTGTAACGAAAACCTTTTATTTTCCCAGTAGAAAATATATTTGAGTCCATGCAAAGCAATATGCTCACCAATCGGTTTTTGTGATAATACAAAACCCATTGTTTTCTGCATGGCACCATGGATAGTGATATAGCTAAAGGTCAAAAGCAATATGCTGTTCTTTTCAAATTTCAGGAATGAAATTAAGACAGATTTTAGTTGCTGCAAGAAAACCTTGATTTTGTTTTGAAGCATATGTTTGTAAGCATGTATATATATGGCTGTGTGCATATGAAGGAAAGACAGAGTAGAGATACAACTTTTAATTGATTAATCATTTTTAAAGTTGATAATTTTAAAAAATGCCCTTAAGACTATAGATGGTAGGGTTCATCTCAGAAGAGATATTTCTCTCCTCTTGAGCATGGAATAACACCTTTTCTATGATATCACTTGCAATGCATAGTGATATCAGCAAGAAAACAAAAAGGCCTTTTTAGTCCAAAATCAGTGCTTTAAACAGATTTATGCAAATTTAATTAGTTAATTAATATGCACATTGGTTAAGTCACTCTGTCTAAAAAGCAAAGGAAAGCAAAGTGACACCACTCTGGGAAATATGAGGACGGCATGAGCGCATTTGGGAGAATGCTGAAATGTTCAGAGGTACAAAATAATTGGTAAAAAATCTGGAAAACCAAGGGGGCTTTCCCATCAAGTAGTCTGAAAGCCACTGTAGGTTCTTTATAAGAAGAAAGAGTAAAAATATTTTAAATAAAGAAATAATATAATGTGGGTGGGTGGGTTTTTTTTTTTTTTGCATATTCTTTTCCTACTGTCTTACTTTGATTTCAAATAGTATGGTAAGCCCCTGCCTAAGTTATGTTCCCTGTTGAGAGAATAAGCAAAGGGGGGGGGAGGTTGAACTGGATGGCCATCACAAAACACAAATGCAAAACTAGCCCCCCCCCCAAAAAAAAAATCACCTGTAGCCTATGTCTGTGAAGATTCTCAGTCATCTAGGTGAGTTTATCTGGAAGTTGAGTCATGGTAACTAGACTTCTTTTCCTTGAGAGATAGAAGCATTTTGCTGCTCATCCAAACAGCTTCAGGAGAACAAGGGATCAGCCTGAAACACAGACCTGACAGAAGAACCTGGTCATTCCCTACATGGCTGGGGTGTCTGAGAAGCTTAAACGGATTTTTGGCAAACACCACATTCCTGTTTATTTCAAACCCACAAACACAGTAAGTCGGAGACTCGTCCACCCAAAGGACCCGATACCAAAACACAAAAGGAGCAATATAGTATATGCGATCCAATGCAGTAAGGAGTGTGCAGACCTCTACATTGGAGAAACTAAAGAGCCATTAAACAGAAGGTTGGCCCAATATAGGAGGGGTAACAGGTTAGGACCAGAATCAGCTGTACACCTCCATTTGAAGGACAAAGGACACTCTTTCAAAGATGGGGATGTACACATATTAGACAAAGAAGATAGGTGGTTTGAGAGAGGGGTCAGGGAAGCCATTCATGTCATGTGAGCATTGAAAACTCCTCTCTCAATAGAGGTGGAGGCCTCACGCACAGTCTATCTGCTACTTATCAGGCATGCTTTCAACAATACCCAGACAAATAAAAAAAGCCTTAACCACCAAGGCCATAGCTAACAACCCATATTTTATGGGTTTCAGCACCTTAGGCCATTGTTCACTTTAAGGCTATTGAGACTGTTGTCTACATAACAAGCCTGTTCAGGCCATTGTTCATCTTAAGAGCCTATTTCAGACCAGGGTGACAAGAGGTCAAAGCTGACTTGCAATTAGCTTTATTCAGACTGATGAAGCTGTTTGGATGAGCAGTGAAACGTATCTATCTCTCAAGGAAAATAAGTCCAGTTGCCATGACTCAACTTCCAGACACCTGTAGCCTAGTTTTACATTTGTGTTGAGAGAATGAGCAGATGGGGAAAATACCCAACAGGCTGGTTTTTAGGGAGACGTGGTCAGACAGGGAGACTGCCTTTGTTCCAAAGCTAGAAGCACCCCCTCCCATCTTTGCCTGGCCCCCTTTTTGTTTGCTAATGTTTACTTCAGGATGTCCAAAATGTAGCCTGTCAGGCACACCTTGCATCCTTTCTATCCAAGTTTTTAAATTAAAAAAGCCCTTCTCCCTCAAAATGTCACCTTGTGTCAATGAGGGGAAATTTTGCTGCGTTTTAGGCTCCCTTTGGCTAAGCTGCTTCAAGTTGGCTGTCTTCAAAACTAGAATAGATGTGCTTGGTGGAGATGGAGGACAGAACCTTCTCTGTGAGCTCTTCCAGACTCTGGAACTCCCTCCCACAGGAGGCTAGACTGGCCCCATCTTTGCTATCCTTCAGCAAGCAGGCCAATACCTTTTTCTTCAAGCAAGTTTCCCCTGAGTGAATGGCTGCTGAGTGGGTTTTTTAAATTTTAACAAAATGGATCGTTGTACCTTACCGCATTGAATATTTTTGGCATTGCTGGTGTTTTGGGTATTGTATTCACTGATCCTTTTAGTATTGTATATTCATTGTATGAACTTGAATGCTATTATTGGTTCTTGCTTGGCCCTTTACATGGGGAAAGGTGGCTTAAAATGTTTTATATAAATAATATATACTAAATAAATAAATAAAATCACTTGGAATAATTCAGGAACAGATTAAAATTGGCGTTGATCCTGCAGCCACTGGAGGGCACATAGAGGCTCTTATCACTTTTTAAAAAAAGAAAAAACATTTCAGGATTCCAGGATTCCCCTCCCCCCAACCCAAAGAGCCAGAGGCGAGTGCATAAATATGCCCTCTAACTTTGAGCGATGTACCTTATCTTTATCACAGCTTGCTGGCATAAAACAGTCAATTTCTACAGGAGACGATTTTGTCTTAAAAGGTATAGTTAATCAAAACTTCCTGGTGTAATCTAAAATGACCATATATAGCACCTGTGAAGTTTGTGTTATGGATCAATCCTCTCTGTGTGCTTAAAAGTCAGGCATTGTACTTTGACAGTATTGGAAAAATAAAATCCTTGGAGGCTAAAACACTGCCTTTTTTGTTGCGGCCCCAGCTTTGAAATGCCGTCTCTACCAGGTAAAACCAGCGTGCCAACTTTTGGATAAGATTATTGTGAAGGCAGATACTAAAATCAAACTTTTTGTGTGGAATTTATTGCATTCTATGGATTGCAATATTCTGTAGATTTTAAGTGTTTTATATAATGCAATTTCCAAAAGGTTGCTATACTTGATTTTGATGCACGGTTTTGCTAAAGCTTCTCTTATTTCTGGTACATGCATGTTGTACATAATATATATTAGTAGACTGTTTACATCACAGTTCTGTTTGATGGCAATTGTATTTGTATTCTTGTATATAAGACACAAAAGCTTATACATTGTTGTGCCATTCTTATCCTTTTTATTCTAATTAGCATTCTTCCATTGGCCAGGGATCATTTCTTCTCTGGCGTATGTCTCCTGTTTACAGAAGTTTAGCATTATGTTCCAGGAGTCTTAATTGTCTCATCAGGTTTACATGAGCTCATTTGTAAGTATCACACTTGGAACTATAGCATCGTGCATTTGCAGTAAGTGTGCATTTACTGAGCATGTACATCTTGAAACTTCACTGAAGAGGAAAAAAGACTTATACTTTATTTTACGGCAGGTCTTGAATGCACATTTACTGTGAAATAAGTGAATAATAATACTAGGTTATTTTGGAAAGTGTTCTTTTATGCAACCACTGCATTTAATACAATTGCAAAATGGCAGCCCAACAGGTGGTCTTTTCATAGTGTTAAGCCACGACAATTGGAACAAAAAGGACACCAGAATCTAATGTTCTTCAGAATTTAAAAAGCTGTTCACTTCCTTTTGTGAATTTTCAGATTTAGCCATGTTCATTATTGTTGAGCCACAAATGCAGGACATTCTTTTTTGACATTTTGCCATAAATAGACACTGACTGAGGCTGACTGGCCAGCTAACTGTTTTGTCACAGGCTAGCGGAAACGAGCCATTTAACAATGAGCAGGCACTCTGGGATTTTAAATGGCTGAGGAAAGCACTGGTTTTGACATGCAGTAAATCTAGCAGTCTCGAGTAACAAAAGTATATTTGACAAAGGATGGAGTTTCTTTTCCGATCCCTCCCCACCCAAAAAGTAAGTATTTCATTCTGGGCTAATGAAGTTGCAAAGACAATGTGGTGTCAGGTTGACAGCTCTTGAATATCTGAAAATATACTTGGCCATTGTGGGCTTGACCCATTCAACCTGCCTCCTTCGGGGAGGGCCCATTATTTAAACAGCAATTATGAACTTCATCTTAGGGCAGGGAAAGGGAGGGTGGAATCAAACACTTGTTTCTTAGATTTTTTTTTTTAGTGGAGAAATTACCTTCTAATTTCCCTGGGCACCCTTTACCTACTAGCAAGTCCCATTAAGATCAGAGGGTCTTGCTGTCAGGTAAGTATATGTTTGAATATAGTAGCCTCACTCCCATAGTGGTAATCAAACAGAAGTGGGAAAAGTTCATTCCTATGAACTACCAGTCCCAGAATTCCCCTGTGAAGTGTACTGAAAAGACTTCAACTTTCAGAAGAGAAGCTGTTGATTCTGGAAAAGCTTGCCTTAAGAAGCAACCTCTCCAAGCTCAGTAACAGCCGTAATCTTAAAAAATGTTACAGTTTAACTCATTTTCATAATCATAAATCAAGAACTGCCTATTTCAGTAACTGATTGGTTTCCTTTAGCCAAACACCAAGCACAGCACTGAGGTGTAAAGTGTTTCCCTGAGGTAAAAAAAAAAAGAAAGAAAGATGAACTGGGAAAACCACACAGGGAGACGATATTTGTTTTCCGAATGGAGGTTCTTGTACCATACATGGAAAAAGTCTTGGTTTTTAAATCTTCAACATCATTTTGCTTGCAAGGGAAATTTATGTGATGATCCCATGGTTATGGTAATCTTTGCCCTCCTCTTTCTTTGGGATTGGAATGTAGGCTACCTTTCCAATCTGTAGGCTATTGTTTTGTTGTCCACAACTGCTATAGCTTGAAACAGGTCTATTTCTGTTCCATTTATTCCTGGTGATCCATTTCTTCCCACTGCTTTGATAGGCAACTTTCATGACATCTTCTAAAACTGCAGGTACTTCAGCAAAGGACTTTTCTGTGAAATAATCTTCGTGTGAAACCTTTATAAACTAATTGGTTTAGCCTATTGGGTGAGGAGATTTAAGCCTCTGCTCCTGAGTATTGGTTTGGAAAAAGAGTGTTGGAGAGGCAAGGAAATACTATTCCCCACAGATCAGAAACACAAGCCTCATTTGTCTTGATTCTGGTTGAATCACAGACTCCTAGAATAACTGGATTGGAAGGGGCCTATAAGGTGACTGAGTCAACCTCCTGCTCAGAGTAGGAATCTAAATTAAAACAAATCTGATAGATGTCATTCCAATTTCTCTTGAATGTCTCCAGGGCTGGAGCATTCATCACCTCCTGAAGTAATTGGTTCTGTTGTTATACAGCTGTAACAGTTAAGACATTTTTCCTGGTACTCAAGGGAAATCTGGCTTCCTGTAACTTAAGCCCATTATTACATGTCCTGCACTCTGGGATGATCGAGAAAAGATCCTACCTGTCCTTTGTAGGATAGCCTTTCAGATATTTAGAAAATGCTATCATATTGACCTGCAGTAGTGAATCTCCATGTAGGCCAGTGGTTCCCAAAGTGGTCTATATAGACCCCCAGGGGTCTATTTCGACTTACAGGGGGTCTATGACAGTGAGAAAAAATATTGGGGGTTCACAAAATTTAAATGGCTGTCCACGTAAGTAGACCCCATTTAGGCAGATCATCATCAACATTTAGGCATTCTGTAAACATCTTACACCTAACACAAATTGTTTTGGCACCACCTTTGAAAGTTTTTGCAGCAATTTTTGGGAATTTTTAAACTTTTTTTGGTGCATTTCTCAAATGGTGCAAAGGTAGGGACCTGATCCTTGTGGTGTGCACACCTTTAAAGTCCATTTTGCATTGTGTGTGCAGGGTGGGGGTATTGCAATATTTTTTGGAACTTGATCCTCACCATGAACATGTTTTTAAAGTCCATTTTTCAAAGGTTGGAAACTTGTGTTTTACAGCCACATGACAGATATTTGTACCCAAATCATGGTCGTTTGAAATTCAAAACAACTATGATTACAGTCATACCTTGGTTAAAAGTAACTTGGTTTATCAGCATTTTGATTCATAAGCAAAAAATTCTGAACATTTTTGCCTTATTAACGAGCCGTGACTTGATATACCAGCACTCTCATGTGTGTCACATAATCAAAAGTGTTCTAAGCCAATGGCATCTCCCTCTCTCCCCCACTCCTGCTGGAAGTGGGTAATTGGCTGCTTCAGTTTCTGTTTCAGGCAACAGTAGCAGCAGATTTGAAGGAAGGGTGACAGGCTCAGTAAAGGTACAAACAGTTGTCATCCTCATCAATCCCTGGCCCCAAAGAGGCCACCTCCGTGGGGCCTCTCCACACCATCCCTGCCACCACCACTGCAACCAGGACACACACACACACCCATTGTCCCATTTATAAAACAACACCTCCACGGAGGCTTCCCCCCTCCTCTGCTCTAGCTGGGATTCCTCCCATTACTCAGTTTTCAAAACAGCCCCCTCCACGTACGCTTCCCCCCTCCTTTGCTATAGCTGGATTCCCCACATTGCTCCATTTTTAAAACACCCCCCTCCATGGAGGTTTGCCCCCTCCTCTGCACCTGCCACAAAGGTTTTCAAATGCAGGTTATTGCTCTTTGTATTGTACTGTATTTTGTATTTTATTTAGTACCTTGTATTATATTATGGTATTGTAATCAAATATTTTTGGGCTGTGGAATGAAATATCTGAATTCCCATTATTTCCTATGGAAAAATTTGGTTTGATATGCAAGCGTTTGGGTTTCAAGCATACTTCCAGAACGGATTATGCTCTTTAACCAAGGTACTACTGTACATGTGTTTTCCCAAATGGTAAAACAGATAAAGATTTGACATATTTTAAAACACTGAAAGAAAAACTTCAGAAGAGAACCATGGTGGTCAGTATGTTTGCTTCAACATCAAAAAGAGACTATGATGGTTTGCATGTGTCTTACAATATCTCACGACTCATAGCAAAATTAGGAAAACCTCATACTATCGGGGAAGTTTTACCAGCTGTTGAAGAGGTTTTAAAAACTGTTCTACAGAAGCCTACTTATGACATACTCAAAAGATTTCCTTTGAGCAACAACATAGTGCAAAGATGTATTGATGAGATGAGTCATGATGTTAAAAGCTTCTTGCTTAATTATCTGTAAACAAACCATTTCTCTAGTCATAAGAACATAAGAACATAAGAAGAGCCTTGCTGGATTAGGCCAAAGACCCATCTAGTCCAGCTGCCTGTATCTCACAGTGGCCCCACCAGATGCGTTTGGGAGCGCATGAGACTAGATATCTGTCTCCTGATACCACTCCCCTGCATCTGGTCCTTGAAGTACCCCGGTTTTAAGCCTGGAGATTACACATCTCCATCATGGTTTGTAACCTGTGATGGACTTTTCCTCCAGGAATCTGTCCAATCCCCTTTTGAAGGCATCCAGGCCAGATGCCTCATCACCACATCCTGTGGCAGGGAGTTCCATAGACTAACAACGCGCTGGGTGAAAAAATGTTTTCTTTTGTCTGTTCTTACTCTCCCAGCCCTCAATTTGAGTGGATGTCCCCTAGTTCTGGTATTTTGTGAGAGGGAGAAGAACTTCCCTCTATCCACTTTACTCATGCCCTGCATTATTTTGTATGTTTCAATCATATCCCCCCTCAGGCGCCTTTTTTCCAGACTAAAGACCCCCAAATGTTTTAGCCTTTCCTCATAAGGGAGGTGCCCCATCCCAGTAATCATTTTAGTCGCTCTCTTCTGCACCTTTTCCAGTTCCACTATGTCTTTCTTGAGATGCGGTGACCAGAATTGTACACAATACTCCAGGTGCGGCCTTACTATTGTTTTGTATAATGGCATTATAATGTTGGCTGTTTTATTTTCAATCCCCTTTTTGATAATCCCTAGCATGGAATTGGCCTTCTTCACAGCTGCCACACATTGGGGAGACACCTTCATGGAGCTGTCCACCAACACACCAAGATCTCTTTCCTGATCTGTCACGGATAACTCAGAGCCCATGAGTTGATAGATAAAGTTTTGATTTTTTGCCCCAATATGCATTACTTTACATTTGGCTACATTAAAACACATTTGCGATTTCGTAGCCCATTCCCCCAGTTTGGAGAGATCCTTCTGGATCTCGTCACAATCTTCTCTGTAGATGAGTCAACTTTACCTGGTAATGAAACACTATTATTGGCATATGTTCATTTTTATGGACCAAGAAATCCATGAAGAACTGCTCTTTGCAAGAACTTCGACAACAGACAGTAAAGGCGAATGAATATTCAATGTTTTGAAAGATTATTTCATGGAAAAAGCAATCCTTTTATCAACTAGAATATCAGCAGCCATGGATGGAGCACCAGCCATATTTGGGTACTATTGTGGTTTTATAAGCCATTAAAAACAAAATGTACCTGGGGTGTTTGCAATTCACTGCTTCATTCATCAACAATATTTAGTAGCTAAAACTCTGAGTACCAGGTTGCATCAATCTCTTCAATTTGTCATAAACACAGTAAACAAGATCTATATCAATGCACTGAATTCTAGGTTATTTACACAATTGTATGAAGAAAATGAGGACTTTCATTGATTACTCCTTCACACTGAAGTACACTGGCTCTTGAAAGGCTTATGTTTGACATATTTTTTTTTTACTTTTTGAGACAGTTTTAGAGTTTTTGAATGCTAAAGATCCCATTTTGAAAGAAAATTTAATCAAATAGAAACCAGACATTGCTTATTTAACAGATTTGTTTACTAAAGTTAATGAGGTTAACTTGCAGTTACAAGGTGACAGTCTGAATTTAATAAAAACAAAGTCCATCACTGCAGCTTTTCTTTCCAGAATTAATCTAATGAAGCAAAACATTGGGCTGCATGAATTTTCCCAGTTCCCCAACTTGTCATTGACAAATGTCCAGGATGATGATGATTTGGTCTATGTTCATCATTTAAGTGTTCTTCACACAGACTTTAAAACCAGGTGTGAGGATCTTTTGACTATGGAAATACCACAGTGGATTATCAATCCATAGGGTGACATTGAAGAATCAGATGTCACAATACAAGAAGAACTGATTGGAATAAGCCCTAACAAAGAACTTAAGGTGCAGTTCAGAAGGGGGAATCAGCAGTTCTGGATTCAGAAAGATACACCTGTTGCTTATCCTACATTATGGACTATTGCAATAAACTTTTTGATAGCTTTTCCATCTTCATACCTTGTGAAAAGGGGGTTTAGCATGGTTGCCAATCTTCTTACAAAAAAAGAAATTGATTGCAAATCACTGAGCATGGAGATTTAAGACTACACCTCATTAATTTGATGCCAAATATTGAACAGTTGCTATCAGATCATCAGGTTCATCCCTCCCATTAAGAGCATTATTTGTGTATTAATTTTATGTAAGAAGCTTACTAGGTTCCTGTTTGTTTCATTCCAAATCCAAATATTTACTTGCATTTTATGTCTTTTCAATTAAGGTATGAATAAAAATTGTACATGTTTTTCTTTTTTTACAATTGTCCATGCTAAAAAAGCCCCTATCAAAGTGATTAGCACTGTGTCAGCTGTCAAAAACACATTTGAAGTTAATAAGTTTAGGAAAATTCAATATTAGGCAGGCAGGGGGTCTACAGAAAACAAAAAAAAGTTGGCAAGTGGTCTATGGGGCAAAAAAGTTTGGGAACCTCTGATGTAGGATGAAGAAAATGAAAGGACAAATTGTTTGTAAGAGTGTTTCTTACTTATTTATTTCAAAAATTTATATACCATCTGACTTAGTGCCAGGTATTACCCAGGGTGGTTTACAACAAAAGAAAATTAAATCATGAATCCGATACCACAAGCCAACATTATTTTGATTATATTTCAGGGTTTAAAAGTTTTCATCTATCCCTACTGTTGAATTACCAATACACTGGACAAGACCATATTTTAGAGGCATAACCATTTCTCCACACTGGCATATAGCCTGTTTGATCTTTATAGGTAAGCAAATCCACCAAAATGATACAGGGGCCAAAGTTAACTGAGAAGTAGGAACTCGGTGATATATTAGGTGGGCTGTGGCATTAAAAGGAAATTGAAGAAGCCCCTTCTTCTATGCTCATTTTCTTTTACTTTTAATATTTCTCTAATTGCTGCAGTGAAATTCTTAAACTATGTCAGGTTGATGATGCATAATTGCCCTTTTGATATGCCACTAACTTTTTTAATTAGAAAAAAAAGGGAAGGAATCCCAGCCCCTAAATGACCTCTGAGAGAAAAGGCAGGGAAGGGAGGCATGTTGATTCCATGGACTCCACTCCCATAAGGCAGTGCAACTCCAGCAGAGCCCTGGCTGAGGAAAAAGGCAGGGGAAATGGGGGGGGGCTTACCTACTTCTCCCCAATATTCTCTCCTCACATTGCAGTGTTCCTTGGCAGTTGTTGTGGCTACTTCCTACCTCACAAGTCAACTAGTTAACCCTTGACAATGCGCCTGAAACATGGGAGAAGAGGGCCTACAGCCCAGTCTCTAGTGTGCACAGAAGGGGTGCTCAAATGAGAATTAAAATAAATCACTCTTAAAATAAGAACTCTTTAAGCTAAACTGTACCAAATTTCCCAGTGTGGATGGCTCTTTGTGGGACATTTCTACAGCCAGCCACTATAGCAGGGCCTTGTAGAATTTAAGGGACGGTATAATACCAGGTGCTGTAGGCGCCTGGAGTAGGAACTGGCAAGCCCCTCCAGTACTGGTGCCAAGAAAACTTCATGGACATGGAGTCACGAAGAGTCCGTCACGACTGTAACGACACAACACATACTGTAGTTGAAGTATAGTTGTGGGTTTGTGACCTGTTTTTTTTCCAGAAAGGCAAACCTGGAACACTTCTAACTGTGTTTGAAACATTTATAAGATAGCTCCACAGAATCCTGGAAATGAGTACAGTGGTACCTGGACTTATGAATTTAATCCATTCCGAATGCATGCTCTTAAGTCGAACTACTCTAAGTAGGGGTATCTATCTAAAAAATTGAAAAAATAAGTTAAAAAATGAAAAAATGAAAAAAAGTATTTGTAAGTCAAGCAGACCATATCTAAAATTTGTAAGACGGCAGTTAAAACGCCAACAGTTTTCCACTCTTAAGTCGAATTGCTCTTAAATCGAGCTGCTCTTAAGTCAGGGTACCATTGTATGTATGTATGGTGCTGAATATGAGGGATAGAATCCCTAGGACTGTACTACTTAATCTGCATGCCTGTGAACCCTAGCATTACACTGTAGACTAGGTTCCCTCTAAGGTGCATACGTGTGAGCACAGACACAACTTTGTCCCACGTCTATGCAGGGCTCCTCCTCCCCTGCATACCCACAGTGATCATTTTTGTTCCAGACATGACTGAGGAGGTGGGGTATGGACAGGTGAAGTCAGATGCATGAGGAAGAGAGCCCTGACCAGTAGGGTTGAAAATCAGAGGGAACATTGGATGTAGATTAAAAAGGGTGGAAATTCCAAGCTCTGATGGGCGTGCAGGTGTTGTTGTTTTAATCATTCCCCTACTATTCCAAATTACAGTGGTACCCCAGATTACAAATGCCTCGGTTAAAGTAATATTCACTTCACGAAAACAAGTCCATTTAAAATAATGTTTCCGTTTATGCATCCCGCCCCTGGAAAACCCAAGTTTATGCATTTTTCGAAGGTCTTCATTTCCCAGTATGCATTGTGCCCCCATGCAGTTCCAGTTTATGTAATTTCTGGTTTATGAAGCATTTGGCTGAATGGATTAACTTCAGAAACCGGGGTACCACTGTACCACTGAAAAGGAAGAGACTTTCATAACCAATTGACTGTCTGGGGCCATGGGACAGGGCTGGTCCAAGGCATCTTGCTGTCCAAGGAGAAGACAAGATAATGTCAACCTCATTCTATACACAAAAACCCAGGCAGACTGGCAGTTCAACCTCACTTCAGTGCTGTTGGCAATGGTATGCTGTCAGCCGTCCTTTGCACCTAAGCTCGTGTAGTAAGTGTGGAAGAGATTTGGAATGGGGCTATATTCTCTCTCTCCCTCCCCATTTTTGGTACACACTTTCGGTACAGAGAAAAGTGTGGAAAAGTCTGCTTCCTGTCCTTTCTTGAAAAAGGATAGATGATCAGTCTGGATGCTTCTTGGGAAAGGGAAGCAAAAAGTTTTGCAGACAGTATGTACTCCTCGTCTTCCCTTTTATGCTCCATTGAGCATAACATCCACACACCAATTTTGATGAGCAGAAAATGGAGGAGAGGGGAAAGGCAGCAAACAAAGGAACAAGAAGGAAGGGGCAGTGTCAAGGACTCTGAGGCATGGGAAAGTACTCTATAGTTAAATTAATACCAGGCACAGGACATGCTTGCCACTCTTGTCCAGTCTTAAAAGAGAAGCATGCAAGGTTGCAATTCTCCATCAGAGAGCACAGGGAAGTTTGCATGGTACACAGAACTCTGTGTGCTTCCTGCCTGGTAGCATCTGTTGCCAGTCAACTGCCTGACTCTGTGCCTGGATCTGCTAGGGTACGGACAATCCAGCTGTTCAGTTGGGGGATAAGTAAAAAAAACAAAAACCCACCAGTCATTCACCATAGATTTAAGCTAGAAATGGGGACAAACCAGAAAAAATTATGATTCGTTTTGATTTGTGATTAATCAGTGTTTGCAAATCACAAATTTGTCAATCAAAATTTACAGTGTTTTTTCTGATGAATCTATTTGTTGGTGTTTTTTTTTACTTTAAAACCCCTATAAAATGCCCCCACAAATTAAAACTCTTTAATGTCCAATTCATTTATTCTTCCCTTGGTGTCAAAAGCCCCATTGTTCAATTAATGAAGATACAATATCTAATAACTTTTACCCAATGAGAGGCAACATTCTGAGCATTTGGGGACATCTAGTAGCATCAAGACTTCCATGATACTTGATGAGAGGCATCAGCTACCTTGACACAAGTATGAAGTTGCCTGTTCTTTTCCACACAAAGTGTTAGCATTACTATGGTTCTGACAGCTCCAGTCCATAGCCTATTAAGTGACTTTCCAAGTTAACCAGTTCTCCTTATGGCTGGTGCTAGATTTGCCGGGGGGGGGGGTCCATTCATTTAAGAGGTGAGTAATTCTTTCCTATCAGCACAGGATGGCTCCAGGCATCCAGTAATGATTCCACAGCTTTCACTGGGTGCTAGTGCTTACCTATTTTTAAAAAGCTGAACAATACCACTATACAACACAAAGCTGCAAACTCACCTGCAGATGATCACATAGTCGTCACACAAACCCCTGTATCTCAGGACCAACTCTGTAATAAAACAATTGTTCATATTGTTCCATAATATACCATTCGTACTAAGTTCCATTACAGGGAAAGGATTAGAACTGAATAGACACAGAATATCTAAACTGCCATATGCATGTCATCCTGATATTTGTGTCCACATGGGCAGAGGGCCTTTGGTGTTGTACCTATTGGAATACCTTCACTGGTTCGTCACAATATCACCTGCCCACACATATCTGCAGTTTTCACCTGAAATCTCTGATTTGCCTCTTCGTTTGTCTGTCTTGTTTTGCACTCTCCTTTCTTCCTTCTTATCCTACATTTTGTCCAGCTACCATTCTCAAAATGTCATGATTTTGATTTATTACGGTAGTATTCCCATATCCACTGATTCATTAACCAATGATTCAGTTATCCATGGTTGGCAGAGGGAAAAAAATAAATGAATAATTCAGCAGACGCAAAGCACGTTACTGTCACAAACGTCAGCCATAAAGCAAACTACTGTCACAAAATAGCAGCCATAATGCAAGCTACTGTCACAAAACAGTAGTTTTGGGGTTCTTTTGGCATTCTCTCTTATCCACATTTTTGTTATCCATGGGAAGGTCTGAAACCGATCCCCTGTGGATGCCGGGGTGCTACTATAATTTTTTTCATGGTGGGAGTTCAACAGTAGATTCCCTAAAGAAAGAATAACTGATACCCCCAAGGAAAGTAAACCAGAACAGCATTGTCATGGAAAGAGACTGACCATCAGAAACATGGCCCTAAGAAAATGTCAGCAAACAACACACACTCACAAAATGCACAAAACAATATACAGTACACCAATGAGGTACTAGGTGTACACAAGCAGATCACATATGGGAGCAGTTCAGAGTAAAGTGCAACCAAAACATACTACCGCTGGTACCACACACACACACACACACACACACACACAGAGAGAGAGAGAGAGAGAGAGAGAGAGAGAGAGAGAGAGAGAGAGAGAGAGAGAGAGAGACTTTGACTCTATGTCCACTAGAGCTGGAACAAATGTGCTCTTAGCATTCTATTCAAATAGTCATTGAATTATGATAGGAAACGCTGGCTGAGTCTGGGGATAGGAAGGCTTAAAGAAATTTTGCAAGCTGCACCCCTGACTCATCTTGGATTTTAGTTAAACCATGTGTTCTGATAGCTTTCCCAAAGAAAGTGCCCTATAAACTATCCCAGGATGAAAGTGGAATAGGCCTTCTATTTTTCAAGCAAATCTGGGGAGGCAGATTGAAATTTTTACATCTGAGGACACCAACTCTCAGAATAATTCAGTCGGCAATGTAAGAGTACACTTGTTTAGGAGTACATTAAGATTATTCCAATGGGGATATTCTGTACCTAACCTTGTACAAAGCACCCTCTCATGGTCTACAGTTCCTCTCGCCACCTGAGCCAAGCATGTGGCTGCTACAAACCTGCCCATTAGAGAAAGAGGGCATGTTGCTAGAAATTGTTCCACAGAAGTGCTTCTGAAAAACGTTTGTTTTCTGAGCACTCATACTTGTCAATGACGCCTATGTTTACTTTCGATAAACAGTCGCAAGACAAAATGAGCTATTTTGTAAATTATGAAAATGTGAAACGCTTGTGCCGAGTCAAACCGCTTTTAGTGCCTAAGGAATTCCTTTTGAAATGGCATGCTGCCCATAATGCATCATTCAAACTTATGCAAATAGAGTGCTTATTCTCCATAACATACCTGATTCAGCCACTCATATGATTAGAATGTTTTCCTCCATCTGCACAAAAACATCTTGGCAAGCAGAACGGGCATTTCTGTGGGTTGGGTTGGGTTTTGCTGCTGCTGTTTTTCTTTCCTTTAAATCTCACTTTGTTGAATGGGTCAGAGTTTTGCACTATGGTACTAGTCACTGAAGTTGATTTTTGTAGTCAGAGTCTTTCAGCCATATGTTTTCAATGGTGCCCAATTCCACTGGGTCCCCTGGAAGTAGAGCTAGTTTATATGGCCTTGGGGCAAGCTGAACAGTCCCAGGGCGGCCTCAAAAACCCCAGAAAAGGTGCGAGAAAAGAACATTGAATATGTTGGAGTTTATTGCAATCTCACATGCTGCCCCTAATGGGTGTGGCTTGGAAGGTAATTTCTGGGCTGGGATGACTGTCAACCTATCCATTACTAACTAGTTATTCCTTTCCTGCCTCTGCATTCAAAGGGCGCTCCATCTCTCTGGTGAGCTCTTCTTTTTTTGTCTCCTATATCTATTGGAAGCAGTCAGTGAATCTGCTGAGGCCTGTTGCTGAGAGTAGGCCTATTTGTTTTGCTGTTTGATCTGCTTAGAAACAGGAAGCCAGATTTAGTCTGAATATCAAGAAAAACTTCTTAACTGTTAGAGCAGTACGACAATGGACGCAATTTACCATGAGAGGTGGTGAGTGCTCTAAAGCTGTTGGCACTGAAGAAAAAAAGGGACAACCATCTGTCAAATCTGCATTGATTTGGATTCCTGCATTGATCAGGGGTTGGACCTGGTGGTCTCACAGGCCGCTTCCAACTCTTAAGAACATAAGAATGTAAGAGCCATGCTGGATCAGGCCAATGGCTGTGTATCTCACAGTGGCCCCACCAGAGGCGTCTGGGAGTACACGAGACTAGATATCTGTCTGCTGCTACCACTCCCCTGCATCTGGCCCTTGAAGTACCCTGGTTTTAAGCCTGGCGATTACACATCTCCATCATGGTTTGTAACCTGTGATGGACTTTTCCTCCAGGAATTTGTCCAATCCCCCTTCCAGGCCAGGTGCGATCACCACATCCTGTGGCAGGGAGTTCTACAGACTAACAACATGCTGGGTAAAAACTTATTTTCTTTTGTCAATCTATGGTGCTATTTTTTTTGTCTTGTTGGAGCTCAGATTTCACCAATTTTTGCATATATGCAGATATAACAATAATTTGCAACTAATTCTCCTTTGTAGCAGAAATGAGTTTGGAGCAGCTGATTTATCGTCATTGCTAGTTTTGAGATAATAACTAAGCACACTGTGGGAACGGGTGAATAGGCCATAAAGAAGTACAATTAGCAGGGGGGGAAATTACATTGAGACATTCTTTACTTGTCTTCATTGTAGATTTTTCTTCACAAATCTATTTTAATCTCCCAACCAAATGAATCGTTCATGCTATTGTTATGTTCCCCTCTATTTGGCATTGAATTAAAATCAGTACAATAATAGTATAAACGACATGCAAATACTTATCAACAGTAGACCATCTGTATTGGACAGAAATCTCTGCCTCAATTAGGTGGTCATAAAAAGCAAAACAGATGTGGATGAATCAGAGGGTTGGGGGTGGGGAGAAGTGAAACGAACTGAATGCTGGTGTTTGTTGTTCACATACAGACCTTTTGAATAACCCGAGATGGGTAAATTATACTAATTAACCTTTAAAATTAGATGATTTCTAAATAATAGGTTTTAAACAATGCCTGTTCTTTTCATTGTGGCTGTAAGTGTTTTGTCCATGACAAAGCGCTATTTCATTTGAAGATTTACAAAGGTGATTACCTAACTCACACTTTTCCCCCTTGCCAATTATTTTATGCCCTATTCTCTCTCACTTCTCTAAGGAGGACATTTCTAGCAGCTGGAGGAAGCAGTAATGAGGAGCTGAAACTCAGATATTCTTCTTAAATTGCAAAGCAATTTAAAAAGACTCATTTAAATACAGAAAGTTGTGCTAACTACTGTTGGAATGGGCCAGGGGAAGATAAGTAGAGGCTGAAACTTACATGATACAATGGACCCTTGTATAACAAACAGTTTGTATAACTTAAAATCTGTACAACATAAAAAAATTCCAGAGATAGGGGAAATTTGCTTAACACAATCGCCTGTGGGGAGAATCTGTACAACATAAAAATGGGATTACTCCATTTTCAATGCATTCCTATGGGAATTTGTATAAAGGAAAATTTGCTTAACATAATTTCATTTGGAACGAATCAATTCCTTTATACAAGGTACCACTGTGTTTACAACATTCCACAATATTGCTGTAAATTAGAAAATGCTAGTTCTCAGTGACAGTAGTATTTGTAGAAATGACCTATAATGGTAAGAGTCAATAAAGATGCATCGTCCCATGAATACACCATTTCATGTCCTGAGTTTCCATTGTGTGGTCTTAAGACTCCATATGTCATCATACTGTTATTATGCCATGTTTTTGCTTTTCAAATAACAGCCTTCCAGATTGCACACTAGCCATGCTGGATGTGCTGTTTGAAGTCAAGGCCATGTCGGAAGCAATGCATTATCCTGTTCTGTAGGTCTACGGCTGTGACTACATGATCAAATATTACAGCATTTGCTGCAGTTACAGCATGGGAGATTTGAAGGGTTTTTTTCCTGGTCAAATGAAAGAAAGTCTGATTTAAATCATGGTGCCACTTTTGCTCCTAAGACAGCTGTTTTCTCTACTGCTAAGACCATCTCCTCCCCCGCCCCCAAGATGTAACTATTCAAACATTATTTATCCCATGTGAGCAATTGGTTCATTCTTGTAGATGAGGGTGGTGGTGGTGTCCTGTGGGTGGTGTTTTTGGTGATGTTTGGGACGCAAGGCTCCCTTGACTAAGTGGCCACTGACTGTGTCTTCTTAGTACAGTAGGACTGCTGCATCCGCGGGATCGGTACCTGTGGTTTCACTTATCCACTGATTGAGAAAAATAAATTATTTTTAAAAAAGGAATATACCTTTCCAATGTGTATATTTAGCAGTAATGGCCAATAGATTGAACCAGAACCATGTTATATGCAAGTGGCACTCACTTAGGGTGGCACGGAAATCGCTCACGCGTAACCGCGCCTTCTCTGTGGTGGGCCTCACACTGTGGAATCATCTCCCTAGTGAGCTGCACCTACCACAGTCCCTGCCCGCCTTAAAAAGGCCCTGAAAACATACCTTTTTAAGGAGGCATATGGCAACCTTTTTACTTCCCCCCCCCTCTTTGCCGCCCGCGTCATCTTTTGTGGAGGGTATCGTCCCTCCCCATTTTATTGGTACTCTTTGTTTTTGTTTTTTTCCCCTTTCTTGTTGTTCTGTTTTAACTGTAAACCGCCCAGAGTTCCGTCCGGAAGATGGGCGGTATATAAATGTAACAAACAAACAAACAAACAAATAATAATTAATTCCTCAAAATAAAGCAAGACACCATAAACATAACAATATATTTCAAACCAATACACACAAATACTACACCTAATAATAGAGCAATTTCTAAATAATTGTATCATAAGTGTCCTGTTCCCCTCCCCCCCCCAGGGCCACTGGAGATATAGCCAATTCTCTTCTCTTCATGGAGTTCTTTTCCCCTTCCAGAAGAGTAGCAACTTTTGAGATGATATGTTTTCCCTTCCCCTTTGCTAACACAATTCTCCCCCAAATCTGTAAAAGTATACATTTTAAACAATCCTCTTTACTTTAATTTTGTGCTTCAGCTTATCATTCACAGCTATATGTCGTTCTTCTTTATAGCATGCATTTAACTGAAAATCATACTTGTGTTTCCAATACAAAAAGTCCTCTGATTTGTGTTTATTTTTTGCATATATGAATTTAGTGCTAGATCACACCAGAGGAGAATTCTTTTTTTAAAAAGAACAAAACAGCAACAGTCCATATGACGTAAAAGACATCTGTGTGGTATGTGATATTTCTGTATATGTTATAGAATGGAGCATTGGTACAACCCTTTTAAAAGCAAGTAGCTTGACGCCTAACTGTCAAGGGACTGGCAGAGGTGGGACCAGAGAAAGGAAGGAAAGAAGGGCAGGGGACTTCTTTCTGAAATGCAACTCACACCACATGGAGTGTTAACGTTGAATTCCTGAATCGGTCTGTAGTCCCTGTGTGTGTGATCAGTGACTGCAAACTCAGCCACAATACAGGCTGCCAATGTGGAAATATGGCAATAGTCTTTTAAAAAGTCCAAATACTCTGTCTCTAGTTGTGACACCAGCTGCTTTCTATCTGTAGTATTTCAAGAGATCATTTCTCTATCAGTTTACTGGCCTGTGCTAGCATTTCAGGGCCAAAAAACCTGATTTGAGATCCTATTTTTTTAACGTATTTGCACACAACCCACATATAAGTGTCTATCATTCCTGACAGCCAGGTGGAAGTTGACAGTTTACTACCTGTAGATTTTTTTTTTCAAATCCTTTTTGAAATTACACCTCTCAATCTGCCTGCCTCTTTAGTTTTTATTCCAGATTATTTGCTTAGTGTTGAAGAGTGAAAACTCCTCAGTGGTGGTGCAATTCCTTAATTAAAACCAAACAATGAGATCACTTATGGTTTATTAAGGGGAAAAAATCTATTAACAGTCCTAAACAACGTTCGGAAGAATAGCGCATGGTTCAAATTTCCTGAACCACTCATATTTCCCGCTGATGTGAGGGCTGTTCAGAAAGGCACTTCACTTTTGGGTTTATTTATTACAATCCTGCACTTGGCTATCAGAAATTAGCCTCCTAGAGATGAACCCCTCCTTTCAGGGAAGAACGTACAAGTGGAAAGAGACATTCCATAATAAGACTGCAAAATAAGACCCACCTGGGCATTTCGTTGCCTGCCTGAATGTGACATATGGGGAGCATGGATATTTTTAAACAAGAGAAAACTGATAAGAACAATTTTTACACTGCTTCTGCTAATTTTATATGACAACGTGGAGTGTGTGTGTTTGCTGCTCTTGTTTTATTTATTTATTTATTTGTTTGTTTATTTATTTATTTATTTATTTATTTATTTATTTAGCTTATATACCGCCCGTCTTCCCGAAGGAACTCCGGGCGGTTTACAACATAAGAAGATACTAATAACAATTATTAAGCAAAAGCAATTAAAACAGTTTAAAAACAGTTTGACACAAGTATTGGAGTAGGGACTGGCAAATCACTCCAGTATTCCTGCCAAGAAAACTCCATGGACATTGGGTCACGAAGAGTCAGTCATGACTGTAACGGCACAACACACACACACACATATCACAGCTGTAACAACATCCAGGCTGTGGCTTCACAAAATGGGGAAATAGGACTATACTATGGTTCAAGTACTGGCTCAGGCTGACTTGTACTTTGTTGTGGGTGTGGAGTGATGACAGACTGGAGAAGTTTGCTTTGTACTGTAGCATTTGGTTTCTTTAAAAAGCAAGAAGGAACCATCAAGAATTCCTCCTTAAAAAACTGAACTAAAATAAGAATAAATTACACTAGGATATTAGAAGTATGATAACGAATTATTGTTGGAAAGTATATTTTCAAGCTCTGTTTAGGGAAACAAGTTCATAATTTTTTCTGTCTTGTATGAAATTTGGAGAAGCAATTGTACTACTAAAGTGCTCAGAATAAATCTAAGCACCAACTAGGGCAGGATATTCCCAAGATTCTGGAAGGCACATTTGAAATCCTCCAGAAACGTGGCCACAACCAGAAAACAGGTGCCACGGGGAAACGTGGGCAGTCAGAAAACGCTCAGTTTATTAGCCGTTTATCTATAGATCATATGGGGTTTCTGTGTTTCCAGTTTCCTTCTCTTTGAGTTTTTAATCCTGATGTCAATAAGCATTATAGCCTGGACGTGGATCTTACCCATGTTTTGTGGCAAACATGCTGGAGCTTGATTAATTTGTCCCACTGGAAGAACATATGGGCTAAATGGTTTTACACAGGCAAGAGTGAGACACGACTAATGTATGATCAAGACATGTACAGGATGTGCAGTTCAAATATTTTTAGACAGCTGTCTCATAGCAAATAGGAGCCTTGATTCCCTATTTCCATAGAAGGGTTTTGATTTTTTATATCAACAAACCAACAACAAATTTATTGATTAGCCCAACAGGCCATATCAAATACAGAAGAAGAAAAAAGAGAACGAAAAACAGTTAAAAACACAGTTAAAATAGTAAGATTAAAAATTTCTCATTCATATGTTTTATATCATTATAAATTTGTTAGATAACTCTGTCCTCTCCAATGTTCATTTCATGACCATGTTCCTTTTTATGTTATTAACAAGTGTGTTATTTTTCTCTGTAAAGTTTTGCCTACAGTTCTGAAGTAAATAGACCTCAAAACTGATGGGCCACCTATAATTGCAAATGCAAATACACAAGAAAGGGACAATATAGTGTAGCCAAAAATTATTACAAACATAATTTATTTTTTAAATAATATTTATTTGTAATTGTAAGTAACAAATGGAGTAACAATCTCCTGAACTGTTTACTAGTTTATGTGGAACAAAAAAAACCTCTACAAAACAATGTTTAAAAATCCAGAATTAACAATTATTCATATTTTCTCTCCACAATATTACATAAAAAAAATAAAAACCTCATGCTCATAAAAAGAATTGAAGAAGGGGGAAATGTATAGAAGGGAGTGGGAGTAAGTTTCAATGATATTTTTAGAAATGATTTGGAAAATATTTGAACATCCTGTCTTAACATATTTCATTCATCATGTTAAAATAAAACATTCCATATTCATTTTTCCTTTTCTTTTTTCGGTTTTTCCATTTTTTCAGAAAAAAAACAAAAAAGGCTTCAGAAAAAAACACACGGAGAAAATGTTATTTTTCCCCCTGAATTTTTCCGGTTTTTTTCCTGGGCTTTCACATCTCTAAACCTAACTTACCTTATCCCCTCAGCAAGCTAACAAGTAATGCTAATTTGAGAAACAAACTCCTATACTATATTTTCTCTTTGTACTCATAACAACAGTAATACCAATTGTGATACTTGGGGGAGGGGGCACTGCCTCATTCAGCTGTCTACTCCATAACTTTGCAACAATAGCAGAAGACCTTGCTTAGAGCACAACGCACTTGTTTGTGAAAAGCCAGGTCATGAAGATACTGTAATGACAATTTTGGTATATTCTCTATGAAGATCCAGTGAACTGTAGAGCTAATTGTTTTATTCTTCCCTACTTGCTGAAGGAACACACACGCAGGGCTGGCGCGTCCATTAAAGCGAACTAGGCAGTTGCCTAGGGCGCCAAAATAGAAAGAGGGCGCTGGCCAGCCACTGGCCCCCGCCGTCCATCCCCCCACCGCCCACCAACCGCCCGTCACCATCTGCCCATCGCCCCCCGCGCCCGTCGTCATCTGCCCACCACCCCCCGTGCCACCCACCCCACCCATGCCTGTGCCCATTGCCGCCCACCCCCACCCCTGTTGCCACTCGCCACGTCCCTCGCCTAGGGCACAAAAAACCTAGCACCAGCCCTGCACACACATTACCTATAGAAGTCCTATACAGCTTCAAGTTTGGCATCATCAGTGAAAAGACTGCATGCCAAGATAACTTGGAAAGCTTTAGGCCCAGCATTTCACAAACCCACTCTTGTAAGGACAGCTGGCTCCATTCAGTGTAGCATAATCCCTTGAAATAAATCATTTGCCATTGGTAATTTGCTCCCTAAAATAGTTAAATGGATTACCTCCACAGGCCCTCACTGATAACTTGTGAAATATTCTACTACTATCTCCATCAGGAGACCACATGTGCAAGTAAAAGAATCATCAACATCTCATAATGCAAGTCTTTATTTTGTTTGCTGTGTCATTATTACAAAGTTACACTATTTATACAAACTAGACATGGGCATTTTGTTTTGCAAGGGGTCCAGTTCTGAAATGAAACACGGCAGAACAGCTGATGTTTGGTACCGGGATCCACCTTCCAGAACAAAATCAACCAGTATCTTACCTTGTTTTGGGTAGCAAGAGGATAAACTCCCACCAGGAAGCAGCCTCTGACATGTCATATTTCACTCTCCCTGGCGCTGTCCAATCAGGAGCTGTGCAGGGACATGCATCATCCTGCCTCCCTGTCTGACTGGCCAGTATCAGGGAGAGTGAAAGATGGCACGTTAGATGCTGCTTTCTGGTTGGAGTTTAGACCCGCGCTACTCAAAACAAGGTAAGAGACTGGTTGATTTTGTTCTGGAAGGTGGATCCCAGTACCGAATGGCATCTGTTCTGCTGTATTTCGTTTCGGAACCGGAGCCCTTCCAAAACGAAATGCCCACGTCTAATACAAACATTTCACATGGTCTGAACAGAACTGCACTACAAGGGACAGTTTTCTGATCAGTGGACATCACATACAAAACATATGGTTACTCTTGTGTAGCAAAGCTGAAACTTCTTTTATTAACAGTTGTACAGATCCATCTTTCCAAAGGAAGAAAGGAATATTTACAACCTTTTTTTCCAAAAGATTCTTCATTTTGAAAAACAAAGAAACTCATTTGGTTTAGATATCCAAAAAGATTAAGATGAATTCTTTTTTCTTTGCCACAGTACCTAGATAAACATCACTCAGACAGTCTGAAGGAGTTAAGTACACATGAAAGCACATTGAAGTCACATTGCTGTACTCAGAGAAGCTGATCAACCGCCCTGGGCCTCCCTTCATTTGTTTTTCTCAAGATTGTTTGCTTAAGTGCATTGATCTTCTCATCAAGTTCAGCCAAAGAATAGTTCTGTCATTCAAGAAAAAAGAGAGAAAGAGAAAGAACTGTTAACATTTTGGAGTTGTTGCATAAACATTAAGCACAGCTTGAGCCTGGAAGGGGCGGGGGGAGATGTCAACTTTAGATGTAACAGTTGCAGGATATAAGCCTCACACCCACACTGCTCTCCACGGCCACTTGGCACTCGTAGAGTGGTTATGTTAAACCACAGTTTCTCTTCACTTCAGAAGTAAGAAACAGGTAGGTGGCAGGGAGGGGGTTGGAATTGGACTCCAGACTATTATATAAATCTTGGCGTCATGCTGTAATCTGGAGTTCAACATTAAATCAGCTGTCGCTTAAAGTGACCACACATCCGAGCACTGAAATTGGTGCCCAAGAGGAGAGAACAAGTGCATGCTCATTTTAAATGACTCCTATGTTGTCAGTGGGCTAATTATAATGTAATTGCAAAATATTTTAGGACTTGAATACTGTAAGCATATTTTGAGAGAGGAAATTTATAGCCAATTCAATTTTGTAACAATAAAGCGTCAAACAAATGTGTTACACTGTGAATGAAAATGCTGTGTTAGCAAATTACAGCATTCTGAAGAACATAGTTAAGGAAAAGGGGGTGTTTTATTAAATGAACTTTTATTTTAGGGTAGATGATTTCTCAAATGTTTGTGGAATGGTACCCAAAAATCACTTCTCCAGGGTTGGAAATGCACACAGCTGATGTTAGCTTCAATTTTCCATGGGCTGCCAGACACACACATACTGGGAGACATATCACCATTAATTCCCATGCAAACCAGTATACTGAAAGTCTTTTTCTAGCACTCTCCAGACCTTAATTATGTTCAACGTAGAAGCCATGTTTGGCTGCATTACCATAGAAGTATGAGTTAAGCCTACTGCCCAACTTATGAAACAAATTTAATTTTAATGACTGCTGAACAAAGTGTTAGATGAAGATGACTGAGGGGGAGTACATGTTGGGGTTACATGGAATAAATTGCTTTTCACCCCTGAGATTCCAAGCAGGAGAAGTTTGTCTGGATATGTAATTGCAAAATAAAATAAAATAAAACAAATCCCAAAAATAGTCCATCCAAACAAAACTCAAAAGTACAGTACTCACTTGTCTTTGCTGGACTTTTCTTCTTTTGCTAGAGAAATTCTATAAAAGGAAAACCAAATAAAGCAGTTTTATTACTACTACAGTGTTCATGATAAAATATAAACCATTCCCTGTAAGAACAGCAGGTCCGTTTGCCATCACTAAGGAAAGGAGCAGTAATCCAGAGTCTGCCCACTACATACTGTAGGTTCTGCCTTGTCCTCTGAAAGCAAAATGTGGAAAGCTTGATTTCTTTCCTAGTTAAAACCCCTTTACTCTGATTCATCTAAAGACCCTTACATGTACAGTGACCCCCCCACTTATTGCGGGGGTTAGGGACCCAAGCCAAGCCGCGATAATTGAAAATCTGCGATATGTGGATGCAGGTTGGGTCAGGCCTGAGGGGTCTAGCTGGGGGATCTTGTAATTACCCACAGCCTGGCGCTGCCCCGAATGGGCCTGCAAGGGCCTTCTTGGGTCTTCTAGAAGCCCCAAAAGGGCCTCCCTGCAAACCAGAAGTGACTTCCGGAAAACTGGCAGTGACTTCCGGATCACCAAAAATCATTTCTGAGGCCTCCAGGGGACTTTTCCCCCTTACCTCAGGGGACCTTTTTTCATAAACTGTGGTCCCGCAATAAAGTGGGACCACAGTATATGAACCGCGAAAGGGTGGGGGACCACTGTACTACAAGAGGTGTTCACACATATACATCAACTACTGGATAGGAAACAACGTGCATAAATGCAGTATCAGATCCAGATCCCCCTTTCCTGATCCAATAGCTGGTATTATGTACTTGGGGTACTTTAAAAAAAATCCCCCAGCCCATCTTCATCATAGATGATTCGGGTATGAACTACATATAGGTGCAGGTCAGGCATTCTCTATTCTGAAAGGACAAGATTCTCAGCAGAACTGTATCATATTTACAACCTTTTCTGTCCAAAATAATACATCAGCTTGTAGAAGAAAAGTATTTGTACCTATGTATAAGGCAACCAGAGCTAACTGGATAATGGGTTTAGGTATCTGGCTGCGGAGCCAGAGGTCGGAGTTTGATTCCCCAATGAAGTTACTGTAAGTAGAGTTAGCCTGTGTGGCCTTGGGCAAGCTGCATAGTCCCAGGGTTATTTTAGGAATGGTAAACCACTTTTGAGGACCGTCGACCTGGAAAACTCTGAAAAGGGTCACCATAAGTCAGAATTGACTTGACAGCACTTGACAGAGCTTACTATTATAAGTAATAGTATTTAATAGCGTGGTGCAGTGGTTAAATGCCTGTACTGCAGCTAAAACTGTGCTCATGACCTAGGGTTCAATCCCAGGTAGCCGGCTCATGGTTGACTCAGCCTTCCGTCCTTCCGAAGTTGGTAAAATGAGTCCCCAGCTTGGCAATATGTAGCCTGCATACTGCAATTAAACTGTAAACCGCCCAGAGACTACTTGAAATGGTATGGGGCGGTATATAAGCAGAACACTTTGCTTTTTTTTTTAAAGCATTATGTACAAAACAATTTGAATAGCTAATATGTTGTCCAACAGCTGCACTCCACGAGCTCCTCTGTTTGTGTACACAGAATGGCTGTATCTCTTGGCAGCTCAATTACCCTTGACAGAGATTCATCACAATGGCATTTACTTTTTACAGAGACACACAGATACATTCAGAACATTAGGAACCCGAGGCCTAGGCTTAGAGATGCTCACCACAGACTGAAAATATTCAGGAGACATTCCTTCCAGTTCAAGAATTTTATCTTCAAGCTTTTTGATCCTTTGATAAATATCTTTTGGCACTGGCCCACCTGCATTTTCCCCCCAAAATAAAAAAGAACACGAAAAAAGTGATTAGGAGAGTTTGAAAAAATAAAAGCAAATTTTAATAAAGACCAGTTTTTATTAATCTTTATTAGTCTTCATTGATCTTTAAGCCAGGATATAAACATACCAAGGGGTGATGGGGAAGACACCATGAAATAGTAATTTTTTGGTATTAATTTCTGCTTTGCTTTCCAGGGACACAGATTACTTAAGATGGTGTTGGGAAGGTCCAGCAAGGCCATTACCCGTTTCTTCTTTATGAAGGGTGGGCAATTTATACCAGCTGCTATCCAGATATTCAGATCCAAGGTCCTACCTCAGCTGTTATATGGAATCCCAGTATGGATCCTGGGCTTCCATACAAACATTGAGAGTATCCTTGCAAGGTTTTTAAGGTCTATTCTTGGATTGCCAAAATGTGTTTCTGTAGCAGGTCTACGACTTGAGGTAGGCGTCTCCTCAATCAAATGTACTGCCTGGTTACATGCGTTCAGATATTGGATCAAAGTGTTATATGCTGACACTTCCTCTGGATATCTACATCTTTTGATGAAAGATGTTTACACCTGCTCCTGGTTAAAAATCTTCCCAACCAAATTGCATTTCTTAGGCCTGTCTATGGATTTTTTTCACATTTATGACTTGAAGACAGTTAAATCCATCATTGAAAAGTGAATTAAATATATTGATTTCCAGTCTTCTACAGAGAAGGCTCAGAAAATGTTTACCCATGCATTTTGAATTAAATCTTAAATTTCATCAAAGGGCTAAATATTTGGGAAAACTGACAATCCCAAAATACCGACAGATTTTTTCAAGATCCAGATTTAACTGACTTCCATCTGCAGTTTTAGAGGGTCGCTACAGTGGCATACCATATGAAAATCGATTATGCCCTGCAATGATAAAGAAATTGAAACATTGCAGCATGTTCTTTTTAGATGTAGTTATTACAGAGATGAACGTATCAGGCTTCTTTACCCTGTAATGAGAGGTCTACCAGGCAGATCCTTGGACTGGTATACAAGATATCTTCTAGAAGACAGAAATAAGTCCATTACAGAACTTGTGGCCAAATTCCTTCTCTCAGCCCAAAAAACACGAAAGAGAATTCTGGCGCTTAACTAATTTTAAGTTTCCTTTATTTATTGGAATGAGTACTTGTTTGAATGTATATTGTATTTTATCGGGCCTTTGGCTGTAAAATAAAATTGATTGATTGATTGATTGATTGATTTCCAGGAAGACAGATTACTTAAGATGGTGTTGGGAAGGTCCCCTCAGATATTCAAGTGCAGAAGCGGGGATTCAAACATGAGTGACCACTCATTATTTTGTTTTGGTACCACAGAAAAGCAAAACTCCCATTTTATACTTCAGTTCTTATGGTCTCCATTGTTTGCTGAAGCAGAATTAATGACGCCAACAGATGATCCATACTGATCAGAAATCTGGTATGGGAATCCTAGATTGCTACCAGCAGCTCTATTGTTGTTGTTTGCTCTGGCTTTCCCTCAAGCTCGATGGTGGTGTTGCTGCTTCAGAAGTTTCCAGTTTCCAGTCGAATTACTGCCTATTGCAACTCCTCGTCACTCCCTTAATTGTATTATTGTTGTCGAGGAAGAGAGATCTGCATTATAGATGCATGTATTTATGGAAGAGGTGTGTGCCTGCGTTCTTGTCTTCAGCTTCAAAAAAAAATAGCTGAGCTGCACTGAAAGTGAAGTATAAGGAGCAAGGCAAAGGAAACAGAATAATTCAATTTTATCGACTGTCGGTCCCCCAAAATCAGCATGGGACAAATACTGCTCCTCATTTCAAATTGTCACAAGAACCCAATGAGGATTTTCCCCCCCCCCACTTTAAATTGGATTTGACTCCATAAATCAAGCATAGCTTATTGAAGCGAGGCTTATCAGACAGAATAAAGAAAAAGAAGAAGAAAGCCGAGCAAAATGTGGGGACTGACTCAAAAGATTTCATCTTCCTTTTACCATGAACCACAAAGAAATGTAGGGCAACCATTGTGATATGGAATAATTTTAAAAGGGTTTCATGTGACCTCAATTAATAGTTCCAGAGAGGTAGCCATGTTAAAATGTTACAGATACTACAAATCTCTTGTACCGCAGATCATCAGCTAAACATTTCTGCTACTCAGTTTACCCAGTGAGTTAGCACTTGTGACTCCTAATGCATTGTACCAATAACGTCCATGAATTAGGGCAGACACAAGCAATAGGTGCCCCTCCCAATGTTTTGAGCCTATAATTCTCAACTGCCTTCCTTAACACAACAAATGTTGAGAGATATGGAAGATGAAGTCCAAAATCCATATGGAGGGCCATAATTACCCACCCCTAAATTACGCCGATCAAAATTCACAGGCTGAATTACTCATCTCTCTTCATCTTGGGGAAGCTGTGGAGCTCAAAAGCAGGAGTTGTAGTGCAAGGGACAGTTTGAATTCACATTTTTGTGGCTCTCAGCAATGCTGTTTGAGTCACAACATAGAATTTAAATGCAAACTTTTTTCTACAAACCTGTTTGTAACCTTAGGTGAGCTTCAATGTTCTGTAGTCTCTCTTCTACAGCTTGATTGCCACAGTCACGGGGGATGTTGTTACTTTTATGGCCGGACCCGTAAATACCTTCACTTCTAGTCTGAGGGCCATAGGTATTTAGAACACGAGAAACTAGGATTTTAAAAAGCACCAGTTGAGTAGTTGTGCACATGAAAGGAACAGGCAAGGTTGCCTACCAAGATAATACCTTTTGCAGTGCAATGTTATATGCCCTTCTCAGATGCCCCACTTTGTTCTTCCTGGTTAGTATGTAAAGGCTTGCTGCCTTGCAGAATATCATGCTAATGAATCTTTGCTATTCTGTTTAAATTGCAGTATGCCCTAATTCACCTGGTTGTTGTTTTTTAATGTGCCTTCAGATCAGTTGTGACTTAGGGAGACCTATTCACTTGAGTAATCTTCACCATTACTTGTCTACAGAACTAATTAGGGGGAAATGACCATCTTTGCACTTGTCCACGTCGGCTTACATCCAGCACGAACTACACAGTAGAACATACTTTCAGTATAGTAAATTATCCTTTATTAAGATTTATTTAAATGTTTTTGAGTTGTGTATACGTAGGTTTTTCAAGTACTGTATCACCTTAAAAGATGTGTTGTTCATCTCTCAAATACTGTCTAACAGGAATATAAGGCTCCCATATTAAATGGCACCCAAAAGAATACTGGGGGTAGGTTTCACTTTACTATCAAGATAACAGTTTTGGCTAACAGAACAGGAAACTACTCCCTGAAACTTTCATGCCTCATCTACTTTTCTGAATGCCATTTAATTACAAGTTTGCATAAATTAATGAAATGAGCTCTCCTGTAGAACCCCAAGGTGACAAATTCTACAGAACGCCTGCATCCATAGATGGTGAGGCGCAAGGGGGAGGGAGAGAAAAGAACCTGCAGTCTGGTTTGGGACTAGAGTAAGCAAAAGAAAGGGATGAATGGAGGGAGGGAGGGAGAAAAAGACTAATGTGGGGGAGGGGGAGGAGTGCCTACTGACCGAAACGAAGGAGCAAAAGGAAAGAGAAAGAGCAATTGCTTCTGAATAAGCATGCACCATTGCTTCAGCTTAGTTGCAAAGTAAAAGGACAGAAAAAAAGGTATACAAGAGAACAGAGATCCAAATTATTTCAAGAGCTTGCTTAATGACACACTGTCATTTGGAAACAGGTATTTAAGATAACCAAAACCAATGCTCATATAGTACAACAGACACCATAAGTGGCAGTACTCACCCTTCACATGACTTTTGAATCCTGGATAAGGTGTGAACACAGCATCAGTCCTAGCACAGCTGTTTTCTATGGAAAATTTAAAGAAGTGATGCTAAGTGCACTTGTTTAAGGAGCCTCCGGCTCATTCCAAAAGTGGAAGAAAGCTGGCCTGTAAGCTAAGTCTTGAATTTAGGAAATAGTAGGATATAAGACTTCATGGGGATTTTAAAACATTTTTTGCTACAATATCTTACAATTCTTTTCAGCAAAACATCACAGAGGAACCCATTCCACATAATTTCATCTTCTCTGTGCACAATGGTGCGCTCAAGCCTAGTCACAATTAAAAGTTACAAAGCACAATGGCCAAAATTATAAAGTACTGTATAAGACAATGGCTGAAATCTTTAGTGCGGTAAGCAGCACAAGAGTAGCCTACTGAATCAATGGGGGTTTGATGAGTCAATTCCTCTACATGTTTCTTTTATTCAAATGGGCCCACTTCAACTGCAAAAATGTGCTCAAGTAAGTTGCAGAGTCGTCCATTTGAATCAATGGAACTTCTAGAGAAGGTGACTCATCAAATCCCCACTGATTCATGTGGCCTCATCTAGTCCACTTTACTATGCTTTGTAACAGGATTTCAGAAAATAAAACATCTACTACAGCTACATTAGGAGGCGTCCACTGGAATTAGATATACACTGTCAGATGAAAAGGAAAGAATGAGAGGATCAAGAGCGATCTGGTAATCACAACTGAGGAGGCTTCCTCCATGCTCATTTGCCGTCGTTCAGATGGCAAAATAACACAGTGGGTAGCCTCTGCAAGGGAACAGAGCTTTTGGCCATTTCTTATGGAAATGGGAATTGTAGTCCATGAGATGGGATCTAAAACTAGTGCTGTTAGAAGGAACCATAGCTATGATACCTATACAAAATCACTGTGTTCAAAGGGCATTCATTATATGGCACTGAACAGAGCTATTAAAATGCAACAGTGGGATTTTATACAGTAGACCCTTGTATAACAAACGGTTTGTATAACAAAAAGTCTGTCCAACATAAAAAATTCTGAAGATAGGGAAAGTTTGCTTTACAGAATCGCCTATGGAGTGAATCCGTACAACATAAAAATGGCTGTGATTAGGGATTACTCCGTTTTCAATGCATTCCTATAGGAAATTTGTATAAAGGAAATTTGCTTAACATAATTTCATTTGGAACAAATTAATTCCTTTATACAAGGTACCACTGTATTTGCCATCAAATGTAGCTTGTGGGCTTTGAGAAGCATCTGTCCGGTCTACCCAAGACTGAGAATTTATTGAATCTAGCAGGGCTTTTGTGTTTAGAACCAGATTAAGAATTCAACTACTGGTATGCCAGCTGTCCTCTTAGCTACATTCACATCCTATGGCCTGTGTTCCTCCTCCTCCTTTGTAGAAATGGAAGCACAGTTAGAGCTGTTCGGCAGTGGAATATGCTGCCACAAAGGGTGGTGGAGTCTCCTTCTTTAGAAGTTTTTAAGCAGAGGCTGGATGGCCATCTGTTGGAAATATTGTGATGGGGGTTCCTGCACGGCAGGGGGTTGGACTAAATGGACAAAAGGGATATGTGAACCATAGAATCATAGAGTTGGTTTCTTCCAACTCTATGATTCTATGATTCACATATCCCTTTTGTCCATTTAACTTATTAATTATACACTTGAAAGTTGATTCTAACTTATGTGGGACCTCCAAACTCCCCCCCCCTACGTATAAATATCTTGGAAATGGTAACAGCCTCTTCTTCTGGTGGTTCTCTGGAACTGTGCATCTTGCCCAAGACGGCACCACCCACCAGCCTCATATACTCTTGTTGATCTCAGTTGGTCTCACTGCCTAGAGGTCCAGTGACAATTTAAACCTCCTGATTACTGGCTTCATAGTCAAGCACTACAAACCCACTGAGCTATACCAGCATTTTATCTGTGCATGTATGCATTTAACTTAAATGACGATGTGTGTTCTCTGGCTGCAGAGGTAGATGCTAGGAATATAATTCCCTACTGGGCTTTCTTGAGGACTTGATGATCCATAGGGTTCCTTCTGGCTCTGCAGTTCTAAGAGTGTTATTATATCATCACTGAACCTAGAGTAAACTATAACACCAAGTCAGGCATTATATGGCTATTTTTAAGGCACAGCTATGTGCACAAAATAAGATCAATAAGAAGTGAACTACAGAAAAACAAGACTTGTGAGGAGGACAAGAGTGTTTATATTTAACTTGAGGATGGTCCGCACTCAATATACCTTTCCTCAATCATGCAATAGAATAATCCACAGTAAATTTGACAGCATAATAGTTAATCATATAATTCTACAGATTATTTGAAGTAACTCCTACTGAGCACAGTGGCACTTAATTCTCACAAAAGTGGCTCCAGGATTACATGCGGGATGTAATTTCTATATATTTCTACGGCTATAATCCATAGAAATGCACCCAAAGAAGAAGCACGTATACATGGAAACAACATCCCTGATCATGATTGTCACTGTACCTTCATTATTGACAAGTACAGATTAGAGTTACTATCCATTAATCAGGCAAATGAAAAAGCACCAACAGCCTGTGGTCTAAACAGCAGCGGAAAAACCTCCTTTTCCCCTACTGCAGGGAGAGAGACTAACTTCTAGATTGAGTCACTAAGCGCCTTAGCAGAAAATGCTCTATACTTCTGTCTTAACTAACAACTTTTACATTGTTAACAGATTGTAGACTTTGACAACCATTTTTCAAGAACCTTGAAAAGGAGCTATTGAAAAGAAAGTAAGGGAAAAGATGATGTTTAAAAGGATAAGGAAATTAAAGCGCAACTAGATAGTTACCCTGATTACAATCAATAACATTGCAAAATTCCCTGACGTTGTTTTCATTGATCTCGGCTTGTTTTCTTTCAATGAAGGCAGATATTCGTCTTTCAATCTGTGGGTCACAGAACAACTTGCATTTAGATTTTATCATTGCCATTCAATATTAAAAAAGAATGGTCCAGACTGGGGGTGAGGGTGGGGGTCAGCCCCCAAACTACTCACTTCAGCTTTTCCAGCTTTTATCTGGACTACTTCTGGGTCAAAATCAACGCGAGACATTTTCACGCTTGCAGAACCACAGGGCATGCGCTTCTCTTCCATCTGTAATTCTTTATCAGTGACATTTGAATCAGTCTCACACTTTCTGTCTTCAGTCTTGTTGGAATCAGCAACGGGTGCAGTGCTTTCTTCTTTAATTAAAGATTGGAGTTTCTCTACAAATGGCTTGGAAAAAGAGAGGGAAAAGGGAGTGTAGAATCAAACGGACAGTAACACTTGTTAAAACTACCATTTCTAAAGTAATTCTTTTAAATAACTGCACAGAGCATAGGCTTTCATCTTTGTGTATGTAATCCAATCAAACCAGAATTAAAATACATCATCTCTAAGTGTTACTGCCCAGTCTTTTGCCAATCTCCATATTTTTTTAAAAAAAGGAAAAACACCTCCAGAGGGTCCAGCTTCTATTAGGAAATCTGTCTGTTACTCATCTGTTTTGTATAGAATCAAAGCAGAAGCCTCTGGCACCAATGCCACTTAATTTACATGTCATTCAATTTACATGTCATTCAAATGCTTACTCAGAACATAAAACATTTTTCCTCCTTATCGAGACAGCCAATACTCTTATTCTGTTAAAGCTCTTGCTTTAACACAACATAACTGTCAGCATCTGCACTCAAAAAGGCAGCTTCCCAAAATGCATGATGGAATACAAATATTGTGCTCCAGACACATGTTCTTACCAACACAGCCAACACAAAGGGAAGCAAAGTAAATGCTCTTTATTCTCTCAGTCAGTTTTACAGAAACAGCAACTGCTTCTTTATGCCCTTTGAAATTTTACACAAAATCCATACAACAAATATATAACATGACAAAGCCAATTTCATTCATTCTTCTTTGAATTTCTAAAAAAAAAATATCAGCATTAAAACAAGCAAAATAATGACCTGGCAACAAACACCTGTGGTGTTCATCCGCTTCATAATTAAAAAATGTGTTTGTGCAGGAGGATGTAAAGGGTTAATGCTGGTGACCAATGAGGGAACGTGGAGGCAGAGCCCACATGTTTAAAAGGCTCAGCCTGAGGGTTGTGAGATTAGGAGAAAAGTAAGCAGAGATAAGGAAGATAAGGTTAAAAAAAGATTAAGGGAGGCAGATGAGAGAGGTTTGAGAATAGTAAAAGGACAGAATTTGAGTGTAAACTGCTTAGAGGAACTTTCAATTAAAGGTGCGCAAGAAAACCTGAAACTGAAACAGCTTGTTGTATTCAATTAACTTTCAAAAATGGTAAAGTAATGAACTATAAGAGGAGGCTACCATAACAGTCTCAATGGAAAAGATAGTGATGTCAAGAGCCAAGGAAGAGCTAACATGAGTTGTACTGACTCAATAAAGAAACCTGTAGCATTTAATTTATAAAAGATGAGCAGCAGCATTAATGACACATTTTGGTGATCTTTCATCCATGGAGTCATCATAAACTCCAAGAGATCTGGTGGCACACGACACATGACAATAATCACTTCTAGCACAACATAACTGCATTTATAACAGCACTACAAATTAAGAGTTCTGCACTAATTTCTATTGCCAGAAAATCTGGAAAATATAGCATCAAAATGGTGTCTTCAAGATGCAAGATCATTAATCTGACATACTGTATTGTGTTCACTTATCAGAAAGTCTGCCTACTTTTGTGTTTCATAAGAACATTAATTAGAAAGATAACTGAATCAATTACTACCATGTAAGCCCACAAAGATATAAGGGGACAGAAGAAAGAGCATTCTGGTTTTTCCAATATAGTTTGCACAAGACATGCTGTTGAGTGCTGACAAATTATGCCCTAATTCAATTAAGGATTTGTTCTCTTTGACCACCATGCAAGGCACACAAGATCTGCACTGATCCAGTATGTCACCCAAGAAGAAATGCTATTATAAGCAGTCTCATTTGAGAGTAATAAAAATTGAAAAATATGTGTCAGCAATTAGGTTATCTGACAAGATAAAACATCTGAGAAGTAACAAAAAAAATCTGACAAGATTAAAACATCTGAGAAGTAACAAAAATATGAGCTGGAAACACAATTAATTGCACACACACACACACCAGGATGTTATCATGCTGGGATAATGTAACTTCTTGATCCACTGAAAGCTCTCCACAAACTGCATAACTCACCCAACGCATGGAATCATTATCATAGCATGACACACACCTGCCGTGTTATTGCTTAATTACAACCCACAACAGATGGAAATGTACTGCATTTACAATAAAAGTATGGAAATCAACAGGACTGCATTTGTGCAATCTCCTTATCCACAGTAGTTCCCAACATTATTCTTACAACTCTTCAAATAGCTATTTTAACATATCAGGTTTTATTCTTTGAAGAAGCACTGCAGAACCTCAGGCGTGTCCTTTTATTTTGTAGCACTCTTAACACTGGATTGGAGATTTGCATTTCAGGACTAATTGGGGCAACTGAGTTTTTTTAAAGTGCCCAGCAAAAAGCATTTACCTGTAAAGCTGAAATATGCTGCTGCAGAGAAGTAAAGAGCAACATGGGCTGGAATGCTGATGCATGTTGAAGCTTGCTCCAGTCGATGTTAATTTGCACCACATCTTCTCCAAGATTAAGCTTCAAAAGCCAAACAAACCATGTCACAAGAGGGTTCTGCCCTACAGGCTTGCCATCTACACAAGAAAGGTTAAGATCTGAATGTGAAACTCTTTCCAGACTGATGTAAGAAATGGCTTGCAGGACTGTAGGGTGGGTCCATCTAATCCAGCAGCCTCTTTCCTTGAGCATCCAACCAGATCCCTATGAAAAGCCAACAAGCACACCTTTAAGGTGTCAGCCAACTTTAGCTGTTGCTGGCCAGAAGCTGGCATTCAGTGACACACTACTCAGTACCTGAAGGTTATATAGCCGTCCATACTACTAGCCATGGCATGCCTTTCCCATCCAATTGCTCCCCTGCTGTACGAGACTACAATTTCCATCATCCTCATCTAGCGGGATCATTCGGAAGTCTAACTTATCACCTAGTAAGCAGGCACAGTCTACCAATTACAGGATCAAATAAAAATGTTCCCACTACTGTACTTTGTTTCAAGATGGTTCCTTCTGCTGCGACATAGCTCTGGAAAGCTCATATTTCTCACTTCAAGCTGAAGAAAGAAAAGAGGAAGAAAATACCCCCCCTAACATGAGCCTTACCATGCCCAGTTCTGAAATGTGGTAGTCTCTACAGTGGGCTGTTTTGAAGAACAGGCCCTTTCTCAAATTCAGGTTGCTTTTGACTGTGCTACGAGGAAGGTTCCATTTTGTAACTTGAACCACACACAATGCTATACCTCTAGTGTCATGTTTTGTGTGTAGGGCCATATACACCTTTTGAACTGCCATAGACTTTGGCTGCACAAACAATAAATTTCAGATCTCTAGGAGGATTGGATATGCATTAAACACTTTGTTATCCTAGTACAGTGATGGCGAACCTATGACACAGGTGCCAAAGGTGGCACCTGGGGCCCTTTCTGTGGGCACCCAACATCGCCCCTTCATAGTCACCTGTATAGAGGTTAAATTATTGTACTGGCACTTTGCAAAAAAAAAAAAGTGTGTTTTGAATTGCAGTTTGGGCACTCGGTCTCAAAAAGGTTAGCCATCACTGTCCTAGTAGAATCCTTCATGCCTTTATATATAATAACAAAGTTAGAAATAGTCCAAGGTCAGTCTAGGTATGGCATTCAGTGCAATGAGCTGCTCTAAATATTGTTCTACCCCATGTTTTCCAGTTAATAAAGAAACACCTGGACATTCAAAATAAATAAATCACAGAATCATTACATTTGAAAGAAAAAATATATACAAGGGGGCACACATGGAGCTAAATTAATAAAACAAAAATGTTCTGCTTTTATACTGCCCCTTAGTGCACTCTCGGGACAATTTACACTTTATCCAGGCTACACATTGCCCCCATCCACAAGTTGCATACTTATTTTACTGACCTCAGAAGGACAGAAGGCTGAGTCAACCATGAGCCGGCTATCTGGGACTGAACCCCAGGTCATGAGCACAGTTGTAGCTGCAATACAGCTATTTAACCACTGCATCACAAGGCTAACACCAACTCTCAGGAACATGACTTTCCACACAACAATCTTAGTATGCTTTCTGCTAAGACAGTTGAAGAGCAGAAACTCTACAGGTCAGGGATGAGCTATTTTTGACTCCCCCCATCTTGACACAGACCACACACACTTTTGCTATTGCAACTGAAATGACAAAGCTGTTTGGATGAGCAGCAAAACATTTCAATCTCTCAAGAAAAGAAATCAAGTTGCCATGACTTAACTTCCAGTACAACTGAAATGGTTTTCCCTACCTCCACTTGCAGAAACACTGCCATTTTCATAGCTGTACAGTGGACCCTCGTATAACAAACGGTTTGTATAACATAAAATCTGTACAACATAAAAAAATTCCAGAGATAGGGGAAATTTGCTTAACAGAATCGTCTATGGGGTGAATCCATACAACACAAAATGGTCGCGATTAGGGATTACTCTGTTTTCAATGCATTCCTGTGGGAAATTTGTATAAAGGAAAATGTGCTTAACATAATTTCATTTGGAATGAATTAATTCCTTTATACAAGGTACCACTGTACTTTTCAGATGTGTATGGAAGAACAATTCTCCCACATATTTTGCTTAACCTTTAGCATACTCTGCTGTGAAACACCGTATCACCAAATGCAGTTGCTGGAGTTCCACTAAATGGGACTGAGGTAAAATGCAGGCTGTTCATCCCAGCTGAAGAACTTTGATATCCTCGCATCAGCAAGTCAGCGCAGGGTAAAATTAATCCATGGTGGACTAGAATTAAGAACAACATGGTTCAAATCTCATCTTAATTACAAAGAAGGGCCTTTTCTGTGGTTGCTCCCAGATTGTGGAAAGCCGTCCCTAGACTGGCCTCCTTTAGCCCTCCCAGTGACAGATGAAGATCATTCTTTTTAGACAGGCTTTCAACATCTAACTGAGCAGTAAAATGTTCACCAATTTTCTCCGTATCCACAAATTTGATTTCATTCTTACAATGTTTTCAACTGTTTTTTGATAAACTGTTTTTAATATTGTTCTATGTTTAGATTTTAACTGTAATAGTTTATTGTGTTTTTAGTTGGGTTTGTTTTTCATATTTTGTGAGTCACCTTGGGTTCCTCCTCTGGGAGAAAGGCAGCATAAAACTGAATGAATGAAGTTTACTGTGTGATTTTGTGCCAGCCATTCCTAATTTAAGAACCCCACTACTTAACTTTATTGTTATATGGTCATAGACCCACAATTGGAACAAGAACAGTTAAAACAGAGATATATTTACATACAGTGGGTTGAAACCAATTCATTATCTTAATGGAGCATTTTTAGTTATTTTACAACCCAGACTAGAAACTTTGCCACCTTCTCCATAATTATCTGATCTGTACCTGCAAAAACTTTAGGTGTTTGTTAGAACACACACTGGGATGTGTACTCATCACTGGATAAAGAGGTTCAATACATTTGTACCTACACAGGCTACATTCAGACATGATGTGCGCCAGGAACTAGGACTAGCTGATCCTTGTGGAGAATGTTTATCAAGTTATCATGTGCCCTTTGGTATAGAAGTTCCCAGAAGATGGAGAGGGTGTTGGAACTGATAGCACCTGTTGCATTTCTGTGGTCTGTTGCAGTAATGGCTATTTTACATTTTAAAAGTAAAAGGATTGCATTTCAGCACCAAATTTGTTTTAACACTATACAAACAAATAATAGTATCATTTCTTTTCTATATTCTTGCCGGTTCTTGTTGCAGCCAATCTTTGTTTGTTTTATTCTGCCCCCCCCCCAAAAAAAAATGGTGAACAAACTTCACATTTGTCTGAAACATGGAAGAATTACTTTTTTTGTATTGTAACTTCCAGAATTCCTCAGCTGGCCTTGCTGGCTGTGCGACTGTGGGAGGTGTGCCTCCAAAGTAACTTTTCCAAACTCCAGCAATTCATTCAGTTTCCAATCCTCAAACAGATCTATCCTTTGGGCTTTTTCTGTCCCTTCTCTTGCTGAAGAGTTCCTAAGAACTCAAACTCCTGCACAGTTTTAAGGAATTTTTAGTTTGTCATATTAAACTTTAATGATTAAAGGCACTGGCCTGTTCAAAACATTACTTACAGTCTTTATTGCAAATGAGACAATATTCTTAGAATATCATTTTATAAATGGGGCAGTGAAGATAAGAGCTATGAGAAAAGTCACAATATCAACCTAGACCAGATATGAGGATGTGATCCCACATCTCTCAGTTACAAATATATTAGAATCATAGAATCATAGAGTTGGAAGAGACCTCAAGGGCCATCCAGTCCAACCCCCTGCCATGCAGGAACCCCATCACAGTATTTCCAACAGATGGCCATCCAGCTTCTGCTTAAAAACCTCCAAAGAAGGAGACTCCACCGCCCTTTGTGGCAACATATTCCACTGCCGGACAGCTCTAACTGTCATGCAGTTATTCCTGATGTTCAAATGGAATTTCTTTTCCTGTAGTTTGAAACCATTTCCCCGAGTCCTAGTCTCTGAAGCCATGGAAAACAAACCTGTTCCCTTTTCAACATGACATCCTTTCAGATATTTAAACATAGCTATCATATCACTCCTCAGCCTTCTTTTTGAAAGGCTAAACATCCCCAGCTCCCTAAGCTGTTCCTCATATGACATTTCTTCCAGACCACTGGGGGAAAACAGCCCTTCAACTCATTTCTATCCACATTCCTTTTTGGAAAAAGCATATCACAGTACTGTACTGTTTACTGGTAGACTAATTCTTCCTTGAAGTTACTTGATCAGCCTACTTCTCATAACCACAGCTATTGAATCTTTGTTTGTCACTGTAACAAACCATTTCAATGCTGTAAAGGATTCTTCATCATCTCCAACCTCTCAACTCACTTTTCAAAATCTGGACAGTATAAGTGATATTGTACTCCAACAGACATCTTACCAGCCCCACAGCCAACAGTAAATCATCTACCTTCTCCTTGATCAATATGTGCTTCTCTTTGATTGAAACACAAGTAAAGGCTCAAGCATACCAAAAGGAGATTTTGAAGACATGTTTGCCCCCCTTTGCCTAGCTTACTAGCACCAGCTTTTAAATAGCTGTTATAAGCCAAGCCTTAAAAACCAAGAGGTTTTTATCCTTTCTAAGAGCAGGAAATGTAATTTGAAACATTTATACTCTCTCTCTTTCTCTCTCTCTCTGTGTGTGTGTGCTTCTCTCTGTGTCTAAAATGAATATAAAATGCATATAAAAAGCTGGAGCCATGTGTGGCAAAATGGCAATTTAAAGCAATTGAATTTTACATTAGATTTGTTGTCTTTATTTTCTTAAAACAGTCAATAAACTCAATTTAAGACTCAGTGCTTCACTTACTCATATTTGTCACTACAGTACTGTGTATATGTCAGCAACAGATGTTCCAGAATCACACAACTCGAGATAATAGTTTTTTTATATGTGAAAGGAACAAGAGAAAGAGTCTTGTATCTAACAGCTTCACAAATGTGTGGACTTACTTTGTATACTGATAACTATTAGGTTAAAATGAAAGGGAAGAGGTCAGAAAAGACACCCTAACCCTAACCTGACCCAAAGAAACTATGATATTAAAATAAACAAAACATAGAGACATGATTTTTAAAAAGACTCAAAGGTAAAGGTAAAGGTTTCTTTTTTAAATGTGAACCGCCCTTTGGGAAACTGGCGTGGTATAAAATATTAAATAAATAAATAAATAAATAAATAAATAAATAAATAAATAAATAAATAAA
>JAHTLZ010000016.1:14140729-14167061 GCA_023846285.1 Phrynocephalus versicolor | reverse complement strand
TGTGTGTGTGTGTGTGTGTGTGTGTGTGTGTGTGTGTGTGTGTGTGTTGTCAAGTCAACTCCAGCTTATGGCAATTGTTGACCTCTTCCAGGTTATTCCTTGTAGATAATACAAATAGGTGGTTTACCTTTCTCTGGGGGTATCCTGAGCAGCTTGTCCAAGCCCAGACCGGTTGGCTTTTCTCATGGGAGGCACCATGGGGACCCCAACTATGGTCAACATCAGTGGCAGTGGTTCTCAACCTGTGGGTCCCCAGATGTCCCTGGACTGCAATTCCCAGAAATCCCTTCCAGCACAGCGAGTGGTAGAGGCTCCTGGGAGTTGTAGTCCAGGAATATCTGGGGACCCACAGGTTGAGAACCACTGGTCTACATAAACATTTCAGAACTCCTTCTAGTTTAATTGTAATGCTGTCTTTTAATGCTGTAATGTGTCCCTCAGTTCCCTGTTCTCAATACTTGAACATGTCTTAATTGTGCTGGACTGTATATTATCCCTCATTACTGTAAGCCACTTTACTGTAAGCCAGCTTATGTTAAGGCGGGGTAAAATGTTCTAAAATAAAAATAAATAAATAAAATAAAACAATAGTTTCTATAAAATGTCCGCTGCATAAATGTATTTTGATGATAATAGCCAGAATAACTCAACCAGTGTAACTTTCAATGGTGCATTGTCGCAATGTAAGAAGGCACTAACAAAGGCTTGTGTGATTTGACGTATGATCAAAAATGCCTAATGCTTATGCTTATTTCTGAGCCCGTGACAGTTTGCCATAGAAAGTTACACTGATGGAGTTTTGTAGCTGTAAATATGCAGTAGGGTTTGGGCCATTGTATACTTGATATACAACACCATTTTTTTCCTCCTGCCTTTCATTTTTTGTTATGGCACTTCGTCTCTTTTGGAATGGCCACGAAAGCACTAATTATGTTGGAAATGCATACAGAGACTTTGCTGTCAATGTTACCGCGAGCACCAGGGAAGGCAAATAACTTTGCAGAGTGAAATAATGTTACATATTATGATCTTAAAAACAATCCCTGTAATATTTTGGTGAATATTTTCCACCCTGATTTGAGCCATAATTTCAAAATTATTGCTGTGATAACTCCTTTTATTCCCTTCTCCCTTCAAACCATATTCCAAGTGGCCTCATACTACAGGTTATGTTAAGGAATATTTAAGCGTCAGAATTCATTGCAGGACAAATTATATCTGCCTACGTAACGCACAGTAATTTTCATTAACTGAATAGTAAAAGAGGCATAAACTCAGTTTGGCCTTGACCAAGAGCACAATCATATACAATCACACACTTTGTTTTAAAAGCTATCATATATAAAGCAAACTCGGAATTCTATTACGTATTTCAAGCATAACCCCTTATTTCTATGATTCCCATTTAATTTTTTTCCCATGGCACTTTCCAGGCTGAACACCTTTCATAAAATAGGAAAGGTTTTTGTGAAAATCCTTCATAGGTTAGGCTCAGTCTGTTTGAAGGGTGGGAGGTGGAATGTCAGAGACTTGTGTGGTGTAGTGCTTAGACTGATGGCCTTGTACAAGATCAGACCCCAAACAGAGCCATCAAACTCACAGCACAACTTTAGGCCAAGAATCACTTCTTTACCTGACCTACCAAACAGGGCTATCTACACTGCTTTGAGCTCCCTGAAGTATCTGAAATATTAAATGAATCATTTTTTCATTCCTTCATTTCTGGATGTTGGACATCATCATAGTATCTTTAAATTTGGCAATACTAAGTAATCACTATCACCACCACCATCAGAGCAGGAAGTGACCCTAGGGATCATCAAGGCCAGTCTCTGTCAAGGAAGCACAGTGGGGAATCGAACTCTCAACCGGTGGTTCTGTATCCAGATATTGAAACCACTGAACTGTCATAGCCATACCAGTCTTCAAGGTTGCTCACGCAAGATGTTTCTTCCTGTTCTTCTTTTCCCATTTATTTTACATTTTTAGATGTAACAATCTACATTTTATATATTCTGGTTTCTGCATTCTGTCTATTTTATTTTAGTCTTCAGTCCTTGTGACGATGAAGACAGGGTAACAGCGTGAAGAATCTCCCAGTCAGTGTGCTGTCCCTTTCGCATCCAATAAAATTTTATTTTACATTTTTCATCTTCGCCAGCCTATTTCTATTCTAACGGGGCGGGGGGGGGTGCATGAATAGGTTCTCTCCATTCATTTATTCGAGTTTAGCCAGTTGTTAAAGTGTACATATATGTGTACTTTTCATTTGGCAAAAAGTGTTCACAGTATTAAGCAAGGAAGCAAAGTTAGAATATCTTGCCCGGAATGAAATGTTTCCTTGGAAAGTTGAGATGTTTTACTATCTCCCAACATGTGTGCAAAGTAGTGGCATGTATGTGACTCAGGATTGCTGTTGCCATGTGCTGCGTGCCTGTTTTAAATGCCTGCAGAATCCCATGCATATAAAAGAGAGGTGAAATCATGGGCTGGTCTCTTCTAGAATACTGGGGACTTTTGAACTGGCACAAAGAGGCCTAACCTTCATGATAGCTGAATTGTCCATTTTCCTAAATTTCATGAGCTCATTCTTGGCCTAAAGTTTCAAGGTGGCCAATTTTACATTTTGCCATCTCCTAGGCCAGCACATTTGTTGATTTAATGGCATTTGCTAAAGACGATGTTGGCAAATGTTCTATATTGATAGATGGGTCCCCTCTTTTTCTTTAAGCCTTCACAAAGAATGAACTATGGAATACAGTGGTACCTCGAATAACGACTGCCCCGGATAATGAATTTTTCGGATAACGACTGCAAATTTCCGGGTATAGGACTGCTTCTGAATTGATAACGAATTTTCCCTATGGGCTGCCTCGGATAACGAATCACAATTCTAGGTATAGGTCTGCCTCGGATAATGAATTTTCTCTATGGGCTGCCTCAGATAACGAATTTCCAGCATGCATCAGTAAAAAGGAGTTATCCCGGGTGGCATTGCATCTGTACCTTTAAAGTGCACTTTATAAAGACTTTTGAGCAAAAAATCAGGTGTCTGTGCCTTTTTCCTAGGCTCCAGAACAGATTAATCAGTTTCCCATTCATTCCTATGGGAAACCGCGTTTCGGATAATGACGTGTTTCGGATAACAACTAACCTCAGAGAACGAATTAAAGTCGTTATCCAAGGTACCACTGTAATTGAGTTGGAAGGAGCCTATAAGGCCATCAAGTCCAACCCACCACTCGCTCAATGCAAGAATCCAATTCAAAGCAGATGGTTGTCCAATTTTCTCTTGAATGCTTCCAGCAATGGAGGCATTCTAGCAATGGAGTGCTCACCATCTCCGGAGGTAATTGGTTCTATTGTCATAGTGCTCTAATAGATGTTTTTCTTGATATTCAGCCTAGATCTGGCTTCCAGTGGTTTGAGCCCATTGTTGTGTGTCCTGTACTCTGGAAGATCAAGAACAGATCCTGACACTACAAAAACTAGCTAATATGGAAATGTATTGGATAGATGTTGGAAATGTAAAGGCAAAGAAGGGACTTTTTATCTTATGGTATATGGTGGACATGTGAGGTGGTAAGGCAGTATTGGAGAATGATGCCTGAGATGTTACAAAAAATATTGAAATGTATTATCCCATTTAAACCTGAAATAGTTTTGTTAAATATCTTGCCGGAAATTAAGGATGTTAAGGTGAATGGATGCATGGATGTGGTTGAGGGAGGAGGGCTGGCTGCTGGTGCTGGTGTGATCCGATCAAGATTGAGGAGGGAGGCTGGAGGCTTTAGGATTTAAGTTAAGCAGACAGGGAGGGAATTGAATTTAGAAAATAATTTCTTTGATTCCCTGCAGCTTTGTCTGCTGAAGGGAATAGCAGTTTATTCTTTATTTCTTCTTTGGCAGTTTGTGAGGATTTTTTTCTGATATTGGATAAAGGAGGAGGTTCAACTGGGAGTGGGAGGTGTGGATTTATTTTAAATATATATTATATACTACCATTTATTTTCTATTTCCCCAACTTCAATTTGCTTGCACACACACACATTTGGGGTGCAAGCTAAGTGATATCCTAACTGCCCACTCGCCCACCTGCGGCCTGCGCCGCCGCCCACCGGCTCGCCCACCCCGCCTCCCCCTGCCACTGTCGCCGCCTGCCCACCACCTAGGGTGCAAAAACACCTAGCGCCGGCCCTGATTGCGGGATGCCCCTATGCTCTGGGAAGTCAAATCGCTCTAAATCGCGGTGGAAACAACAAACGAAACGACGAAACGTCAGATTTTTGAAAAATTTCACGACAAACGGAAACGACCCGAAACGGACCCGTTCCGACAAATGAAAACTCGAAACATCATTTTTTCTGGTCGTGCCCATGTCTATTCATAAGGCTTGGTTTCCAGTCCCCTGATCATCATTGTTGCCCTCCTATGAACTAGTCTGTTGTCAGCCTTCTTAAAATGTGGTGTCCAGAACTGAACACAGTACTCTAGATGAGGCTTAACTAGGGAAACGTTGCTGACTCTATCTGGCCCAATGTGTAGTTGATTTCTCTGGCTACCTGAAAGATTTTCTTCTCCCTTGAGGGAGAAAAACGTGTTGTATTAGAGTTCAAACTCTACTCATACCAGAGGATATTTAAATAAATATCTTTAAGTACAACTACTTCTCCACAGCAAAGTTAAATAAGTTAAGGTTTATTAAGAAATATATTACAACTTAAATCTCTCACAAATAATTTAATAATTCAGATGTAATAGTTGAAAGTAAATTCCTGTTATTGTTATGTTTTTTAAATTATTTTACGCTGGAATTTAAAAATATGTGAATGTCAGAATTCAAAATTATCTTTTTAAAGAAATAGCATTCCTTGTATATCCTTGTCCAACATAGTTGTTTTTATTTTAGACCTCTCTAATCCTCTCTGAGACTTCATTTTTAAAAGTCTAAGGCATCTACTTCATTTCTCTTGTTATTATCCTTAAAGAAATTCAGAAGTTAGTGAAGCGTGACCCTTCATTCCTGAGGCTGCATTGCCTATCTTTAATCAAGCTGTGCTTTTCTAAATGTCTCTATTTAATCTCCTAAAATGCTTTTTAAGACCTCTCCCCCCTGCTACAAAGGGATCAAAACTAAATGGTCTGTAATTTCCTGAAGTGTTCCCAGATCCTATCTTAAATAATGACATTAGGTTGGCCACTTTCCAGCCATCAGGTCGTTCCTGAATGCTGTGACTTTGTAAAACCTTTGCTGAATCTTGGATAAACTCTCCCCCACTGTCTCCTGCAATCCTGCTTGTAGGTTGCTTGGTGTTATGTATTTCATGGAATGCCATTCCAAACTCTGTCATCTTACATAGTTCCAAGATTCTTGTTTTTAAGCAAGGAATGATTTCTATGGCATGTGTTGTCTGTGATAGATATATTCAGATTATCAGAGTAGGTATAATTCCTCATTTATAAAGAGCAGCTTTTTCAGAATGTATGGTATAAAATTTATTCAAACACATTTATAGCTTTTAAAAAAAATTAATGTAGTGTTTTGCAGTCACTATCGTATTCCCTTTAACTAATCTTGAAATGTGTTTCCGAAATGTATTCAGATGCTGTCACAATAGAGGGTCATTAACCTGTACATCTATATACAGTATAGGAAAATAAAATATGGCATTCCTCTTGTGCCTTTAAAAACTTGGTGTTTAACATTTATGGTATAAATCAGGGGTCCTCAAACTTTTTAAACAGGGAACCAGTTCACTGTCCCTCAGACACTGTTGGGGGCTGGGCTCTAGTTTGAAAAAATCTGAACAAATTCCTATGCACAGGGCACATATTTTTGTAGTGCACAAAAACAGGAAAAAGAATGCAATATTTAGGAATTTAAAATGAAGAACAGTTTTAATCAACACAAACGAATAATATTTCAATGGGAAGTATGGGCCTGCTTTGGTTAATGAGATGGTCAATATCCAGTTGAATATTTGTCACTGCTAGTCATAGCAAGTGATGCAACTGTTCATCGGTTAGTCTGGATCTGGTTGGCGATTTCTGAGTTTCATTGGGGGAAAGTCTGCTCACATACAGAGGGACTTGTTCAAGCTCAACAAAAACCCTCTCACACACACATAAACACATGCACTACCTTCACTCTAGGACACAACAACCTTGGGGTTTTCCCCCTTGGAGCCCGGTGGGAGATGGAGGATCCAGAAGTTGCGGTTCTTGAGCAGAAACCTTAAGGAGCTGCCTGGCACAGTGGTTGAACTGCAGTACTGCTGCAGTCAAGACTCTGCTCAAGATCTGAGTTCGATCCTAACAGGCTCAAGTCTGTGGAAGCACTCCCTGGCATTTTTGCACTGGGACTAGGAAAAGCCTGATGGGATTCCAAGTCTTCCAGCAGGGAGGAGGGTCCTGGACAGACACAAATTGCCCTGTAGCACCTGGGCATCGAGGGCCGGCCATCATGGCCCATCTTCTCCTTCCTCGGGCTCTGAAATACGCAGCATCAGTCAATTAGCCCCAAAGGTGTCGCCTTTTGTCCTTTTACAAAAAAACCCTTTTATTTCCTGACACAAGCCCTGAGCAGGCGAAGGTCCGGGTGAGATACCTAGGCGGGGCTGCAGAGCTCTGCCTGTTGCAGCCCCTAGTGCACATGGCCCTCTGAGCTTGTGTAGAGCACCAGGGATCATACGCTCACACATCCCTTTGCTGGAGAGAAGCCACAGGCCAGGCAGGTGGGAAGAGAGGATAGGTGGATGGGCAGGCAGGCGTGATCCTCGACCGTGGAGCCCCGATGGAGGGCTGCACCACCTCCTCTCCTTGGATGCGGGGCCTCTCCTCTGAGCGAAGCAACGCTCGTGTGGCCTTGCCGGCCCTACACTGGGAGAAGCAGGGCTTGTGCTGCCTACCTGGGTGGCAGAATCCCGGGTCGCCTCCATCACATGGCCAAGAGAAGCAGCCACCCCAGCAGCAGGTGGGCAGGCTGGCAGGTATGGTGGTCCAGAGGGCACGCTGCGATCCAAAGCCTGGCCAATGATCCAGCGGGAGAGAGGGAGGGGCGCAGTAGTGAGTGGGGTGGGGTGGGGGACAAAGAGGAAGATGGAGGCAGGGAAAAGAAGTGGAGGAGCTGCACACCCACAGCAAGCTGGCTGCAGAGTGTGGGAGCGCAGGACCGCCGAACCCCAGCATCCTAGAGCAGGGTTTCTCAAACGTTTAAAACAGGGCCCTGGTTCTGCAATGGCTGGCGGGCCAGATTCAGGACCCTGGTGGGCCAGATGCGGCCTGCAGCCCGTAGATTGAGGAGCCCTGCTATAAATTGTCATAGTGTAAAACATTTAAGTGAACTATGCATGCGTATAGAGTCTTCTCTTTTATTGGTTTATTGCTTGAGGGGCCAGCCAACCTATTGCTTTCACACCATAAATATTGGTGTGAAAAAAATAGCTGTGATTTATGTCTGTTGTAAATATGCCAAACTGGTTCCTACCAGTAACCTTTTCAGATAGATACAGAAGAGGGGTGGGGGAGTAGAAATGAAGATTAGCCATCACTGATTCATACATAATTACTTTCATAGAGAGGTAGGAATCCGATGAATTGTATGCATAATTTGGGATATAAAGGCAGTTCTCATATCTGCATGGATGTCTGACTAGTATATAAAGGTTGGGCGTGCAGAAAAGGAAGACAACTGTGCAATTATAAATTTGGGTTCTAACCAAAATAGGGCTTTCCTGCCACTTCTGCATCCCTGGATTCTACACCCCATGAGGGCTGTGAAATCTCCCAGACAAGAGCAGGCATGTAGTACAGAGTTATGCAAGAATCATAGAATCATAGAGTTGAAAGAGACCTCAAGGGCCATCCAGTCCAACCCCCTGCCATGCAGGAACCCCCATCACAGTATTTCCGACAGATGGCCATCCAGCCTCTGCTTAAAAACCTCCAAAGGTTTTTGGAGGTTTTTAAGAAGAATGAGGCATCCATAAAAATCAAGGTAACTCCTTTTATACCAATGGAAGTGTCCTCCAGTGATGGAGACACAAACCTGCTCCTCATCCCAAAGAACAAACTGGGTGCCTAGAGCAATGAGCTTCTTTCCTGAAAAATATTTACAATATACAGTATACACTTTGCCAACAGGTTTTGATCACAGTCAAAACTATGTTCAGATTATGTTGCACACTGTATCCAGAGGCAGACGTAGAGTAGAGGCTGGAAAATTCCCTCTCCCCCCCCAACCCCCCCCCATCCCATTTTCCCTAGCCAGCATGGTGGTTTGGATTCTGGGAGCTGTAGTCCAGAAACAGTGCCTCCATGATGTGGGACAGAGCAACGAGGTTTGGTATCTAACAGTATCTGGGAGTTCCAAGGAGCTATACTTAACACAAGGTACTAATTAATATATAATGCTGTCATTTAAACCACTGACTCACAGACTCCCAGGCCCCCTTCGCCATGGCTACGTGTACTAGTGTCAAAGCTTGGGTGAAGTGTATTGTATGGGTTGAAAATCTCAGAAAAAGGTAAAGGAGAGGGCCGGACTTATCGGCCTGAAGATTGTTGCCGGAACGGGCGACCAGGAACAAAGGCAATAATACCTAGAATCTGCTGCAGTCCATTAACGATTCTGGACTCAGCCTTACCATATGAGTTGATACTTATGAATCCATTTTTATTTACTATTCACCACAGCCACAAGTCTAGAGCAAGAGACTGGCAAAAGCGCCCTGTACCTTAATTAATGGGTGACTTATTCAGATTGTCAGGGAATATTATTGACTTCTTTATACTGTACTGATAGTTGAACCACTGGAAGTCACTTTTCTTCTTGCCATTTTTAAGTTATAACTGCTGCTATCAGATGTCACCAAGCAAGAATGAGGTACACAGTGGGAATTTTTTTGTATGCATATAATCAACATGGTCATCTTAGAGATCTCCAATTTGGACTGTTAAATGAACAATATGTTTTATTTGTTCTGTACGTGCTTTTTAAAAAAAATTAACAGTCAAATATACAAAGAAACAGAAAAGAGAGAGAAAATGTCACAATTACATCTGCAAACATGAATGAACCATTCAAACACTCAATACAAGTTATTGGAAACAATAGATAAATAAACACAATCAGATAAAGTACCTTCCCAGGCCTGAACCTCTTGGCTGTGGGCATACTGGAATAAATCTGTTTGTTATTCTCAACTAAGGTAAACCAACTGATACAATCTGATTTTCATAAATATTGATTTATCAAATCTTGTTCATTCAGTGGGCTTGTTCTAGTTGGGACCCACAATGTCTTTGGTTCACAACTGAAATGTATAGTCTTAACTTAATCGCAAATTATGGGAAGCAGGTCGGTTTTTAAGGACTGGCGGCTGAAGGTTAACAAATGATGAGGAAGGATAGAGGACATAAAAGGAACAGAACCATACAAGTGGATACACAAAAAGTTGTAGTCACATTTTGATTCAGGCAGCCAGGGCACATTGTCAGCAGACTTGGAAAGCATACAGGTCACTGGATCACATCTTCTCCTACCCTACAATCCCATAACATCATTTCTAATTTTACATCTGTGCATATATATACCAATTTTAAGCAAATTATCCTCCCTGTTGCTGATATTTGTTCTCTTTTTTTGTGGTGTGTAAGCAGCTACCCTGAATGGATTACCCTGGCCTTTAGATCTTAGTACAGTGGACCCTTGTATAACAAGCAGTTTGTATAACATCATATTTGTACAACATAAAAAATTCTGGAGATAAGGGAAATTTGCTTAACATAATCGCCTATGGGGTGAATCCGTACAACATAAAAATGGGATTAATTAGTTTTCAATGCATTCCTATGGGAAATTTGTATAAAGGAAAATTTGCTTAACATAATTTCATTTAGAACGAATTAATTCCTTTATACAAGGTACCATTGTAAATTGAATCTCTCTTTCCCATACTTAAGCCCTGTATCTGCGATGTCATTAGTAGCTACTGAGACGGTTGCCCTTGTCATGTGTGGTTGTGTCAGCATCTGGCATAACTAGCTAAAATCTTCTTGCACAGTTCTGGCATCCTAACAGCAGAGCCTTTGGAGGCAAACTGGATTAATTTAACACATCATCATAGCCGTTATCTGTTGTGTACATCACAGCATGCAGCAGCTAATGTCTGGGGCAAAAATTTAACGTGCGGCAATTATCTTCCAAAAGGTGCGAAAATGTCACTGCGGAAAAAGATTTGGGACGTTTTTTTTAAAAAAGAAAAATTAAAACCTTTTGTGTTTTGAGATATTCCATGCAGAGAGCATGGCATTTCTCATTCATAACAGTCTTTGCAGGATGGGAGGCAAATATGCTAAATGAAGCCATATTTTATTTGGTTAAATAAAGACACTGGAGCAGGGTCCTCTTTTGTGTGTCCCATCTGGTATTTTTAACAATCTGGTTTTCCTGTGAAATGCACATTCACCCTCTGTCACAGGAAGCACCTATTTCTCTTGACTCTTTTTAAAGCAGCAAACATCATCTCCCCATGGCACGGCTATTTAGCTGTTGACTTTGGATGGGGAGTTTGCAGAACTACCCTGCTAAGGCTAAAAACGTGATAGCAGTACCTTTTTTTTGGCTGATCATCTGGATAAGCCCCTTTATGCCTGTCTTTCTTCCTTTTGAAACTGTTTACATTTTGCCACAATCATCGTTTGCCTTATCACTGCCTCGGCAGGTGGGCAATCATCAGTGAGATCTCCTGCGAATACACTGCAGCTGATGTATCTAAATGGAACCTGCACTTATAGCCAGACCTGTCAATAACCTTAGTACTATTACTGAAGATAGTTTCTCTCTCCAGATTAGTTTCTTTTGTGCAAAGATTATTCAGTGCTCCACATACAAACAACAGCAGACATTATTCCTCTTATTTGTCACCTCTGCTCTCCGCAGAGAACGGTATCACTTTTATTACTGCTGTTATTAAAAGTATTATTTATTGGTAAGAGCAATGAAGCGTAGCTCTCCCCCTCCCCTCCCCCCTTGTCGCTGATAATAACAAGGTGAACACTTTGGAAGCTTAAAGAGCTCTGTATTCATAATCTAATTAATTTTCAGTGCAGCAGCTTAAGGCAAATGGAGTAGTGATGCATTTCTTGTTTTATGGCCAATGGAATCTGAAACAGTGGCTTTATTATCTGTACAAAGTGTTGGAGGACCAAAGTTCAAATCACCTCTTGTTTGACAGGCTTGCTAGGGATCTTGGACCAATCACTACCTCAGAGGGATGTTGTGGGCATTTTAAAAGGATGAAATCATATATTTCTTGAGCTCCTTAGTAGGGAAAACAGGCTAGTTGAGGTAGAGTATTCATGGTGGAGAACATACCCCCTTTTCAACCCTGATGGCTCAGAGTATTGTAGAGAAGGAAACCCAAAGGATAGAAAATCAAATACACCATGATCCTAATCTTGTGGCATCCTTAACTCTTTAGGCAGAATGTGGTTGGAATGAAGGAGACCATGATCCTGTGGTCCTTTGTTGCCTTTAGCTACTCCACTTCAATCAGTACCATTGATGGAGAACCACCAGTGGGACAGCTACAGAGATGGAAAGCCTGCCACTATCCAGGCGGGGTCTTCATAGATGGACTTTCTTGCCTGTAGCAGAAAGGGAGATCTACACCATCCAAAACCCTGGCTCATTAATAGTATTTAATAGAGATGGGTGTTTCATTACGGAAGGGGACTACTTCTGAAATGAAACGTGCCAGCACAGCTGATGCTTGGAACTTAGTCCCACCCTCCGGAACAAAATCAGTCACTGTCTTACCTTACTGTAGCTTGTGCTGGGCGAAATTCCAACAAGGAAGCAGCCTCCGATGTGTTATCTTTTGATCTCCCTGATGCTGGCCAATCAGGAGCTGTGCAAGGACATGCATCATCCCATCTCCCTCTCTCGGACTGGTCAGCACCAGGGAGATGGGGAAATGACACATTGGAGGCTAATAGAGCTTTCATGTTAAGTGAGATATTTTTGGGGTGATTTTACCAGTTCCACTTCACCTATGAGCATCTGTAGCCAAGTAGGGATTCAAACTCTTTTCCTCCAAGTCCTAGTCCATTACTGTGTTCACTACACAACACTTGTAATATCATAATAGACATTTTCAAAAGCCTTTCAGAAGTCAATATATTCTATACCCACATCATTTGTTTCATGTTTCAAGCTTGCGGTTACTAAAAAAACACACAGAGAGATTAGTATGGCATGTTCTTGATAAAACCATGATGGGTTTTGGAAAGCACACTTTTTTCCTAGTGCTTAAAGATGGATTGTTTAATTATCTCTTCTAGAATTTATCCTGGTATTAAAGTCAAGCTGACTGGTCAAGAGTTGCCTGGATCTTGTTTTTTCCTCTTTTTAAAGACTGGGATGATTTTTGCTGCAGTATTCAGGGACCTCACCTGTTCTCCAAGAATTCTCAAATTAGAGACAGGCTCTGAGATTATGTGTGCAAATCCCTTTAATACCATGCGATACTCTCGCTCTAGGTGTTCAGCAGTGTTCCTTCCAATGAATCGATTTCCTTGTTCTTCCTCTTGCTTCAGGTATCACTAAAAAAAATCTCTTGGTGTTTTTTTAGTATTTCTTGCAACCCTGAGCTTATTTTGAGCTTTCCTTCCTAATTTCTTTCCACAACTGTTGGTTACTTGTTTGTATTCATCCTTGATTGTTTGTTCACCTTCCATTTCTTATCCATGGTGCTTTTAAATCTTAGCATATCCAAAAGCTCTTTGTTTGATCACCCACTATTTCTTTATGTGTTCCCAGGAGTATAGTTTGTGATTGTGCCTTTAGTATCTCATGCTAAGAAATTCTTATTCATCATGGACCCCCTTCTCTTGGAATAATTCTGACCACAGGGTATCACCCAATATTTCCTTAACTTTATTAAAAACAGTTTCCTTATAACCAGAGTGTTCATTATACTATTCTTGGCTTTCCCTTTTCTCAGTATAACAAATTCCAAGAATACTTGTTCATTTCAACCTACAGGTCCCACTATTCTCAACTTGTTCACTAGATCCAGTACAGTAGATCCTTTTATTTCCTCTTTGTTGGCAAGTGAAGTAAGGAATATATTAATTGTCTTGGCAGAACTAGACTTCCAAAATATCAGTGTTAGAGATGGGCACGACCAGAAAAAAATGACGTTCCGAGTTGTCGTTTGTCGGGGCGGGTCCGTTTCGGGTTGTTTCCGTTTGTCGCGGAAATTTTCAAAAATTTCTCGTTTCCGTTTGTCGTTTGTCATTTCGGTTTGGGTTTGGGTTGGGGTTGGGGTAAGTGGGCTCTGGGAGGCACCTCTCTGGGTGCCTCTGACGTCTGACCCACTAAGAAGGGAAGGGAAGCGTAACACGAAGCCACCGCGTACCATACATTACATTATGTTAGGGTGAGGGATAAGTGGCAGAGACACCTCTCTCTCTGGGTGCCTCTGACTCACTAAGAAGGGGAGCGTACTAGCGTACTGACGTACAGGTTAGGGAATGGGATAGGATAGGGGATAGTGGGCTGTGGGAGGCACCTCTCTGGGTGCCTCTGACCCACTAAGAAGGGAAGTGTACTTACGTATGGATCTGGGTTAGGGTTGGGGTTAGGGTAAGGGCTAGGCTTAGGCTTACGGTTAAGGTTAGGGTGGGTTAGTGGGCTGCACCTCTGGGTGCCTCTGACCCACTAAGAAGGACAGTGTACTGGCGTATGGGTTAGGGTTAGGGTTAGGGTTAAGGTTAGTGGCCTTTTTATGCCCTCTGGCACATCCAGAAGTCTCAGTCAAAACCTGGCCATGCGATTGGTGGAATGGCTCCAAAAATTTGCATGGTCCCATCCCATGGCCAGCCCATCATTGCGCAGGTATAAAAAAATAAAAATAAAATAAAATAAAATCAATGGGGACGTTTTATTGCAAGAAAAACCCACTGCTGCTACTATAAAAAATCAGGCATTTAAAATACCTAATTTTCAAATGTTTCTGTGGTGCTTTGGTGGGTTTTTGGAGCACGATTTCAAAAGAAAAATTGTGGTCGCCATTTTGGATCCCCCCCCACCGCATGGCAAATGGAGATGACGAGGATGCCCCCCCAGCCTGGTACCAGTCCAGCAGCCCAGGACAGGAGAGGGGGGAAGGCCGGCAACCCCCCAGAAACCACCCCTCTCTGGTAGGTGCCCTCACTCAGGCAGGCATATTTTCGCCTGCTTTTTTGGCCGGGAATCGGGTTTTTTATTTTTAAAACTTTTTTTCTGTGCTGCTTGGCATTGTGCGATCACCGCAAACCACGATGCCATGAATGACAACGAAAAATCAGACCCAATTTATCTTTATCGGGTTGGGTTCGAGCTGGAGCGGAGTAATTCTCGTTACTGTTACCCGTTACATAACAGAAACGACAAACGGTAACGGAAACGAGAATTTCGCCCCTCCCTGCCCATGTCTAATCAGTGTGGTTGAGGTTCCCCATTATTACTGTGTTGTTACTCTTAAATTGTTTGGTGATGTGATCTAAGTATTTTATTTATTTATTTATTTAGTTAGTTAGTTAGTTAGTTAGTTATTAATTGGACATATACTGCTCCATCTATCTTATAGGCTACTCTGAGTAGTGTAGAACGTAATAAAGAACAATTTACATACATATTAATAAATTGCAGAAGAAATTCAAGAATTAAGCTTATTAAAACACATATTAATACCTTTATTATATAACTATATAATTATGATATTATCCTGATATTTAGTCTGGTTAGGAGGTCTGTAGCACACTCCCACAGTAATGTCACTCTGACTTCTACCTACTTTGATGCATATACATATTCACTGTGTTGTGTTCAATTAATTGAGCTACTTGCTTTAAATACAATGTTACTACTTCTCCATACCTGTTTTATCTATTTATTTTGAGCAAGTTCCTGTCCTTCAGTCAATACATTCCACGCATGAGTCTCATGGGATCACGGTTTGTTAATGTCTAGTAGTAAATCATGGATCTTGGGCAAGCTGCCCAGTCCCAGGGTTGCCTTACGAGAAGGGAATGATAAACCACTTATGAGTATTCTCTACCTGGGAACACCTGCAAAAAGTCACCATAAGTCAGAATCAATTTGATGGCACATCATCTTCTTTTTCTTTGTCATCATCATCCTCAAATTATATTTGCCTTCCACTGCTAACAGCTCAAGCTCACCTTGTTTTTTTCCTGTTGCCTTATTATTGTTCTTTCTCCTCAGTTAGCAGGTTCCTACACCATTGTATTAGTTTCTGATGCATCGCTTACATCAGGGGTGTCCAAACTTTTTGCAAGGGGGCCCATATTTGGTGAGGGGAAAATGTGTGTGGGCCGACCATTCAGCCGCATTTGGCCCCCAGGCTGGACTTCGGACAAGTCCCTATAACATGAAAGGAGGCGGGGAGGATGCTGCAGCAATGGAGTTGGGGGTGGGTAGGCTGGGCAGGTGACTGGGGGGATGGATAGAGGCAGTGAGAGCAGGCAAACCATAAAAATGCAAGCTAACACCTCCATCCGGCATGGGGAGGGGCCAGCTGGCAGGGATGTGTGACAGGCTGAGCAGGTGGGAAGAAGAAGCTGTGGGGCCTCTTAGAATTTGAAAACAGGCTGCATTTGCCCCCCCCCCCCGCCTGACTTTGAACATGCCTCACTTACCTTCTTATCCCCAGCACTTGTCTCCTGGCCTCTGGAAGATCTTCACCCTTCCTGGTGCAGTGCATGTTAATGACTTCCGGCCCAGGTAAGCATGTTCTTCCCATTCCCTGTAAAGTGCAGCCTATTTCTTCCCAAGAGGCCTTCTTCATGGAAGTGTAGACCATAGTCCAAGCATAAGTCAACCATGACAAGATTATCCTATCCAGGATAATTGTTTATGGAATCACTTTCCTTTTTTGTAATCAAAGTACAACTATGTATATTACAAATCTCTGAGCAATTTCTTTCTATTAGTAATATAAGTAACATTTTGATTACATTTACAGACTTTGTGTTTGCCAACTAATGGACTTATGGAATATCATAGGATTCAAGTGCTGGCTAATACTGTGCCTTCTGCTATTATTTTATGTTTTTGTGGGTGTTAAGCCAACAGTGAGATGGATGGGAGAAGTGTGGTTTTTGTTCCCCAGGCCAGCAGCTTGAAGCATTCAGATTTGTAAGGATGACTTGAAAATAACTGTTTACATTACTCTTGAGATGTACATGGCATGTTTAAAATTGCATCAGTTACTAGCAACTTGGGACCTGGACCCATAGCCAAAATTACCTATTTTTTAACAAAATGGTTTCCAAGTTCTGTCTACAATGTAGTACTATATAGCATGGTTCACAAGACTTTGGTGCACTTTCCCCCCTTGTTAGCAATAATTCCTAGAAGGCAAAATGTAGCCCCTTTGAAAAATTGGCCTGCACATGTCAAGCAAAATGCATTACACTAATGCTTCTCTAATACGTAGTGTTGCTGTTTTACCAGGCATTATGGTGCTTAATCAGTGAAATTGTGCTGCATGTAGATATTCAGGAAAGGTGCTTAATAAAAATCATTAAATTTTAAATGACAAGAGCGCACTTAACTCTAAAGATAAGTAAATACCTTGCAATGGGGAAGGTATTATTTGATAGATTGCAATGGGGAAGGTAGAGGTTTAAAAATAAATGCTTCCTTCATTTATTTCAAAAGTGCATGGCTTATATCCTTTGGTACAACCCATGTACTAATGCTTTGATTCCATGCTATAATAAACTAATCCATTATGGGCTTTTAAACAGTAAATATGAAGTACTTAAATCTGCTCAATGAGAAGGATTGAATGTCTGAAGTAAGGATCTTGTACGAAGGAGGGTTGATTGCTTATATGTTTTGTATAGGAGTGAGATAAAACTACTCCACCATCTTTATTCTTCTTTTTCCTTAGCATGTTGCTGCCTGAAAATGTTTTCCAAATTTACTTAAAGGTAGAAGTGCAAAAGGATGCCTGGACTCATCCTCTGAGGCTCCTAAGTGCTTGTATTTGCTTCTTGAAATTCATGCTGACCCAGGTATACTTTGGAAAACGTTTGGAAAAGGTGATTGTTGTTTTGTTTTGTTTTGGACTGCAATTCCTGGAACTCCCAAGCTGGCAGGACACTGGTGATGCTTACTGGGTGCCACCAGCAGCTGGAATACAAAAATGGACAACACACGGTTGATCTGAAGCTAAAACTGAAACATTTTAAACGCTGCCTTGAACACTGGGGAAAGGGCAGCCAGGCAACCTGCACATTTGAATCAGAAATCAGTCAAACTTACTCTCAGGTAAGCAGCACAAATGAAACCTACAAGGTACAATCCAGATGAACTAGCCCTGTCTTCCTAACAGAGAGGCCTTAGAAGTTGCCTCAGAAGGTGGAGCCTTTATTCCTTTTGAATTAGAACCTTGTCTTTTGATTAACTTTCTCCCCAAACAAGGTTTTCATAGATGTCAGTGCTGGATCTCTAGGTTTACCCCCCCTTTGTTAATTTTAGCAATGCCGAATTATCCGCTTTGAGCTGGGTAGCAGGCTGTTGTCTAAGGAAATGATGCACAAAATCCAGAATCACCCATGCTTCAAGGAGATCCTATGAGAGGTAAAGCAGCTGTGATTAGCAGATCCCAGTAATTTCAGAATATCTGCCCTCCTTGTACATCTGGACCAAATCCAGTTTTTATCAGAATTCTTTAAGGCTGTAGGCATATAGCTTTAATATTCAGTTCTTCCAAATATATGTAGTTTATGAATGTGGGGTATTGCTTCTATGTCCATTATTCAAAATTCAAGAAAGTGGTCCAGGGTGCCATGCAATATTGTTCTCCCCTTGACAAAAAAAAATGATGCCAAACTTTACCTAACAATATATGGCCACTTTGAATGGCACCAATGATAGCAGTCAAGACAGTGTACAGGATCCTTTCATGTGCTTACTACCACACACAGAGAGACACCAAGCAAGGAGAAAGCTGCCGATCCAACTTCTTTTAAAAATCAGTTTAAAATCACCCACCTCCTCAGTCTAGTGCACTGGCTCCCAAAGTGGTCTATATAGAACCCCAGGGGTTTATTTGAACTTGCAGGGGGCTCTATGACAATGAGAAAAAATTGGGGATCTAAAAATGTAAATGGGGATCCATGTGAGCTGACCCCATTTAGGCAGATCATCATTAATATTTAGGCGTTCTGTAAATGTCTTACACCTAACACAAATTGTTTTGGTGACATTTTTGACAGTTTTTGCAGCAATTTTTGGAAAATTTTAAACTTTTTGGTGCATTTCTCAAGTGGTGTAAAGGTAGGGACCTGATCCTTGTGGTGTTTATGCCTTTAAATGTTACATTCCAAGTCCAAATACTTACTTGCATTTTGTATCTTTCCAATAAAGGTATGAATAAAAATTGAACATTTTTTTTTTACAATTGACCATGCTACAGAAGCCCCTACCAAAGTGAGTAGCACTGTGTCAGCTGTCAAAAACACATTTGAAGTTAATAAGTTTAGGGAAATTCAATATTAGGCAGGCAGGGGGGTCTACAGAAAACAAAAAAAAGTTGGCAAGTGGTCTACAGGGCAAAAAAAAAAAAAAATGGGAACCTCTGGTTTAGTAGCTGTTATTCCTGTCCTAATGCTGCAGTCCTAAGACCTCTTTCCCCAAAGTAAGGACCCATTCTCATTGAGGAGATCAAGTACTGAGTTTCTTGAAGTACTGGCTGGCAGGCAAGATTGCGAGAGGCAGCAGTAGCTTCTGGATGCTGCCTGGTGTGCATATTTTTTCTTTTGTTTTTTCATTTTCTTACTATTTTACTTTCCTTTTTTGATGGCCCCGTGCTCTCGCCGTGGTCCTGGGGGGCTCTGGGGGGGGGTCTTCTCCTTCCCTCCTTGACCTACCTTTTTTCTTCGAAGCTCCGAAGCTCCAGTCAACCTGGTCGTGATCTCGCCCTGCCGGCCCGGGTGTTGGCTTTTCGCTTCGGCTTCTCGCCCAGCGGCCCGGTGGCGTGTCAGCAACCCCTGGTCCGTTTCCCTTGGGATGGGGGTAGCTGATGCTGCTCTGCTGTCCAGCCATTGGTGGCCCTTCATGGACCTGTGGCAGACTCCCCCAATTCCTCCTCCTGCTTGGCTGGCTTCGCGTCCCCCCCCCCGCTGCCCTGCCTCATGGTGGCGGCTTGGCTTTCAGGCGGTGGACGCCAAGCGTTTCCCTGCTGCCCCTCCCTGGGCCCAGAGGTACAGGTCCCTTGCCTGTACCAGCTGCGCTCTGATGCTTGGAGGTGGCGGATGGCGGGATTGCAGCCGGCGGATGGAGGTGGTCTTTTCGTCTGGAGACAGCCGTCCCCGAACCTCCTTTGTCTGTCATCTAGGTTGGGGCGGCAACATTAATTTGACACTATCTTGCGGGCAACAGCTCGATGACTCCCGTTTGTTCCACCTACCCTGGAGGCGACCATTCTGGGATTTCTTGCGGACACCTAGCTGCCCTTGGTGTGGCTCTGTTGATTTGGAGTGGACTTGGAGTGGTGGCGGGTGGTCTGGCTTCCCGTGCCTGCTTGGGATTTGCACTTTTGCAGGGGCCCTTGGACTCTGCTGTGTTTGACTGGTCCCCGCTTTGTTTAGGCAGTGCCGTTGGATAGACCTGGACTTCATCTCGCCCTGCAAGATCGTGGCAATCTCATCAATGGGTCTCGGGCTGTTCTATCCCCTGATCTTCTGCCTGCGTGGCTGCACCTGCGCCTTGACACCATCTTGGCTGCTTGACAGGCTCCCCTTCATTTGTTTCCTTCCCCCCATTTCTTCATCTGATGGCCACTGGTGGCTGTTGTTGGGTCAACCTCATGTTACCTCCTTTTTTATTTTTATCCCTTTATATTATTTTATTGTTATTCTCCATTTTCTACTGCATATGGTGTATATTGTTTATTTTTATTTATTTGTATATCTTGTAACTTTTGCAGTGTATATCTTGTTGCTTTGTAGGTTTTCCCACCCACCCCTCCTTTGGTTGCCATGTTGACAGGGGCTACAATTCTGGTCGTGGGAGGTACGCTTGGAGCGGGGGGATTAGTCAGGCAATAAGAACTCGAGTCAGGCAGTTGATGCCTGTCCCCTGTTCTTATCCCCCTGCTCACCGCCATATACCTGGGTGCCACTCTGCCAGCGCTGCCGGCCTGTCTTGCCTCCTGGTTAATGCCAGGTCAGTTCAAAATAAGATCCCCATCATCCATGATGTTATCGTGGATGAGCTAGCCAACCTGGCCTGTATCACTGAGACCTGGGTGGGTGCAGAGGGAGGGGCTTCCCTCTCCCTTCTGTGCCCCCCGGGTTTCAGGTCCAGTGGACCAGCAGGAAAGGGGGTCGGGGGATGGGGTGGCCATCGTCTACAGGGAATCCCTTTATATTAGCAGAACTGCGGCATTGGTGTGTCCCGGGGTTGAATGCCTTCATCTATCTGTGGGTCAGTGAGATAAGTTTGGTATTGTGCTGGTGTACCGTGCTCCCCGCAACCCAGCACAATCCTTTCCAGAGATCTCGGAGTTCATCTCGGTTGCCCTGTTGAGGTCCCCCCGCCTATTGGTGGTTGCGGACTTCAACATGCATGCTAAGGAGGAATTCTCTGGAGCTGCTCTGGAATTCATGGAATCCATGACTTCCATGAATCTATCTCAGCATGTTGTTTGCCCCACCCAGAGAGCAGGCCATACACTGGACCTGGTTTTTACCTCCATGTTGTCAGACTTTCTTCTGAGGGTTGGGGGTATTTCACCCCTACCCGTGTCATGGTTGGATCACCATCTGCTAAAATTTTCCCTGTTGATCGCCGCCCCGCCCCACGGGGAGCGTCGGCCCTTTGTCTGGGCCCACCCCCATAGGCTCCTGGACCCTGCTCGGTTCCTGGAGGCCTTCGGGGAGCTTTCTGGAGGTCTGGCAGACGATCCGGTTGAAGCCCTGGTGGATAGGTGGTATGAGGGTGTCACCGGGGCAGTGGACCGGATCACCCCCAAGCGCTTCCTTTGCTGTGAAGCCCGCTCCTCGCCGTGGTACACGGCTGAGTTGCGGGCGATGAAACAAGAACGCAGGAAGCTTGAGGACATTTGGAGGACGGATCGGATGGCAGTGAGTAGGGCTGCACTTAAGCAGCTGACCAGCCCCTATGTTCACGCGATCAGGGATGCTAGAACAGCTCATGTCTCCCTGAGAATTGGTGAGGCCTCTAACTGCCAGGCGGAGTTGTTCCGGGTGGTTCGAGACCTCTCCAGTCCTGGTCAGCTGGGGCTTCCTCCTAGTGAGTTCACTAGTGAGCAATTTGCAGCCTATTTTAGATCAAAAATTGAGGCCATCCGTTCCGATCTGCCCCCTGGTTGCGCTAGTTCATCCTCTGACATCCCTGGGGCCTCACCTTTCGGTCTTCTTGCCTGGTTGAGTTTGGGCCTGTGTTCCCAGCGGAGGCCTCCAGGGTTGTGGCTTATTGCCAGCTGGCAGCTTCCCCTTTTGACCCTTGCCCAGCCTGGCTTATTAAATCTGCCAGAGGGAACATGCCAGAGTGGGTTTCTGCTATTGCCATGGCCTCCTTTAGGGAAGGAATTCTTCCTTCCCCTTTGAAGGAGACCATGGTGAAGCCCACTTTGAAAAAGCCCAGCATGGAGTCGGATGAGTTATCCAGCTATCGTCCGATTGCCATTGTTCCCTTCCTGGGAAATGTGGTTGAGAGGGTGGCCGCCATCCGGCTTCAGTCGTACCTGGAGGAAAATCATATCCTGGATCCCATCCAGTCCGGGTTCAGGCCACTTCAGGGGACCTGAACCCTGGTCGCTCTGCAGGATGACCTCCTCAGGGAGGCCGGCAGGGGGTGCTCCTCCCTGTTGGTTCTCCTTGATCTGCCAGCGGCCTTTGATACCATTGACCATGGTAACCTGCTGGACCGGCTTGCTGGGGCTGGAATTGGGGGATCTACTCTCTGCTGGCTCCGTTCCTTTCTCAGTGGCTGGTCTCAGTGGGTTCAGCTGGGGGATGATTTGTCGGCTCCTTGGACACTCCCTTTTGGGGTGCCCGAGGGGTCGGCAATCTCACCCATGCTATTCAATGTTTATATGAGGCTGCTGGCAGAGGTCATCAGGAGATTTGGACTTCGCTGCCATCAGTACATTGATGACACACAACTCTATCTCTCCTTTTCTTCCTCTGCAGAGGAGGCAGTACGCTCCCTCTACCTGTGCCTGGAGGCGGTCTTGGAATGGACCAGGACTAACCGGCTCAAGCTGAACCCAGAGAAGACAGAGATTCTGTTCTTCGGGGCACCCTCATCTGGGTACAATGGCCCCCTCCCTAGCCTGGGGGCTTTTTTCCTCCAGCCTACAGACAGGGCCTGGAATCTGGGCGGGGTCCTGGATTCAGCCCTCTCCCTGGAAACCCAGGTGATGGCGGTCTCCAGGGCCGCTTTTATCCATCTCCACAGGATCGCCCAGATCCGCCAGTACCTCGATGAGTCCTCCCTGAGGACAGTCGTGCAGGATCAACTACTGCAATGCCCTCTACTTGGGGTTGCCCTTGACCCTTGTCCGGAGGCTCCAGTGGGTGCAGAATGCGGCGGCCAGGCTGGTGGTGGGTGCTTGTAAATTCGATCACATCACCCCAGTCCTGGCTCGCCTGCATTGGCTACCCGTTGTCCTCTGGATAAGGTTCAAGGTCCTGGTTTTGATTTTCAAAACCCTCCATGGCTTGGGACCAGAGTACCTATCGGAGTGTATCTCCAGAGGTCAACTGGGGTCAGGCCCATGAGAATGGTGCAGGCGCGCTCACTTAGGGTGGCCACACCCAGGGAGGCGCAGAAATCGCTCACGCGTAACCGCGCCTTCTCTGTGGTGGGCCCCACATTGTGGAATCATCTCCCTAGTGAGCTGCGCCTAGCACAGTCCCTGCCCACCTTTAAAATGTATCGTATGCCCACCTTTAAAATGTATCGTATGTGTTTTTAATGTATCGTATTTATTGCATTTACATGCTTTTATTGTTCTAATTTTGTTGTATTTTGATGTTTTAATTGTCCATTTTGATTGTGAGCCGCCCAGAGACCTTTGGGTAGTGGGCGGCATACAAGCTATATAAATAAATAAAATAAATAAAAAGGCCATGAAAACCTACCTTTTTAAAGAGGCATATGGCAACCTTTCTACTTAATTTTTTTCTTTCTTTCTTTTTCTTTTGCCGCCCACGTCGTTTCTTGTGGAGGGTTTCACCCCTCCTTATTTTATTAGCATTCACTTGCTTTTTTTTGTAATATCCTGTTGCTCTTGTTTTAATTGTAAACCACCCAGAGTTCCATCCGGAAGATGGGTGGCATAGCAATATAACAAATAATAAATAAATAAATAAATAAATAAATAAGATCTGGGCAGTACAATATATGAAGAAAACTTCAATAAGCGTATGCAGTTAGAGCTGAAAAATGTTTCCTATGTAAACAAGCATTTTTAAGGTCATGCATTTTCTAAACAACAGAAGTAATCAACTTCAAACAAGAAAAATCCAGTGCAAGGGAGGGTTTTTTCCCCAGGAAGCAGAGGAAAGAACAAGAAAAAAACCCACCATTGGACATGTGCTGGGGAAAAATGCTTGCAAACCATATTCATGGGGGAGAGAGAATATTAAAAAAAACATAAATATTGCCTCCTTCATGGGAGCTGCCATTCTTATTTCTGGGGAGAAGTCCAACAGGAGTGCCCCCCCCAGAAATAAGAATGGCAGCTCCCATGAAGGAGGCAATATAGCAAGAAGAGCTACATGCGAGAACAAAGACACAAAATAGTAGCTGAACCTTGAGCAGAATCTCTATTGAATTGGAATACAATAGAAGAGGCTAATTCAATTAGCAATTGATGCCTGTTGCTTGAACAAACATAAACTACATTGGGTTTTTTATGAATGCATGAAATAAAAAAGCCACTGAACAGCTTAACAATATAGAAAATTTTAACCAGTACATTTTAAAAAAGCAAATAAAACATGGAGTGATAGTCAAAGTCTGTTTAGATTTAGCTTATATGAGTTTCTGACCAGTTCTTTGAGCTGTATAGAATTATTTCATGTCTTTGAAGGCTTAGGATGTAATCTTATAACCACTTACCTGAAGATAAACCCTGTGCCTGGTTGAGCTTATGTCTGAATATATCCAGCTCAGAATTCCACAGTTTCCCTGCTAATCTATTTCCATTTGAAAAGACTGTCTTTTCAAGTGCAAATGTCTATAAATGTCTATAAATAAACAAAATAACTGCTTTGCTGCCTTAAATATTAATTACTTTCAGTGCTATTATTTTTATTTGTTGTTTTTGTTTGATTAAATTTTTATATTATTAATGTTAATATTACTATTATTTATTATTTAATGAATGCCCATCCACCTACCTATGTTGAGACATATATTTCACATTCTTCAGTCCAACACAACAGACTCATTATTATATATTATATATTATGTAACTTGAGGCGCCCAGCACAATGATTGATTCAGAAGTTCCAGGGCAAGACCTGGAGTACATGTGCAATAGTCTTGGGTTAAACCATGACAAATAAAATAGGAGCCACTCTCTCTTCTGTAATGTCTTCTGTTGGTAGATTTGGAATGCCTTCTGCTGGGGCTATAGATGTTTAACAAAATAAGCAAGATTTAGGTATTTGAATGAACATTATTAACCCAGAGGTTAAGTCCCAATCCAGCGGACTAGATAGCTTAGCGGTTTAGGTAGCTGGCTGCAGAGCCAGAAGTTGGGAGTTCAAATCCTCATTGTCTTCCTGAAAGTTGTCAGATTCGTCATATCTGACCTTGTCCCAGTAAAGGGTTACATATCTGAATGAAATCAACTAATCAGTCACAAGTAGAAATGGGCTTGAAATGATTTTTTTCCATTTTGTTTTTTTAATTTTTTGTTTCATTCCCAAATGAAACAAAAACTGATTTTTAAAGAAAAACGAAATGAAATAAAGTGGAAATTTTCCATTCGTTCCATTTCGTTTTTCATTAGGTTTTCCCATAGAATTGCATTGAAAATAGAGAGGGGCACAAAACAAGAACATTTGTTTCATTTTTCATTTCATTTCAGAACAAAACGAAAAATGAACTGATTTTTAAAGAAAAACATAAGGAAATGAACTGGAAATTTTCTGTTCATTCCATTTCATTATTTATTTATTTATTTATTTATTTATTTATTTATTTATTTATTTACTTATTACGCTTTTACACCGCCCATGTCCCAATGGGACTCTAGGCGGTTTACAATAATTTTTTTTGTTAGGTTTCCCATAGGAATCCAATGAAAAGCAATGCATTCCAATGGGAAACTGGTTTAAAAAACCCTCACCTTTCCCCACCAATTGGGCGCATTGGGGGAGAAATGTGTGAGTTGTTTAAAATGTCTTTGATCCACTGAGGCTGCCTCTGTGGCTCAAAGACATTTTTAAAAACCTGTGTCATTCCCCACCCCACTGTGTCAAATGGGCGGGGGGGGGGAGTGTGGGGTTTTAACTTTTTTTTTTTAATCCACCAAAGCAAGCAGTGATGTCCACGGCCTCCGCTTGCTTCGGTGGCTAAAAAAAAGTTTGGAACGCCCGTACTTCCCCTCCAGTTGGGCATGTTGGGAGGGAAGGGCACAGAGTTTTTAAAATGTATTTGAGCCACCGAAGCAAGTGGCGATGTCTGCGGCCACTGCTTGCTTTGGTGGCTAAAAATAAGTTTTAAAACTTTGTGCCACACCTCCCCAATGTGTCCGATTTGGGGGGGGGGGAGTGCAGAGTTTTAGAAATTTTTTTAGCCACCAAAGTAAGCGGCAATGTTCGTGGCCACTGCTTGCTTTGGTTGCTAAATAAACTTTTAAAACCCTGCCGTTCTCCCCAAGGCACCCAACTGGGGGTGGGGAGGTGGGGTTAACGTTTTTTAGCCACTGAAACAAGAGGAAACAAGTGGCCGCCACTTGTTTCAGTGGCTAAATAAAGTTTTAAAACCCTGCGCCATTCTCCCCAATGCACCCAATGGGGGGGGAGAGGTTTTTTAACCTTTTTTAGCCACTGAAACAAGAGGCAATGTCTGTGGCCACCACTTGCTTCAGTGGCTAAAAAAAGTTTTAAAAGCCTGTGCCATTCCCCCCAATGCGCCTGATGACTTCATCATTTTCTGAGACCTTCTCTATCTGATATTCCCATGGGTTTTGGCAGGTATGATGATGATGATGATGATGATGATGATGATGATGATGATGATGATGATGATGATGATGATGATGAT
>JAHTLZ010000016.1:14117220-14132804 GCA_023846285.1 Phrynocephalus versicolor | reverse complement strand
AGAAAGAAAGAAAGAAAGAAAGAAAGAAAGAAAGAAAGAAAGAAAGAAAGAAAGAAAGAAAGAAAGAAAGAAAGAAGGGAGGGAGGGAGGGGATAAGTTCTCCACCCTTCCTCCCCCATCCCAGGGATCACCACTTCTCCAGCAAAGTTCTCAGTCTGCCAGCCCACTGTCTCAGCCGAGTGGGGCAGTTCAAGGGCCATGGCGTACTCCCCTGCTCAAGCTGGGTACAAGGGAGGCATGTGCATGGACATGTGGGTTGCCACTTGGAAGTGGCGATCTGTGCAAGCATGCGTGAGCCCCCCTTGCACCCACCCACACCAGTTCAAGCAGGGGCAAGGGAAGTGTGTGCATGGTCAGCCTTCACATAGGAATGCACTGAAATCCTTCCCTCCAGAATGGATTAATTATTTTTGAATGCATTCCTCTCGGAAACCGCTGCTCTACTTACATTTTTTTTAAACTTATGAGCATGTGCTAGGAATGGATAAAATTTTTAAGTAGAGGTTTTAGTGTAGTAGCCCTCAGACACTTTGCGCCAGAAAAAGTAGACCTCGGACTGTTCAAAGTTGGACAGCCCTGGTGTATGTCATCCCACTCTAGTAATGGTGGTAGAAGAAACTGTGATCTCCCATCTAAGGATTCTATACATAACCCACTGACTTTCCTCCCCACCGTTCGCTGCCGTCCAGTACACGTAGACACAGTGAAATGAGCTTCTTCGCATGGGACATCAAACAGGTTGAAGAATGCTGACCTGGCCAGTGACCGGGTGCTCTGGTTGTCCACTGTAACATACATCCGCACAGCTTCCCCAGGGCGTCCAATGGGATAGACTCTTGCCAGGCAAATTTGGTGGCATGACCGGGGGGTGGGGAGAGCGAGTCGCCACAGACCGAAGTGCAGTTTACCGTTGCAGATGGCTCTTGATGTGTCTGCATTGGATGCAGAGGTTCTGTAATTGAATAATTCTATTATTCTATGGTTCTATGATTCTAAATCTGAGGGGGAACCAGCTTCAGGGCATTATTAGTGAGGGATACAGAGAACTGATAAGACGTCTGCTATATAGGCCAAAGTGACAGCATTATGTTCTGTCATATATTTTAGAATCATGTGCAATAAATATTCACTTATGGTAGTAATAACTCTTCCCTCAAGGAACACTACTCTATAAAACTACTTTAGCAAATATTGCCCTCATTCTAGAACAAGGCTAAAACAATCACAGTAACAGATAACAGAGATGTCTTTGCTACCTTGGGAATTTTATTTATTTATTTATTTATTTATTTATTTATTTATTTATTTATTTATTGTTGCACTTCTATACCTCCCATTTCCCAAGGGGACTATTACTCTCAGAAATGCCTCCTACCACCAACTGTCTTTCTGTGACATTGCTATAACCCAGTCCTATTTTTCTCAAGTTATACTTTGTATTTGTGTGCCTGTGTGAACCGATAGAAGTCTAAACCTAGCAACAAAATGCTTTATAAAGGATTGCAGTGATTCTTGTCTTTACCCTTGTCATTAATGGGCAAATGACTAATTTATTTCATATTAGAATTTATATGGTTTGCCGCAATTAAGATAAAAAGCGTAATTGCTCACAAACCCAGGGCAGTATTTAAATCACTTCCTTGTTGACAACATATTTCTCCTTCTTAAAAGTGAATGTCTCTGAAATTTGATTTGTGCAGAACCCTTATGGACTCATCATTCGACTGTACTGCACCTGTCACCTGTGTGCTAGCATTCTGCTTAAGGATCAATTTACATAACCTCATTTAATGGGTTCATAAATCATACCCATTAAGCCCAGCTAACAGGAACCAAGGGTTCTAATTTATGCTGCCTTTCATAGCAGAAAATTGGGAGGCTGGAGCCTGTGGATAAAGAACCCAGGTCTTGCCTTTGATTGTTGATTGTGATGGTAAATGTATGGATGATGAGAACAGATTTTCACTTTATTGATTCCCTGCCAAAGCACAGCATGCTTTATTGTGAAAGGGGGCCTTTTGGCAGCAGTGCTAAAAGTGGCAGTTGTTTAGGAGCCCTTTGCCAAGATGACATCTAAGACAATAAAGACGGGTAAATACTAAAATAATATCAAGCTAAAATGTTAACCTTTTTTTTAAGGAGCCCTTCCAAATGATCACAAAATGAGTGCTGTTTTCTCAAAAGTAAAGCTGTGTTTCAGTGCTACAGAGGAAACAGCTTTAATATATGGATTTTAAATAAGAGATGTTTTGCATTTTGTTTGCTTGTTTGTTTTGTACTGTAAATAATGTTACTATCAGGTCTATTCAGGTTTTGGAAACCTATCCAATGATAAGATCATTCCAGAGCTATTTGTCCAGCCATGTTTGAGTTTTGGTACACTGTTGAATTATGATAAAAGTCTCCAGGGTTCCCCCCCCCCACACAGCTGTGGGTTCATGATATTAAGTGTGACACTGGCCCTCTGCCCAGAAATAAACCCATGTACATTATATCACAGGAGTACACCCCCTCACATTTTGTAAATATTTTAGTACATTGTTTCATGTGACAACACTGAAGAAATGACACTTGGCTACAATGTAAAGCAGTGAATATACAGCTTGTCTAACAGTGTAAATGTGCTGTCCCCTGGAAATAATATAACACATAGCCATTAATGTCTAAGCCACTTGCAACAAAAGTGAGTACACCCCTAAGTGGCAATGTTCAAATTGGGCACAAAGTGTCAACGTTTTGTGTGGCCATCATTGTTTTCCAGCACTGCCTTGATCCTCTTGGGCATAGAGTTCACCAGAGCTTCACAGGTTGCCACTGGAGTCCTTTTCCACTCCTCCATGACATCACAGAGCTGGTGGATATTAGAGACCTTGCACACTTCCACCTTCCATTTCAGAATGCCCCATAGATGCTCAGTAGGGCTTAGGTGTGGAGACCTGCTTGGCCAATACATCACCTTTACCCTCAGCTTCCATAGCAAGGGAGTGGTCATTTTGGAGGTGTGTTTGGGGTTATTATCATGTTGGAATAGTGCCCTGTGGCCCCATCTCCAAAGGGACAGGATCATGCTGTGCTTCAGTATATCACAGTACATGTTAGCATTCATGGTTCCCTCAATGAACTGTAGCTCCCCAGTGCCGGCAGCAGTCATGCAGCCCCAGACCATGACACTCCAACCACCATGTTTGACTGTAGGCACAACTCACTTGTCTTTGTATTCCTCACCTGGCTGCCACCATACGATACCATCTGAACCAAATAAGTTTATCTTGGTCTCATTGGACCACAGGACATGGTTCCAGGAATCCATGTCCTTAGTTTGCTTGTCTGCAGCAAACCATATGTGGGCTTTCTTGTACATCATCTTTGGAAGAGGCTTCCTTCTGGGATGACAGCCCTGCAGACCAATTTGATGCAGTGTGTGGCATATGGTCTGAGCACTGACAGGCCAACCCCCCCCATCCCCTCAAACCTCTGCAGCAATGCTGGCAGCACTCCTACGTCTATTTCCCAAAACCAACCTCTGAATATGATGTTGAGCATGGGCACTCACCTTCTTTGGTTGACCATGAGCCAGCAGTGTGATGCGGCGGCCAAGAAAGCCAATGCGATTCTTGGTTGCATCAACAGAACCATAGTGTCTAGATCAAGGGAGGTGATAGTGCCACTCTATTCTGCTCTGGTCAGACCCCACCTGGAGTACTGTGTCCAGTTCTGTGCGCCTCAGTTTGGGAAGGATGTTGACAACCTCGAGCGGGTGCAGAGGAGGGCGACTAGGATGGTTGAAGGCCTGGAAGAGATGTCTTATGAAGAAAGGCTTAGGGAACTGGGAATGTTTAGCCTATGAAAAAGAAGACTGAGAGGGGATATGATAGCTATGTTTAAATATTTGAAAGGATGTCATATTGAAGAGGGAAAAGGTTTGTTCTCCATGGCTTCAGAGACTAGGACTCGGGGCAATGGTTTCAAACTACAGGAAAAGAGATTCCATTTGAACATTCGGAAGAACTTCATGACAGTTAGAGCTGTTCGGCAGTGGAATATGCTGCCACGGAGGGTGGTAGAGTCTCCTTCTTTGACAGTATTTAAGCAGAGGCTGGATGGCCATCTGTCGGAAATATTGTGAAGGGGTTCCTGCTTGGCAGGGGGTTGGACTCGATGGCCCATGAGGTCTCTTCCAACTCTATAATTCTATGATTCTATGATTCTATGACCATGGTGAGGCCTGTTCTGAGTGGAACCTGTCCTATTAAACCACTATATGGTCTTGGCTGCTGTGATGTAGCTCAGTTTCAGAATCTTGGCAATCTGCTTATAACCTAGGCCAGTGGTGGCGAACCTTTGGCACTCCATATGTTTTGGACCACACCTCCCAGTATTCCAAGCCTAGATTCCCAGGGACAAAGGACTGTGGGAGTTGTGGTCCAAAACATCTGGAGTGCCAAAAGTTTGCCACCACTGGCCTAGGCCATCTTTATGTAGAGCAACAATTTGTTTTTTCAGATCTTCAAATAGTTCATTACCATGAGGTGCCATGTGGAATTTACAGTGACTAGTATGAGATAGTGAGAGCGATATCACCAAATGTGAGAGCAAGAGCGATAACACCTGCTCCCCCTTCACACCAGAGACCTTGTGACACTAACAGGTCTCATGACACCAGGGAGGGGAAATGGCCACTTGGGCCCAACTTAGACATTGTCACTTAGGGGTGTACTCATTTTTGTTGCCAATGGCTTACACATTAATGGCTGTGTGTTGCATTATTGTGAGGGGACAGCACATTTACACTGTTAGACAAGCTGTATACTCACTGCTTTACATTGTAGCCAAGTGACATTTCTTCCGTGTTGTCACATGAAAAGATATACTAAAATATTTACAAAATGTGAGGGGGTGTACTCACTTCTCTGATATAATGTATTTAGCCCCACATAAAATCAATGAAAAGATCTCTAGAGCAATGCACAGTTTCTGTTAGGCAAGCGGCCTGTGTTAATATTCCTTTAAGAAAAGAACCATATACTGTACTTCTTGTACAACCTTTAAAAATGGTAATGCAAATTTACGGCCCTTTGTCAGAAGGGAAGAAATTGCTATTTTTATCCAGTCTTGGCGAGCATGGAAAAGTTCAGTGTCCTGCTGAATTAACATTTTGTGTGGTATCTTTTTTGGGGGGCTGGTGGTGATGAAGGAACACAGGTTGGAATGGATTTCTCAAAATGAATGAAACAAGGCAAGTTAAAGAGCATATGGAGATAGCTTCTGTTGGAAATCAATCTCCTATGCAAGAGCATTGAGTGTCACTAACTTCCATGGTGGAGCAGGGCACTTTTTCTAAGGTCACAAACAAGTGGCATGGGACTGGCAAAGAAGCAAGAGGGTTGCCCTATCTTTTGCCAAATGGAGGGCTCCTGGGCCCATAATATGGCCTGGGGGAAGTTGGGGGGGGGTGTCCTGCAGAATTATGGAACTGGGAATTTGTTAATTGCAAGAGTCTTATCCATAGTCACAGGAGATAATGGGATTCCTCAAGATTTGCATCTTAATATTACCTATCATCACCACAGCCCTACCAATTACTGAACTTCAGCAGAATTTTAGAGCAGTAAAATTTGTGGCATTGTTGATAGGCACATTGCATGTAACACTGCCTATCTTCTGATGCTTTTAAAGAACCCTACCCAGGAAGAACTGCTGAATGCATGCAAGGCTTACTTCTAAACAAACTTTTATAGAAGTAAGTGTAAATTAAACAAAGTACACCCTATTTTCTTTACTCTCTCCCAGTTGTCTGTGAGGCAAGTCCTTCCGTTGTCTTTCTTCCAGTGCTTCCTTGATAATATAGCCTCCTTGTTGACTGTGAGCATCACCTTGGGGAGGCTTGAAGGTTTCTGTACGTCCCCAGCTGCGATTCACTTGCGTTTGAAAGGCTGAAAGAAAAGGCTTTTCAGAAATGTTATTTGCGTTGGATGAGAGAGCATGTGGTAAAAACCCAAGTGTGTTTAGTGAGAGACAGCTGCGTCTTCATTCGATACAGTGGTTCCCAACCTGGAGTCCCCAGATGTTCTTGGACTATAACTCCCAGAAATCCTGGCCACAGGTAGAGGTGAAGGCTTCTGGGAGTTTTAGTCCTAATCTGAGGAGTCCAGGTTAAGATGCATGAGTGCTAAAATGAGTGTTCAGAAGTGATGATGATGATGATGATGATGGTGATCAGTGTTGCAGTATAAGAGCTGAACTTTAGATAGTTTCCAAAAACTCTGGTAAAATATTTTAAATAAGTGCAGTATTTTTAAATGTACAATTTTATACACTCAAATGTCGGAAAGACAACTCCAGAAGTAGAGAGCAATCATTCCAGTGCATTTTTCAGACATGTACAATACTGGGACCCAAACCACATTTCTGCCCCTAGTGGTTGCTGCCATCTTGCCGCCTTCTGTTGATGTTTGTTTTTATTTGGAGGAGATCGTTCAAGATACTGTACTTCATTTTGTTATTACAAAGTTTCTGTTTTTATTCCGCCCCACTACACATGACTAAGTAACATAGGATGTTGCAGTTTGTCATTATTTAGTAAGTGTATATTTACAGTTTTGCCTCTATGAAACTGGGATTTTTATATTTGCCAGCTAGCACAATTTTATATGCTAAGTCATGAATATTGCATTTTATGTTGCTAAAGCAGAAAAATAATTGTGATATGAAAATAAGTACAGTTCTGCATATACAGTATTCAATTCCCCATTTCGATTTTCCTTTGTCTCAGGAGACACATTTTCTTACTATGGCTTTATTTTATTTTATTTATTTTTATTTATTTTATTTTATTTTGATACTGCCCGTCTTCCCAGAGGAACTCCGGGTGGTTAATAATAAGGGTAACACAATGCCAATACAAAGCCCAGTACAACAATCAACACAAAATGAAGAAAAAGGTTAAAAAGAGAGGGGGGAGAGCAAAACGACAACTAACCAGTGGTCACTTTGTTTTATTTCTGTTTGTTCCTCTCCCTCTCCCTCTCTTTTTTGTGGTTTCAGAGGCCCAATTCAGGAGTCATGTTAAACAAACTAATCTTGATTTGTTCTGATATTTTGGACTGCAACTCCCAGAATTCCAAGTTTATACTGCCAATGATAAAGCACAGTGGGAATTTGTGGTCCAAAACATCTAAAGATCTCCCCATCCCTGTTGTTAAGTAAGTGGGAGGAGCCAAGCTGAAAATGTCGTATTTCTGTAATTAGCATTTCCACCTGGAAATATGTTGTATGAATTGTAAGACATATGAAAGAACTGCAAGGTGGGTGGATAAATTTTAAGAAGAGCAGTGAATATGTAACTACAGTACTTGTTTTCACTTCTGACACAAGTACATGAAAGTGTTCCACCTTTGCATTACTTTTCTAGGTCTCCTGTGCTGCCAACATATGTAAATCTCATATTTTAATCAGCTGTTTGCTTTCATAGAATCATAGAATCGTAGAGTTGGAAGAGACCTCAAGGGGCATGCAGTCCAAACCCCTGCCATGCAGGAACCCCCATCACAGTATTCCCAAAAGATGGCCATCCAGCCTCTGCTTAAAAACCTCCAAAGAAGGAGACTACACCACCCTCCGTGGCAGAATATTCCACTGCTGAACTGCTCTAACCGTCAGGAAGTTCTTCCTAATGTTTAGATTGAAACTCTTTTCCTGTAGTTTGAAACCATTGCCCCGAATCCTAGTCTCTGAAGCCATGGAAAACAAACCAGTCCCCTCTTCAATATGACATCCTTCCAGATATTTAAACATGGCTATCATATCTCCTCTCAGCCTTCTTTTTGTAAGGCTAAACATTCCCAGCTCCCTAAGCTGTTCCTCGTACAACATTTCTCCCAGACCTTTAACCATCCTGGTCACCCTTTTCTGGACTTCTTCAAGGTTGTCAACATTCTTTTTAAATTGTGGTGCACAGAACTGGACACTACTCCGGGTGAGGTCTGACCACAGCAGAATAGAGTGGTACTACTGTATCACTTCCCTTGATCTAGACACTATGGTTCTGTTAATGCAACCAAGAATCACATTAGCTTTCTTGGCTGCTGTGTCACACTACTGACTCATGTTCAATCTGTGGTCCACCCAGACTCCCAAATCCCTTTCACAGGTACTATTCTCCAGCCAGGTGTATCCCATCCTATATCTGTGCAATTCATTTTTTTTACCTAGATGCAGCACCCTACATTTCTCTCTGTTAAAACCCCTTCCATTACTTTGGCCCAGCACTCTAGTCTGTCAAGGTTGTTTTGGATTTTCATCCTATCCTCTAGGGCAGGGAGGGGCAACTGTTAGCCCTCCAAATGTTTTGGACCACAACTCCCACTGTCATTGGCAATCTCGGCTTCGAATTCTGGGAGTTGTGGTCCAAAACATCTGGAGGGCTGACAGTTGCTCCTCCCTGCTCTAGGGAATTAGCAACCCCTCCCAATTTGGTATCATGTGCAAATTTAAACAGCATACACTTGATTCCTTCATCCAAGTCTTTAATAAAGATATTGATATCATTCGATAAATTAAAGTGTCAAGAAATCTGTGAAGACAACAGTACTGTTATTTCTAAACCAATGGCCAAAATCCTGTGGCCTAGTGTAGCAAATCATGCTAGAGTAGGTCCACTGCAACAGCATAAGTCAACTCCTCTTTAGGCTCCATTGAATCAGTGGACCTGCCCTACTTCAAAAGGATTTTGGCTGATATGTGTATTGAGATCCACATTGACTAATTTCTCCTACACTTTTAAAAAAATTAGTGTGTGTGTGTGTGTGTGTTAGAATTAGCTTTCCGGATGCTTTAACGTGTGATTTTATCTATGTAGATCAGTAGTTGCCAACCTTGGGTCTCCACGGTTTATTGGACTCAAACTCCCAGAAATCTTCACCACTAGTTATGCCAACTAGGATTTCTGAGAGTTGCAGTCCAAGAATATCTGGGAGCCTTGGGAAGCACAGGTGTAGATCATTCATTGGTTTTTCAGTTGTTTTCCTTTTTAAATCAGAATATGATAAGCAATGCCAATTGGTTCAGTTTATTCAAAACCACTTTGACCTAACCACACCTCAGAAATTGAGATTTTCATCAGCCATAGAACAAAGAGCATCACCTTCTAGAAGCACCTTCTGCACAGATCAAATCTTGAAGGAGAGCAGGAACTGAAAGCATGTGTTTCTTACTGTGTTCCCGGTCCATGTGGATTACCCTCCACAATTTTCTTGGTTATGTTTCTACACACTTTTCTGAAATGTGCACCTATTGATTTCAATTATTTGTATCCTTTTGGATCTGAGGGTCAAGATAGACATTACAGAAACCTCAGTGTTAGATGTGCCAATTCCTTAAATGTTAAAAGTCATCTGATCATGATTGCACAAGCTTTTCTAGTCATCTGTAGTTTGTGCATTAACTTCTTCAATTTTATGAACTGTCATCACATGGATGTCATTTACACTCCAATTGCTCAGAAACAAAGGGTCAGCGGCGACTTCTTCTTCTAATGGTATACTAAATATAGCATCTGATTTGATCCAGAGAGCACCATTTTCAGGAGTTGAAAGAATAGGCTTGGCTCCTGTACTGCATGTGGATGGGTGGAGCTGATTTTTTTCTGGTTCTCCCTTCTTTCATGCATTGCACCTATTTAGGGTTCACCCAGAGCATTGTTGAAAGCCACACAGGGAGTGCAATGAGAAATAGAAATCAGCTTTCCCCACCTTCCTTTTATGGCCAGTGGCCCTGGATCCAGGCCAGTGTTCAGCGTAGAATTATTTTTAATCATTGGAATAAGAGTGCAAAAGTAATGTTCATTTCCCCATTACTCTGATTTCCCCCTTCCCCTCATCCTCTCTATTTTATAAGAAGTATCCTAGAATAGCTGTCTTTTAAAAGGTAACTGAAAATATTTGTAACCTATAAATAAACCAATACAGATATATACAATATTATTTTTAAAACATCTTGCACGAATGAGTCATATACCCATAGAAAACTATGTTTAGTCTTGTTGATAAAATAGAAGAGAATGAGTAGGAGATACAGTGGTACCTTGTATAAAGGAATTAATTCGTTCCAAATGAAATTATGTTAAACAAATTTTCCTTTATACAAATTCCCATAGGAATGCATTGAAAATGGAGTGATCCCATTTTTATGTTGTACGGATTCTCCCCATAGGCGATTATGTTAAGCAAATTTCCATCTCCGGAATTTTTTAGGTTGTACAAATTTTATGTTATACAAGCTGTTTGTTATACAAGGGTCCACTGTACTTTCTGTTGCTGTTTTGCTGTTGCTTTTTTACAACTTTATGTTGCAGAATCTGGTGGCTGCAATATGTGGGGTCATCATAATCTCTGGTGCATTTCATTTTCAGCAACATTTTTGCATTTCTACTAGAATATTGGCAAAGAGCCATGCAGGCTGGCCAGGTGGGTAGGTGATGGACTTCTCATCCAACACATCTGGAAGATCCTAGGTTGGGAAAGGCTGGTTCCTATATTCAGCAAAATCAAGCAATAAAATTATTCTTGCACTGTATCACAGAAGGCTGAATGTGCAGCTTGTTTGCTAGAGAAGTGCAGACTTGGTTTAGTGCCTCCACATGAAACAAACAAATCTTCCTGCAACTAGAAAAAAATGACACATCCGAGGCTTGATTAGACTATTCTGTCCGATACAGTATTCCATTTATAGTTTTTAATAGGAGCGAACATTCAGACGCATAACGGCCCCTCAAGTGGAAATACTCCAGGAGAGATTTGCAAGTGCCACTCCATTTTGCTGAGTATATAAATAGACCTTCAGATTCTAAGTCCTCTGGACAGTGACCTGTATCATATAAACCTAGCCCAAAGTGTTCATTAAATGAATGACCAATAGAAACTACGTTCTGGGGTTGAAAAGAAATTGCATTTCAAATGCCACGTTGCCACTTTTTAAATAGGATAGTGATCTGCTGCCTGCTGTTTATTTCCTGAGCATCTGTTTCTATCTCCTGAGTGCCAAGCATGAGAAAATGAGTTTATCAACTTCGAGAATATGGCCCCCCGAAAAAGGAAAAAGAAGCGGTGTTGATGACTAAAACCGGTAATGATTATTTTCAGTTCTTCCAACCACCAACACCAACACCACACATATACATTTCAAATAATTGACCATTAATTATAATATCAATAGACCGCAAATAAGGAACACAAGCACATGTTGGGGCAATGTTTCATTTGTTAGCTGTTTTGTATATATCATAAATCTCTAATATTGGGCTATTGTCACACATGATGAATTATTGTAAGCATGTCAGCACATAGTGGAAGTCAAGTACATTCAAACAGTACTCAGTCAGAATTGAATTTGGCATGATAGTCTCATAAAAGGGGGCTCAATTGAGAGTTTCCACTTGCCTGCTCTAAACTTGTCACTTGTAGGTGCTAAAGAGCTTGTTGTGTTGGTTTAATTAGTCAACAAATCGGTCCTTACTTGATTGCATGGTCGTATCACATATGTTAACACTTCAGCGTTTGATGGAGATATTAACAAGTAACAAGAGTCTCTTGGTCTATGGACTTTAAAGAAGAGAAGCTCTTCTATATTATTTCATTTGGCCCTGCCAATATTTATTAGATCATGCAGCTAGCAGGCTGCCAGAGAGAGAAAGACAACACAAACATTTTTCAGGGTTATGCTCATCTGTATCCAAAAGAAGGGTCACTAGACAATCGATGGGAGAAGAGTATAAGTAAGATAAGTGTTCTCTGCTACAGCTTACAAATTCATTATTTGATACAGTTTGCTGCAGATCTCCTTTCAGCTATTGTCACTTAAAGATAATTTATGACAAGCACAGAGAGGTTCTTGAAAATGCTATAGCAACTGGAGCTGAATGATGCCACTCTGGCATGAGATGCATAGTCACCAGAGGCCAGGGGAAAGGAAGTTTGCACTTGTATGAAAAGCCATGTGAGTTAGGCATTCAGCAAGGTTGGATAAAATATTCCTATTAATTGTCACAGGAAGATTAAACAGGAAAAGAAAAGTTCCATAATTAAAATGGCTTATTCCCGACAAAGGAGTGAGGGAAAAAAACAAGAGGGAGAAAAAGTCGGTTCTCTGTAGATCTGCAACAAGGCTTCATTTATTCAGAATTTCTATAGCTGTGGACAAAAGCAGAGGGCATACTTTCCAAAATCCATTCAAAGGGACACCATTTGCAATTGCTTTTTTATCTGTTGCTGCAATAAACCAGTCTGCCAATCGCAGACCATAAGAAAAGGGAGTGTATCCCATGCGGGGAATCTCTTTTAAACATTTTGTGGCAGTCCAAACACCAAGGTATGGTGCTGTGGTTTTCAAGCAACAGGGCAGGATTCCCACAAGAATGTGTTGGGCACCAGGGCGAAGGCAGGGATAAGAGGAGGGGAATAAAACTCTTTGCCCTTCCACCTGCCAAGATGTAGGTAGAGCGAACGCCTCCTCCATACTCTTCCAGAACCAGGGGCTAGTGAGGAGAGAATGCAATTCTGAGGTGGAGTTGGTTTTAAATGTGATTTTATTGCAATTTTAATATAAAATGTTTTTAATTTTTTAAATATTAATATATTTACTTTTTTCCACTTGTAAATATTGTGTTTTTAATGATGGAAAGGGTCTCCCTTTATTCTAATTCATTCTATTTGAATCGAGAAATCGCAGTAGCCCCCCGCCACTCCACCCCCGTGGGTGAGCAATTAGCGTTGCAGCTTGGCTTCTGAATTTTGATTCAATTAGAATGATTTTTCCTAGGGGTATCCCCTTTGGAGTTTAATAACTCAGCCCCCTGACCCCCAAACCTTTCCAAATTTCAGGGGCTTACAGGGAAGAGCTTGTGGAAGCTGCACTGCCATTTCCTCTAGGATGAATCATTTCATTCATAGAGGGGGGAAATAGCATTTTGCTTCATTTTGTAACAAAACGTGTTCTACCACTTTGTTTTGTAATAAAATGTTTCATTATGTAACAAAATGACAAAATGGCATTTTGTTTATTGTTTTGTGCCCATCTGTAGTTAAGATCATTATAAGTCAGCTCAGCCTTGACAGCACCTACTATTTCCAACAGCTAGATTTAATTATATACAATAAGCAAGTTTGAGAGACTTATCAATTAATGGAAGAAAGGCAAGTTGAAGAAGAGGGACACATATTATTTGGTGGAGGCTACAAGACACAAACTGAAACAAGAAATTTATCGTTACATAGTAGAAATTTTAAAAAGGTTGGATAGACCAAATTTTGTAGAAACTACACAGGCATTTCTTTAGCTGTAGCCATGTTAAACTGTAGTCTATTCTACTGCATCAAAACCAGCAACAATGCTTGTAGATCTGCAAAGAATAATGCTAATGCAGCAGAACATTTTGTGGTCTGCAGCCATTTAAAGAAGTGGGGTTGTGAGCCACTCCGATGGCCGCCTCCATGATGACTCCAAGGGTTTCTCCAAACTAAAATATTTTATGAATAGAAAACTTGAATAAGCTCATTTATTGCTAATGCTATCATATTTTATTGTAAACCGCCCAGAGTTCCATCCAGAAGATGGGCGGTATATAAATATAACAAATAAATAAATAATAAATAACACCCACAGGATGCTTGCAAGATCATATCCCAGTTCTGATCACCCTACATAGGGTGTAGCATGCAAGATTTTCTCTTCTGTCATTTCCAGCACTCCTTGTAGGTGACCAGGCACGGGCTGCTGAATAGAAGCAGTCACTTGTCCCTGCAGGTGGGTGGTTTGGGCCTTGCCCTGGCATGCCTGGACTGCCTCCTCCAGCAGAACCAGCAATTTAACCCAGTTGCCAGTGTTGCGGTCTTTTTAAAGGACTGCCTCCCAGGCTTCCTTCAAGACCACCTCTCTCAGTCTCACCTCTTGAACTTCACACTCATCCCAGTCAACAAACCTTCCTTAAGTAGCAACCAGGCCATTGCTACACTTGCTTCCTCTAGGATGTCTCCCACAGCCACCTCATCTCCACCCCAGTCTATGGAGGAACTATGCATAGAAAACACCAATGCTTGGTTCGCTGAGGTGGGACGGTCATCTGCCTGATGGGAGGGGCTCTCATGTGGGTGGGCACGTTGTCATCCCATAGGTCTTGTCAAGAAACATAGCCCCTGTTAGCCCTTTGTTGTCCTTTGTGGTACTGGATTCTGCAGGAAAAGGTTGTACCTCTGTGTTAGCCTGGGGTTAATAGTCTTTAATCACTGCAGCCACTGCAAGGAGACATGGTTGGTTACCAGCAAGAAGGGGGCTCCTAACAGAGAGTAGCACAAGGAGAAGGCAATCTATTTGATTGCGAGGGCTTCCCTCTCTATTGCTGCCCAGTTCTGTTCTCATGAGGACATTTTACAGCTCAAGCAGAGGACAGGGTGCTCCCCCTTCTCCATGGGTAAGGCTAGAGTCATTCCTAACCCATATTCTGAAGCATCCATGAACAAAATAAATAGCTTGTTGAAATCCAGCATATGCTGAATGGGGGCAGAAAAATTGGTTCTTTAGTTCATCAAAGGCTTGCTGCTCCGGTGGACCCCACTGCAGGTCTCATGGGGCTCTGGTGGACTCCACTGTATGTCTTAAGGGGCTGTCAATGGAGCAGCAATCTTGGCAAATTGGGGTCTAAATTGGTCACAATATCCTGCCAGGTCTAGGAACAGTTGTACCTCTTACTCGGTCATCGGTTGCAGTCAAGTGGAGATCTTAGATCTCTATCACACGACCCTTAAAATAGCTTTTTATTTCTTTAAAAACCACATCCAAAAATCTTGTCCCCACCAGGAGCCAGTTCAAAAAAATAAAAGCCTCAGCCACACCCCCTGAAGCGTGACCCACCGTGTTTGCCTGTTCCCGGCTCGGAGGGTAGTACTTCTTTGAACCGCATCTTATGGGGAACTTGATATGAAGCAAATGAAAATGAGAACAAGAAGAACTGCACCTTGATCTTTCTGCTTCCATTTCTGAGGTATCAGAAAGGGAAGCAGGGGATCAGGGGAACAGGAGATCGCCCCGCAGCCTGCAGCCTGCTGTGGCTCAAAGGGCTCCCTCGGCTTCTCTGGGTCCACCCCCCCTTCCTGCAAGCAGCGCAACTCGGCTGCTCATGCAAGGCTTGCCCCGCTCATGGTGGATGCAGAGGGTGCGTGCTTTGCCCAGCAGCCAGCTGCAGGTAGGGGTGGGAGTGGGGGATCGCGCTGCAGGACCTTTTCATATCACCATCTATAACACCCCTCGCATGGCCACCACCTTCTGGACTGCCAAGTCTCTCCCAGCAGGTATCGGGAGCACATGTAGTGCCCATCATCAACTGACAGCACCCCTCCACCCAGTAGGCATGGGGAATGGAGGAGGAGCGCCTAGTGCTTCGCTGCGGGTAGGGGGGGCACGGGGGACCGGGCGAGCCACACCATAGCCCACACAGCCTCCTCACCGCAGCCACACCGGCCATCCCTTTCGGCTCCCATACTGGACACAACACACACACACACACACACACACACACACACACACACACACACACA
>JAHTLZ010000016.1:14106277-14117210 GCA_023846285.1 Phrynocephalus versicolor | reverse complement strand
ACACACACACACACACACACACACACACACACACACACACACACACACACACATACACACACACACACACACTCCTAAAAGCTCACTTTATGCAGCAGTAGGGCCACCTAATATGCGGTTCATAAAACTGCTGTCACTTTGATGTGCTTTTCGACAGTGGGGGCACATAAAATGCGGCTCATTAAGCAGCTGTCGTGGGGACGGAAAGTGCACATCATATACCACGTGGCCTGTAGCAGGGAAGAAGCCCAATTTAATACCAGCCACATTTTTTCTGTCATGTGATAGAGGTCTTAGCCACTTTTGGGGTCATTGGTCTATTCTTCCCGTAGCCTACCACAAAACCCAAGTACTGTATCTTTGCCTTTGTAACCTTGCATTTGTCAGTTAAGCCAGTTTTCTTCACTTCCTCTAGCTAGAAGAGTCCTTATACGCTTTAAATGCTTATCCCAAGACTGGCTGAATATAATAATGTCATCTATGTAAGTCATTTCAAAGGCTCGCTCCAGGGACATTCAGTCATTTATTATTTATCTATTATACCACACCCATTAGGGCCAGGGTACTAATCTGGGCAGCTCACATAGATACATAATCAAAATAGATAATGCATCAAAACCATCAAAACAAACAAGCAATCCACATAAAACTAAAAGCTGAAGGGATACGAGCAAAAATCAGAACTAAACAAAATGAATTCTAAAATAAGGATAACAATATCTTGTCCATGAGGCACAGGAATGTAACCTCCATACCATAAAGATTTCAGTAGATTTTTTTGTTGGCTTTGCAGCAATGTAATCTTCCAGCAGGTCCCTGCGAGGACCATGAACATAATTTAATTGCATGAGGAAGTGTGATGGCTTGGCTTTGGTTTAGGGGAAAGTGCTCTATGTAAGTGAATGATAATGAGGTTTTTTTAGCTTAGTTGATATCTCTCCAGGAATTATAATCAAACAGAGAGAATTTATCACTGGGGGGGTGCTTTGTAAGGAAAAACTCATTTTAGACAGGCCACACATGATTTTTCAGTTCAAGGGACAAGAAGCTGAAGTCCCATTTTTTTGTTCCTGGTGTATGGATCAAAATACCTTGGTGAATACAAATCCAGTTTCTGGATATGCCATTTTTTATCCTCCTTTTTCACACAAGTTCTGGTGGAAGCTGTACATAATCTGTAATTCAAAACTGTACCTGCACCTTCACAGCACATCTGTTTCTATACAGGTGGCATTTAAAATATTTTGATCAGAAAAATACTCCCCCCCCCCCCAAACACACACACATGACTAATGGAGAAATTTAACTGTTTAATCCTGGTAAAAATCATATTACTTCCAAGAAATATATATATTAATTATATAAAGCAGAAACAAACTTCCAAAAGATACTAATAGGCTTGGCCACAGGGCTAAAAACAACAGTACCTGTAATTTAACACAGGTAAGAATGATGTTTTATACCTGGGGTGGGTGGGTGGAATATCCAAATGCACCTCTTTTAAATGTTTATATATTTATTTTGTAACACTACAATATAAAGTATAAAAACAAAACAAGGGAAAAACTCCAATAACCATAACAGAACAAACAATCTTCTTAGTAAACCCCATGCCATCCATCTCCCACTCAGGACTGAATCCATGCTTAAAATCCTTAAGTTACTGACCTTCCTATTTCTCTCCTGGGGTAGGAACTGGCAAGCCACCCCAGTATCCCTGCCAAGAAAATTCCATGGACAGAAACAAAAGGCTAAAAGATATGATGCTGGAAGATGAGCCCCTCAGGTCAGAAGGCATCCAACATGCTAATGAGGAAGAGTGGAGGACAAGTACAAGTAGCTCCAGAGTTAATGAAGAGGCTGAGCCAAAGCCGAAAGGACGCTAAGCTGCAGACGTGCCTGGAAGAGAAAGGAATGTCCAATGCTCCAAAGACATATTTATTTATTTATTTATTTATTTATTTATTTATTTATTTATTTATTTATTTATTTATTTTAGTGCTTATATACCACCTGTCTTCTGGGGGAACTCCGGGTGGTTTACAACAAAATAAAAATATACTGCATAGGAACCTCAAATGTGAGATCTATGAACCAGGGTAAGTTGGATGTGGTCAAACGTGAGATGGCAAGAATAAACATTGACATCTTGGGCACCAGCAAACTTAAATGGACAGGAATGGGTGAATTCAGTTCCAATGACTATCACATCTACTACTGTGGGCAAGAATCCCATAGAAGAAATGGAGTAGCCCTCAAAGTCAACTAAAGAGTGGGAAAAGCTGTGCTGGGATACAACCTCAAAAATGCTAGAATGATTTCGGTACGATTCCAAGGCAGACCTTTCAACATCACAGTAATCTAAGCTTATGCACCAACTACTGATGCTGAAGAGTCTGAGACTGACCAATTCTATGAAGACTTACAACTTATTCTGGAACTGACACCAAAGAAATATTCTCTTCTCATCATAGGGCAGGGCTGTTCAACTTCGAACAGGCCAGGGTCTACTTTTTCCAGCCCAAAATGCCTGAGGGCTACTACACTAAAACCAATACTTACGAATGTTATCCGTTCCGAGCACATGCTCATAAGTAAAAACTTTTGTAAGTAGAGGAGCGGTTTCCCATAGGAATGCATTGAAAACCAATTAATCTGTTCTGGAGGGAACAGATTTCAATGCGCCATGGCCCTTGAATTGCCCCGCTCGGCTGAGACAGTGGGCTGGCAGACCCAGAACTTTGCTGGGGCAGTGGTAGTCCTTGGGATGGGGGAGGGAGGGGTGGAGAACTTGTCCCATCCCTTTTTTTATTGATGGTTGGCGGGCTACTTTTGAACCCTTTGCGGGCTACCAGTAGCCCGCGGTCTACCTGTTGGGCAGGCCTGTCATAGGGGATTGGAATGCTAAAGTAGGGAGTCAAGTGATAAAAGGAATAACTGGCAAGTTTGGCCTTGGAGCTCCAAATGAAGCAGGGCAAAGGCTAATAGAGTTTTGTCAAGAAAACAAGCTGGTCATTGCAAACACTCTTTTCCAACAACACAAAAGGCGACTCGACACATGGACATCACCATATGGACAATACCGGAATCAAATTGATTATGTTCTCTGTAGCCAAAGATGGAGGAGCTCTATATAGTCAGCAAAAATGAGACCTGGTGCTGACTGCGGCTCAGATCATCAGCTTCTTATAGTAAAATTCAAACTTAAACAGAAGAAAGTAGGGAAGACCACAGGGCCAGTCAGGTACAATGTATCTCAAATCCCTAATGAATACACAGTGGAGATGAAGAATAGATTTAAGGAACTAGATTTGGTGGACAGAACAATTGAAGAGCTATGGATGAAGGCTTGCTGTACAGAAGGCAGCAATGATAACGATCCCAAAGAAAAGAAAATGCAAGAAAGCAAAGTGGTTGTCCAACAAGGCCCTATAAATAGCAGAGGATAGAAGGGAAGCAAAATGCAAGGGAGAAAGAGAAAGATACAGAAAATTGAATGCAGACTTCCAAAGAACAGTGAGGAGAGAGAGGGCGGCCTTCTTGAACGAACAGTGCAAAGAAATAGAGGAAAAGGAAAAGGAAAAACTAGAGATCTGTTCAAGTAAATTGGAGATATTAAAGGGACATTTTGTGCAAAGATGGATAAGATAAAGAACAAAAATGGTAGGGACCCAACAGAAGCAGAATACATTAAGAAGAGATGACAAGAATACACAGAGGAATTATATCAGAAAGATCTGGGTGTCCCTGATAACCAAGATAGTGTAGTTGCTGACCTTGAGCCAGACATCCTGGAAAGTGAAATCAAGTGGGCCTTAGAAAGCATTGCAAACAACAAGGCCAGTGGAGGTGATGGCATTCCTGTTGAACTATTTAAAATCTTAAAAAGAGGATGCTGTAAAAATGCTACATGCAATGTGCCAGCAAATTTGGAAAACTCAGCAGTGGCCAGAGGACTGGAAAAGATCACTCTACATCCCAATCCCAAAGAAGGGCAATGCCAAAGAATTCTCCAACTATTGCACAGTTGCACTCATTTCTCGTGCTAGCAAGGTTTTGCTCAAAATTCGACAAGGGAGGCTTCAGCAGTATGTGGACAGAGAACTTCCAGAAATGCAAGCTGGATTTCGAAGGGGCAGAGGAACTAACATGTGCTGGATCACGGAGAAAGCTAGAGAGTTCCAAAGAAACATCTACTTCTGCTTCATTGACTATGCCAAAGCCTTTGACTGTGTGGACCACAACAAACTATGACAAGTTCTTAAAGGAATGAGAGTGTCTGACCACCTTAACTGTCTCCTAAGAAATCTACATGTGGGACAAGCAGCAACAGTCAGAAGTGGATATAGAACAACTGGCTGGTTAAAAATTGGGAAAGGAGTTTAACTTATTTTTAACTTATATTTAACTTATATGCAGAGTACATCATGCGAAAAGCAGGACTGGATGAATCACAAGCCAGAATTAAGATTGCTGGAAGAAATATCAACAACCTCAGATATGCAGATGATATTATTCTGATAGCAGAAAGTGAGGAGGAATTAAGAACCTCTTAATGAGGGTGAAAGAGGAGAGTGAAGAAAATGGGCTGAAGCTCAACATCAAAAAACTAAGATAATGCCCACCGGTCCCATCACCTCCTGGCAAATAGAAGGGGAAGAAATTGAGGCAATGACAGAGTTTATTTTCTTGGGCTCCTTGATCACTGCAGATGGTGACTGCAGCAAGGAAATTAAAAGACACCTGCTTCTTGGGAGGAAAGCAATGACAAACCTAGGCAGCATCTTAAAGAGCAGGGACATCACGTTGTCAACAAAGGTCCGGATAGTCAAAGCTACGTTTTTTCCAGTAGTGATGTATGGAAGTGAGAGCTGGACCATAAAGAAGGCTGATCACCACAGAATTGACGCTTTTGAGCTGTGGTGCTGGAGGGGACTCTTGAGAGTCCCCTGGACTACAAGGAGATCAAACCTATCAATCCTGAAAGAACTCAACCCTGAATATTCACTGGAAGGACAGAGTTTTGAAGCTTTGGCCACCTCATGAGGAGAGAGGACTCCTTGGAAAAGTCCCTGATGTTGAGAAGATCGATGGCAAAAGGAAAAGGGGGCAGCAGAGAATGAGATGGTTGGACAGTGAATGTGACCAGTCTCTGAGAGGCAGTGGAAGACAGGAGGTCCTGGTGAGCTCTGGTCCATGGGGTCACAAAGAGTTGGACATGACTGAACAAGTGAACAACAACAACCACAGGACAGGTTTGGAAGCAGATTGCCACCTGAATTTTAAATTGAAAATAATGGAAAGGACAGAGCAGAGAATTTCTGTCTGGCACCGGGTTAAGATTAGCGACCGAAGACACCATGCCAATCCGGGTTCAGGACGGGCCAGGGGACCGAAACAGCTTTGGTCGCGCTCCAAGATGACCTAATCCGGGCGGCCGACCGGGGTTGCTCTGGACTCCTGGATTTGCCAGCGGCCTTTGATACTGTCGACCACGGTATCTTACTGGATCGGCTCTCTGAGGTGGGAATCGGAGGCACTGCTCGCAGTTGGCTCCGGTCCTTCTTGGAGGGCCGTCCCAGTATGTGCAACATGGAGGAGAGTTGTCGGCCCCGTGGATACTCCCTTGTGGGGTTCCGCAGGGCTTGTCTCTCTCCCCCATGTTGTTTAACATCTATGTGAGGCCGCTGGCTGGGGTCATTAGGAGATATGGAGTTTGCTGTCATCAGTACGCTGATGACACGCAGCTCTATCTCTCCTTTTCCACCTCTGCAGTGGAAGCTGTTCGGACTCTCGACCAGTGCCTGGATGTGGTTTTGACATGGACCAGGGCCAACAGGCTCAAGCTTAACCCTGAGAAGATGGAGGTTATGTTCTTTGGGAGTTCGCCATCTGGGTATGGAGGCCCTCTCCCCTGTCTGGAGGGAGTTTCTCTCCAACCGGCAGATAGGATTCGGAATCTGGGCATGGTTCTGGATCCAGCGCTTACCTTGGAAGCCCAGGTGGCTGCCGTGACCAGATCCGCATTTTACCATCTTCGTCAAATTGCCCAGATCCGCCTATATCTAGATGGCAACTCTCTGAGAACTGTGGTTCAAGCGCTGGTGATCTCGAGGTTGGACTATTGCAACGCTCTTTACATGGGGTTGCCCTTGACTCTCCTCCGGCGTTTGCAGCAGGTACAAAATGCAGCAGCCAGACTGGTGGTGGGTGAGCGTCATTACGACCACATCACCCCAGTTCTGGCTCGCCTGCATTGGTTGCCCGTTGCATCCCGGATCAGATTCAAGGTCCTGGTTTTAGTTTATAAAACCCTCCATGGCTTGGGCCCGGACTACCTGACAGAGCGAATCATCCAGCAATCAACCTCGGCCCGTCCAGTCCGGCAGTCGCGAACGCACTCGCTTCGGGTTGCCACCCCTCGAGAGGCCCGGAAAACGTCCACACGCAACCGGTCCTTCTCAGTGGCAGCCCCTTCTCTTTGGAACAGCCTTCCAAGCAAAGTGCACTCTGCAGAGTCCCTGCTGGCCTTCCACAAAGCATTAAAAATTCTGCTTTTTCGCGAGGCCTTTGGTGAGTTTTTGTAGTTTTTTTTCCCCGCCATCCACATTTTCCATATTTTTGCCTCCTTCAGAGAACTCTCGTTGCAGGGTTTTGTACGTGATGCCAGGGCACTAAGCTGTTTTAAAGTTGTTAAAGCTGTTTTAATCATTGCTTTATTTTGTTGTTATTGTCTTTTATTGTGTGATCAGTTGCTGTTGACTTTTGTAAGCCGCCCAGAGTTCCTATGGGAAGATGGGCGGGGTATAAATCTAATAAATAAATAAATAAATAAATGAATAAATAAATTTGCCTCCACTTTGGTGTATGTAATGTATGTATCTATAAATGGTAGTGGAAGTCTGAAGAAGTGGACTTGCCCATAAAAGCTCACATTAAAATACAGAAATTAGCCTCAAGATGCCACCATGTTTTTATCTTTATTGTTTTCCTTCTGTTTTTCACATGCATGTGGTATGTGCACTACCAAGGCATTCCTAATTTTCATTCCTTTCTTATTGAAAGAAAACTCAACCCTCTTGTGTGATCCCTGGATCTTAATTTTGTACCTCCAAACTAACTCACAAAACCAAAACTGAGGTATTATTTGAAATTCACCATATCTGAATTTTGATCAGTAAGTTTTCCAGTTTCAAAATGTGTGGGAGAGTCCCACCTCCCCACAAAAGCTGTGAACATAGTGGGGGTTTTTTTTTAAAGCATGACTTGCGGAAAATTGCTTCAAAAGACTGAGTATATTTGGCAAAACCATGTGTAAACTACATACGTAGAGAGAACTGGCTACACAAATGCACACTAACTTGCATGGATTTGAGAACATTCTCAAGTATGGGCTAAGCTAAATGTAAAATCTGAAATATGAGAAACAGAAATGAAAACGGACAGATTCACTGGCCTCCATTTTTGAGAAGAATGTGGTTCATCTTTGCTCTCTCCTTAGTGATAAGGTCAACTCCCACTTCCACAAGGTTCTTCCTCCTACATAACTATGCATCCAACTGCAAATGTAATTGCAACACATTTGTCGCTGCAAGCATTTCTTTAAAAGCAGAGTACAAGTATCTAAACAATACCAGCCGTCTATGGCAACTAAGCTTGTTGTAACTGCATCCATTGGCTTGTGAGACAGCCAGTAATTAATTAAGTGCAGACAGTAACAACCAGGGCACAATATTTCGCCAGTTCCTTTGGCATGGGATCCCACGAAGAACTGAACTATGAATTCGTAGTAACCAAGCATTTTTGCTTAACACTAACCCTTGTGTAATAAGGTCCCTACTGCGATTCTTCTTATGTGATGATCATTCTTTTGTATTCAGAAGAGCACTTTGCCTTCCAGTGTCCTACTGTGGAAGCATTAACAATAAAGAGAGTGGCTGAAGGAAGCTGACTTGGCAGGGAGCCTCTCCACTGGGAGTGGGCCGGCTAATTTTGTTGTAGCTCTGAATAGAATATTACTAGCTCCTCTGGGGAATTAAAAGGTATATTAATGCCTGATCCTCCAGTTAAAATTGTGCTTAAGTATGTCACACTTTAAAAATCTGTCTTGGGCCATTGATTCAAGTGCCACATCTTCTATTACGAATATGAGATTTACCTCTTTACAGTGTCACCAATCTTCGTTTTACGTTACGTAGGATCACAAGTTACCAGTCGACAAGCACGTCACTGATCTAGTACGGAATATTGTTCTGCTTGAAGTTCACACCATTGGGACTCAAGTAGTAATAAATACAGGAGAAAGGGAGAAATATTTCTTCTCGTCTCTTCTGTGGTTTTTATGAAGTTAAATTGACTAAATTTAAGCTACCTCAACATTTCATACTGTAAATATAATATTCTAGCCTAGGTATTTCAGAAGCACTGAAGATGAAAATCTGAAGAACAGTTTTCTTCTTCTTCTTCTTCTTCTTCTTCTTCTTCTTCTTCTTCTTCTTCTCTCAACAGTGGTTTATCATTCATCCATATATTGTTGTTCTGATTCATTGTTCACAGTTTGAATCTTTATGTAGCTAAAATTGAATGACATGGATAAGACAAAACATCAGAACACAGGGAAAATGTTTCTGTGATTTAATATCCTCTATCTTTTCATACGGTATATACTGTATTTTCTATGTAGTTAATCAATTAATTTTAGAAAAATTAAAGGGAAAATACATGGCTGCGAATACATGTGGTTGAAGAATAATGGAAATAGCAAGAGGTAGGTTAAGAGAAATGGCTAGTTTCCAGAACGGAATGATTACACACTGCAAAATTTTATTGCAGTCACATTTGTGCAAACTTCTCCCTTCCCCACCTCATTAAACCAAAACAGCAAGCTAAGAAATCAATTATTATTATGTATAGAGTTAAGATTCAGTTATAGCAACTGTAAGAGACACTAGAATTCTAGCCCTCTATCACTTTATTCTTTAATCTCTGAAATTTAGTCAAAATGAGATTTCCCAAACAGCTTTCCCAGCTATGCACCTTTCGGATGTGTTGGGCTATTAACCCCTTGATCCCCTGAAAGTAAGGCCAATGGGAGCTTTAGCCCAACAGAGCCAGACACCACAAGGTTGGATAAGGCATTTCAAAATATTTGCCCCTTCCTGTTGGAAGAGAACAGGTTTCTTCCACATAGATCTGAAGAGAGGTAGGCTGTCTAGCTGAACCTAGAAAGACGGCACTGAAAATAGCTTGTGTATAAGTGAGAAACAGAGTGTTTTGTCCTTTTCATTTGTATATAGTGGCCAAAATTATACCCATGCAAGTGGAATAAATAGGGATTGCTGTTTTGGCTAGCTGCATGATGTCAGGATCGTGTGTGATATCCAACTGGGAGCATAATCACCAATATGCACAAGGCACCTTGTCAATGAGCTGCTATGTCAACTTCCATTACTTCTCTTGTATGCATATTAACATTCTGAAGGATTCTGTATATGTTTTTTTTAAGTGTTGCTATTATGCATCATCAAATTGCCTCTTACGTACGTAGACGTGTCCAAACGTTGGCCCTCCAGATGTTTTGGACCACAACTCTTTTATTGTTTTATTGCATTTATGTTTGAGTTTGATCTTTGGTTTTCACGTGTTTTGTTTTATGCAAACCACCCAGAGTTCCCTTTGAGAAATTGGTGAGGTATACAAATATAAAAATAAATAAATAAATAACTCCCAGAATTCCAAGCCTGTATTGACAGTGACAAAGGACTGTGGGAGCTGTGGTCCAAAACATCTGGAGGGCCAAAGTTTAGACACCAATGACAGGAGTACAGAAGCAGAATTTGCCCAACCCGTCCTCTGTCTCAGAGAAGTCCGTATTGTGCCATACAAGAAAAAGATATGAGATGCACTCCAGACATTCTAGAGCAAAAAAAAAAGTCTGAGACCACAACTACACTTTCAGGAAGGACCAAAGTTGCCTCACAGTGACTCCAATCATTCCACGTGATACACGCCCTGTGGTGATTGGGGGAAAGTGCATGTTGGCACCATTTTAATCCATACCAGGACTTCTATCCTGGCATGCCAGTGCTAGGAAGCCTCCCATCTATTGACGATGCTGGGCCAAGGCTTGACATGTGGCAAAGATGCAGCTGCTGGAGCTGCCCCACAAGCAAAAACAGTGTCATTGCCTGGCCCATGCCATGCAGGCCTCCCTGGCTGGCTATGTTGTTTTTGTTGGTTGGGGGGATTCTAGCAGCATAGCAAAAAAGGAAAGCCTGCCCAAAACTGGCATTGTAAGCAGCCATGGGAAATTATTTGTGCTGGCCAGCCTGCAGGCCAGGAGTTGCTCTATGTTCTGCTTTAATGCAAGCCTTCAGTTTATCTGTATCCTTGGTGCCCGAGATGATTCCCAATGCAAGCAACCAAAGAAGAAGCTACACATGGCAGGGCAAGGCCCTGCTGTCATGTTTTAGCTTGGTAGCCAAGATGGGAAATGGTAAAGCCAGTAGAAGGGATTGAGCTGATACAACAATCCTGCCATAGTCTTGGAGAGGAGGTGGGTTGGCATGGGGAGGATGGGGATGCCTGCAAAATTAAATGTTAAACTGCCCAGAGAGTCTCTCGGAGAGTGATCCATTTGACTAATTTTGCAGCCCTGTAGCAGGGAAAGAACCAGATATCAAAAAGAATTAGCACTCTCATCTGAATTCTCACTGATAACATCCCCCCTTCCACTCACGTTTCTAGGTGTTAGGAGGGATACCGAGTTAGAAACCTTCATCATCATCATCATCATCATCATCATCACCACCACCATCATCATCATCATCATTTATTATTATTATTATTATTATTATTATTATTATTATTATTATTAGTAGTAGTAGTAGTATTAGTATTAGTATTAGTATTAGTATTAGTATTAGTATTAGTA
>JAHTLZ010000016.1:14074014-14105028 GCA_023846285.1 Phrynocephalus versicolor | reverse complement strand
ATAATAATAATAATAATAATAATAATAATAATAATAATAATAATAATCCCCTGATCCCCTGGAGCAAAGGCCGATGCTTAATGTGGGACGCCACATGTCCAAATACATTTGCCACATCCCACGTACAAAACACCAGCATCGAAGCCAGATCTGCAGCAGCAACGGCCAAACAATTAAAAAGACAAAAATAAAAAGATATGGCAACAGGAATTGACTTTGTCCCTGTAGCCATCAAAACTTCTGGAGTCTGGGGAGAATCAGCCTTGAGCCTAGTCCAGGAAATAGGTCGCAGGATAGCCATTCGTCTCAAGACGACCGAGCACCTATGTTCCTGAGGCAACAGCTCTCAATTGCTGTCCAAATACAATAATATTTTGCAACACATAGTTCCCTTCTATGGCTGAAATGTTAAACAATCTTATTTTCTAGGTATTTCATCAACTCCAGCTAGAATGCGTAGCCTTAACACAGCAGTCTGTTCCCTGTTAGGTAAGTTCACTGTGATACGAGGCTACGTAGACTTGAGCTAACAGGATAAGTCAGCAGAATGCTTCCATTTCCAGAGATACTGATGGAGCTCCTTGAACCCAGTTATAGCACAAAGAACATGAGGATATTTCCCATTCAATCAAAAATGGATGCCAGTTTTTTTAAAATGGGGAAGAGAAAGCCAATACTTATCCTGATACTGCTCTGGCGCAAAAATGATTTAGCCATTCATTAGAGGTAGTCCTATATAAAGGAATTTTCTCCTCCTTCTTCTGGTTTGGCCGGAGACTCACAGACAGACAGAAATAATCTGCCATTCTTCCGTTTGATAGCCAGACGCTGCCAGTTGTTGCTAGGGTGGTCATGCTGTTAAATTAGGTCTAATGAAGGAGTAATTGCTTTAGGTATAGTGAACCATTTGAAAGAAAACAAGGATTCTAATTGATTTGCAATTTGTTTGGCACATTGCTTTGTCTGGGGCTATTGATTAGTCTTCTGGATTTCACTCTGCATGTGTTTCCCTTTATTAAGGGAATAACAGGTTACTGATTACTTTCCTTCTGGGTTTAATGTAGCAGTTAATGTCTACTTTGTTCTTGTGTCATGTCACAGGCAAGGAAGGAATAATATGCAAGTGGGTGGCCCTTTGCTAAGAAACTCCCCTGCTGCTTAGGACTGTGTACTCTAAGATGGGTTGAAAAGCAGATCAAGAGAAAGGGTTAGAATAGCAGGACTCACAAGTTACAGCCTGAGTCAGACTAGACCGAGCCTGGCAACTCAGCTTCCCTTCACCATCAAAGTGTACCACTGGTATGGAACAGCTGGCGGTAGATTTCTGCTTGTGGCATTTCATTCTGTGCGTCCATGTTATTTGATGCACCTTAATTACTAGAAAGGAGGCATTTTCTCCAAATTTTCTGCTGTATCCATTCTGCCTAAAACTCGGAAATTTGGAAGGGATGAAGCGAACATTGAGATATGTGCATGTCTATAAGGAAGCCTAGATGCCCTAAGCACATCCGATCTCTCCTGATTTCGGAAGCTAAGCAGGGTCGGCCCTGGCTAGTACTTGGATGGGAGACCTCCAAGGAATACCAGGTGCTGTAGGCGCCTGGAGTAGGAACTGGCAAACCACTCCAGTATTCCTGCCAAGAAAACTCCATGGATATGGAGTCACGAAGAGTCGGTCACGACTGTAACGACACAACAACAATTAGTAGAAAGGAGGCATTTTCTCCAAATTTTCTGCTGTATCCATTCTGCCTAAAACTCGGAAATTTGGAAGGGATGAAGCGAACATTGAGATATGTGCATGTCTGTCATAGAAGACACTTCCCAAATGCATATCCATCAAAGGAAATTCATTGTATACTTATGGGATGGAATACTAAGCTTATGACCCACAGCCTGTTTCCAGCTCTTGTTGGGATTTCCCAAAGCTGTTAGTTATGAAAGCAGTCCCAGTTACAGAATGGAAAGTAACATCAACTCTTTCTATAACCTGCTTGCATGGTGCCTTTGCTGTTTTAATTGCAATTTGGCTTTATTTGCATAGACCAGTAGTTCCCAACCTTTTCCAGGTCATACCCGCCTTTTATAATAGCCTAGTAATATCCAATCCCACACCCACTCCACTATTCATTAAAAAGACTTATTTATTTATTTATTTATTTAGAAGATTTTTTTTTAGCCACCCCACTACCAAGAGGTCTCTGTGCGGCATTTTTATTGGTGTAAAGCGGGGGTCTGCAACCCGCGGCTCCGGAGCCGCATGCGGCTCTTTGGAACATTTGCCGTGGCTCCGGGAGGGTTCAGAAATTTCAATACAAAGGCGCCGAATCTCGCGAGGACAGCCCGTCCCACAAGGCAGCGCGAAGAAAAGCGCGGCCACACTCTCAGCGTGCTCCCTCTTCTTCAGAGCAAGAGAGAGAGAGGGAGGGAGGTGTGGTGGAAAGTGCCCGCCGAACGGCAGCCTTTTTTCTTTTTTTCTTTTAACTTCAAGAAAACCTCCCAGATCTGGATTGTTGTGTGTGTTGTATGTGTGTCCAACGTGGAGGAAGAGAAAACCCTCCTTCCTTCCCCCTTCCCCTTCCTTTCTTGCTTGGGTGTTTGGTGGGAGGGGGAAGAAGCGACTGTGTGTGTGTGTGTGTGTGTGTGTGTGTGTGTTGTGTGTGTGTGTTGTGTGTGTGTGGTGGGGGGCAGCGTTTAGACGGGACGTTCAACGTAGAGGAAGAGAAAACTCTCCTTCCTTCCCCCCTTCCCCTTCCAAGCATTGCACATCTGCAGTTGGCATCTCTCTCTCTCTCTCTCTCTCCTTTTGCTTCGCTATAGCCCCCCCCCAAAAAAAACTACGGCTTTGCACTAACTTGCCGGGATGAAGCTCCAAAAACGTGGGGGAGCGGGCGCGCGCACAGCGTGTCTCCGCGAAAGAGAGAGAGAGAGAGAGAGATTAGAAATTCCCCTCCTCTCCCTCCTGTACTATTTTTGGAAGATTTTTAAAAACTGCCCCCCCCCCAAAAAAAAGTGGAAGTGGTGTGGGCACGACGCACTCGGGCTGCGCTTCCCTCATCTATGGAGGGTGGGGGCGAGAGGAGGAGGAGGAGGAGGAAGAGATGGAGTGTGTGTGTGGGGGGGAGAGTCAGACCATGGCTGCAGGATCCGGGCAGAAAGCAGTGAGGGCAGAATGGGAACCTCAAGAAAGGCGGCGTGGGGAGGGGGCCATGGCTAGTCTTCTCTCTCCCCACCCCACCCCGCCGCCGCCGCCCTGCTTCCTTGCCTGGTGCTGTCAGTTCTGGCCCAACAAGCAAGGGGTTGGTGGCGGCGGGAGCGGGGAGGGAGGGAGCGGCGGGGGCGGAGAGGCGAGAAGCAACGGAGGAAGTCGGCTTTTCTTTTTCCTGCGCGAGATCAACTTGGCAGTCAAGGGATGAGGGACGCGGCGTGACAGCTAGTTTGAGCCCCCCCCGGCCCGAGGAGGGGTCTCTCTTATTAGACTTCCAGCGGCTCCCTCCTGGAGTCAGCTGGTTTCGGCGGTGGGGTGGGGGCACCGGGCTCAAGTTGTCCAGGGGCCCCTGGCCGCCCGGGGAGGCCAACGGCACGCCACCTGGCTCGAGAAGCTGAGCCAAGCGGAGCGGAGCGCCTGTGCACCTGCCTGCTTGTCTCGCTCGCTCTCGCTCTCGCTCTCTCCGAAAGCCCGCCAGCAGCTGCCTTCCACTCCATTCCAACATACAGAACGTGCCTCCTGCGCACCCACCCACCCCCCAGCCCGGCCCTCCCCGAGGCTGGCGGACACGCAGCCACCCCAGTTGCGCACGCGGGAAAACTTGAGGCAGGTGTGCGCCTCGATGGAAACCCTCTGGGACAGGGTGGCGGAGTGGGGGAGGCGGCGGCAGCTCAGGCTCGCCCGCTTGCTCGCTCTCCCGGCGCCCGAAGTGCCGAAGAAGCAACTTTCATTGGCTTCCTTCTCAGAAGCCCTTCAGGGGTGCCCGGAGGAGCTGCAGCCGCCGGCGCTCCTTCCCACCCCACCCGAGCCCGGCGTGTCAAGGAGCGTGCAAGGGATTGTGTTGCTTGTGAGCGCCCAAAAAGCCAGGAGCGAGGGGAGGGGAAAATATATTTGCAGTGTTATATTTGTTTTAAATGTCGCAATGGTTTTGCGGCTCCCAGTTTTTTTTTTTCCGTTGGAAACGGGTCCAAGTGGCTCTTTATGTCTTAAAGGTTGCAGACCCCTGGTGTAAAGTATCCCTTTTTAGAAACTAGAGGCTTCTTTTTCTCCCAGATGCCCTGTTTCTTCTACATACATGTTGACTTTAATATTCCGCTCTGAATGGTCAAGGGAAAATGATTTTAAAAAGTTACAATCTCTCCCCCCCACTTCTTTTATATTAGGACAGGCATGTCCAAACTCAGGCCCGAGGGCCAAATGCATCCTGTCTTCAAATTTTGAGTGGCCCGCGGCCTCTTCTCCCCACCAGCTCAGCCTGGCATGCATCCCCGCCAGCTGGCCCCTCCCCATACTGGAATGGAGACATCAGATTGCAGATTTATGGTTTGCCTGCCCTCCCTGCCTCCGTCCATGCCCCCCCCGCCACCTGCCCAACCTACCCACCCCCAGCTCCGTTGCTGCAGTGTCCTCCCTGCCTCCTTGCATGTCCTAGAGGTTTGCCCAAAGTCTGGCCCAGGGGCCAAATGTGGCTGAATGGTCGGCCCCCACACATTTTCACCTCATCAAATCTGGCCCTCCTTGCAAAAAGTTTGGACACCCCTGTATTAGGATCATGGGGTTTTGAATGTGATTAGTCTATGAAAGCAGCTTCGTTTGCTTTATTAAGAAGCAAATTTATTTGGCATGTTTCAAACTATGTTTTTTGTTTAAAAAGGATTGTGTAAGGAAGCTCATGCTGAACCAGAAAGTATTTTAAATGAAGGGCTTTTGCTCCTATCCATCACAGCAGTAGCAAGTTAAGTGCTTCTAACTTACTGCACTTTGCTATTGTTTGAACCCCTGGCTAACTGCTCAGGATTGTGTGCTGTATCTATTTCATTTCACTTCCAAAGTCATTAGTTCCACCAATATGTATTCTTTTGCCGTTCAAAAACTGAGATTATAACATTCTGCACAATGTATTGTATAGTAGTAATCAAATCACTATTATATATAAAATGAAGTCTTAATAATATCTTGGGTACACAATTTATCTGTTCTGCAAATAGAATTCAGAGGGTTCTCTATTCATTTCAAATAAAAACTTTCTTTCAATTGTGTCAGATTGTATTTCATTGTGAAAGTGATGGGAGGTTCTCCTGGTTTACAATGCTGAGGTCCCTGTGCGGAGCTCGAGCTCTATTTAAGTTTAGCACGGAGCCATTAATATGCATATGTATTAGTCAAATTACCAAACCAAGGCTGGTGTTTTTGATGTTTCCAAAACAGGAAGACTCGCTTTAATGCACTGACTTGTTGAAAGACATTGGGTGAAATCCTGTTGCTTAGTTCAGTAACTCCATTAGAGTAGGTCCACAGAAGCAGTAGGCACTTGGTGAGTCAGCTCCTCTGCCAGTTCCATGAATTCAAATGGGTCTACTCTATAGTTGCAAGTTACTTGAGTGGAGCATTACACTACCCGAGTAGGCCCAATGGAACTTACAGTGAGTTGATGCACCAAATCCCCACATTAAATGGCCCTATTCCATTGCAACCCACTGTGCTACGCAACAGGATTACAGCCACTGAACTGTAGCCATTACTTGGTCCTGGAAGACATCAAAACTAGCTGAAAATTAGAAGGATGTCTATTAAGAGGCCGTAACTGGTACTGGTTTGTATTGTTGTCTTCGAGATTGTTTAAATGTGCTGTCAATAAGATGCCTTTTGCCCTCCGAAATTATGACTTGAGAGAAATACAGTTTAGGACAAAACAACTTCCAGACATGGGGCTGTCATTAGTCTGTTGCAGGCTAAAAGGACAGAAAAGAGTGTTATCATCAACTATGAAATAACCACTGTGACTACTTTGTCTATATTTAAGCTGTTGTTGAATTTATCTGCATTTCCTTGTCACTGGACTCTCGCTCAAGTACTTTCCCCTCTGTTCTCATCCACTAACTGAAAATAGAACTTCAAGTGCCCAATGAAATGCCGGAAATCCATCAGAGCCGCCGTCCTATATTAGTTAGACAGTTAAGTTATTAACTTTTTTGTTCTTCTTGGAGTCTTCAGACAACATATAATTTACTTATTTAATTTTAGGATAATTTAAAACTCTGAGCTCTCTCTCTCTCTCTCTCTCTCTCTGCCATTATAACTATGAAGTTCAAATTGCATAGACTCTATAAAAATGTTTCAAGACTTCTAGGGCTAAAATGGTAATGAAGGCACATTAAAGTAATAACATTTTAGGAGAAGCAGCTAATCATTCACAAGTTCAGAATTTATTGCGGAAGACTTTACAGGTGCCAACGTTCTTCTATTCCTTTGAACTACACGTGTTCTGCTGTTGAATGCCCCTTTCGTCATCACAAACCAATTTCATACAGTGATTTTTGTAGGATTTACTATTATTGTTGCAGACGTACCCATGCACATTTACAAAAAAAATGCCCATTTAGCATTATTGAGGGGGAACTATGGCAGTGCCTGGATATTATCAGATGCCTAAAGGATATAAAGGGGAATTCTTTTCTCCAGTCTTGAGCATTGTTACGGGCACATGACATTTATAGTCTGTGAACTTGCCCTATTGGCCTCAGCTGCAAATGCATTCTTTTGATTGGTCATTCACAGTTCCCCTTCTATTGGTCATTGTCCAGTGTATAAAGCCTCAAGAGGCAGCAGTTATCTCTTGAATGCACCCGTTACCTGGCTTATCTAGTCCTGCTGTGAATAAAGCAAAAATGAACTGGCTGCTTTGCATTGGCGCATTTTGTCTACGCATTCATCAGTCTTGTAGAGTCCTATGTTTGAATGTACTTCTCTTCAAAAGTCCACTTAAGCTCCTTACGTAGCTAGAAAATCAATTCATGTTATGGTGTTTCTTCTCTGGATTAAAATGTTGAGTCTGATCAATTACCACCATATGTGTGTAGATCTGTATGGACCTGCGTACATGTGTGCCTATACTGTATAAACACAAAATGGAAATTCTGTCATTGGTACAGAACATTTCATGACTTAAGAAAAAGGCAAGCTGATGAACTTCAGAGTACCTTTTATATATTGTAGTGCTCTGTAAATTCCAGTTATGACAATTTGATTGTCAAATTAGAAGGTAGGGGAGCTATTGATGGGTGGATTAGTGAATAGGAAAAGATGTTTTTCATGCATGCAATAGACACATGGAAATGGCCTGAAAGTACCCTTGTGAGATGGTTCTATATACTGTAGTTTACTATATAAGTCACATTTGACAAAAGTAACCCAGATTGGTCACTTATTCAACCTGCTCCAGCCCCCATCTCTAACAATACCTTAAATATCTCACTGAAATCAACTCGTCTGTGAATATTTAATTTCTTTTTGTGTTCTTTTTTGCCATGAGATGTGATAAACAAGACTTCCCCCCTTAATCCAGACCTACTCTACAACAGTACTTACATGTAACCCATTTCCAATTGGGTTGGAATTGGACCAACCCACACACCATATCTTCACTAGGAGGATTTCTTACTCATCCATTGATCATGGTACACACGAAGAGTTCTGGCCCTCCTTTTCTATTACAGACTTGGCATTGACCTAGGAAACTGAGGAGAAATTTCTAAGGAGAATTTGCTAGACATGGAGCCTGTTTCCTATTTCTTTGTGGTTATTTCCTCTGCCCATTGGTTTAGTAGACAGCCATCCGCCTATTCAGTGCTGGAATCATTGTGGGAAGTGGACTTTCAGTTGTAGAACCTTGAAAGTAGGAAAGTACACATCCTATATTTGTATGTTTTGTCTTGTTTCAGCAGCTGGAATTAGCATACAGTCACTCTGAAGAAAGCCTGCTGAAACAGTACACATTTGGTGAGCTCTCCTCTGTAAGTTCCATTGATTCAGACGAGCCTATTATAGTCACAATTTACTATGCTAAAGTAGCAAGAATTTTCAAGGTAAGAAATACTCAGAAGTGGTTTACCATTGCCTTCTGCTGTGCAGTACTAACAAAAGTTAGCTTGAGTGTCACTGCTATCATCTCTGAAAGATCTTCCACAAGTGTCACCTTCCACTCCTGCCACTGCCCAGCAGATGATTTCCTCCCCCCCTCCCATCACTATTGGAACTGCCAATTAATTGTCTTCTGCTATTGTGACTATTAATCACAAATTTCTTGGATGTATTTAAGTCTGATGTCTCAACTTTTATCATTCTCCCTTGGCTGATCCTGCTAGGAATCCAGATTCACCATGAAGTCTAGTCTCCTGATGGTATTGCTGTAAGCTTCCAGGACAGGTATAAAAGAATTCCACGTCAAGACAGAACCTGCCCCTGTGGAACTAGATCCCCTGAATTTCTTGTTCATATGATTTTACATTGCCCGTTCCGTGAATGACCCGATTTGCTCATTGCTGAATAAGTGTAAAGGCCACCGTTCCAGATGGCTAGTAATATACTGCTTCTCAGACCAGAATTCAAACATCACAGCAGAGGTAGCAATGTTCTTTCTAGCTGGCTTGCACAAGAGGTCAGAGGTTGTATCAACTACCCACCCTTTTAAAGCACCAAATTCCATGTAGTCCCTCATCATTTTTTATTGTATATTCTTATGTATGGGTCATATGACTGCAATGAATCTCCTGATCTGCTGTAAGCTTCTCTGACATACGCAAACTCCCTTACCATATTAAAGTGTCTATCTAGGAATTTGGCCTAGAAACCAGAACCAAAGTAGGTGAACGACTCATCATAGATAGAGTTGGGCATGATTTAAAAAATGAATGGCAACATTCATTCAAAATTACTAATTGATCTATTCATATTCATACAGATTGATTCTCCCAACAAACATGAATTGATGATTTTTAAAATTATTTTTGATTTCTTAGTTCATTGTGCTATAAAATGGCCCCCAAGAGACTTGGGAACACCAGATTTGCTGGGAAGCTTCCCCTGACTCTTCTCTATAATTCTTCCAAATTTGGCAAAGATTGGGCTTCCTCAAGCCAGCTGCTAAAGGGCATTTTCCTGGGGGAGGCACTTTGTGGGTGTATAACTAAAATGCCTAAAACTCGATTTTCACAAAACCTGGAGAGATAATAGAGGAGAGTTGGGGGAAGCTTGTCTCCAAATTTGGTGCTTCTATGTGTGCTGAAGGCAATTATCAAAGATGCCAAAATCCAAAATTAATTGACAAATTTATTCATCGATTTGTCAGGAAAAAGCATAGATTTGTTTTTTTGTGATTTGCTGATCATGATGAATCATGAGTCAAAATTAATCATTGCTTTTTCTAATTAGTGCCCATCTCTACATTAGATTTTGCTAATGCAACCATTTGTTTATTTCAATACATGCTTCCGGTATGGACATCACTAGATGGACAACTTTGAAATCAAATAGAATACATACCGTAACTGGAAGTATTTTGAGAAGCACCAAAACAGGAATACAGAAAACTGTGGAATAGTCAAGGACATATTGTTTAAAAAATGGGAGTAAAGATGTAAATGAACACTAAAGGTAATTTAAATAACATTACTCATGAACTTAAAGTCCATTTAAAATGATCTATTTGCATTAAAACTAAAGGTAAACGTTCCCTCTAACAATTAACTCCAGTCATTTCCAACTCTAGGGGGCGGTGCTCATATTTCTGTGATCTTGACTAAATGCTGGAGATCACATAATGCCATTATCTTCCCACCAAAGTTGTACCTATTTATCTACTTACATTTTTATGTGCTTTCACACTGCTAGGTTGGCAGGAGGATTTCTAAACTCAATTTTCTGAGAACCAGAAGAACCATGAATAGAAAACTAGAGAAATAATTGGTGAAAACTGGAAAAACTCGAAGGAGTGCAGTAATATAGTACTATTGCACTGATTTCCCATAAAAGAAAAATATGTTCAAAGTGTGAAAACAAAGACTTTTACCTTATGTGGAGCCAGAAATGCCTTATGCTTAAGCTGGATTCCAAAAAGGAAGAGGTATTAAAGATAATATTGCAAATGTACATGAACAAAATCCCAGTCCTTAGAACAAGTAAAATCATAACTTTCAGTCCATTCCACTATGATTTGTGGGGTGTGTGTGCAAATACATGCACCAAACCTGTGCATGTGCTCACAAGCACCATGGCAGGGACAGTTTGTTGAAGATTTTTAAAAATTCTTTGGCTCATTTCTCAGAAATCAGAACAAGACTGAAACTAGGAAGAGCAGCAATGAAGGAATTAGAAAAGATAGTCAAACGTGAGAATGTGTTACTGGAGGGCAAGGGCAATAATGGTGGGAAATGTTGGGGTAGCAGGAAAAGAGGAGGTCCAAATATGGGATGGATTGATTCCATAAAGGAAGCCACAATGACTGACAACAGCTAAGCAGGGTTGTTGAAAAGACATTTTAGAAGTCACTTGTTCATAGTTGGAGTCGACTTGACAGCACCTTAAAAAAGCAATTCAATTTCTATCACCTTGAGACAAACTTCTTGTTCTTTTGTCCAATTTTAAAGTTATTTCCTTCTTTTTATTTTTAAATGCAAAGTAGCCTTCACTTTCCATGACAATGGATGCTTTATTTTGCTTTAATAGCAGCAATGATTTTTTTTTTTTTGCACTTTGGCATTTTTCGCCGGGAGCGCATACGTGCAATTAAGGCTATTACGCAAGTTACGCCCATTTCTTGAGAAACCAGCAATGGCTGTGGTGACACATGCCCTAGTGATGTCCCGGATAGACTACTGTAATGCGCTCTCTGTGGGGCTACCGACGAAAAGTCTCAGGAAACTTCAACGGGTCCAAAATGCAGCAGCCAGATTGCTGATAGGGGCGGGGTACAGAGATCACATTACACCCCTATTAAAGCAGATCCACTGGCTGCCAATCCGCTATTGGCACAATTCAAAGTGCTGACCTTGACCTACAAATCACTGTACGACCTGGGTCCTAGCTACCCCAAAGATTGAATCTCGCAGTATGAACCGGCTCTGGTGTTAAGATCATCACGAGAGGCCCTTCTCTCCATCCTGTCCCCCTATTAGACACATCTCATGGGAACACATGAAAGGCCTTCTCAGCTGCGGTGCCCAGACTCTGGAACTCCCTCCAAATGGAGGCCAGGACTGCCCCATCGCTGATCTCTTTCCAGAAACAGGCAAAAACCTTTCTCTTCAGGCAAGTTTTCCCTAAAGGATGGACTACCTATTATGTGTCTTTTATATCAATCTGTACGATGACATAGACTTTGTGTTAATAACCACATAACCTTGTGTGCTTGCACTGACACTATGTTAATTTCCATCACTCATAACTTCAACATGGAATTTTATTCTCTTTTGAACTGCTCACATTCTCTTGTAACTTTAATGTAATATCTTTTAATGCTGTATGATGCCCCTCAATTCCCTGTTCTCAATACTTGAACATGTCTTTAATTTTAATGGACTATATATTATCCCTCATTACTGTTAGCCACCTTGTGTCCTTTTCCAAGGAGAAAGGCGGGATAAAAATACTCTAAAATAATAAATAAATAATAATGTTGCTGTATTCTCGAAGGCTTTCTAAAATAATAAATAAATAATAATGTGGATGTATTCATGATAGTTGTGAGTTTTTCAGGCTGTTTGGCTATGACTCTGAGCTCCTTGCCCTCTGAAGATGCAGGGCACAGAGTCTGGTGATACGTCAGGAAGAAAAACTTCCAGAACATGGCCAAAAAGCCCCAAAAACCTCCCAACAATCATTTTGCTCTCCTTCCTGTATTATTAATGGCACGTGCTTGAGCAGAAATATTGAAAATTATAACGCATGATAAGGAGAGAATATTGTAATAAGTTATGGATCAGAAGTAAGTAAAGTGATAGCAAGAGACAAAATAGGTTGTGAACCTGCGCAGGGGGGTGGAAGAAGGAGAAGAAATACCTGGGAAATTCACATTCAGCACATGGTTGCGGCATGACCACTGTTTTACCTACCTTTCTACCACACTTCCCTGTTTCATGGAGAGTCATTATGCTACCACCAGATGGCAGCTATTCATGACGTGGGACATATCTATGTACTAATGCTGATCCCCATGGGGTACTGTACCTCATAGTACAGCTACTATCTGTGAACTAAGACAGAAGTTAGATAGGGAGAAGATATTCTAGGTGCATTTTTCTACTGTTACCAAACTTTCCTCTACACATTATAATCACTATATTGCTAATACCCAATATGGAAAATATGTAGGTTACAAAACAAGAGGGTCAATGTGTCCTTTTTGTTTCTTGTAAAGGTATAATTTCTTGCAGAACTGAGGCAATCACTAAACACCATTTACACCCAACTAACCTATCACAGGGGCCAATAATAGTGGCTCAGAGGACTAAGGCTCTGAAAACTGTTGGCTGCAAATTGTTGGCGGTTTCAGTCCCGGGTGCCATGCAGCGGACTGAGCTCCTGCTGATAACCCCATCTCCTGCCAACCTAGCAGTTCGAAAGCATGTCAATGCAAGTAGATAAATAGGTACCGCCGTAAATAGCAGGAAGGTAGAACAGTATTTCCTTGCAGCCATGCTGGCAATGTGGCCATGGACTTGCACAACACTTGCTCTTTGGCTTGAATACGGAGATGATCACCACCCCTAGAATCTGACATGACTAGCACACATGTGCAGGGGGAACCTTTACATTTTAATCTATCACAAGGTACCCAGTGTGGTGTAGTGGAAAGGATGACAGACCAAGCCTCAGGGAGACTGGGTTCGAATCCCCATTCAGCCACGGTAGCTCAATGGGGAAGTGGAACTGGTAAAGCTACTCCTTAAGTATCTCACTCACCTTGAAAGCACCATTAGTGCTGCGGTGTTTCTGACCGGATGGCACATTACAGCAACTCATCCCAGGTTTGTCGATCACCACTGCTGATTCAAGCTGATTCCGCGTGCATATTATGCGAGGGCAGCACATGGATAGGAATGTCTCACCCCAATATTTTAGTGTGCACTCCTGCCCTGGGTCATGAATTATCCCTGGTTATAGCAAAGACATGGGGAGGGCACATATGGAGCACACCATCTGTTACATGGCACCAACAGAGATTCCTTGGTCCTCCGACATACTGCATCTGTCACAGTGAATCAGAATCAGAATCAGAATCCTTTTTATTGGCCAAGTGTGGTTGGACACACCCAGAATTTGTTTTGGTAAAATATGCTCTCCATATATAAAAGGAAATATAAGAATCATATATTCAACAATAAAAACACAGTACAACAATACAATATAACCTGTTATTTAAAAAGGAAGAAGAGAAGTAAAAATTAATTATTCAACAGTTTGATAGCACTTGGAAAGAACATATCTTTATATCTAGTTGTCCTAGTATGCAATGCCCTAAAACGTCACCCTGAGGGTAACAATTGAAACAGATTATGTCCAGGATGTGTGGAATCTGTATATATTTCCATCGCCCTCTTTTTAGCTCGTGTGGGGGTTGAACCACCGTTTCACAGGGGTCGACATGAGCCAGTGAAGAAAAAGGCACAAATGGCTTGGGTCTGGGGGGTGGGGAGAGGGGGAAGAGTGAGTTACAGCTTGATAGGTTGGAGGAGATGTCAGTCAATGGCACCAGAGGCTGCAATTGGCTGAGGGTGCCTGTAGAGGGAAGTTCTCTATGGAACCTGCAGCAGTGGCCTGCCGAAGGGGGATTGTGGCCTCTTCCAAGCAGGCCAAGGGGTCACCACAACATGAGGACCTGTATTAAAGGGTCACAACATTAGGAAGGTTGGGAACCACTGATGTGTCAGCTCAGTATTTGGGGCACAGCCCACACAGAAGAAGAAGGGCAAATATGCCAAGATCCGAACAACTAAGTCTTCTTTATCAGAGTCTGCATCACAGCATTCTAGGTTTGCACAGCAACCTGCCACATACAAATGCCAACAGATTGTGTGAACAACTAAGGGCCTTTTCACATGACCCCTAAGATCCGCTGGTCACTTAAATTCGGACCAGAGATCTTGGGGGTTCGTTGCTCTTCCTGCGTCCCCACCCCTCCGCACTTCCTTGCTCCTACCTGCGTGAGGGGAGGGAGAAAAAAGAGACAAAAAATGCAGGCTCACCTCCGAAGCCGCCCCGTCGTCATCCTGATTCCTTCTCTTAAAGGGGCGGGAGGCAAAAAAAACAAAACAAACAGAAGCAAGGAGAGCCCGGCACTCACCAGATTACATCCGGATCTGGGGATTTTCACCCTTCGAGAGCAGGTACATGAAAAGTGCGCTGGGATGCGCTTAGGTGGGCGTGGCCGCACTTAATTTCCTGCAAACTCCAGAGCTGATGGGGAAACAATTGTAAGCTCCGGAGCTGGCAGCCATTTGCGGTGGAGCTTAGGGGTCGTGTACAAATACCCTAAGTGAAATGGGTCTGGTGGCACTTCAGACTGAATCAACTGCTTTTTCATTCCGATGAAAAGAGATTTCTTAGTTCCTCCTCCTCCTCCTCCTCCTCCTCCTCCTGCTGCAATTGCAGCATTGGAAAGGCACCATGGGGAATTTACCAACCTCTGGCTCTACAACCAGATGCCTAAAACCACTGAGCCATCCAGCCCTACTTTTAAAGAGCACACACAAGCATTACCAGTTGTGCAATTCTAGTTAGTTCATGACAGGAAAGACATCTTAAGTCTTATCTGAGATTCAGATGTCAGGTTGTGAATAAAAGGCTTCAAATGTATTCCTTTTGAAACTACCCATAAAACCTGCTTCTTAATGCCTGTTGAACATTTGGGCCGATTGGTTCAGATGTTAAAGCTGTGCACAGACGTTAATTTTTTTTTTAAATAATGAAAATAAAAATAAAAAAACTGTCATAATAATTGCTAAGAATATACAAGGATTATCCAAAGTAAACTGCAGACTGCAAAATGAGAATTGCATGTTAGCTAATTGTTAATTTTAGCAATTGCAATGGCTAATTAGTGTGGCACATATTGACTATTAGCACGATGCCCCAGCACCTGCTTTCCCCAATGAACCGATTTCTTCCTTGCTCATGCAAGAGCCAAATGTGTAATTATTGGCCATCATTGGGGCGATTTTTTTGGTGATTCTTTTGTGCGATGTGAATAAAGCATAATGACATATTTTATTAGAGGGCAAATAGCTGTTTGTTAATGGAAATGATTTGAAACCCAAGAAACTTGGAGCTCGGAATGTGTTTTCAGTATCAGCATGAATTCAAATATATTCCCTTCAAACTCTATAAAAGAAGCATAGAAATCAAATCGAAATGTAGTATAATATATTTAATGGTATGTGCAAACACAGCACTGATTAACCACCTTGAGCATGTTTTAGACCTGCATCATTGGGGTGGGTTTTAGAGCTTGCCAAATTTCTACTATTCTTTTTTTTTTAAAACTCCCTTTTCTGGAATGAAGGAGCAGCAAAGGGAGGTTTGCACTCCCCTTCTTGAAAACTCCTGAACCATTCTTGCAACATACAGTAATACTTATAAACCCGACATCTTTAGCAAACAATTACATAGCATGACCCAGTAACCCCCAAAACATATGCTTGAGTGTACACAGGGAAACACAAGTGCCACCCAACTGCCCAAGCAACCTCAGGAGTAGGCAAATAAATAACCAAATATTGAAGATTTAACACTATGTTCCTCCTACCCCCCCTTTGTTTTACTATGAAGCTTTATTTTATGTAGGGTGGATTATAAAAAAGGAACCATTTATCTGCAAGTGGATTGATGTTTACCATAAATAAATAAATAAATAAATAAATAAATAAATAAATAAATAAATAAATAAATAAATAATGTTCTCCCAAAATAAATTCTGTTTTTAGAGTCAACAAGACTATGGATGAGTTTTGACTATTTGTCAAATTACAGAATAAGCAGTGTTGTACTTCTTTTCAGTAACATCCAGCAACTGACTTTCACAAAAAGAGCAGTCTATTTATGTGAATAATATATGGGTCAAATGAGACAAGTTGAGCAGATTTGCATTTAGAGACTGATAGCACATTAGGGCTCCAGCATCAGGATTCGTCAGAGTTTTGTGCCTGAGGAATCTAGATTGCAAACCAATCTTGTTAACAAAAAACTAAAAGGAGGAGGAGGAGGAGATTGGTTTGCGCCTGTCATTGCCCAGAGTGCATGGGTGAACTTTGCCTCCTAAAATATTGCACCTGGGATGAATCGCCCCTGTGGCACCCATCACGCTATAGCACAGGGTAACCCCAGACCTGTGCTGGGGTTGTATCAAGCTCTTAAACACCTGAAAGATAGAGGGGAGGAAATCCAAAGAACATGTTGAAATAAAAAAGTAGCATTTAATTATTATTTTGAGTCATTAAGCCCACGTTAATGTATAAAAAGACATGTTGTGCAGCATTTATTGTAGCAAGAAATGAATGTAGTCAACAATTACAATTTAAATTACAACACCAAGGATTCAAAAGATGTTCTATCATGAAATCCTGCTCAGCCGAAATCTCAGGAACAGTTTGTTGTTCTCTTCTGCCTGTGGTGAAAGAAAGTGGTGAAAACCCTGCCAAGGCCCATCATAAGTTGTACCATTCAAAGCTATGTATAGCAGTGCATTAATTGTCTGTTTTCTTCTATTTGATGGTAGACTATCCACCAGAAGATTGGACAGGCAGGCACTTCTTTCACCATGTGTGGAGTGTTGTGAGAGGTCTGCAGTTGCCCCCAGGGGGTTGTTTTCATCATTGTGTGCTGCCATATTGCTTCCAATTAGTGTTTTGGAGGCGTGGGAGCTGTTTGTGTTGTGGTTTGACCATTGCTGACACCCCTCCATGTTGTTGGTGAGAGTTCTGAACCCAAGTCTCCAAAGTCCTAGTCCATCAGTCCCTGTAGTACCATGCTTGTTCTCGGCAGAGATTCTTCCATCCTGCCAAAATGTATGTGTACCAAAACACTTCCATGTAGGAGATGAGGCTTTCAGTGTCTCCAAATGTCTCCCAAATGTTCTGATAGCTGAATTTGTTTATTATTTCAAGTTCAGAGGAGGGCAGCAAGGATGATCAGGGGGCTGGAAACCAAGCCCTGTGAGGAAAGAGTAAAATAACTGGGGATATTTATCCCGATGGGTGATATGATAGCACTTTTCAAATATTTGCAAAGGCTGTCATACAGAGGAGGAGAAGAATCTGTTCTTGATCATCCCAGAGTGCAGGACCTGCAACAACGGGCTCAAGCTAAGAGAAACCAGCTTTAGGCTTAATATTGGGAAAACTTCCTGACTGTTAGAGCAGTACAACAATGGAACCAATTACCTTGAGAGGTGGTGAATGCTCCGACACTGGGGGCATTCAAGAGAAATGTGGACAACCGCCTGCCAGATATCCTTTGATCTGTATTCCTGCATGGAGCAGCGGGTTGGACTTCATGGCTTTGTAGGCCCCTTCCAACTTCACTATTCTATGATTCTATGATTTTACAGTTTCATGAACATCTCCTTTCCTAAACTTCCTTGTGATAGAATCGGACATTTTAGTTCCCCAGAGCTAGCTTTTATTGAATACACACTGAAGTTGACCTAGTATGTAAGGAACGTTGTGCATATTTTTGCCGTGCATCAGTTGTTTTATTCCTGTAAACAAAAATCGGATCAGATTAGGAAATCTATGTCAGCACTGGGATGATTTTTGACCTACCTAAGAAATTATGGGCAAACATGTCTCATGGTATTAACCAAATAGAGTTCAAACATTAAAATAATTACAATAATGTTAAGTCATTGGGTCCAGTTCTGAATTCCACTCCTTCTGGTCCTCTCCAAAATGGCTTCCAAACTCATTAAAGTACTCCTTTACTCCTTAAAGTAACACCTCTAAGTAGGATACTGTACATGAGTAACATAGGCACATCTTGTTTTAAACAGGATGGCAAATTCAGAATTAAAGAATCTAGAAGTAATGGCACCCAAATCTGTATTCTCCTTCTGCATGTACAGGAGTGGCTGAAGATCTAATGGCCCTTTAGGGGGGGTAGATTTGTGTTGAACAGATTCCTGGAAATGTTTGGATGTCCGCTTCCAGTGTGATAGGAAAATCAATTTTAAAAGTACAGTACTCTGCCATTTATGGTGGGAGTTAGGTGCCATCCGGGATAAAGGAAAATGCAAAATGCAGACGCCTCAGCAAACTGACATTGGGCTGCTTATGCTAGTGTGAACTTCCAAAGAGAGGATTTTAAAGTCCCCTCCACACACACACACACACACACACACACACACACACACACACACCCCTCAGCAAACTGACCTAGGGCTCCTCCTCCTTCCTCTTTGGAGGCATGCTTTTCTCAAGTAAAAAATTAGCAATATACCGGCACTGTAATATATGATCCGTGATGTGGTGGGGGACTACTGTATTAAAAAGGGGGCAGCAATTTATACTGTTGAATTGGTACTCCCAGAGGCTCACCTTTCTCCCTGCCCTCTTTTGGCTGGAGGGGCCAAAAGGGCTTCCTGATTCTCACTTCTGATGTACACAATGCACCTATAATATATGCTTGCTACTTAAAACATTGTGGTGGGAACAGAGGGATAAGAATTATGAGCCATGCTGTCCCACTGCTGTCGTTTTTATAAGATATAATAAGCTTGTCATGCGAAACTGCTGTAAAGACTAGAATCAATCTAAAGGGTAAGCAACCCATACTATGATGTTGCATAAAAAGAATGAAGCTAATCCAACAATGTTCTTTCACTTGTGGAAAAGCTTGCAGAAGAACTTTTGGAACTTCTTGCAAAAAGATGCAAACAGCTGTAATATTTACCTGTTTTCGCACTTAGCATATTGTTTCCCAAACTCTAATGTAAGCATCTGTGAAAAAAGCACTATATTTCCATTTTTAGGATCCAACCTATTATAAATACGGTGCCTCTCCCAACTCTTAAAAGAAAAAAAAAGTGCCAACATTTGGAGGCAACAATGAATAGGGATTGCTTTTTTCTGTAAGGGCCTATAGCTTCTCTACTGTTTCAAGATGCAGATATATGTTCAGTATTCAGGTTCACTGTTTGACCCATTAAACTAGTATTGAGGAATAATTTGTGTGTTTTCCCAGTATGGCTGCATGTAGAATGGGGCTCATTTCCACAAGTTTGAATAAATTTATCCAGTTCAGTGAACCTGTTGTTAAGCTTAGCAAAACTCAGTAGGTGGCTTCAAAGTCCTGTAATTAGCCCATTACATAAAATCTGTACTTTACATTTTTACACATTGGTTAATAAGTATAACATGCTTCATATATATAAATAACATTACATTAAATGACGTGACTTAAAGGAATTAAAGGCCAAAGTAGCTAAATAAAATACTTGAAAGAGACCTTAAATTAGCATGTTTAATTCCAACTCATTGAACAGGAAAAGACTTGAAGCCTTACTGTAACATTTCCACGTGACAACATGCAATAACTGACAGAGTAGCCTTTCCTGTTTTGTGTACAGTAATTGCATTCGTATATCTCATAGAACCTTCTGAATTTAAAATTTAATGAATATAAAATATTGTCACATTCTATAGGAATGTATTGATATCTTCAGTAAGCATTGTTTATGAAGTGTAGCATCTCTTGCAATGTTTCCTCAGGAAAACATTACTGGATGCCTCCTCAGACACTGTCCAGACACTTGCACAATGTTCTGTTGCAAAGTGGATGGAACTGCCCGTTGCCTCATATCTGTACAGCTCTAATAATTGTTGCAGCATGCTTACTCAGAAGCCCTGTCTGAGCCTCCAAGGGACCTGCTCCTTAGATAGAGCGTTTAGGATGGTAGCCTTTTACATTGTGTGTCTAAAGCAGGTATGCCCAAACTTCGGCCCTCTTGATGTTTTGGACCACAACTCCCAGAATTCTAAGCTTAGATTGCCAAGGAGAAAGGACTGTGGGAGTTGTGGTCCAAAACATCTGGAGGGCTGAAGTTTGGGCATGCCTGGTCTAAAGGGTGTTTTGCCAATTGTAAGCTTCTGAGCAGTGACATTGTGAATGTGGCAGATTTAGAAAGAAGGCTATCACATCAAAAAACGCCAACTCTCCAGCTCTGAACTTGCCCTTTTCCTGGTAATCTACATCATAGAATATGAGGTAGACAGAGGGCCTGTCCATAGTGGCTGCCTTGGTGCAGGCTAAGTCGGGCTTAAAAGCACTGGCTGAGTTTTGGGGAAGAGCAATAGGCCACGTGGCACGTTCCTCCTGTCTGAATCACACTTCAGCCTGATCGGCTACAGAGGGTCAGGGGAAGTGAAATTGTTTTCCATATGGTCTCCTAGATTATCATTGAAGTAATGCATCTCTTCTGTTAAATAAATAAAATATTTTTCTTTGCCTGACTATGTATTGCCATGGATGTGCTTTCAAGGTGTCTGTGTATCAGGGGAGTTCAGCTTTTATTTTCTGATCCTTTGCCCCAGCAGGTTATAAACAGACCTTGGCAAGTTGCAAAGAGACATGAAAGCTGCAGGCAGTTTTTCGATCACCAAGAGAGAGACAGGCAAAGATGATTATTTATTTATTTATTTATTTATTTATTTATTTATTTATTTATTTATTTATTTATTTATTTATTTAACAGAAGTGATGCATTCCTTCAACAAGGATCTTGCTGACATTTCAAAATAAAATCACTTATCCTGACTGCCAATAGCCAATCAGGGGAGGTGTTCAGGTTCTGCTATCCTGAAGGATACTGGAAATGACACTGGAAGAAACTATAAGGGCCTTTAGTCTGTTGGATATGGCCTCACTTGTTCAGAATGGGCTTGACTTGAACTTTCCAACCTGCACCAAAATAGCAGAACCCCCTCACAGGGATTCAGAACGATGCAGGACAGTTCACTGGCCCATTGTGACAGCTGCTCTCCAGGATTCCTAGATCTGCCTGGAGATCTCTGTTATTCCAAAGTTGTCGACTCTCTTGTGTATTAAAAGGTCCTGGCCCTCCTTGGTTTCCAAGTGAGATTCGGTATGTTCAAGCTTGCCTAGAATGCCGTGGCGTAAGCAGCATTGAGCTAGATGGGCCAATAGTGCCTTTGTAGTCTTTGGTTCTGTACTTCTCTTGCTTAAACCAAAGCAAATCTTCAAGTCAGCCTTCCTGCTTGCTCTATCCCAGATGTCTTTTCCATGCAACGTTAGTAATGTTGATATCTCCATCCTTGTTCAGAATGGGTCAGACTCAGTTGTATTCTTCCTCCCCTGCCACGTCCTTCTCACCCCACCACTGGATGCCTTTGCCCTATAATTGAACATACTTGGTGCTCCTGTGAGCATCCGTTTGTTTGTTTGTTTGGTTGGTTGGTTGGTTGTTTTAGAGAATTTTTACCCTGCCTTTCTTGTTGAAAAGGACTCAAGGCAGCGTACAGTAATGAAGGACAATATACAGTCCAATACAATTAAGACATATTCAAGTATTGAGAGCAGGGAATTGAGGGACATCTTACATCATCAACAGACAACAACATTATGTTAACGCAATCACAAAGTCTATGTCAGTGTTGGCGAACCTATGGCACGGGTGCCAAAGGTGGCACTTCGAGCCCTTTCTGTGGGCACCCAACATTGCCCCTTCACAGCCACCGGTATCCAGGTTAAATTGCTGTGTTGGCACTTTGTGAATGATTAGTGGGTTTTGAATCGCAGTTTGGGCACTTGTTCATATAAAAGTCACCATCTCTCACAGAACATTGCCTTTGAACTCCTCAGGGAAGATATGCTTCACATGTAGGTTCACAGAAAACTTTTCCCCATCTGATCACATTTGCTCATCAAAGAATCTGGTAATAGTGTTAGCTAATATGTATAAAAGCATAACTAAGCACCATGCTTAAACAAGTAACTGGATGTGGAACTTGTGTGGGAGGTTGAATATTATCCATAGCCAAGATAGAAAGCTAATTGATACACTCTTGCCTGTTGCTGTGGAAAAGGTGCAGGAAAAAAGTAATTAAAATAAAAGCTGGGAAAATTAACTTCATTCCAACTCTCAGAATCTGTCAGAGGTATCTTTCCCACTCTTTGTGTCATCCAAAAATTAACTTTGGGTATGTTTTTCATTGGATTCTCCATTCTGTACTGACCACCATTTTTACTAAACTTAAAATTACACTCTCTGCATTGTTACAAGCCAGAATGAGAGATGCAGGCGAGTGGTATCAGGAGACAGGTATCTAGTTGTTTCATGTGTTCCCAGAGGCATCGATCTTGAGAGTGGGGTGAGGTACACAAGAACATAAGAAGAGCCCTGCTGGATCAGGCCAAAGGCCCATCTAGTCCAGGTTTCTGCACCCTGTCCATTTGGGTTGCTTTTAACATGGCCCACTTCAGAGTTTAGTTATTCCTCCACCACATTTATTGGAAATTTGAATATTTACATATTCTGGTCATGCCAACATCTAAGAGAATAGTCCAGTGACAAAATGGATTTAGTGCTTGAAATAAAATGCAGGCATTAGATCTTGGGTGTCTTGTTTGTGTCTTTGTTTATTATAAACATTTACATCCAGAGTAGCCTTGTAGCTGGATGGACAGTACAGAAATCCAACAAACAAACAACAGCCTTTCCCCATAGTGGCACCTCCTAAAACATGAAGGGGATTGCAGAAGAGCCACCAAGCAGAAATGCTTTGCTATCTCAGGTTCTTGGCAGTGGAGGCACAATTTGTGGAAAAGTCTCCCAGGAGAGGTTTACCTGTGTCCATTTTCAAACGTACATTAAAATGTCCTTCAGTTATGCTCTCCAGATAATGCATTCCACCATTGCTCATGGATGAAGTTTGTTCCTCTTGCTCTTTTATTATTCCTGTTTTTAGATGATAGCTGAAATTTTGTTGGTTAATTGAAAGTGCACAAACAGTAGAGAAATTTGTGCTATAGCAGAAGTGATATCCAACAAGCAGTTTTGCAGGCACACTGCATAACTAGCTGTAAGTGAACTAAACCATCTATTGCACAATGGGGTGCAATGCGGACTCCCAAGGCATAACCGCTTGCACATAAATATATTTACGCTATGCTAAGGGCAATAGGATTTCAGCCCATATTTATTTAAAATGATGTTCAGTGGCACAACTCTCCCATGATTTACTACCAATATTCCTAGAGATCTATGAAAGAACAGAGAGAAAAATAGACTTATTTTCATGTATTTTCATGCAGCTGCACGGTGTGCATATGTTTTACTTTAAACTGCCCAGAGAGTGCTTTAAGCACTGTGGGGTGGTGCATAAGTAGCATGCTTTGCTTTTTATATTATCTTACACCTCAACCTTATGGTATCTTAGTACCTGCAGGGATCATTCTGTTGGACAGATTATCAAGACCCCCTTGACTTTTATTAATTTGTTGCCCTGTCGTACTGGAATACATTTGCTTTTTTAAAAACTTACAATTTTTGTGTTTACATGTCCAATAAGAGGACAGAATTGGACTTAACCATGCTATATGATCCCTGCCATCTCTTCTGCCTGCTAAGCTGTACTGGTGAGCAGGGTTTTAATAGTGATATTAGTTTCTGGGTAGTCCAGTTCAATTAGTTAATTCTATGCTTTTAAATTTTATTTTAAAAGCAACTAACTAGTTTTGATTTCTTTGCTTGGTTCATTCACATAGGTACTGAACTGGAAAATGGAATTGGTTTAATTCTTTCAGTTGTTTTTCTGAAGTTTGACCCCATTCATGCACTCACTGGTAATGACAAAGGCATTAACCTAGCCTTTGAAGGGCTTAAAGGAAGCTCTTAGAATGTGGTTGTCAAAGGTGAGAAGTTACTTTACATGTTGTAAGTAGTGGCTGTAATATACTATGTTCAGAAGTAAGGAAGCATAAGAATGTTATTTTTGTGAAATAATGTAATGGCCAGTGATGTTTATTTTCTTCAGTACAACTAATATTTCTCATATCTCCCAATTGTATTAGAGGGGCATTTGAGGGAATCTAGCATTTTTTCTACTTGAAGTTACTGTATAAAAAATATAAAAGTATCATTTCAGTCATGTATTACTTGTAAAGCAACATGTAACAACAACAAATGTGCTCCTTGTAAAATAAAAAGTAACATTAACATGTCAACTTTAAAAAACAGCACTTCACGTTCTTAAGTGTGTACTCTCTCATGTGTGCAAGTTCAATGATAATAAATAACACAAGAATGGTACATGTTCTAAACTACAGATCAAAGGTATCTTGTCGTTTACTTTACCTGATAAGGCTGGGAATTAGTTTTTGGCTGAACAGGTGTTTGGTGCTTCCCTGCCTTGCCTTCTCTGAGGAGGCATCTTCCAGAGCAGTAGGGTTGGGAGGTGCGAAACACTTGTTTGGCCAAAAAACAAAGCTGATATAAACTACTAAATTGGTGGTTCATGAAGTCCACTTCCTCTAACAGTTTCCAGTCTGTCCTACTTCAAAGAGACAGACATACCATTGGTTTATAAATATATAAACAGTATGCAAACTTTATGCAAAACAATAACCTCTCCGTAAATATATAAACAATATGTGCATTTGACACAAAACAGTGGTCTCTCTTTTGGCAATGCATAACTGGATACTCAAATCTTAAGGTAACGCAAACTTCAGTGAGTTTATGCACATTTTGTAACTCTCAGGTACTGTATTAATGTTTTACTGGCACTTAAACAGGGGTTTATACTTTTCTGTGCTTTCATTCTGGTACCTCTCCACCTCCAGCATCTGGACTCTATTCCTGAAGAGAAACTCATATTGGATGTTGATTAACAATGTAGCTGCTGGACACATCTATCCCTATCCCTAATAGGATTGTAGGATTGTCTATTCCTTTGTACTGTACAAGTTTCTAGTGTATAGTTTAGTTAATTGCTTCTAAGTAATTGACTGTGGAATTACAACAAAATGCACACTACAGGATCACCATCAGGTTAACATTATATAATAGTAACGAAGGCAACTTTCTCTTAAGTAATACTGTACTGTAGTAGTTTTAGAAGAGGTAGCCTTATTAGTCTGTTCCAGAGATGGGCACAAATTAATGTAAAAATGTTTTTGTTCATTAAGTAACATGAAAAGTACTTTCACGTTCAGCCCCAGCATCAATTTATTAGAATGCATGGAGACATTCACATTTGTTAAGACTTTCTTGGTTTAGTCAACAACAGAAATGTTTGGGCTCTATGTCAGACATGTGCTGCATTGGAGACCAGCTCTGTATATATTTAGTAGAGATGGGCATGAATTAAAAATGTATTGAAAAAGTTGTTAAAAAATCACTAAGTCATCAGTTCATATCCATACTCAAACGGATACCCCCAATGAATATGAATTTACAATTTTAGTCATTTTTGATTCATCAAGCAAGCAAGCAAGCAATAAAAGCAAAAAAGCCTCCAAAGCAGCTAGAGATACCAAATTTGCTGGAAAGCTTCCCCTGTCTGTCCTCTACAATTCTTCCAAGTTTGAGAAAGATTGCACTATGTATTCCCCAAGAGCTCCCACGATTGAAGTTTCCCCCGTGTGCCAAGAAAACTCCATGGGCATGGAGTCACGAAGAGTCGGTCACGACTGTAACGACACAACACACACATCTAGAGCCACAAATATGCTGAGAATATTTGGCTCTCCTCTACAAACCCTCCAAGTTTGGTGAAGATCAGGTTTCCTCAAGCCAGCTGCTAAAGGGCATTTTCCTGGGGGTTGCACTCTGTGGGTGTATAACTCAAAGGCCTAAAACCCCGTCTTCAGCAAACAGGGAAGGATTGTAGAGGGAAGTTGGGGGAAGTTTATCTGTAAGTATGGTTGCTCAAGGTGCCTAGGGGGCACTTTCCTGTGGGCAGGTCTTTGGGGGTGCATAAGTTGTATGTATGGAATCCAAACCTCATCAAACCTGCACGGATTGAAGAGAAGAGTTGTGGGAAGCTTGCCTGCAAATTTGGTGTCTCTAGATTTGTTGAAGGCCATATTATATAGAGGTTTAAGTTACAACTGAATTTACAAATTGATTCATCAATTCACCGGGGAGGGGGTATAATAAATTCATTTATTTGTGATTCGCTGACCTTGATGGATCATGAATCAAAATGAATCACCATTTTTCTGATTCATCTCCATCTCTAATCTGTTCTAGGATATCAGAAAAAACAAAAATAAAAATAAAAAGTTTTTAAAAAAATTGTGGCATTTTAAAGACTATGTTTTAATGTGAGCTTTCATTGAGAAGTCCACTTCCTCAGACAGGTTTTCCAATTTGTCCTCCTTCAAAGAGACAGACATACCATTTGCCTATAAATATATAAAGTATGCAAATCTTATGCAAAACAATGATTTGCATAAGAAGGTGGATGTGTCCCCAAAACCTCACATTAAAATATAGCAGTTAGTCTTTAAGGTGTCACAATGCTTTTGTGTTTTTTGTTTTGTTTTGCCTATATTGTATACATCCACTCAAATTGAGAGTTGGGAGAGTGAAAACAGACAAAAGAAAATATTTTTTACCCTGTGTGTTGTTAGTCTGTGGAACTCCCTGCCGCAGGATGTGGTGATGGCATCTGACCTGGAGGCCTTCAAAAGGGGATTGGACAGATTCCTGGAGGAAAAGTCCATCACAGGTTACAAACAATGATGGAGATGTTTAATCTCCAGGCTTAAAAACAGGGTACTTCAAGGGCCATATGCAGGGAGTGATATCAGGAGACAGATATCTAGTCTTGTGCGCTCCCAGACACATTTGGCAGGGCCATTGTGAGATACAGGAAGCTGGACTAGATGGGCCTTTGGCCTGATCCAACATGGCTCTTCTTATGTTCATATGTTCTCTTAACTAAGTAATGGAAACGTTTCAGTTTTCTTGGTAAAATTTGCCTTAAGATGTATTTTGAATCACATGAAACAAATAATTTGCAGCTATTCCATTAATGGATAAATGCCTATTACAGAATACAGCTGCAGTTAAAATATGCTTAAGAAATGCATAGAATCACTAGTGGAAGTATTAACAAATATACCTGATGTAGCTTTGATATTGATCTTAGTCAATTTGACAAATAATCCTGCAGACATGGCAACTTTCTTCTCCTTTGTCTGTTGTGCAGAAGTAAGAATGAAGAGGTACACTTCATCATTATCCTTCCCATGAATTCTTATCATATAAATATTAAACATAAGAGCCTTCATCCCGGGCCCAACTTTGGCCAGAGGCAGAACTAAAGTGACATGTTGCTGGCATGTGATTACCACTTGTGGAGCTCTATACTATTTTATTTATGTATTTAATTTTAAAATGTCAGCGTAACATCTGTACAGGAAGTGAGCCACTTGTGACCATTCTGAAGTTGTTGGACTGCATCTCCCATCTTCTCCCATTAGAATCATAGAGTTGGAAAAGACCTCAAGTCATATATAGTTATAGTGGCATTCATGCTGATTTTTCTTGCTGGGAAATCCTCCTGAAGTCCAGCAGACAAAATATTTAGATTATTTAGCCACGACTTGTCTTGTTGCTTTGGGTGCACCACAAGTTTTCATCGCTCTAGTAACTGCTCACACATAATTTATTCACTAATCATTCATTATTCCAGTTGCACATTTTGAAAATCTCATATACAGTAATTTATTCTTTTAATGTGTTACATTTTATACATATTTTATATTGTCTTTGCGAAGTCTTGTACAATAATGGTGTATTCTGTTATGCCAGACGAAATAAATAAAATAAAGCTATACTGTTGAGGGTAGATCGGAACAACCAGAATTTGCCCATTCTGATCCATGTAAACAAAAAATGAGTGCAGTGTCCCATGCACACTCCTAAGAGAAAAGACTTCTGAACACAACAAAGATGTTTACTACTAAATAAACATGCATAAAATAGAACAGGTAATGAACATTGTTCATTGAATTTTGTTTAGGCCATCAGTGAAGTATAAATAGCAAGAACAATTTTAGCTGAGGTTAAGATATACAAGAGTGATTAGGAAAGCAAATTATGAAGTCCTTGAATTATGTGAGAAAAATATCTGTAAGGATAAGACCACTATCCAATATTGCTATTCTTTAGCGTCAATAGGAAATTGCTCCAAAATTAGAAGCAGAGGCATTTAGGGAATGAGAAAATGGGGAACACAGGTGGAACTGAGAGCAACAAGAAAAATACTTCTTTGAAGATCAACAAATATATTTATTGTGAACTTTTGTGGATCACAAGCCACTTACTTCCCCAGACACATAATAGGTGACCACAGGTTTATCTATGCAGAGTATGTAGTAACAGAGGAAAGTAGAAGTGAAAGTTACATTAGGAATGGGCTTTAGGTGTTTGCCAAGACTGAATGCTTCCCAAGCTGCTGTTCTATCCATAACTTAATTGTCCCACTGGGTTGAGTGGAGTTTACCTCTGGGTAAGGAGTGTGTAAAACAGGGCTGTGGAAGAATAACAAAAAAAGAAAGAAAGAAAACACATCTCATTTAAAGATCCACCGAATTTTGAAGAAGAAAAAAGACAAAGAGAAAGAAACCAAGTGAGATATGAGGAACAGGCAGAATATATTCATTCTTTTATTTCTCCAGAGGAAAAGAAATCACTCCAACCGCAACGTGATAAAACTCGGAGGCTTTTAAAAATGCAATTAAAAAAAGAAATTAAAGACGCTTCCCCCAAATTTCGCCCTTTGTTCGAAGATACAATTAGGGAAGGATCCTTTGAGCCACTTCACGTAATGCTCGGAGAAAGAAGTTCGGCTCCATCTTCAACTCTTCCATATGCCCCCCCTCTCTTTTTCTCTCTCGAAGTTAAACTTCCCGAAAGTTAAACTTCGCCAGAAGAGACATCAAACCCTAATTAGGCTTCCCCTTGGAGAGAGCAACAATTGTCTCCTAAGCACGCTGAATTATTACCATGTATTGATCTGGGAAGCCAAGAGATGTAAAACCCGGGGGCGGCTGGAGTAGTTTCAGCGGACAGCCCTTGATTGTACTTGCGTGTCACACACGGCTCTAATTGGAAGGCCCCCGCCATCTTCTGCACGCTTTCCTCCCAGGCTTACAAGAAATGATCAATGGGGGGAAACGGGGTCAATCGAGCCAGACTGTGAGCAAAATTAAAATAGTCAAATGTCTAAACATTTAGCCGCGAAGAGGAAATCTTTAGACCCACCCACGCCGTATTCTGCGGCGGCGAGCGAGCGAAGGCTCTCTCGGGCAACCATTATTCACGTACCTCCGAGTAATTTGCTTTTGCAGCCTCCATACAAAATCTCATTTCCACTAAGAAATTGCTATTTCTGCACATGTGTTCGCTGCCTCCCCACTCTCGGCCTCTACCCTTCCCCCCCCCTCCCCGAAATGCTGGCTAATTGCTGAAATGGCCATTATAAAGAATAATTTTCCCTCAGTGGAAAAAAAAAGGGGGGGGTGAAGAATGAAGAGAACATTTTCTGGTTTTGTTCCTCTGCAGAGGCTCTATTCAGGCCCGCGTGAATGCACAGCGTTTCACTGCAACATTTATTATGCTGAGAGGTCAAGTATTACATAGCATCTTGTATGACGCTTTGCATGCTAAGTATTTTCACTTCACAAATTGACCCTTCGGTGTACTTACTACATAATGCTTTAAAAACCCTGCTAAAACGCAGGACAATTAGCAATACTTCGCCTCTCGCTTAACAATGGCGACACCAATGTAGGTGATTGCATTTACAGTGGCGCTTTCTCCCCGCAAACATTTTTGACACATTAAGGTACTTTGGAATTGTGCGATATACCAGTCGCCTTGAATGGCTTTTTCCAGCACGCGGAAGCCAGGGAGAAAATCGCAGGCTGGAGGGGACTCAGTGGATTTGATTATTATTATTTTCTCCCGGGTGTGGGTCCCCCCCCCCCGTTATTTTATCTTTAGGGACGAAATTGACAAGAATTTCAGGCGCAGCCCCGTGAATCACCAATTAAAACGAATATTCTTGCATAAGTTTCATTAAAAGAAAGGGGAGTACTGTATCCATTCTCTCCTCTTCGGGCAGTAGCCGATGTTTTGTTTTGTTTTTTCTTTAAAGAATGAGATGTAAAAAATGAATACAGAAGAGACGTGTGGCTTCCACTCTCGAAGTCGCGATGTTTAATTAGAAGTTCAGAGCAGAAAAGGGGGACGAGCAGAGAAGAGCTTGATTAGGGGCACGTGACCCTCGGGCGGTCGGGTGGGCGACCTACCTGAAGCGCGAGAGAGGGGCTGGAAGGGAACATGGAGGAACACGCAAACCCCCCTCTCATCCGGAAGAGCTGCTCCTTTAAAAACCACCTGGAGAAGCCTGAGCTGCTTTATCCTGCCGCCTTTCCCGGCGGCTCTCATGAGTGTGGCATCCGGTGTGAAGAAGGGCCCGGCCGGCTATGTTAGCGAGGTGGGGTGCGGGGGATTTTGAGTATTGCAGTCCGCTGTTGTTGTGTTCCTTCTGCTTCCCTGATGCGGTTCGCAGGACCCGGAGGAATGCAATCATTCCAGTCATATCACTGATACTGTAGAACAACAGGACCAGAAAGTAGTTTCATGAAGAACATCTGTTTCACCTTCTCACAATGTAACCTGCCTGGTCTTGGTGACAGAAGGCTAGCCAAATAAAAATGCAAGAGCTTGTAATACTGTGGCAGATTGCTTTTTTAAAAAAGTACCATATCATCTGTGAACTTGTGTGAATCAGGAGCACTTGGCTTGGCATGTACCAGTGTGAAGAACTTGAAAAGTCCAGACATGTGATGGGAAAATGGATTTTGCCAGGAAAGGTACTCTCGGATGTAAAGTCTAAAAGTTCTTGGCAAGATGGATGTTGTTGGGCATGTCTTTCTTAGCTGTAAAAGCATATAATAATAATAATAATAATAATAATAATAATAATAATAATAATAAT